>CM012444.1:928869-1528869 GCA_003999625.1 Oryzias javanicus
TCGTTGGCCCAGTCTGCATCAGAGTATCTCCGTAAGTTCAAGTTTAGTGTCAATTTGTTATAAACAGTTCATATTCTTTTGTCCCTTGTAAGTATTGTACACGTGTTTCAGTGCTGTCATAGGTTTTTCCCTGGGATCAGACATGTACTGTGACAACCTACTCACAATCCAACTTTATATCAGGCCTAGTGCGGCTATCATGATATAGATCGGAGGCTTCCCAACATGCCTCTGTATTTTCTTTGGTCTGTTTGAGCCCCTTCTGGAGTTAGATCACATTTCACTTCACTGGGAGTTGCTCTAGATTTGCAATCAGACATCCCAAACTTTTCCAAAATTTTGGTAATGTACCTGCTTTGGTTCATTCGGACAGAACCCCCTCTGTGTGAAATCAACCCCTAAAAATGAGAAAGTTGCCCAAGGTCTTTCATTTTAAACTTACTTTTCAGTTTCTCCTTGACCTCCTTTAAACACACTTCACTGCTTGCAGCCACGACTATGTCATCAACCCACACTAACAAGATTACTTTTTCTCTCTCAGACAGTTTGGTGTAAATACAGTTGTCACTTTGACTTTGCACAAAGTTACTCTCAAGTAGGAAATCATGTAGCATGAGATTCCAATTTCTCCCAGACTGTTTAAGCCCGTAAATTGATTTGTTTAACTTGCACACCAGCTGTCCACCATTTTTGACTTAGTCTGAAAACCTTCTGGTTGTCCATATATATTTCGCAGTCAATAGGCGCATGCAAGTAAGCTGCCTTAACGTCCATTTGATGTAGTGTCAGGTCATGTTGTGCAGCGAGCTGCATGAGGACACGCAGTGAAGTCAAGTTTGCTGTCGGTGAAAATGTCTCAGAATAGTCAAGCCCTTCTACCTGATTGTATCCTTTGCTACATATCTGGCTTTGTAAGTCTCCTTTCCTGTGTCGTCTTCTTTAAGAGCATACACCCACCTTCCCACTGTCTGTCTACCCTCTGGTAATGGTACAAGTGAGAAAGTGTTAGTTTCTTAAGTGTTGCCATTTCCTCCTTCATGGCCTTTTTCCAGTTCTCTGATGATGGTGATGCCAGTGCCTCTTTGAAGGTCTGTGGCAGTCCAACTGTAGCTCTGTAACAGTAGTCAATGGTTAACTCTTGGTTATGTGCTGCACACTCATAGTCCTCTAAGTATTTTGGTTTCTTTCTAACTCTACCAGTTGTAAGTGTAGTCTGTGTGTCAGCGTCTGTTGTCAATGTCTGGGTTCGAGTTCTCAGTCTTTTCTTTTGTAGTGAACTGGACCAGCCTGTGTTTTTGAACCTTGTTTGACTCTGGAAAAGATCATATAAGCTAAGCTGGTGAATGACGATCAAAACCAACAAAAATTCCCTTTTTGCCCTTTGGGTCAAGCTTTTTCCTGTTTTGTTCATATACTACACAGTCTGAACCAAACTTTTTCATCTTTGACAAATTTGGTCTTTTTCCAGTAAAAAGAAATATGCGTTTCCCCTGTTCTGCTACAGTAACACCTGTTTCCTTATGACTGCTGGCTGTCCGAGCTGCGTAAGGCCAAGCTCCTTTGGTAAACCTGATTGTAATCAGCATAACAGCGCGACCATTTCAAACAATGTACGCCAGTTCAAGCGGTCCCATTCTGATGGGGTGAGTAAGGTGCTGATCTCTCGTGTTTAATAGCATTGTCTCTGAGTAATGACTGGAACTCTTCAGAGACAAACTCTGTGCCATTGTCAGATCTCAGACGTCTGACTTTGCCATAAGCTGCTGTGTCAGCTAGAAACTGTTTCGTAGCTTCAACTGTTTTGTCTTTACTTCTCAAAAATACACATAAATGGCCCCTGAGAAATCATCTGTGAAAGTGATGGCATATTTGTGCCCATCTAGTGACTCTGGGCAATAGGCCCCACCAGGTCTGTCTGGATGAGCTCTAAAGGTGCTTTAGCCCTTACATCTGCTTCCCTGTTTCTGGTTTGAGTGAATTTACCCTGCAGGCATGTTTCACAAGTGTTAGGCTTACACTTTCTATCTTTGATTTTCATACCATCCACCACTGTTTCCAGTTTGATTACATCATCATAATTACAATGACCCATTACCTCATGCCAAGTTTTCAGGTCATAACATGCATTACAGGAATCATCACAGTTCTCTTTTGCCATGTCCAGATAATACAGTCTGTCTTTTACCTTCATGTCACATGTTGTACCGTTAGGGAGAATCATCTTGTTGTTGTTCATCTCAAAGTTGAACTTCGCTCCTTTTGAAGCTGCTGCCTCCACAGACAAAATATTCTGTGGATATCCGGGAATCAAAAGTGCATTTGTGAGCTGGACACTCACCACTCTGCCATTGCTGTCAGTGAGTTTGATCTGGGCATCTCCTTTCTTTAATACGCTGCCAGGAATCCGGGTTCCGTCTGCCAGCTGCATGACGTGGTCTTTGGGCCGGAACGTCTCGTCGAACCTGATGAAAGCTTCTTCGTTGGTCATGATGTGAGCTGATGCACCGCTATCCACAAGCAATCCCTCTGGTTGTGTGTTGTGGGGTGCCATTCACTTGCCCGGAGGATGAAGGTCTCCTGCTCAGCAGTATGCTCATCTCTGGTCCGCGTCGTGCTCTGCCTTGTGTCTGTGATGGCGACTGCTTTGCTGCTATTTTGTGTGTAAGCAGCCCTGACGTTTCGTTGTGGTTTCTTAGCTTTGTTTCTGCAGTCTCTAGCTTTATGGCCAACTTTTTCACAAATATAACATTCTCCGCTAAAGTATTTCTTTTCATTATTTTTATACTTGGTCTGCTTTTCTTTGTGGTTAATCATCATTACTTCATCTGCACGCGGTCTTGAGCGGTAGCGGAGTGAACATTCAAAGCTCCTCAGCCTAGCCTTGAACTCGCTGAATGAAAGAGTCTCTCTCGTCTGCGTAACATGTACAGAGAACGGTGCGTATTCATCTGTGAGTCCTTTTAACACCATTGCCACAACAGTGCATCGCTAAGAGTCTCTTTAGCTCGGTTTAGTGCCCGCACAATCTTCTCAACACGAGCTAAATAGTCAGCTAGCTCTTCTTTTTCAGCCATTAGCACGTTGGTTAGCTCTGTGTAAAGTCCGACAATTCGCGTTTTTCTTCCGACTCAAAATGGCGTCTCAATATTTCTAGACTCTTCTTTCCGTCATCTGGCGCTTCATACAG
The DNA here is from genome assembly GCA_003999625.1 of Oryzias javanicus. Lineage (NCBI taxonomy): Eukaryota > Metazoa > Chordata > Actinopteri > Beloniformes > Adrianichthyidae > Oryzias > Oryzias javanicus. Next base: position 932,057 of record CM012444.1, read on the forward strand.
GATTAGCATAGCGTCTTGTCATCCAGACAACCACCAGTTCTGCATATGCCAGCTCATTTTTCCTACCGGCTTCCACATCCGCAGCTCCTGCTTGCTGGCTCCCGAGGATAGCATCTTTCAGGCCAATGGTTTTCAAGTATGCTAAAAACCTAGCCTCCATATATGGTAGCGGGCTTCGTCTCCGTCGATCTCGGCGGGAGTCCGCGTCCGTGCATTGCTGTAGCTAGCACTTGCCTGGACCCGTAACCTGTAGAATCTTCTGCAGCGTATCTCTCCCTGGCCGCATGTGAGCCTTCTCCTGTGCTCTCTGGAACAGACATCTCCTCCTGATGTTACACACAGCACCGGTAATAAAAGAGACTTCGTACAACTCTTCACTGTTTCGGTAGCCATCATGTCGCGTCACTCACCAAGTGCCGGGGCAAGTTTTCCGCTTTATTTATACAGCAGCGTACCTTTCCGCTGAACAAAAGTCCCAAATAAAATTGTATAGGCACGCTCTTCGCACTCTAACAAAAACATAAAGGTGCATTCATCGGACTCTAACAGCTCCCAAACGCTTTAATTTAGTCTCATGCACCCGTCCATTTATTCTCCTTAAACCTCCGCACAGATTGATTGACAGCAGACAAGAATCTGCGCAGGAGCGTTCACTGAGCTTTGGAAATAAAACCAACCCAAACAGCCGCTCAACTCAGTCCGCTACAAACTTTGTAATTTTTTACAATCCGCAGCAAAACAAATCCGTTCTTCAGAAAAACGTCGACACTGTTTCATCAGTCGATTATATGGATCAGTGCGGTGTTCCATGTTTTCTCTGATAAACTGCTTCGTTTTGCTGCCGATATCCGAGGCTCGTGAACGCACCATCAGCAGCCCTGGGTTCTCCATTAAGCAGGAATTTCGAAAAAACACAGTGTCGTAATGACAGTTTTTTAAAAATGCGACAAAACACAAACCAACTCCAGCGATAAGTCATTGAAACACGGCGACGTGTGTTTTTTTTATTGATTCATTACAAAGGGAGACATTGGGAGCATTTGGGTGACGTCACAGGAGTGTGGTGACTCGCTCAGTCCCAGGTGCAGGTGTCAGAAGTCTGTTCAGTGGTATTTAAAAGAATGTCCATAACAAGTAAGCAGCTGGAACATTTTTCTTTTTGAAAACACGACTAGGTCCATTGAAGTTTGTCACTCCGCTCGAGCTGACTGGACTGGTTCACTCGGGCATTTGAAGAGCGCAGCTCCACTAATAAGTAAAAGAACTGACCAAAAACAACTTTAGTGGAGAGTTTTCTTCTATTGTTTGTCGTTAACCACAATAAAGAAACTCAACACAGGTAAAATCTCAGTGTCTCCATGCGGGAAAAGGAGAAGGGGACGCGGCGCCCCATTATTGATTATCTCATTTTAATGAGAAAACGATTAAATTAAAAGTGGGATAGCCGTTTTCAGCAATAATAAACATATATGTTAAGATGTTTTAATTCTTTGTGAAGGCAAGTGTGAGTTCAAAAAATTACATCACAATAAAATTAAAATTTTGAGCAGCTCACGAGTTGTGCTATTTTTAGAAGAGACCCGAGCGATTTATGTGGTGCTCGAGGGCGACCGGGCGCCCCCGCGGGCGCTGTGTTGGTGACTCCTGCTTTAAATGTTAGCCCCTTGATGCAAATAGGCATTAAACTGCTCCAACTTAACTTAATTTAGCATCTACTTGAAAGCATAGTGATTTTTTCAAAAAGCTGGATATAAATTCAGGCATTAGATAGTTAAACATAATCTTATGTTTTGAAGATGTTATGAATGAGTTTTGAAGTGTATCTTTTAAAAACAAGAAAGCCTAAAGAATTATTTTTTTGAATATAAGCACTTTATTTTCAACTCATCAAATATAAAAAAAAGAAAACCTAACAGGCAATTTAACAATTATAGTGTTTAGTTTAAGCTTTAAAATTGATATTAAAAGATTATAATGTGTTTAGAAAATATATGCTAAAAAAAATACAGAATTGTCATGAAATTGTGATTTTTTAAATACTGATTATTCTTTTTGGAAGTAAGACTGTAAAACTGTATTTTTGAACTAAAACAAAAACAATATTGTCCGTTTCAAACTGGTGGGAAAGCCAAAGGATAAATCATCTTATTTAGAATATTTAAAAGGATGGCTGACGAGACGGTTTTAAAAGAAGCCCTTATGTTGAGGGAGATGAGCGACTTTGTGATTAAAGTCAGGGACAGGGATTTCAAAATGAATAGAGTGATTCTCTCCGACAGCAGCGCGTACTTCCGGTAAGCCTAACATACTACACATTTTTAACAGCTTGACTACTGTAGTTTTTGTACAATGTAAAAAAACTTTATGGCACCTTGCTTTATTTTTGTTTTAGCTTGAACTTAAAGTTTTTCCTCTTTATTTCTACCATGGTCTCTTGTATGAAGCTATTTTGGGGCCGTTCATATTTGAAAACCCAACAAAACATTTTGAAAAAAATGTTGGTGTATGGCCAAAAAGTATTATAAATTATTATTCTAAAATAAACTTAATTATTTTCCGCTTCAATTTTTCTGTTTTTTAGGTTTCAAAGCTTAAAATCGAAATTTAAAAAAAAAATTTTTTTCATTTAAATTTTTTTTTTCTTTTCATTTCTTTTTTTTCATTTTTGAATCTGAAAATTTCAGTTTCAAAACTTTTGGCCCCATTGTGGCGCATTGGGGTGGGGCTAACATGAATGACCTATCAAAATCAATGAGGATGGTAACTTCAGTCCCAGTGCATTCCCTGACTCTGAGAACCGTGATAATTACGGTCAGAAAATTGATGTTTCTTATGTACTATCATAGTCTGAAGTTGTCCCAAGACAGGGGTAAAATGCATAGTTTTATCGCACACGTACTGCATATCCAAAACTCTGTTCTGGCCCACTCAAAGCATTTTTAACCCTGAAAAACAGATCATTTGAAGCTGAAAATAATTAAGTTTTATTTAGATAGCAAAAAGTTTTAGACATTTTTTACATTTTTAAGCCAAACCTTTTTTTTCAAAATGTTTTATTTGTGTTTCAAATATTAATGACCCCAAAATAGCTCCACACTATTGTCTTACGTCAATCACTATTTGAAATTAGGCTCCATTCAATCATGAATGATTTTTTGTGTGCATTCATGGTTGTTAGATGACTTTTTTGTTAAACCTTTATTGCAATCCTTTTATCTTGATCCAACAGTGATCTCTTCTACAACAAGCCACAAATGAAAGTCTACCACCTCCTAAATGTTTCCACAACTATAATGGAGCTTATTGTAGAATACGTTTACACCCAATCTGTCCTGGTGTCGGAGAATAATGTGGAGTTGCTTTTGGAGGCAGCAGAGCGCATCAAGATCAAGGGCATTGTTCAGGCCTGCTGCGACTTCCTGCAGCAGAGGCTTAGTACCAACAACTGCATCAGGATTCTGACACTGGCAGACCAGTATCTTTATCCTGACCTGAAGGAGAAAGCATGTCTCTTCATCCTGCGCTACTTTGAAGATGTGGCTCAATACTGCCCAGAGTTCTGTCATCTCTCTGCAGAGAAGCTAGAACTTTTTATTGAAAAAACTGAACTAAATGTTAGGCAAGAGAGCATTGTCTTTGAGGCTGTTGTCCATTGGATCAACCATGCTCCAGCAAAGCGGCACAACCACTTGGTCAGACTAATGGGCAAGGTAACCAACACTCGCCAGATCATTACATTGTCTGCACATCTGTAACCTTACATCAGCTTCCTGTTTTCCTTTAGGTACGCTTTAACTTAATGTCTAATGACTACTTGCATAACACGGTAATCGTAAATAATCTGGTGAAGGGCAATCCAAAATGTTTTAGTATGGTGATCAACATCATGAAGAACCTGCAGATGTCCAACTTAGAGAGTCCTCTTGCCACGGCGCGCCTGCCCGCCCAAGTGCTGCTGGCTGTTGGAGGCTTTCAAGATCTACCAGCTAATGCCATCGAGTTATACAACGTGCGCACTGACTGCTGGAGAACGGTGTACAACAAAGACGATCTACTACCAGATTACAGTCGAAGCGTTTACCACGACGGATTCATCTACTGCATTGGAGGCATCCTTGACAATCTGTTTGTCAGCAGCGTGACAAAGTTTAATTTGGCCACACAAATCTGGAAGAAGCTGGGTCTATGCTGGAAGCTCGGGCCCATCTCAGCGTGGTGGCCTGAATGGCTTCATATATGCCCTAGGGGGGTGGAATCAAACAACGCGTTGAGATCTGCAGAACGGTTTGAGCCAGCACCAACCAGTGGAGTGGCATTGCATCAATGGAGCACAGACGGGCCAATGCCGCAGCTGCAACGCTTCAAGGAAAGGTAAGCGTTGCCAAATTTAAAAAAAATTAAAAAATGTTTTGGCAACCCCCCCAAAAAACTAAGACAGTTATAGTCTTGTAGTGGACTAGGTCTTCACTTCTAAAGAAGTAACAAATGTGATACTGAATAAATATCTATAAAAGAAATACCAATTTTAAAAAAAGATAAATCACAAACTATATATCACTACTTATCAATATAAAACTATGTATCTGTATCAGTGATTTTTCTTTTTTTTTAACATTCATTTGAAACACTGAACAACAAAAATCAACTTTAGTTGCAGTTAGTTAGTATGTTGGATTGTGCGGGGGTTTTGCATGACTTCATAGATGAGGAACTACTCATTATTAAAATGGAAAAAACTGAAAAGCAATGAAACAATTAAGATTTACAAATTTTTAGATAATTAACATCAGACTTTTGCAGTATTTGTATGTCAAAATATGTTCCGAAAGATTTTCAAAGATTTATTCTAGGAGTGGTCAATGTTGCATGCATTACTCTTATTTAACTGCTTCATGAAAAAAAAGAAAAACTACAACTGTTAAGTAACTACAGGGACACTTGTCGCCTTTGTATGTCTACCCACCAGCAGGGTCAAGTGAGCTCTATGTGGTGTAAAAGTGGGCAGAAAATGTGGGTCTGGAATGGGTTTGTCTGCAGTTTCCGTGGTGGCTGCACCTGTGTTTGCTTACATTGGCTATGCTAGCCAGCCACACTCTGGACAGCTGCCAGTCCCCAGGCAGTATGTGAACAAAAAAGTGGGGCCACCACGGAAACTGCAGACAAACCCATTTGGGGCCCACACTTTCTGCCTACTTTTAAGCCATATGGGGCCCACTTGGCCTTACTGGTTGGGTAATTATCCCCTTTTAGCCCACGCACCGCCTCTGATGTAATAAATTGCTAAAAAAGCATTGTCTGTTAGCAGTTTTGAGAGGCAGCACAAGTATGATGCTAATGCTACTGTGGCATCAAGTGGTCTCTTAGACAAATGTCTCTTTTTTTTTGTTTCGCAGGTGTATATTTTTGGTGGACTACAACTGAATATGGGTATTTCTTCAGCTGAGTGTTACAACCCTGCAACCAATCAGTGGGCATGGATCACGCCAATGGCCGTTCCACGGGGAGCAATGGGAGCCATTGGTTACAATGACCAGATCTTTGTGGTAAATGTAGCACCAAGCAGATTTGTTATTCAGCAAATGCACTCTTTAAAAAAAAATACTATAAATAAATGAACGTATGGAAATAACTTGTATTCAGTTAAACTGTTTTACAATATATTTACATTTTTTCTTTCAGATTGGTGGATACAACAGAGGAAATCGCTTGGCCAGCGTTGAAATATACAACCCTGCAACAATGACTTGGAGAATGGCAGCTGAAATGCATTACCCCTGTAGTAACTTTGGCGTTGCATTGCTGGAGGAAAAGCTGTATGTGGTTGGAGGCATCAGCAGGGGAGAACGACAGTTGAGTACGGTGTGGTGCTTCGACATGCAGAAAAACCGGTGGCATGTCGTCAAGGACCTGGGTGTGCTTCATGGAGCCATTAGCTGCTGTTTGGTGGAGCGAATCCCTCACGCCGCTGCTTTTACCTTGTGAAAATGGGCGAAAATAAACCAAAATCGCCAGTAAAATATATGTATTACGTGTTTTTATTCAGGATTTGCCAATGTTGACTGACGTTTTTAAAATATATATTTTTTAATTAAAACCAATTTTAACGTATTTATTTTTTTATTTGTGTATTTTTAGAACCTATTGAACCTATTGTGCCCTGTGGTTAGGGGTGGGTGCCCTGTGGTTAGGGGTGGGTGCCCTGTGGTTAGGGGTGGAAGAATACTACCAACGTATTCCCTGCATGTCGTAAAAGGCGACTAAAAGGGACGGGGCGAGGGGACTGGGAATCCTCTCCCCTGTATCTATTTTTCCTAAAAATAGACGGGGCAGAGTTGGGAAGGGGAGGTTGCCTCCCCAAACCCTTATGATTGGGTCCTTGAATGTGAGGGGGTGTAGTATGAACGAGAGCAAGAGAGATCAAATTGGAAGAATGTTTGAAAGAAGGAGAATGAGCGTGTTAGCATTGAGTGAGACAAAGATGAAAGGGAAGGGGGAGTGTGTGTTTGGAAGTGTGAGTGGTAGAAGGTCTGGTGTAGAGAGTGGGAGAGCAAGAGAAGGTGTGGCTTTGCTGGTGAGTTGTGAGGTGAGGCGATGAGTGGTTGAATGGAAGGAGATTTCACCAAGATTGATGTGGGTGAAAGTGAAATTTCGGAATGAGTTGTGGGTGTTTGTGAGTGCATATGGTCCTGGCAGTGAGAGGAACGAAGAGGAGAGAGTGACTTTCTGGAATGATCTGGATGAGTGCTTGCAAGGTTTTGGAGCAAATGTGAATGTAGTGCTGATGGGAGATTTGAATGCTAGAGTGGGTGAGAAGAAAATTGAGGGTGTTGTTGGTGCGTATGGTGTTCCTGGAAAGAATGATAGTGGTGAGAGACTGATAGGAATGTGCACTGAAAGAGAGATGGTGATAGGGAATACATGGTTCAGAAAGAAAGAGATTCATAAGTATACATGGGTGAGGCAGAGTGGTGGAAGGGTGATTGATAAAGCACTGATGGATTACGTGGTGGTCTCAAAGGTTGCATGCAGTAGATTATTGGATGTAAGTGTGAGGAGGGGAGAGAGTGGAGGTATGTCTGATCATTACTTGGTGGAAGGAAGGTTGCGTGTGGGTATGCCATGGGTGAGATCGAGAAAGAGTGGGGATGCAAGAGAAGTTTTGAGAGTTAGTGTTTTGAAGGACGGAGAGAAAGCGTGTGAGTATCAGGGGAAAATAGGTGGCAGATGGAATGTGGTGAAGGAACAAGTGGTTGTAGGTGTGGAGGAAGAATGGAAACAGTTTAAGAGTGCAGTGGTTGGGTGTGCAGAGGAAGTGTGTGGTGTGAGACGTGTTGGGGGTGGTGTAAGAAAGGGAAGTGAATGGTGGTGCGAGGAGGTAAGGCTGGCCGTAAATGAGAAGAGACGTGCGTATGAAGTGTGGCTGCAGAGAAAGGACAGGGAGTCATATGAGTGCTACAAGGAGAAGAGAAGTAATGTTAAGAGGGCTGTGCGTGAGGCAAGAGTGGCTGCGGACGAAAGGTGGGGCAGACAGTTGACTGACAACTTTCGGGAGAACAAGAAAATGTTTTGGAAGGAGGTGAAAAGAGCACGAAAGGGAGTGTCTGGGAGGGAGGAGAAAGTGAAAACAGAGGACGGAAGGATGCTGAATGAGGGGAATGCAGTAAGAAAGAGGTGGGCGGAGTATTTTGAGAGGCTGTTGAATGTGGAGGAAGAGCGGGATGCTGTGATTGTGACGGATGGAAGGGAAAGTAGTTTGAATGTATTGGGAGAGTTGAATGAAGCACTGATTACGAGAGAGGAAGTTGAGCAAGCTGTGGGAGAGTTGAAAGCAGGAAAGGCTGCAGGTGTGGATGGGTGTACGGTGGAATGTCTGAAGAGTGGTGGAGTGATTGTGATTGAGTGGTTAGTGAGACTCTTGAATGTGTGCTTTATAAGTGGGCAGGTGCCACTTGACTGGAAGAGCGCGTGTGTGGTTCCCCTGTACAAGGGCAAGGGCGATAAGTATGACTGTGATAGTTTTAGGGGTATTAGTCTGTTGAGTGTTGTAGGCAAAGTGTATGGGAGAGTGCTGATTAATAGGGTAGTAGAGGGGACGGAGTGTATGATTGGTGAAGAGCAGTGTGGTTTCAGGAGAGGTAGAGGGTGTGTGGACCAGGTGTTTGTTGTGAGACAGGTGTGTGAAAAGTATCTGGCTAAGGGGAGAGAGGTGTTTTGGGCATTTATGGATCTAGAGAAGGCATATGATAGGATTGATAGAAAGGCGTTGTGGGTTGTGTTGAGTCTGTATGGTATTGAGGGTAGATTGTTGGAAGGTGTGAAGAGTTTGTATAGGAATAGTAGAGCGTGTGTGAGAGTGGGAAATAACATGAGTGAGTGGTTCCCTGTGAGGGCTGGTCTGCGTCAGGGATGTGTGATGTCTCCGTGGTTGTTTAATCTGTACATGGATGGTGTGGTAAAAGAGGTGAATGTAAGAGTGGCAGGTATGGGTGTGAGCATGGTGAATGCTGATGGCAGCGAATGGAGTATGAATCAGTTGTTGTTTGCAGATGATACTGCATTAGTGGCTGATTCAGAGGAGAGCTTGGCACGTTTGGTTGATGAGTTTGGAAGGGTGTGTGACAGAAGGAAGTTGAGAGTGAATGAGAGTAAGAGTAAGGTGATGAGGTGTACGAGGTCAAAGGGTGAACGTAGGTTGAATGTGATATTAAATGGGAAGTTGCTGGAAGAGGTAGAGTGTTTTCAGTATTTGGGGTCACATGTCGATGTGGATGGTGGAATAGGGGAGAGGTAAAAGTATGGGGATTGTATTATTTGGTGGCGGGTGTATTGGGGAAAGAGAGTTTGAAATGTAAGTACGAAAAGAGGAGCCGAACGAAGTGTATGAGGGTCTAATGAAATAAACAACTAAAGAATGTGTGTGGAATTGTACATATATGTTATCCATATTTTTACTTATTTCCTTACTTATTAGATGTGTTTTAGTTCTTTTATTGTGTGCTGAAAATGCCTTGACCTAAGCTGGAAGTGAGACAGCCCTGCCGCTGTCAGCATCAACCAAACCCTGATAAAAGAAATGCAGCGGCTGAGTCAGAGATTAGCAGGAGCCGAAAGAATGACAATCTGAATGGATACTGTAGAGGATCACCCAGCCTAAACATGCACACTCAATCTTTTAAATGTTTTTGACCTTGTGTAAGAAACTGATTTGAACCTGTCTCAGCTGACGTTCTTTTGCTTCCCTTCCCCTTAGCAACTGAGACCAACTTGTAACTAGGGGCGTGTCTAACTCAATAAAATGCACGGAGAGCAAATGGCTGTTCGGAGTTGGTTGAAAAAACTGAACAGGCTTTTCCCACTCTCCTTGCAAGTTTTAAACTTTAATCATTCTCTGTGTCTCTTTGTGTGCAGGTTGATTTTCTTTACAAATGTTAGAGCTTAAACCTAACATTTAATTGGTCCTTCGAGCCGGATCTCCAAGACACCTGATGGTTCCAGCACGAGAGTGAGACCCAGAAAGTCTGTGGCCACAGCATACGATCCGTTTCCAGGGCTGGCCCTCACTCGCGGGCTGGGACCTGAAGGTTGACGGAGGATCCACGGACACAGAGAATTGTGAGTAGAATCTTATTTAAAAGGAATGACAGAATGAGAGATTCTCAGAAGGAGAATTAAAACAAAACCCTGACAATTCTAGACACTATCAGGTAAAATAGAGCAAACAGTTAAAGTCCGCGGGAGGAGTAGACTCCCCTAGTTTACGAACTAGTTAAATTCTACGAAGGGCGGCGGCGTCCTCTGTGCCTCTGTGAGAAGAATTATTTCAAACAGTTAAAATCCGCGGGAGGAGTAGACTCCCCTAGCTTACCTAGTTAAATTCTACGAAAGCGGCGGCGTCCTCTGTGTTGAAATAAGAAGTAATAAGAGAAATAAAGTAAAACAGCGCGCAAAGTGTGAAAGTGTGAGACTGTGAGTGTGATTGGAAATACAGATACCATTAGGTATTTGGATTTCATACCAAATCAACAAGGAGGAAATAGTGAACCTTTTGTGGATGCACTAGGCAAGAAAACTCCACCTCTAAGGTTGAAGTGAGTTTTACCACAGAAGGGGGTATTAATCACTATCTTGTTGAAAGAAAAGCTTCCAGTATTAGAATACCCTAGGTATAACAAACTAACTGGAACCAAATTTTATTCAAAATGGGGAAGGGGCAAAGTAAACTAAAACAATAAGTCCTTGAGACATTACAAAGATTACAGAGTAGTAGAAAAAGAAAACCCAAATGCGATAAAACCACTTCCATATTGGATTGATCAATATAACTTTAATGGTAAGCTCAACTGTAAGAATAGTAGAATTACAAAACAAGATAAAACAAAAATGCGAAAATAAACGAAAACAAATGGATAAAGAAGGATTTGAAGAAACAAAAGTATGGATAAAAATAGCAAGATAGAGGAAGAGAGAGAGAGAGAGGAAGGCCAGACAGGAAAGGATGAAAATAGGAAAAGAGAAAGGAGAGGCAGGAAAGAGAGAAGGGAAAAGAGAAAGAAAGTGACAATACGGAAAAGAATGTGATGTTTCATAAAAGAGAAGACAACAAATATTCAGGGCCTTATGAGCGTGTACGCAGAATGTTGGACCAAGCAGAAGTAGCAGGCCCAGAGAAAGAGGGAGATGGTGTAGTAGCGGCAGTGGACGTTAGATTAGAAGATCCCCCTCCACAGTATACAGGCATAGTAACTAGGAGCAAAGGATCTGTAGGAGAATGGTCTACAAATAAAAAAAAGAAAGAGCTTAAATAACAAAGCAGAGGTGTTTTTCCAGGATATAGATGAGGAAGATATGATATTCCATTTGTACTCTAGAGGCAGAGGCCGTGGTAGAGGCAGAGATCGGAGAGGTCGCTTTGGGCCTCATGGTGAGAACTCCAGGGCCTGTTGGTCCTGTGGGAAAGAGGGGCATATGGCAAGGGACTGCAGCCGCAATCCCACCCCTCACAATCAACAGCAATCTGCATGACTAGCTCGTGCAGGACAAAACAGAGAATCTGTTTGGGCTAAAGCAGATTCCAGTCCAGACACAGCTGCAGAGGATGACGAGAATCTAAAATTAGAATTACTGTTCTTTGAAGAAAAATACAGACCAGAAATCGTTCTTCTAGTACAAGGTGTAGCTGTGAAGTTTCTCTGTGACACTGGTGCATGTAGAACTACAATTAGAGACATCATACCAGAACATAGACCTAAAATTAAACAATATAGAATGTGATGAATCCCCTGTAAATACACCAATATTCCCAGTTAAAAGGGCACCCCCATCCACAGGATGGAGGATGGTGCAGGACTTGATTGCTGTAAATAATGCTGTTATTCAGAAGTCACCCTATGTGGCTGATCCTCACACCTTGCTTAATTCTTTAGACTCAGAGGCCAAATATTTCACAGTAATTGATGTAAGCAACGCCTTCTTTTTTATACCGGTACATAAAGATCGTCAATACTAGTTTGCATTTACTTTTAAGGGTAAAAGATACACCTATTCCAGATTGCCCCAGGGCTATTGTGAAAGCCCTACTATTTACTCCCAAGTCATGGCTTCTAGTCTGTCATCCTTCGAGCCGCCGTGTAACAGCCAGTTACTCACCTACGTGGATGACATATTAGTAGCATCAAAAGAGAAGATGAATGTCTTAAAGATACATTAGCACTGCTAAAGCATTTAAACAATAATTATTTAAGGAAGTAAACATAAGTTGCAATTATGTCAAGAGAAAGTGAAATATTTGGGCCACCAACTAAGTGCAGAGGAAGAACTATTCTAGAAAAAAGAAAGTTGCTATCCTACAAGCTCCCAAACCCTTAACAAAGAAACAAATGATGTCATCCTTAGGATTAACAAACAATTGTAGAAGCTGGATACACATGGATTTTAGAATTAAACAAAAATAAAGGAAAGAAATATTGTTTGGTGATAATAGATTCATTCTCTAAAATGATAGAGCTCTTTGCTACTGCTCATCCAGATGCATTAACGGTAGCCAAAGCCTTATGTAAGATATGATTCCAAGATATGGTATACCTGAAATAATCTACAGTAATAACGGATCTCATTTTGTGAATGATGTAGTTTTTAAAATAGGACATGCCTTCATATTAATCTAAAAAAGAATTACAGTGCTTATCATCCACAAAGTACAGGACTGGTTGAAAGAATGAATGGAACAATAAAAAGAAAAAACAGATTAAGGAAATGTATGGAAGTAACAAAGAGACCATGGACAAAATGTTTGGATTTGGTAAAATTATATATAAATATAACAAGCACGAATGGATTGGTTCCATATGAAACCTTGTTTGGAAGACCCTATAGATTACCTTATTTTACAAACGAATGGGAAACTGATGATGAAAGTACACTAGCAGACTATATGAGAAAGATGCTTCAACAGCAAAAACAAAAATCAGACCAGACTAATGATGATGTCACATCTTCTGTATCTTCACAGGATAGCCAAATTAGTTGAGCCAGGAGACTGGGTTATTATTAAAACAGAGTAAAAATACATCACCACCACAGATTAGTGGAAGGCCACAGAAATCTGAAGCTCTCCGACAGCGCCTCCAGAGGAAGGCTGACTACAAAGGGGGCTGCGAAACCATAGGTTGCAGTCGTCTCAAACCCGGTGAAGATTGTCCACAACTCTGTGCAGGTGATAGGGAGAGGCTTCAGGACCCTAGGCAGGATGTTGACCCCAAAGCAGCAAATGGTGGTGATGGGAGTAGTTCTCTTAGGAATAGTAATAATAGTTCCTTTACTATATTGGTTTGAACAAAAAGAACTGATGGAAGATGTGACACATACCAACATAAATAATAATAATAATAATAATAATAATAATAAGCTTTATTTATAAAGCACTTAAATTGCCCATACAGACCCAAAGTGCTGTACAGAAAGAGGATAAAAACATAGATTTAAAGTGCACATTGAAATGTTTATAAAATTACACTCTCAAAACAAAAACACATCACAAAGAATAAATAAACAAATAGATAAATGAATACATAACTAAAAAACACATTAAAAAGAGAAAATAGAGTGTAGAGGGATAAAAACAAAAAGGCGACCTCCTCACTGAGTATTAAAAGCCAAATTAAAAAAGGTGGATTTTAAGAGAAGACTTAAAAACAGACAATGATGAGGACTGTCTTACATGCAGTGGAAGATCGTTCCAGAGTTTGGGAGCAGCTGCAGGAAAGGCCCAATCTCCTCTAAGTTTGGATTTTGTTTTTGGAGTAGTCAGAAGTAGCTGACTAGGACGGGAAGGGGACATTAGGCTGCAGCAGCTCAGAGATATAAACAGGTGCCAAGCCATGTAAGGATTTAAAAACAAATAAAAGGATCTTAAAATTAATTCTAAAATAAACAGGTAACCAGTGCAGTGGAGCTAAAACCGGGGAGACATGATCATATTTATGTGTTCTGGTTAAAAGACGAGCAGCCGCATGTTGCACTAGCTGGAGTCGAGCTATAGCCGAGGTGTTAATAGGACAAAAAGAACATGACACAAGTAATAAATGCAATGGGAGGAACTTTGAAACCTGTGGGAGGTCTGCCTAAGGTTAAAGACATTCTGGTGGTTGATGACAATCTGACCACAGATGATTGGTTCAGGATTACTACAGGAATCACTAAAACAGATAATAATTGGTTACTGATGGCAGAGGAAGCAGCTCAAGCAGTCAAAACAGATTGTGTTGTGTGTTTAGGACCAAGACCACTTCTTAAAGTAATACCATCCATATTACCTCCAGACTGTCTTTTAAATGTTATGACTCAATCTGTACCTTCAGATAATCGTTCTGTGAGGGATGAGGTTTATCCGCTCACAACAGCTGAAAAGCAGAAACCACTCTTCTCCAGTAAGATACCTAAAGCAAATTACACATGTATTTACAGAAAAGGCACAGGACCTAAACTGGGGAAATTAAATTAAAATATGTATGTTGAAACTCTTGAAGTAAACATAACTTTCGAACCTCTGTCCCGCAGTGACAACTGGTGGTGGTGTGGAGAAAACAAGCTGCATGACAGACTGCCTGACAACACCACAGGACACTGTGCCTCTGTGAATTTATTACTTCCTGTTTCTATAACGCCACTTTCTGTTGCAGACTTTCTGACCTGACGACAAGAAATTAACTAACCAGGTTCTTGCAGGTTTCGAGTCATCCATCTGTCCGTGGTGCACCATTAATAAAAATGTTGATAAGATAAAACAACGTTCACTACAATGTTCAGAGATTAGGCAATTAAACAAAGGCAGAACACTGCCGTCCCGGGCGATTTTCAGCTACCTCACTTATGGCTTTCCAAAGCAGAATGGCTGTCGACACGGTGCTGTCACAGCATGGAGGAGTTTGTTCAATATTTGGTGATCAGTGTTGTACCTTCATCCCAAACAACACTGCAGCGGACGGGAGTCTCACCAGGGCCCTGGAGGGCCTCCGAACTTTGAACAAAACGATGAAAGACCACTCAGGAGTTGATACATCGCCCTGGGACGGGTTTGGTGAGATGTTTGGTAAATATAAATAATTGGTCATGCCTATTTTACTCTCTTTTGCTGTCTTTGCAGCCATCCTGACCTTGTGTGGATGTTGTTGTATCCCTTGTATAAGAGCTCTGTGCACCCGGATGATTGAAAAAAGCCATTGAACCACAGGTGTCCGAGATGTATGCTCTCCTGCCTCAGACTGACAAACCTCATGGTGAAAATGACAACAACAATGATGATGAGGATGATGTTGATAATTATAACTTTCCAGATTTGTTTTCAGTTCCAGGAACCTGCTAACCACCCCTCTGAGTGTAGCATTTTAAGTTATGACAATGATGCTGTGGCTGAAAATCTCCAAAAGTGAAGGGGTCATGTGCTGAAATAAGATAAGCAGAAAACGGAAAAACAGGGGGGAATTGTTGGGATTGTACATATATGTTATCCTATTTTTACTTATTTCCTTTACTTATTAGATGTGTTTTAGTTCTTTTTATTGTGTGCTGAAATGCCTTGACCTAAGCTGGAAGTGAGACAGCCCTGCGGCGCTGTCAGCATCAACCAAACCCTGATAAAGAAGATGCAGCGGCTGAGTCAGAGATTAGCAGGAGCCAGGAGGAATGACAAGGCCTCTGAATGGATACTGTAGAGGATCACCCAGCCTAAACATGCACACTCAATCTTTAAATGTTGTTTTTGACCTTGTGTAAGAAACTGATTTGAACCTGTCTCAGCTGACGTTCTTTTGCTTCCCTTCCCCTTAGCAACTGAGACCAACTTGTAACTAGGGGCGTGTCTAACTCAATAAAATGCACGGAGAGCAAATGGCTGTTCGGAGTTGGTTGAAAGATTGTAACTGAACAGGCTTTTGGCCCACTCTCCTTGCAAGTTTTAAACTTTAATCAATCTCTGTGTCTCTTTGTGTGCAGGTTGATTTTCTTTACAAATGTTAGAGCTTAAACCTAACAGTGTGGTGGTGCCTACAGCGTTGTATGGGGCTGAAACCTGGAGTCTGAAAGTGGCGGAGAAGAGGAGGCTGAATGTAGCTGAGATGAGATGTCTGAGGAGTATGTGTGGTGTGACGCGTGTGGATCGTGTGAGGAATGAAGAAATCCGAGAGAGAACTGGTGTGCTGAGGGAGTTGGCTGAGAGAGCAGAGCAAAAGGCACTGGGATGGTTTGGACATATTGAGAGAATGGAAAGGGTGAGACTGGTGAGGAAGGTGTATGAATCAGATGTGAGTGGAGTGAGAATGAGAGGAAGGCCGCGAATGGGATGGACGGAGGGTGTCAGAAGGGCGTTGAATGCAAGAGGGATGACTGTGGTGCAAGGGAGAGAGGCTGCTCAGGACAGGGTTGGATGGAGAGAGTTTGTGTATGAATGAATGGATGGGTGTGGTAGAGGCCTGGTCTTGGTATGAAGTGGCAGGGGTAAACCAGTTTACGGCTGAGGCCCTGTTGTGGAGGTGCCAACACTGGACTGTGCAGCTGACCCGGGTACAGTGGGGTGTGGCTTAGATCAGGCCCACAGACACGAAAGGAGGAAGGGTTTGGGGAGGGAAAGGAGGGAAGAAAAAGAATGCGTGCCCTGTCTAGGCTACCCCACTTGGTGGGACACAGCCTTGGTATATGTATGTATGTATGTAGAACCTATTGAAAAAAGAAAATCATGCAAAAATTAAAAGAATTATAGGACAAAATATAAAATGTCTTTATCATGTAATTATTTAGTTTGGTTTGTCATTCAAGAACAAATTAGCTGTAAAAAATTGACTTATTTTTAATTTCTAAGGGACACAGGCACTATTTTAATTCTGGTTTTACAATATGTTTTACATTATTAAATTGTACACATTAGAATAATGCGAGCATATAAGAACAGAGGACAGAGAACACATTTTGATTTGGTGACCCGAACAAAAGTCTTTGATTCACCAAAACAATGTTTACAGCGTGTATGTGAGTGAGGACTCAGACAAAAACTTTGCACCAGGCCAGATCAACAGAGCAGAGACATGAGAGTTAGGCCCGCCCACTGAGTTTGACGAGAGAATCTGACAGATTGCAATTTCATGGTGTGTCCACTTCCTGTTTCATGAAATGTATAATGAAATCATGAAATAAATAAATATATTATGAAATGTTAAAAATGACTTTTTAATTGCTATTTTAATATTTTAATGCCACATTTATTTCAACATTTATTTATTTATTTCAACATTTATTCATTTATTTCAACATTTATTTATTTAATGCCACATTTATTTATTTATTTCAATTTGGCTCTTTTGACCCACACTGGGCAATGAAATAAATAAATATGTCATGAAATACTTAAATGTGCTCTTTTAATATTTTAATGCCACATTTATTTCAACATTTATTTATTTATTTCAACATTTATTTATTTATTGCCACATTTATTTATTTAATGCCACATTTACTTATTTATTTAATGGTGAATATATTTATTTCATTTTGGCTCTTTCGAGACTCCATAGCCAGAACGCATTGAAACTCCGCCTTCAATCTGAACTCAGCTTTGTATCCTGGACACTCGTCTTCATCAGCACGTTTTAATTAGTCTGTCAATCGCTGAATTACATTAAAAGTGACAAAGAATACATGTCTTATATGATCATTCTATTTAAACTTCAGAATGCATTTTATGATGTGCGCAGAAAAGATTTCCTCTGCGCAACAGGCGTGAGAGCAGTGCGCAATTGCGCACGCGCGCAGCTTAGGGGGAACAGTACAGTCATTCATTTTAATTTTTGAAATGTACTTTTGTTTTTTCAAACATTTCCTTTTTTTAGAATTGTTTTGGTTCCTGGATTTTTTTGAACTTGATGTTTGTGGATTCCATCAACACTTCACAGCTGCACAGAGCTGATGATGAGAGCGAGGATCTGTTCATCCTCTTCAGAATCCGCTGGAATGAAGCTCATCCCGTTAAAGGTTGACGACAGAATGGAGCCTAAACTCTGGAGCTAAAGCTTCGGGGTTTCAGGATTTGAACAGACTGTTTTCATCCGCTGCAGGGCCGTGCAGAGACATTTGGAGGGGCAGGTGCTCAAAGTTAAAAAAAGGGCACATGGAACAAAAATTTGAAGCACCGTACAACATACCTTACAATATAACTGAACTGTCGTAACCCATATTCATGAAGAATGCAACACGGAATCACGACATACTATCATACATCAAGACAATATAATATAAACTTTATCCCACATTAACAAAATTCACTCATTACAGCAGCAAAAACAGTTAAGACAGACAGTACAATTAGACAACACAAGACAAGCAAGGATTAATAAAGGTACCCATGGGGAAAAAAAAAACAACTATCGGCTTTAGTCCATGTGCATTAAGTAGGCTACAAGAAAAAACCTATGGACATTTTGAAGTGAAGGCTAGAGAATATTGCTTGTTGCAGGTAGTTGTATTAACAAATACAATGTATAGTCAACAGGGGCGGTTCTACACTGAATGACTCCCCGGGCGAGAGCCTCCCCAGACCCCCCCCAAAAAAAAAAAAAATTGCCTAAATATAGAACCCAACATGATGAAACAAAATAATAAACTTAATGCACACAGGCTCACAACTAATCCACTTTAACAGTTAAAATCTCCAGTTAACTGGTTAAAAAATTGAAAATGTTAAGGTTAAAGTAATGACTAACCAGAAAAAAACAAGAAAAGACAAGAAAATAAAACTTAAAACTACGTTTTTATTTTGACCTTTTTTTTCTTTCTTTTGTAGCTGGACTTTTGGCGATTTTTGAAGTAATTAATCTCAAATAAAATAAATTTTAATTTTCATTATTTTTGGTATCAATTGTAGTATTGAAACTATAGGAACATTTAAAAATTTCAAATAATTGCTATTATCTGTAGTACATGTACAAGTGACGCACTGCTGTGCCTGCTGTTCCTTTGACTTTTTTTTATATCAGCTGCTGTACCTCACTGTCTGGGAGATATAAACCCAGAAACCGAGATGTGCACGGATGTTTTTATTCAGATCTTTAAAATAAATAAACCTGATCTCAGTATCCACGTCATCCATGACAAGTGCCCTCAGGCAGAGGGAGCTTCAGGTTAACAGGAAAATTTGGCACTAATTAATAGGCTTATATCTCAACAAATCTTGTCACATTTTGAGGTAATGACCAAATGCAATGTTTTTAACAAAATTACAACTGCTACGTGTTATGAACACACTTTTGAATTGAACAAATTTCAATACTATAATTTAACTTTGCCATGTTACCACATACGTCTGTATCTGTTTCTTTGTTAGTGGGAAGACTGACATTGCTGTTCACCAGTTTAGTGTAATCTGGTGTTTAGCTTGATACTGCAACTGTGAGCGAATCTTTCAGATGTGCATCAGTGAGGCGTGTTCTGTGTTTGCACTTGATGAAGTTCATGTCAGAAAATGCTGATTCACAGAGATAGGTTGAACCAAACAGGCTGGCAGTCTTCATAGCTGCTGTGCATACTCCTCTGTACTTCTCTGAGTCAACAAGGCACCAATAGTTTGGTGCACCCTGGTGGGCTTTAAGGTGGAGGTCATTTTGCAGTGTTATGATTTCAATCTCCACCTGTCCAGCATCCAAGTCAAACGTTGAACTTAGTTGCTCAGAAAAGCATGTCGTGTCCACATTCATGAAAGGGTTGGATATGAATGTCACACATGGCTCGAGCTGATCAATGTCACAAAACCTATTCTCAAACTCTTGCTCAAGTCTGTTGATGACATCACAGTATTTTTCTGCCACTCTGTCAAATGCCTGGGATGCAGAATCATTGTCTTTCAGCACCGACTGCATGGAGGGAAAGTGCAGCACTTTTTTTCTCTGAATATCCACTAGGTTCCAGGTTACCTAAAGTTCATGTATAATGTAAGGAAGCCAAAAACGCCCTGCCCTACTTCTTTTTTTAATCTTTTTCTTCAGAAAAAACGAGATATTAAATCTTTATAAGTAAAAACCGAGAAAACTGTTTTTTTTTTTAGTCGTTAACAACAAAAACAGCATAAGAACACTTCATAAAAGTTGTTCTTTAACTGTTTTTTTTAAATTAGTGGATCTACGCTCCTGTAGAATCTTCTGCAGCGGATCTCTCCCTGGCCGCATGTGAGCCTTCTCCTGTGCTCTCTGGAACAGACATCTCCTCCTGATGTTACACACAGCCCGGTAATAAAAGAGACTTCGTACAACTCTTCACTGTTTTTGGTTTAGCCATCATGTCCGTCACTTCACCAAGTGCCCGGGCAAGATGTTCCGCCTTTATTTATACAGCAGACGTAACTCTTCGCTGAACAAAATAGTCCCAACTATAAATAAAGTAAATTGTATAGGCACGCTCTTCGCACTCTAACAAAAACATAAAGGTGCATTCATCGGACTCTAACATCCCCACTCGATGATGTCACATATACTTCCTTTTACCTTTGCATTAAATGCCAAACAAATAAGAACTGAACTTTTCAATTTTGGCTCTTGTGGCAGACTTTGTGAACACATCTGCAGCCATGTTTTCTGTAGGACAATACATTAAAACAACTTTGCCCTGCAACACATTGGACCTTATAAAATGGTATTTAATGTCCACGTGTTTGCTCCGCTGGCGGTTTACTGGGTTCCTTGCTAAGCGTATAGTCCTTGGTTGTCTTCGAACAGTTTGGTTGTGGACTCAAAATTTGGGTCCATGTCCTTTAAGAGTTGTGAGAGGTGAAGCGCTTCTTGAATGGTAGCGGCTAGCGCCATGTATTCCGCTTCACATGTCGACAGTGCAACAGTTTGTTGCTTCCTTGTTTTCCATGAAACAATAGCACTGTTTTGGCTAAGACTGAAGCAATAGCCTGTAGTGCTTTTCCTGTCCTCTGGGTCGTTGGCCAGTCTGCATCAGAGTATCCCGTAAGTTCAAGTTTAGTGTCACATTTGTTATAACACAGTTCATATTCTTTTGTCCCTTGTAAGTATCTGTACACGTGTTTCAGTGCTGTCATAGGTTTTCCTGGGATCAGACATGTACTGTGACAACCTACTCACAATCCAACTTATATCAGGCCTAGTGCAGGTCATGATATAGATGAGGCTTCCCAACATGCCTCTGTATTTTCTTTGGTCTGTTTGAGCCCCTTCTGGAGTTAGATCACATTTCACTTCACTGGGAGTTGCTCTAGATTTGCAATCAGACATCCCAAACTTTTCCAAAATTTTGGTAATGTACCTGCTTTGGTTCATTCGGACAGAACCCCTCCCTGTGTGAAATCAACCCCTAAAAAATGAGAAAGTTGCCCAAGGTCTTTCATTTTAAACTTACTTTTCAGTTTCTCCTTGACCTCCTTTAAACACACTTCACTGCTTGCAGCCACGACTATGTCATCAACCCACACTAACAAGAT
Organism: Oryzias javanicus; assembly: GCA_003999625.1. Classification (NCBI taxonomy): domain Eukaryota; kingdom Metazoa; phylum Chordata; class Actinopteri; order Beloniformes; family Adrianichthyidae; genus Oryzias; species Oryzias javanicus. The sequence continues at coordinate 953,034 of CM012444.1, forward strand.
TACTTTTTCTCTCTCAGACAGTTTGGTGTAAATACAGTTGTCACTTTGACTTTGCACAAAGTTACTCTCAAGTAGGAAATCATGTAGCATGAGATTCCAATTTTCCCAGACTGTTTAAGCCCGTAAATTGATTTGTTTAACTTGCACACCAGCTGTCCACCATTTTTTGACTTAGTCTGAAAACCTTCTGGTTGGTCCATATATATTTCGCAGTCAATAGGCGCATGCAAGTAAGCTGCCTTAACGTCCATTTGATGTAGTGTCAGGTCATGTTGTGCAGCGAGCTGCATGAGGACACGCAGTGAAGTCAAGTTTGCTGTCGGTGAAAATGTCTCAGAATAGTCAAGCCCTTCTACCTGATTGTATCCCTTTGCTACATATCTGGCTTTGTAAGTCTCCTTTCCTGTGTCGTCTTCTTTAAGAGCATACACCCACCTTCCCCCCACTGTCTGTCTACCCTCTGGTAATGGTACAAGTGAGAAAGTGTTAGTTTCTTTAAGTGTTGCCATCCTTCATGGCCTTTTTCCAGTTCTCTGATGATGGTGATGCCAGTGCCTCTTTGAAGGTCTGTGGCAGTCCAACTGTAGCTCTGTAACAGTAGTCAATGGTTAACTCTTGGTTATGTGCTGCACACTCATAGTCCTCTAAGTATTTTGGTTTCTTTCTAACTCTACCAGTTGTAAGTGTAGTCTGTGTGTCAGCGTCTGTGTCAATGTCTGGGTTCGAGTTCTCAGTCTTTTCTTTTGTAGTGAACTGGACCAGCCTGTGTTTTTGAACCTTGTTTGACTCTGGAAAATAGATCATATAAGCTGGTGAATGACGATCAAAACCAACAAAAATTCCCTTTTTGCCCTTTGGGTCAAGCTTTTTCCTGTTTTGTTCATATACTACACAGTCTGAACCAAACTTTTTCATCTTTGACAAATTTGGTCTTTTTCCAGTAAAAAGAAAATATGGCGTTTCCCCTGTTCTCTTACAGTAACACCTGTTTCTTATGACTGCTGCTGTCCGAGCTGCGTAAGGCCACAGCTCCTTTGGTAAACCTGATTGTATCAGCATACAGCGCACCATTTCAAACAATGTACGCCAGTTCCTCTCAGCGGTCCCATTCTGATGGGGTGAGTAAGGTGCTGATCTCTCGTGTTTAATAGCATTGTCTCTGAGTAATGACTGGAACTCTTCAGAGACAAACTCTGTGCCATTGTCAGATCTCAGACGTCTGACTTTGCCATAAGCTGCTGTGTCAGCTAGAAACTGTTTCGTAGCTTCAACTGTTTTGTCTTTACTTCTCAAAAAATACACATAAATGGCCCCTGAGAAATCATCTGTGAAAGTGATGGCATATTTGTGCCCATCTAGTGACTCTGGAGCAATAGGCCCACCCAGGTCTGTATGGATGAGCTCTAAAGGTGCTTTAGCCCTTACATCTGCTTCCCTGTTTCTGGTTTGAGTGAATTTACCCTGCAGGCATGTTTCACAAGTGTTAGGCTTACACTTTCTATCTTTGATTTTCATACCATCCACCACTGTGGATAAATGAACTGTACACCTGCTACAATGCCTCCATCTTTGTAGCCACTCTTTCTGTTCCCCTCAGTTCGATCACTCTGCTAAACCTGTGGCGTGGAACTGCCTATAGTAACCATGAGTGGTACCTATCTCATGAAGAATCGGCCACAGGTTGGGGAACTGTGTTTGCTTACACCGGGACTGATTGGAAACCTTCAGACTATATGATTACTACAGAAGCTAAGAAATGGTCTCGCATTTTACACCTGTCAAAGACTAAAACACATCTCCTCCTGAGATTTAACACCACTATGTACCCGTTACCTGTGAATCCGTCTAGTCGAAAAACGTCACGAGGATGTTTTCACATGAGTCTGCATGTTTATGTGCCAGGGCCTGATCTAGATCCCAAAACATATTTTTCCATCTGTAGCAACATCACCTCAGATCCTGTGAATGTTCCAGTCAATGTTAGCATGCCTGTGGGTACCTTAGTAGCAGGACCTCACTCTCAGGTTACACCAAAGGTTGTTATCCATGAAGGTGAACCAAATGTTGATGATTGTTTTGAACTAATGACTGGCATTTCAGGTCACACCAATAACTGGCTCCTTATGGTAGAACAAGTGGGTACATCCGTTGCATCTGATTGTGTTGTATGCCTAGGGCCTAGACCCCTCCTCCGTGTGGTTCCCCCTCCTGTAGAAATGAGCTACATCTGTTTAGCTGAGTTACTGACGAAAACCAATCCTTCTGATGATTGCCGTTTCTGGGATACTCCATTTCCTGTTGCTGATAAGTCAGCATCCCCGCCCTTATTTAATGCTGAAGTTGCTGTGAATAATTTTACTTGCTTCCAGAACGTGACCCCTGGTAGTGTTAGTGTGGGAAGTGTAGACTTATCCTACTGTGTTTCTCTCCATAATATTTCTCTGCCTAAGGTTGCACGCGCTGATGTTTGGTGGTGGTGTGGAGGAAGTATCCTACGGTCCACACTTCCAACAAAATGGACTGGTATATGTGCACCTGTAACTTTACTTCTACCTGTTGTAATCACTTCTGCATTCCCAACGTCTGATTTGCCGTATCTTTCCAGAAGTAAGCGTTCTGTTAGTGACTCTGACGATGACCCCACCTACATTGATGCTATCGGTGTTCCTAGAGGCGTTCCCGATGAGTATAAGCTGGTTGATCAAATTGCTGCAGGGTTTGAGTCAGTTCTTTGTTGGTGGTGTACTATTAATAAAAACACAGATAGAATTAATTATATTCATTATAATGTTCAACGATTAGCTAACTTTACTCGTGACGGATTAGCAGCAGTGCACGAACAACTCAGAGCTACCTCCTTGATGACTTTTCAGAACCGCATAGCTGTTGATATGCTCCTTGCTGAGCGTGGCGGTGTTTGCTCCATTTTTGGTGAATCATGTTGTACTTGTATTCCGAACAACACGGCACCTATGGGAAAACTCACACAGGCAGTTGATGGCCTCAGAACTCTTAGTGACAAGATGAAGGAACATTCTGGTGTGGATACGTCTATGTGGGATTCTTGGATGAATATGTTTGGAAAATACAAGGCTTTAGTAGCATCACTTTTTATGGGTTTGGCTGTCTTTTCGTCCATACTCGTCCTTTGTGGTTGTTGTTGCACTCCATGCATTAGAGCCCTGTTAGTTAAATTAATTAACAACGTCTTTTCACAACGTGTTCCTCAACTCTCTTACAAATCTTTGACCCAAGACTCCTCTGCCCCTTCTTGTAAGCCTGACGATACCCTGAATGATTCAGACTCATATGATTACGAATCTGACTGTGATACTGTTGCTTAATTTCTTTTTATTTTTATTTTTTTTACTTACTTTTATTCTGTCTGGTCAACTTCTATGTGATGAATTATCTTAAACCAGAAATGGAGTGATAATTTTGATGTTTCTGAAGTTACTTTTCATTTTTATATACCGTTTTTACCAAATATGTTTTTATTTTTTAATCATTTTATTCTATATTATGTGTAGTGTTATTTGTGTTTATTCTCTTTTAAGTACAAAATATTTCTTGTTGCCAAGGTTGGTTCTTAGAACCAAAAGGGAGGAATTGTAAGAGAATATTTTGATTAAATTCTAATTCCATTTTATTCTCTATATGTAAACATTTAATTGAACTCAAAGTGCTCATTTAATACATGTAGTTGAATGTATTCTCAGATACCTAAAAAGAAATGACCTGTTCAACTTAAAGAGTGTGACCCAAAGCTGTAGCCTGCAGATGCAGATGACCTTTTTCACCTCTTAGGAACAGATGTCAAAGAAGCATTCCCCTGCAGTCCTTTCCCAAGATAGATTGGATGATACGGTCCCCAGCAGAAGGACAGGATGCTGATTGATCCTTAAATGACATCCTCCTTACCCAGGGGGTTGATCCCGAGACTAATGCAAGGAACAGATGCCTCCGAGATGATTAAACAGCCAAGGGGGTTCATGATATGTGATATGCATTGTTTCGAGGTTTGACCAGTTCTATAAAGGGCTTAAGGTTTTGTCAGGTGGGCGGAACACTCTGGCAGTCTTCCCTACATGCTTGTGCGCGCAGCATGTATTTTTCTGAGTTCTGTTATTAAATACTTGTGTTAACTTTAAATTGTGTCTGCTCTTCCTTCGGATTCAACATTTTTCCACCACAGTAGTGTTTGTAGTATTTAGCTTCATAGTACTTGTAGTGCTTGGCTGTGTAGTGTCAAACTTAGTATTGGTTGCTTAATAGCTCACAAGGCTAATAGTAGCTTAGTGCTTAACTAAGTAAATCATTTGTAGGGCTCTCATTTGTTAATTTGGAGTCTTTTTCCTTCTTTTGCCATGTTTTGATTGTTTAATTGTGATTTCCATATTTTGGAATATGTGTTTTTAATATTATTTTCCCAAGCTAGTGCTGTTTCCTCCTGTTGATAAAAAAAAAATATGTGGCACCCACCTGCAGGGATATGTATCTTTCAATTTGTTCAGAAAAAGTATGTAAAACTATTAATTGCTTTCTCTGGTGCCAATAATTTGTCATTTAGAAGTCAGTGTTAGTTGGACAAAGTGTTCAACCATTGGAGAAGTGAGAGGAACAAGCTTGAAAATTTTAAGTCATATTCTTGCAGGACATCCAATTTTTTCCCCTCTGTGAACCGGCACCTTAACGTGGTAGATGGGTTTGAGAGCTTGAGTGATCCCGGGAGCTTTTCTGTGTGGGACTTCTGACCCTGCTGGGGTCTCCCATGGCAGAAAGGTTCTGGGTGACAAGCCAGACTAAGAGCGGTTCAGAATCCTTTTTATGAGAAGTATATCTGAAGATTCCAATACGTTACCGGGATTATTGTCACTGGTCCCCCATTCTGGATCTGGGCCTGGGGTTGGCAGTCACAGGCGATCTCATGGGTAGATCAATATATGTCATTCCATTCCGTCCCAGAGCTCATTTGTCATGAGCTCTTGGACGTGACTGAAAGAACATGCAGCTGAATTGAGCTTCCTCCGTAGGGTGGCTGGGCAACAGGTAGGCTGGAAGGGTGAGAAGCTCAGTCAACCACAGAAAACTCGGAGTAGAGCCCCTGTTCCTCCACATCCAGAGGAGCCTGTTGAGATGGCTCCGGAACCTGGTCCAGATACTTTCTGGACACTTTCCTGGGTAGGCTTTCTGGGGCATTTCCCACCGGGGTACCTGCAGAAGACCAGAAATCCTCTCATTCTGCTGTTGTCCTCTGGTTCCTTTTCTTTACCACGAATTTGAGTCATGGCACCAATTTGTTGTACCCCCGATTTGTTGTACCTGGTTGCTGCTTAGTTCCGGCGGTGGCAGAATCTTCGGAGGCGGTGAGGCGGCGAAGGACGTCAGCCAGAGCAGCCTTCATCACCGTCCTCCTGCTGCTGCGCGCGCAGCTCCAGCGCAGACAGACGGTCGTTGACGTCTGAGACGCTGGCAGCAGACATGCTGTCATCATTCGGGAGAAGATTGAGCTCAACAAAATGAAGAAATAAGTTAAAAGATTAACAGTATTTAATACAGTTCCACATTCCCAATTTAGGTTATACAGAGAATTAGTTTACCTTCAGAGCACTGGACCAAACTGACATGGAGTGGCCCCAAATGATACTAGTTGTTACTTTTTGTTCTCTAAAGAGTGTAGCTACACTCCTTTGTATGTTTCCCTGTGAGGATCAGTAATCAATAGGGATGTTAACGATTCATTCAACTCACGATTCGATTTGACTCACAGTTTTAAAGTCACAAATTCGATATTTTTTTTTCAGATCTGTTTTCCTCAACACAATGAATTAAAGATATTTTAAGGCCATATGTGTTTTCCTTTTTTCCCTTTACATCAAATTGTGTGTTTTCTTGCTAACATAAAGGGTGCTGTCACAGTTCAGACGTCACCTCCCACTTCCAACCACCAGAGGGAGCTCTCGCCAGATTTCTGACGGTTCTTGTTGTGCTCTGCTCTGCGCCCGCGAAGCTCAATCCCCCCCAGCCGCTGAGTGCGTGCTGAATGTTCAACCTAGTTCAACATCTTTATGCATAATCAACGCAATGACCAATGACCAAACACAATGACCAATCAGGGACCTGGATTTGGAAGTGGTGCATGGCTGGTGAAAGTACAGAAGGGCCAAACATGATCACAGAAGAGAAATGAATCATTGCGGTTTGTGCCATGTTGGATTAATACGACACCCAGACAGACAATTAAAGGAACAGAGTTGTGAAAACAAAAAAGCCTGAAACAAGAGATCATCAAACATCGACTGCCCGTCATTATCTCGTACACCCGCTGTCTTTTACGCCGCATAACCAGATTAACCTTATACGGCGGGTATGGAGGAGGGTCTGGGTGCGCTCCATACCATTCATCTAACTGTCCTCCCATCTTATCATAATCCCCCCAGACGTCTCCATCCCACGTCTCGGGATCCCAATCATCCGCTCCCTCCACCTGTCGTGCTACAAAGGAGCGTATGGAGGCAGCGTCAGGGCAGCGGGGCTTCATCCACTGCTGCTGTCTATTTACTTTTGACACGTGAGCCACAGAGCGCTCAGCCAACCGCGTCATGCGATCCAGTTTACTTTGCTTTCTTCCCATCCGGGAATCAATACATCGGCTACAAATTCCTCCGCTGCCTTTTTCCTCCACTTAAACATGATCTCTGAGTATATCCTCTGGTCAGTCTCAGTTCTTGACGCCAAAAATGTTCTGTGAAAAACCTTATCAGGTTCTGATCAGCAGAAATCTGCAGGTCCCCAGAGGTAGACACCCAGAAATCACACACAAACACACGAGGCTATGATGCTAGAATAATTACTTTGGCTTTTATTATTCCCCACAGAGCATAGCAAGTCAAAAACAATCAACTACATAGGTGAAGCATTCAAATCACTCTTACCGCAGAAATGGGAGATGGGAAGTCAACTGTACTCGAGTGGTTCAGATCATATCTCATGGAGAGAAACTTTATGGTAAGCATGGACACTTACTTCTCTGGGGTACACAAAATTAAAAGTGGTGTTCCTCAAGGCTCATCCTTGGCCCTGCTTTTTTAACATCTACATGTTTCCTGTGGGGAATGTCATCAGAAGGCACAACATCAGCTTTCACAGCTACGCTGATGATACCCAGCTGTACATATCCATGTCTCCTGATGACACAAAGCCAATAGAAACCCTTTTTAATTGTATTTTAGATGTGAAATTATGGATGGCTAAAAATTTTCTGCAGCTCAACCAGGAAAAAACTGAAATTTTAGTTATTGGTCATGAAGCCAAGAGAGAGAAACGGTATTTCAAACTTAAAGAACTTTCATTAAGCTGTTCAGAAACAGTCAGAAACCTGGGCGTTACCTTTGACTCTAAGCTAACTTTTATTCCACATATTAAGCAGGTGATCAAAACTGGTTTTTTATCATCTTAGAAATTTGGCTAGAGTCCGCCCAATTCTCTCTCTTGCTAACATGGAGACGCTGATGCATGCTTTTATTATCAGTAGAATTGATTACTGTAACGCCCTCCTAACTGGCCTTCCAAAAAGAAGCATCAAGAACCTTCAGCTTTTACAGAATTCTGCTGCAAGAGTTCTCACCAGGACCAGGAGGCGGGCCCACATCACTCCGATTTTAAAATCCCTGCATTGGCTCCCCATAAGCTTCAGGATCGATTTTAAGATACTTTTAATGGTTTTTAAATGTCTTAATGGTCTTGGGCCTTCTTATTTGTCAGATCTTTTAGTTAAATATGAACCCTCGCGGACCCTGAGATCCTCTGGCACAGGTCTACTAATCATTCCACCTGTGAAAACCAAAACGTACGGAGAGGCATCTTTTCAGCATTATGGCCCTCGTTTGTGGAACAGTCTGCCAGAGAACCTGAGGGCCGCAGAGAACATAGCTGCTTTTAAGAAAGGTCTTAAAACGCATCTTTTTAACCATGCTTTTAGCTAATTTTATTGTTTTTATTTACTTGTTTTTATTCATGCATCTATTTGATCATGTTTTTATGATTTTATTGATCTTTTAATAATTTATTTAATTCATTTTTATGGTCATTTATTGTTTTATTGTTTTGCTGATTTTATCAAATATACTTTAATTTATTATTCTACCATTTTTTCTTTTTTAATTTCCAGTGCCTCCTCAGCTGGTTCCTCTCCCTCTGGTTACTGCTGTCCAGCTGCTGCGGCTCTAGGTGGGGACCTGCATCGCTACCTAGCTGTGGTGAGGCTGGGTCCCCGCCTGTGACGCTGCGGCATGCTGGTTATGCAGTTGTCTCCAGAGGAAGAGGCTCCAACTATATTAGTGTCTCCAACATCTAATTTCTGTGCTCAGCCTGTACTCAATCTTGTACTTAGTCATTGGGGCGCCGTACGCTTCGTCAAGGCCAGAGAGAAAACAGAAAGCTGCTGCGTCTGCATCTGCTGCTGCTGCATTCTGTCTTCCAGCGGCAGCAGCATCAGCAGCCATTGGACCATCGGACTTTAAGCACCAGGCTTTAAAGGGGTTTATTTGAGGCTGAAAAAGTGGATTTTATTACAGGACCTTATGAGAATGAGCTCACTCTAAGCACCAGCCTCTCCGGTCAGTGCTGGTGTAGGTAACATATGTGCTCAGCCTGTCAGAACGGCTCAGGGGCTTGCATCGAGTGATGACGTCTCAATGTTTGATCGGCTGTAAACCGAATAAATTTGTATTGCTAATACGTTTCCCCGTTATCAATATCTTCTTGAATTATATTCAAATTTGGTATAACAAAACACCAGGTATGCCTTTAAATTGGAAATGCAATTATTATGAGGGAAAATAATTTTATTTGATTTTTTCCTCTACCCCCCCACTATTATCATGTCACCATCTGCTAATCCTCATCTCTTTCTCTCTCTTTCAGGTACAACTTTCTTTTTTCTTTCCTCATCATCTTCCAATAGACCCTTCTCACTGTGACGTCAGACAAAACAGTGACAAGGCCGTGAGCGAGATACGCAACTTCAGCTTAATGGATTTAGATGGGAAACCAAAGAACTAAACACTGTTGGACACCATTTGATATAAATAATAAAAGGTAACCTAACCACTTTCAACAGAAAAATGTCAGATATTTATTTTAGGAATGTCCTGCAGAACTGTATTCTTATTTCATGTCTTGGATCGTTCACAAATCTAAACACAAATTTCTTTGATATCCTCCAACATTGGATGAATAGTCAATTTCCTTTTTCTGGCATCAGTTTCTAATCATTTTGATCATGTTTTACCTTTATTTTCCCAGAGATCAGACACGGTTTTGAATAAAAACTAAGAGGAGAGACGTTAGAACCACAGCTGAGCTAACAGCAATTCACTGACCGCAGTAGAAAACATTACAACAGGAATACATTTGACTTTAATGTCAAACATGCTGGAATTGACTGACTTTTGCTCTACAATGATTATGTGAGCATGAGAATTTAGGCAACTTTTAACTGGTGAGAAAAGAGCCGGTCATGTCTGTGGTTTTTCCCTAGAGGAACGTTCTTTTTAATTTTGGTCTGGACACAACACCATGTTAACTTACTTAGGCTCTAAATGACACAAATCCATCCAGATAAATATTGATTTCTCAACAGCAGCCTACTTGAGAAGGACGTGTACTTGGACTTCCAAATAAGCACCTGTAAGCAGCACGACTTTACTTGGAAATGACAGAGTGTAGACTTTTGATGCACAAAAGTATTAGGTAGGAATATTTCAAATGAAAATATCCCGATAAAGTATTAAAATGTTTGTTTGCAGCAACACAAGGCTGCATGAAAGAAGTAATTTGGAAGGTGACTTTTGGAGGGATTGTAGTTTAATGTTCTGAAGGCCTTAAGGAGGTTTTGTTCTGGATATTTGTGGGAGTTAATTGTACTGAGAGGAATCTGACGGGAAGAATCCAGGTAAGTTGTTAATGTAAAAAATGAAAGGCTAAAATAAACGGCGAGACAGCAGATTGTTGAAGTGAGATTTGGTGTGCGATTGTCGCCATCTTGTGGTAAATGAAACACATTGCAGACTGTGTGTTTGCAGCTGAAAAAGCAAGATGAGATGCACATGAAAAATATCCATATTCCTGTGTCAACGTAAAATAGAACGTTTGGACGAGTGGTCTAGTGGGAAGTATAGCTCAGTGGTAGAGCTCTTGTCTTATAATCATGAGGTGTCTGGTTTGAAACCAGATGTTTCCCATTTTCAAAATGACATATTCACTTTACCAACTTATTACAAACTCTAAATACAAGTGTTTACGTCTAAGAATATCGGTAGGAAATGGCACTTGTTAATTCAACTCAAAACCATTATTATTATTATCATTAAAACCTTGATGAAATACTAAAACAAAAATGTATTTTGTTGATTTTTAAATCAGAAGTCATTAGTCAAGGATTTCTTCTTCAAAGATGTCCTGAATGCAACCAAACACTAATAGTTCTGTCATCAGTCCTCAGCATCTTGGATAATACAAGAGTGCTTCATCCCTCTCAAATACTTTTTATACAATTTTTCACTTCTCAGAGTCACTTCAACCTGCCTTGAACTAATACATTACTGATGTTGGTTTATGTCATGCATTCATCGTAGACAGTCTACCTTATTTCTAGCCCCCATGAGCCTTTGCGTGAATTATGGGCGACACTTCCTGTAGACGCCAGAACTTGCATTTATTTACTGTTTACTGTTTCTATTATATTCAATCTGATTTTTAATTATGGAAACATCTTTGCCCACTGGACAAAGGAATTCCAGGACCTCCTTGATGGGAAGCATTCCCCAGTTTTCAGGCTAAATCACAAGCGTGTTCAAAACACTGAGGTCAGTTATGAAGACTATCAAAATGGATCTTGGTTCATTAGAGTTGTAACAATTCATTACGACAACAATTGGATTAGAATCTATATTAGGGGTTGCCTATTGGATTCAGCTTCAGTACTGGATCAGTTGGAATAATCCAAATGACCTAAAATCCCACCAATGATGGATTTAGACTCAATTTCCACCTGTGTGACTCAGATAGAAATACCTGGTGCTGATGATGAAGGTTCCAGATTCCTTGTTTTTAATTTGAATGTGTACAAACAAGTCAAAAAGAATTCATATTAAATGAATTGATATTTTAGTTTTCCAAAGTTCAGCCCACTGTTGTTTTTCACAAGAATGTATCACAAAGGAACTTTATTAGAAGACTGTATGGTCACACATTGGACTGGAATGATGGTTGCTCATTAGCATCACATTTGTGTTGTTTGCTGTGATTAAGCATTGGTCGTTTTTACCTTACAGTCTATATGAAATGATATTTTCAAAGAGCAATTATAAGATTGAATTATTTCATGTCAATAAGATATGTTGATTTGCTTCTTCTTTAGACAGATCAATCTGGAGGATTAGAAAAACAATGAAACATGAAATGAATGAAACATTTCATTAAGAATGAATTGAAACTGTCTCTCTAAGTCACACAACAAAACATGTTTTTTCATAATATATTTGCTTAAAGGGCATGAATCTGATTTTCAAATTTGACTTTGTTAGGCAAACATTGCAGAAAAGGCTCCTGATGATGGCCGCCTGTGCATGGCTCAACCATTCATGTTCTGGGTTTTTCAGACGTCAACAAACACAGACAAAGGTAGGTTATGAGTTTAAAGTAACATGCAAAAATCTTTCAGCATTCTCCCCCCATCTTTTCAAAGAAGATACATAAATGAATAAAGAAACATTTCTTTATGAGCTTAGACTCCTCTAACCAGATGTTAAATGTCTGCAGTGGTTGCAGATGACTTCACCAAGACTGTGCTGGTGGGAAATAGATCCTTCTACTGTGGATGCACAGACTTGCCTGACAGCACTTGGTAAAATAACAACTATCTTGATACTAAAGTGACTATTTAATGTCACATAGTTAAAATGACAGTAGTAGGAGCTGGAACATTGAAGACATGACTGCCATTCTAAGCTGGGATTTCCTTTTAGACAAAGAGTTTTATAAAAATACTAGCCTGACGCTGTTACTTATCACTAATAGGCTCATCTTTAGATATAATTAGAGAAAAATATATGTTTTCTGGATAAAACCATGTAAGAACATGAATGCAAAAGGAAATAAAAGGTCTGGTCACTCTGATTTTTCATCTGCAGGTTTGGTAAACCTGTAGAAGAAGAAGAGATTCTGTCGATCTTTCCTGACGATATGATAAAGGTAATAGAGGATGATGTGATAGATAGTAAATCCTGTAGTTTATTACATATTCACACTGCACTTTCAGGCACTCCATGAGAACCTGACCACAGGGAAAGTGCGTTCCAACAGGATGTACCTGCAGAACCCAATGTCCTCATTACCACTGAAACAGCACTTGAAGCCGAGGACGCTAAACTTAAGTGACCAGCGGGTATATATTCATCATCTCTCAGTCTGTGTGTGTTCATACATTATTTGTTCTGATATTTCCCGATCTCGTCAGATCTTTCAGCTGCTGAGGGCCATTGAAGATGCCACAGGAGTCAGGTCCTTCATCCAGAAAGAGGAGGTCCAGATCCTGGATCACGTTTTTGACCTCATGCTCCCAGAAGTAAGATTCTCTATTTTGTTTGCCAAATATAAGTCTACTTTTAGGGGATTTTGGTCAACATTTCACCTTCTGGGGTTCTTTATAGAGAGGAATAAACAGTAAAATGCATTTAAAACCTCAAAACGTAGAATTTTCATGGTAACTGATTTTATATTTTTGTTTCTTGTTTTTGTAATGATTGGAATCTGTGTGTTCTTCGTACAACCACAGCTTTTCATAGATATACTTTTCAAATGGATGAAACAATAATTCCACAATGAAAACTCGATTCTAAGTTGTAAATTTGGTCTTTTTTTAGCTTCAAAAATCACAAAAAATGTGATCAATCGGTTTTAACGTCTTATAGCAAAAAAATTAACATGTAGGAACAAAATTAATATACATAAATGCACAAACAGAGCAAAGAAAAGGTCAAAACAAAATGAAAAATGTCTTAAAATCAGATGTAGCTCTATTAAAGTTATACAATGTTCTAAAGATTTGGGGTTTATAAATCTTGTGTGTTAAAAACTACAAATTTCAAAGCTAAATTTTTTTTCTGAATCCTTCACGTTAAATTTTGAAGGAAAGCTGTTCTAACGGGGTCACATTCATTCCTACCACATTGTAAACAGCTGATGTGATGGGTTCAGAGAGTACTGAGGGTTAATGACGCCGGAAAGACAAGCAGTAACCACTGGATAGAGGATGAATATCAGAGACTCAAATGTTTTGTGGTGTTATTGGAAACTGAAGGAAAAGAACAGCAGATGTTCTATAAACGGTTGCCAGGTCTTGTTCCAGTGCAGCTCAGTTCCAGCCCAATTCTACATCTGCACAAATTGCTCATCTCTTTTTAAAGACCTAAGAAGAACCTTACCTCTTCATACATGGTTGGAGCGCAGCCCGAGGACACCAGCAGCAGTGGTTTCTGATGATGATCCTCCTGCAGGATTCCAGGTTTAACTTCTCCAGGTGAGATGTTCTGATCAAAGTCTTGTTGGATTTTGTTCCTTTGCGTTTTCCAAATATTTATCCATGTTTTTATTATGTTGTAGCAACAGAACTGACTGTCTCTGGGAGAGTCGAGCCGCTTTTCTCCTTCAGATCTGCTGGAATGATCGTGTTAACGGTTACAGTAAGTCAGAGAACAGAAACCGTGGAGCATTCAGTAAATGTTTCCTGTTTTGTCCACAGTCCTCCTACATATGTTCAAAGAAACTGTAAATAAAAAACAACTCTTTATCTTCAGTATAGAATTCCCATTAATGCACAGAAACTTAGGAGACTAAATATGATCATATTTAATATTGAGTTTCAGAAAACAGACGGTACAGACGACACGGAGGCAGCAGAACTAGAAGGACTCCTCCTCATCCTCACTCTTCATCACTGAAGTGAAAGCAGCATTTCTTGGGGACAGACGCACAAACAACACAAACGACAACACCAGGAGTCCCACAGGCAGCTGGGACCCCCCCCCACACACACAGCTGGGACACAAACACCCACAAACACACCATCAAAGCTCTTTGCAACGACTAACAGTGAAAGCAGCGCGCGGCGTGGGCGGGTTCTTCCAGGAGGGGCTGGTGTGGCCATCATCTAAAGGACCCCCCCTCCAGATTATCTTCTCTTCTGCTTTCCTGACGTCTTCAGAGAAGGAGGAGTTAAAGGAGGCAGAGAGCGCTCCTGGGGGGTTGAAGGGAGATCCCAGCTGTCCATGAGTTGAGCTGAAGGTGACGCTGGAAAATCCTGACGGAGAGAAATGAGTATCCCCCACAATTATGCGTGCAGATTCTTGATGTGTAACTCATATAATACTTTTTGTACTAAAATTACAAAATAAAAAAAAAAATACAAAATACAGTTTAGACATGCACAAATTAAAATGACAACAGCTTGAGACTAATTACACACTCAAATCTTTAGAAATTACGCACTAATCTCCTGCACACATGAAACCTCAGTAACGCATGAATCTGTGGTGAGCATCTTCACGCCTCAGAGACTCGTCTGTAAGTGACGCGTTTAAATACTACTAGAATGCTGGGTCATCAGAGTTTTGAATTTTATCTGATGAAATTTGACATTTTCCCACTTTCTTAAACAGATGTTCCAGAGCGATTGCAGGCAGGCAGCAAGACGGACCGCTCCGATTGAGCGGAAGGGTGTCTGTTCCGGGCCGGGAGCGCGAGGCGGCAGACAGAAAGTTGGCTCGGGGTGGGTCTGGGGGAGGGAATGCAGAAGAGAAGTATCGCTTCTGGGAGATATTTTTATTTTCAAGTTTGGTTTAAGAACACTTGTTTAGACTCTTTTATATTAATTATCTGGACAATCTGTTTAAGAAAGAGGGAAAATGTTGAGTATTACTGGATATTATTCACAATCTAAGTTTAATAAAGGCTGAAAAGAAAACTCTGATGACCCAGCATTCTAGTAGTATTTAAACGCATCATTCACACGTGAATCTCTGAGACGTGAAAAGAGTCTCACCTCAGATTTGTGTGTAACAAGTGATCTGTTCATAAAATTTAAAAGATTTACGTGTGTAATGAGTCTCAAGCTGTTGTCATTTTAATTTGTCCATGTGTAAATTGTATTTTCTCTACTTAAGCACCAAATATATTATGAGTTACAAATGAAGAATTACACATGCATAAATTGGAGTGACACTAGTTTCTCTCCTGAAAGCCTCTGTGGCAGAAGTGTGGAGAGATCAACACAGAGTTAGGTTTTGCAGCTTGCGTTGCCATGGGAACAGCTTTCATTTCATCTGGACATCATGGAATTAGTCTGCATCCAAACACAGGAGATCTGACTCCCGTGTTGACGTCTGCTGTTGTTGTTGGGTTTTCCCGGCAGCTTCAGCATTAGTTGGAGACTTCTCGGTTTGTTGATTATTTTGTTAGATTTCACTATAAAACTGGAACTATTGCTAAATCTTCTCCTCCCGCAGGTTATTGAATCAGTGCAGCGTGTCCTTCATGAACACTGAAACAGAACCTTGTCAGGTTGGAGGTCAGATCTTTGCTGGTGGCTCCACAGGGCAGTTCTGCAGCTGGAATATGTCGAGAAGGCAGTGGCTTCAATCCCCCCCCAACAAGAACACAGACCAACACCTGGAATAAACATGGAATGATGCCGAAAGCATTGGACCGTTGCGGCGGCGGTGAAGCCCCTCCCTGCTCCGCCTCACAGACAGGTTTCAGGACTGGCCGCCATGCTGCCGTTGGGCTGGGGTTCTTTGAGGAACCGCTCCACCTCCTGAGAGTTCACCATCACGCTCTTCGGCCTAACCTCCTCCACCTTCTCCTCGCCTTTCTCCTCCTCGCCGTCCCCCCCCTCGGCGCTCCTGCTGCAGGCCTTTGAATCCTCAGTCACCGTGATGTCTTCCACTTTGACATCCGGCGTCTTTTTGATAAACAGGAAGTTACATGTGGCCAAAACCACGGCTGAGAGCACGACCTCACTTCCTGCCAGCAGGAAGACGCTCATGTAGTTCTTTGTAGCATCGAGCAGCCGACCTGCAACAGACGCAGGAAACCCGTCAGGGGCTGAGAGGAGACAAAAATAGAAGCTGATGACCCTGAAAGGTCAGTCAGCTCCCCCACAGGTCACATAACAAAACTCATCCAAAGTCTCCAGTTAGAGGACGTCCCCACAGTGTCCTAACTTCAGGAACGGTAGAGGTTAAAGCGAGCCCACGATGTTGCACCCACCTGCACCTGGAGGCCCCACCAGCACGGCAATGGCTTCCATTAACAGGACGAGGCCGATGGCGCTGGAGAACTTCTCTGTCCCAACTATCGTCATCAGAACCTCAAACTGCAGCGCTCCCACCATTCCGTAGGAGATCCCAAAGAAGATGCAGAAGACCACCAGAGACGGGTAGTCTTTGGCCTGGACACAGCCAAAGCGTTAGAGGTCAGAGCAGCTGAAGAACAGCTCAGACTAACACCACAACACTCACCTGGGAGCCAACCAGGTCAGTGATCCCATTGAAGATCATGGCGAAGCTGAAGAGGTAGACGCAGCGCGGCCGGACCCACTTCAGCCCCGCGATCACGCCGCACGTGGGCCGCGCAAAAATGTCAATGAAGCCCAGGATGGTGAGCAGCAGCGCCGACTTGGTGTCTTCATTCCCCAGCTCTTTGGCATAGCTCACAACAAACACCGGCGGCACGAACAGGCCGAGCACCATGATGGACGCCGCCACGGTGTAGATGACGAAGCCGCGATCCTTGAACACGGAGAAGTCCAGGAGCTTGCGCTTGGTCTTCTCCTCTGAGCTGGGGTCTTTGCTGTGGTCCTGCTCCTTGATCTGGGCTTTCTTGGGATCAACCAAAGGCTTCATGAGGGCTCCACAAACACAGCAGTTTAGCAGGAGGCCGCCCAAGATGAGGAAGCCCCCCCTCCATCCGTACTGGTACTGCAGGACCTGGCCCAGCGGGGACAGGCAGCACAGCGCCACGGGGCTCCCGGCGGCTGACAGGCCGTTGGCCAAAGGCCGCTTCTCGCTGAAGTAACGGTTCAGCATGATGAGAGACGGCTGAAAGTTCAGCGCTAACCCCAGACCTGCGGGAGGAACCGCAGACGGTCATCGCTGTGACACGAGTGCGTTTCCAGATCATCAGCAGCAGAGCTGGAGTTTGTCTGACATGGAAACAGGAGGGAGTCAACGCTTGTCTTTTCACCTGCAACCTGTACTCTGAGGACAGGCTCTGAACCAGGAAGTCTGTTGTTTAACAAAACCCTGGCAGAACTCGAGACCAACCACCTCCAGATCCACATGTCTCTTTTATCTCTCCATGGTGACTCTTTGACCAAACATAGAATAAGTCTGTCGGAGTCAGCAGTTCCCTTCTAATGGCTGCTTAACCTAAACTATCTAAAGAAAACAAACAAACGAATCCTGAAAACTGAGACTACCAAGATCCAACCCCAAACTAAGATAACAAAACCAAGCAGTGGAAGACTGCTGAGGACAAAGAGGGGAAAAATTACTTAAATAAAAGAAAAATAAAATAGATTTTTTTAAAGTAATGACTATTTAATTATCATTTATTTAGTTTAAATTAGTTAAATGTATAAACTGATGTCTGAGGTTCACATAGATGATAAACTCTGTAGGTTTTTACATCCTGTTGACCTGAAGACGTCTTGTTTGTTCAACTCTCCCTCCAGAATGAACAGATTTTATATGAAAAGAAAAACTTTAGTAAAAAGTTTGATCTTTTACAAGTTAAAAGCACAGATTATCTTATGTTGAACAACATTGGTTACAAGCTGCACTGAGGTGATCATCTTCTATTTTGAAAGTACATTTCTTCTGTAGTGTAGTCTCTGCAATCGCAGCGCAGACAAACCTGTAATGACTCCGGTTGTGAGGTAGATGTGGATGATGCTGGTGGCAAAGGAGCCCAGGATCATTCCTAAAGAGGCAAAGAGGCCCCCCACCATCATGACGGGCCGACAGCCGAAGCGGTTCACCAGCACGCTGCACAGAGGACCTGCAGAGAGCAGGCGGGCATGCATGGTCAAAACGTTCCAACTTCCCGATTCCCTCTTCTGTCTCTGCTGAAGAACACACCTGCGTCCTCTCCTTCCACTAACACTAGTCCAGTCTCTACTGTCGCCCTATTGGTCAACAGCCCCAGTGGCAACTCCTGATCCTGATCCAGTTTGTCTTTGCCGTCAAGTTGGAGTCCCTTCTTGACAATAATGTCGTCATTCTCTCTAACTTGGAACCAGCATCCAAAAATATATTTTTAAATCTATTGGAAAACGATCCCAGAAACATCAACACAGTGTGTTTGGTTTGATATACACAGACGGCTCTTGGTGATAAAGGCTGGACACTCTTGTACTAAACCATCAGCTTTAATTACATGTCCATGGGTGTTTTTACCATCGGGTATCTTCTAGCTTTTGTCTACATTTTGCTTCCCAGACGGTTCAAGCGGGTCGCTGGGACATTCCTCTTGCTGCTTGTTAGGAATGAAGGTGGGAGTATGGAAAATAATGGTTTGGATACTTAGCTATGCAAAATAAGTAAAAATCAAAAATTAAGAGTCATGAATCAAGACTTTCTGCTCACAGAATTTTTCTGTGACGTCAATAAAGAAAATGTATCCCTGAGCAATCCTTCCTTTACATAGAACGCGTCCACAATGTGGACGTCAACTCTTTCACCAAAGCTTTTTCTCCTTTAGCGCTCTCATTGTAAAGAAAGACTCAACCCAGCCTCAGATTTATGGACACATTTCCAAGGAAACTCAGCCAGAGACCGGGATATCTGAGGGAAACATTCCAGCCGTACAGATAAAAGCAGAGCCAAAGGAAAACAAAGGTGTTGTGACCGCACCAGGAAGAAGCAGGAATCTGACAAACTCCTCACACGAGTCTGCTGATCAGTGAGACGGAATAAGCGGAGGTTTTTTCCTGTCACCTGCTCACTAGCGCTGCCCACGATTAATCGACTATTAGAAAAAAAGACGACGACTAATTTAATATTAGTCGTTACTTTATACCATTTGGAGTCAGAGTATTAGTAAAGTTGAAAGTTATAATGTCATTATGCTGGCTTTTTGGATTATTTTGGCATTTATTAAGGTTTATTTCAGCTACATGCTAGCTATTTTAGCTAATTGAGGATTTTTTTCTATATTTCAGGCTATTATGGAGTTTAGCTAATATTTCAGCTGTGTGCTTGGTGTTTTGGCTAATTTAGGATTTTTTTGTTTGTTTTTAGGCTAATTTGGCATTTAACTAATGGCTGTCAGCTCCAGTATTTACAGCCATTAGCTTCAGCGATTTAAGATATCAACTAGAGCGTTTTCAGCTATCAATTTCAGAGTCTTCAACTATCAGCACTAGCATCTTCAGCGGCCAAATTTAGCTTACAGCATTCACACTAGCATTATCCCGGTAATTCTATATATCTAATTTTTTGTTAGTTTAAAGGTAATAATGAGCTTTATATTCTGTTTGCATGTGACCCGATAAGTCGACTAATCAGAAAACATATTTGGTCATTAGTCGACTATTAAAATAATTGTTTGTGGCAGTTTTACTTCTCACGTCTATCAGTGCTGTGACTGAGGAAAGCCACAGAAAGGAAATACATCTAGATGTTATCTGTATGGAAATGAAAGTACTTCAGGTCAGAATTTCACTGACATTTAAAGACCCACTCCAATGAAGATGGTATTATTAACAAGCTCTTGTAGCAGTTTTCTCACATATATTTAGAAAATTAGGCCTAAAATTACATTTCTGAGTGAATCAGTAGTAGATTAAAAACGTAGAAAGGATTCATTTGCAGACAAACAGATCCATGAACGTCTCTGTTTTCCTCGTCTGAACTGGAATCTGGATCAAAACTGGACAGCTGCACAGCTCTGGTATTGATCAATATTCTTGTTGGGTTGGGGCTGTAAGCTGGTGGGAGAGCGTCTAAACAGGTAGGTGATGGGAAATGGGGGTTGGGTTGCTTTGCGCTAACACTCAGAGATGAATTGAACTACATCCACTAATAACAATCAACAGATCTGATCATATTTTAGAAACAGAATACGTGTCATGTTGATCATGTTTGTACCAGGCCTGACTAAAATTAGCCGGTATATCGTCCCTCTGCAGTGTTTGTTTGAGGTTATGTTATCTTGTACGGCCGTGAGCCTGCTGCCGCTGTGTAAGGTAAACAAGCGGCGGCTCACCTGTGCCATAAAGCATGGCCAGCAGGATGGAGGAGATCCAGGCGGTGTCGCTGTAGCCGACCTCAAACTCCCTGATCAGCTCTTTGAAAAACACACTGACCGCTTTGGGGAACGCGTAAGAGAAACCGGTGATGACGAAGCACCCGGCCAGGACCGCCCAGCCCCAGCCCCCATCCGGAGCCTTCACGCCGCCCGCATCCACGTCCACAGCAACACCTCCCATTATGCCGCAAGCCTGAGGCTCAACTTTAATAATCTGAAAAGAAAACAAGTTACAGGGATGTTTGTTCAGAGTCTAGACCAAAGGATCAAACGTTTCCTTATTTCTTCTGATTATTTTCACTGTTTATATCGTTGAATTCTGTAAAAATTGGATAAATGTAAGTTTGAACTTAATTAAAAAAAAGAAGCTTCAACTTAATAAGTTCTTTCATCTAAAGCTCTTTTTAAAATTATACTGTAGATGTTTATTTGTATGATTCTGTTTATAATGTTTGTTTTTCATTATATCAATTCAGAGTAAAATCATAAAACTTTCAAATCAATCCTGAAATTATTTTTTTATTTGCATTCACTTTGAAATCAGATCAGGATTAGACTCAAAATTTTTGGATCTGATTTTGTTTAGCATCTGTTTCCATGTGAGCTGCTTTGTTTTCTTGAGTGTTTATTCTCCCAGCAGAGTAAACTGAGGTGATCAGACGTGGTTCTCACCTGATGCTCTCCTGCTTTATGACGTGGTCCACTCACAGACCCTCACAGCAGCTCATGGTGTGTCAGCGGCTCCAGGAGCGAATCAGGAGTCTGACTGTGAAGAACAAAAACATTTGTGGAAAGTCCAGGTGAGCCTCACCTGTGACTTTGGTCTCCAGCAGCAGTTCTTTTATACTCCTGAAGACATTAGGGGCTGATTTACCTCACTGCTCAAACACAGATGCTTTTACACATCTGAAGGAAAATTTGAATTTTTCCTGAAGCAAACTGATGAAGAATTTCCTTTAAAGGTTCACCTTTAACCCTTCAGTCCAGAACTGGTGAAAAACCTTTTTTAAAGCCCAGTTCTGGAAGTGACGGTATCTGGTGGTGATGGTTTCAGCTTCACGGTTTCCCAGAAAACGTCCCTTTATGTCGTGGGCCTCGGTTTGTGACAGCATTCTGGAGAACTGCGTGAGCTCCTCTGGGTTAGAGGTCACTCTGAGGCCTGAGTTTTACCTGTTAAAATGCTTTAACTTAAAGACTACATTACAAGCCATGTGTCAGGAGTCAGCACTCTGTCTCCCTCTGGTCAGCCGTCTTCAGAGTACTGACTGCACTACATCTCCCAGCAACCCTTGTGCACAGTTCCTAGATGCTGCTCAGCTGACTCTCATTTGCCAATCACCCACATGAGCTTTAGGCAGCAAACAGAGCCTCACTCAGAGTGAAGTATTGTTTTGTGCTGCCCTGCCTGTATTACTGAGCATTTCTATCTGGACCGGAGCTTCTGTGGGGTTGGGTCTGCCAGGGTCCTGTGGAGTTCTTCAGTCTTACTGCCTCAGGAGAGAAGCTGTTTCGCAGGCTTGTGGTCCTGCTCTTCATGCTCCGTAGTGTTAAGAGCAGTCCCTTTATATAGCATTACCTGAGATAATGCTAGTGTGAATGCTGTAAGCTGAATTTGGCTGCTGAAGATGCTGAAGTTAATAGCAGAAAATGCTGAAGCGTATGGGTAGCTAAAATTTGGACTAAATGCCAAATAAGCCTAAAAAAGTAAAAAAAAAAAAACTTAGGTTTACTAAAACAGCTAGGATGAAGGTGAAATATTAGCTAAATTTAAAAATAGCCTAAAAGAAATAAAAAAGTAAAAAAAATAGCACAAACAGCTAGCATAAAGATATTAGCCAAACTCGAAAACAGCCTGAAATCTTTTTTTTTTAATCTCTAAATTAGCCAAAACAGCTAGCATGTAGCTGAAATTTTAGCTAAACTGCAAAATAGCCAAAAAAAAATCTTAGTAAATGCAAAATATTCCAAAAAGCTAGCAGAATGTCAATCTTTAAAATGTTAAAACTGTAACTTTTTAACATAATTATGAAAAATAAAAAGGCAGGAATATTATACCAGAATAAATCAATTTAAACATTAAATAACTTTCAATATTTTACTCTCCATAAAAATATATTTTTCAAAATTATACAAGTTGGAAATGAGCAAAAGATAACACCGGGCCATTAATAACAATAAAATCAAATGATCTGGAGGGCCGGATAGAATTACCCGGAGGGCCGGATCCGGCCCCTGGGCCTTGACTTTGACACGCGCCGTACACAAAATGGATTCAGCAGAGACGAAACTGTCTCAGTCTGAAGACGGAACCTGATCACAGAACAACACAGAACTTTGGTCCACTTCATGTCCAGCGCTCTGCAGAGAGCAACAATAAAGATGTTCATTTTTCCTGCAAGGAGCAATCAAACAGATCCGTCAGGAGGAGCCAGAGGGCGGAGCCAGAGGGAGATGCTGGGGAGTTCAGACCTCCTGATGATGCAGCTAAATTTGTTTTATTTTGTTTCTAAACCTAAACTGATGATTTGTTTTCTTCTTTTTTTTGTCGATGACTTTAGGACTGTGTGAATCATCTGCTTCTGAGCTTCACTTATGTTGTTTTGACCTTGAGATTTCTGAAGTGCTCGTGTGAGAGAAGCAGCAGGAGATACAAGCCGCAGGAGGAGAAGCTTTTATTCAAGAGGAGGAGCTCCCGAGTCGCCTCCACACTGCAGCCACCAGCTGCTTCACAGCTCTGCTGGTCACACGTCGTCCTCTCAGTCCTGGTTCTGTCGTTTCCCAGAGAGAACACAGAGCTGCATTTCATCAACTGAAAATCCCATTCACGTCTGTTTTCAGCCGTTTTCTCTCCTCTAAGTGACCGTCCCCTTGATGCTTCTCTTTCTGGTGCTTTTTTAGGTCAGAATCTCCTTTTAAAGATAAAGTTGTGGGCTGAAATGTAGATACTTGCCATCTTGTGTTTCCTGTAGCACACAAAGAATCTGATCCCACAGGTGTCCAGGTGAACAGTTTTTAAACTCCAGTCAAACTCCCAGTGAAACTCAACTCAGTTCCTGAGTCTGAAGGTCTTCAGGTTGTCCTTACCCCCTCCTTACAGAGCAAAGCAGATGAAATGATCTCAAGGCCAGAATGACATTTTCTTAGGCTGTCAGCGTGCCTTCTCCACAGGGACAAACTCCACCTCACAGCTGCACCCATTGTGGAAGGGGTGTCAAACTCAATCCCACAGGGGGCGAAATCTAAAACACACCTGAGGTCCCGGGCCGAACAGGATAAACATTTATTGAACACAATAAAACTACATTTTTAAAGCTTTAAAAACTTAACCTTGTGACATAATTATGAAATAGATATATAGCATTACCTGTGATAATGCTAGAGTGAATGATGTAACCTGTATTTAGCTGCTGAAGATGCTGAAATTGATAGCTAAAAACACTGAAGCTGATAGCTGAAAACTATGAAGCTAATAGCCTAAAAAGCTGAAGCTGATAGCATTAAACGCTGAGGTTACAGTAGTAGCTGAAAACACTAAAGCTAAGAGTTTGTTAAAATATTAGTTAAATGCCAAATTAGAATAAAAAACAGGTAAAAAGTCTAAATTAGCCAAAACAGCTAGCATGTAGCTGAAATATTAGCTAAACTTCAAAATAGCCAAAGAAATCTGAGTAAATGTCAAATTAGTCCAAAAAGCTAGCAGAATGACCATTTTCAAAACTTTAAATCTGTAATATTTTGACACAATAATAAATAATAAAAAGGCAGGAATATTATTCTAGAATAAATCAACTTAAACCTTAAATAAATTTCAATATTTTGTTCTCCATGAAAATATATTTTGTCAAAATCATATAAGTTAGAAATAAGCACAAGATAACATTGGGTCATTAATAACAATAAATAAAATGAACTGGAGGGCCAGATAGAATTACCCTGAGGGCCGGATCCGGCCCCCGGGCCTTGACTTTGACACATGGGATTTCTTCAGACACGGCCCGCGATTAGCAGCAACGACTGGTCACTCCGTGTTTCGTGTGACTTGCTTGATTTATTTCCTTTCTTGCAGTGCATGCAGGTTGTGTTGTTAATAACTGGTGACATGAAATCTTGAAGTAAATAGGAAAGGTTTTAGCTAACAGCGGGTTGGTTGAAAGACCAGGTTGCTTCCAGGTACAGGTGTTTTTTGGTTTTTTTTTGTTTTTTACAGCACACCTTGACATTTAAAACATTATCCGCCAATCAACGTCATAACAGACACACCTCCAAATGGCATTCCAACAATTAATATTGATATTAATAACAAATATGTATACATCAAATTGTACTGTTCCTTGTAAAAAGTTCTCCTATACAGCATGAATATAAATCCAAATCTGATCAATTTTTATTATTAAAGAATCAACATGTTTTAGAAGAGAACGTCATCTGTCTCTGGAGCCCCTAAACCCTTTAAGTCAACATGGATGTAAAAACCTACATTTTATCCTCTATGTTCACCTCAGCATCAGTTTATAAATGTAACTAATCTAAATTAAATAAATACTAATTAAATAACCCTTACAAAAAAAAACAATCCCTTTTTTTTCTCCTCTTTGTCCTCAGCAGTCTTCCACTGCTGGGTTTTGTTATTTTAGTTTGGGGTTTGGTAGTCTTAGTTTACAGACTTTGTTTATTTGTTTTCTTGAGGTAGTTTTGGTTAAGCAGCCGTTAGCAGAGATCTGCTGACTCAGATGGTTTACATGTCTGGATCAACAGTCTCCATGAATTATTTTAAGTTTGGAGCCACCATGGAGAGATAAAAGAGACACGTGGATCTGCAGGTTGCAGACTCCTGGTCTAGAGCTTTCTACCTCCCATGAGGGAAACTCACCCTCACACATTTACACTCTGATAGTGACTGAACACTGGTGCCAACCGATAACCACCAAAGTGGGGTTCAGTGTCTCGGCCAAGGACACTTTGACACAAAAGCGGGCGGGAAACCCAACCTGATCCCCTGATCAGACGTTGACCGCTGAGCGCAGAAGCTGCCAACAGAAAGATTCTGTTTTCTCTGTAAGAATTGATTTTGTGCTGCACCTTAAAATATGAGCAGCCTGAAGCTGTGGGCATGATTGTATAATGTCCATAAACCCTCAGGTTTCTGCTTCTCTTTCTCCATCAGCTGCTCTGACAGTCCAACAGAAGAGTGAGTTTGATTTACTGCTCTGCTGTAATGTGCTCTGTAATGATGCTGTGGGGGATTTAATGGTCCTGGGGGGCTTGGTTGATGAAAACAGCAGCTGCATATTAACACCTCAGAAAGAGGCAGACTCGTGCAGCAAGTCCGTCCTACGTTAGCAGTTTCTAACACGGCGTTCCCAGAACAGCAGCTGCTCTGCGGCGAGGACTCGGGCGGAGGCTCCACTGATTTACAGCCTCAGGAGGAAGCAGACAGGACGCTTCAGGCAGCGATCCACCATCTCCGGGTAACACGGTCATTCCAGATTCTGGTCCTCTGAGAGACGAATGCTCGTTTATCTGCTCCTCCCTGCTGCTTCCATTTCAGAACTTCTCCGGGAGTGAACATGGTTCTGAAGACTGCCTTCTTTATGATGATGACATCAGTCAACAGGTGTCACAGTGTGTCTCCATGGAAACCAGGGATGTAGACCGGAGCAAGCTGAAGTGTAGGGTTACAGACTGTAGAGCAGCCCCCCCCCCCCCCCCCCCCCCCCCACACACACACACACACACACACACAGGCAGCCGGGGGTCCGCTCAGCGGGTCTCAGCCTGAGCTCCTGCACAGGGATGCTGCTTCTCTCTGAGCAGCTGGACGCTGTCCATCAGTGAGATCAATAACTGCTGTACTGCCTGTCCTGAGTGGGGGCGGTGAGGGAGGGTGAGGGAGGGGGTCGCCGAGGCTTCAACAGCAAACTGAGGAGACGGCGTTTGTCTACAAACATCACATTTCTGGATTAATTACGTGGTTGCAGGGTGGGCGGGTCCACAGCTGTCCTCAAAACATCCAGGAAGTTTACTTCACTGAAGCTGTGACTCTATTTATGAAACATTTACCTGCTGAATGAACACATCCTCTCGTTATTTACTCTGGGGAATGTCCCGAACATGAACCTGTTTACTGTGTTTTGATTTTAAAGTGTTATTAAATCCTAAGGAAGCAGCTGAATTTCAGAATAAAAGCTTTCCGTTCAGTCTCAGACTTTTTAATGTGACAAAACACATTCAAGAGGCTCGTGATTGTTCCACGCGCCCGCTGCAGGACGCAGGTGTGTCATAACACGCGGGATGTCATCGCGCGGAAGAAGTGACGCACCACGAAAGCTGAGCCTGCTGCCAAAAAAAAAGGAGTCTGTGGACGTGAGCGCGCGTGGATGTTCGCGTGTCCGGGAGAGGAACCGGAGAGAGTCGTGACACAAACGCGGAAAAAGTGTTGAGCGTCTTACCGGAGGATGTCCGAGCCCGCTCCCGCCTCCTGACTCCTGCCTCAGCACCGGAGAGCTGTCCTCCGTGCGTCTGCCTGCAGACCGGCGGCGCTCCGCGGGGCCCTAAAGCCCACCACATCAGAGTCCCACAGGAAGCCAATTAACAAACACACTGTGGACCATGTATGAGGCCCGGGGGCCGGATCCGGCCCTCCAGATCATTTTATTTTATTGCTATCAATGACCAGATGTGATCTTGTGCTAATTTCTAACTTGTATAATTTTGACAAAATATATTTTTATGGAGAGAAAAATATTAAAAGTTATTTAGGGTTTGATTCATTCTGTAATATTATTCCTGCCTTTTTATTATTCATGATTATATTAAGGAGTTACAGTTTTAAAGTATTAAAAATTGTCATTCTGCTAGCTTTTTAGAGTATTTTGGCATTTACTAAGATTTTTTAGATTATTTTAGAGTTTAACAAATATTTCAGTTACATGCTAGCTTAATTTAGGCTTTTTTTCATTTTTTTTAAGGTAGAATTTTTTTCAGTTTAGCTATTTTCTTTTTCAGCTACATTCTAGCTGTTTTGGCTGACCTCAGTTTTTTTCCAAGACAAACTTTGGCATTAAGCTAATATTTTAGCTGGCTATCAGTTTTTGACATTTTCCGCTATCAGCTTCAGAGTTTTCAGCTATCAATTTCAGCATCTTTCACTATCAGCACTAGCATCTTCAGTGGCCAAATTCAGTTTACAGCATTCACACGAGTATTGTCACAGGTAAATCTATCGGCCTGCGACTTAAGGTGTATTTTGGATTTCGGCCTCTTGTGGAATTAAGTTTGACACCCCTACCTTAAAGATTGTATGATTTCTCACCTTTGGCCCAGAAATCCAGCTTCACCTTATATGATTTCAGAGAAACCACATGAATCCCTGTTACACACCTCCACCAGTCTCCCTTGCTCCTATTGACCACATGAACAGAATAAAAGGAGGCGACATTACAGCGGATCATTAAATATTAAAGTCCCTTGTGCTCAATAATGTGTTAATGAAAAACAGCTCAAATGCGTTTCCTGCTGACCTGAGGTTCTAATATAGAACCAGAGATGATGCTGGAGGGGGCCGCAGGTGGAAGTCTGCTCTCATCATGAATCAGCCCATCCTCTCCCCCAGGAGAGGAGGGCAATGCGTCCCCTCCTCCCTGTCAGTCCTTGAAGGTAATCATGAGACATTTGTGTTTGAATCTTCAGGACTTCTCTCCTCCCGTCATGGTTATAAATAAACCCCTCCTTCATTTCAATGGTTTTCTGGAGGAGGGGCACGCTTTGTGTTGATGCATTTTTAAGCGGAATTTTTCCAGAGGAGGACATGACCTGTTGTATAACTGTCCTGCAGAGGATCCTGAGACAGCCTCACAGCGCCCCCGTGTGGTCAAACCATCGCAACAGGTTGAATGTGATCGCATGTTGAGCATCCTCCCCTCATTCTTTATCATGATTCATTCATATTAGTTTTTATTTTGCACTTTTCTCCAGCTTTTCAAATACAGCCAATAAAAGTTTGTGATGCTCCATTGTTACAAGTTTGTTAATACTTTCACTGCCATTTATCATTTAATATTTTTTTGACACAAATTTTTTAAATTTTTTGTCCTTTAATGTTTTTTAAAATTTTATTTCGGACTAAATCATGTAAAGGAGAAACTCCAACAGCAGATAAATATTACATTTAGACGTATGTGTCAAAGTCACGGCCCGGGGGCCAGATCCGGTCCTCCAGATCATTTTCTTTTATAGTTATTAATGGTCCGAGGTTATTTTGCACTCATTTGTAATTTGTATAATTTTGACAAAAATATCTTTATGGAGGGTAAAATATTGAAAGTTATTTAATGTTTAAGTTGATTTACTCTGGAATAATATTCTTGCCTTTTATTATTCATAATTAAAAGTTAAATAGTTAAAAAGTTAATGTTTTAAAGTTTTAAAAATTGTCTTTCTGATAGCTTTTTGGACTATTTTGGTATTTACTAAAAATTTTAAGCTATTTTGGAGTTTGGCTAATATTTCAGCTACGTGCTAGCTGTTTTGGCTAATTTTGGCTTTTTTCAGCTTAGCAATTTTTTTCAGTCACATGTTAGCCGTTGTGATTAACTTTAGGTTGTTTCCTTTGTTTTTGAGGCTAATTTAGTATTTGGCTAATATTTTAGCTGGCTATCCGCTTCAGTGTCTTTTCAATTAATTTCAGCATCTTCAGGTGCCAAATTCAGCTAACAGTATTCACACATTATTGCAGGTAATGCTATATATCTAGTTCATAATTATGTTTAAATTTACGCTTGAACGATTGAGTTTGACACTCACGCATCCCGTTATTTCACAAATGATAATTTAGGGGGAAAAAAATGTAAAACCATAATTCACAAGCACTTCAGATGTTATGTTTAACCCTTTCACACTGGAGCTCCAGTGTTTATGTTCTCTGATTTACTGTAACTTTTCAACCGCTAACACAATAATTCCAGTAGATTCTGACGGAGGACAGCGGCTCTCTGAGAACCTTCCAGTCGCTTTTCTCCTTCAGAATCTACTGGAATTTTTGTGTTAATGATTGAAAAGTAACAGTTATGCTGAAGATTTTGTGTCAGGTGTTAGAAGGTTAAACTGAGTTGATGATTAGTTATTTAATATGTTAAGAAAACACACAAATTAGCAATAAAATAACACACTAGTACAATTTATACCTTCAATGGAACTTCACAAACTTAAAATATTTGTAGAAACATATTAGGTTATAAATCAACCACCGTCTGCCTCACAACTGTCCTAAAAAGAATTGTATAGAATTAATACATGGAAAAAAAAGAAATTGGTCTGATCCTACGTTAATGTCAGCTTCTGTATTACCTGCTCTATGTAACTTCTGTTTTTCTGTTTTTGTTGTCAGAGTGGAGAAGAGGAAGCTTGTTTTTTTCACTTCCTGTTTGGTGGAAAACATCAAAACAAGTTCAGTGAGAAGTGAGCTCACGTAACCCCCGCTAGAGGACACACTCGATGAGGGAGATTTTCTGATATATTTGTAGGTTTTCTTCTAAATGTTGTCATCAAACATGATTTTATTACTTGTTTAGTCTGTAATTTAAAGAATAACAAAACAGGGAGGCTGATTCCTCTCACAGCTGAAAATGTGAACATCCAGTCAGAGGGGTGGAGCTGGGGAACAGGACTGTATCATTACTGGAGCTGCAGATCATGACGTGGGACTTCAGAAACTTGCATGGTTTGACCAATCACGAAATTCAACAAGAACACTTCATTGTGACCTGTAGGGGGCAGCGCACAGACAGTTTTTGACCATTAGAATTAAACAAGTTTATTTTGTCAAAAAATAACTCAATGAACAACAGACAGCCCCTTTAAAGGCCATTTATAGAGGTCAACAGACAAAAAAAGTTAATTTAGGGTTTGGTTACACTTTGACAGCTAACACGGGAACCAACAGGTGTGAAGGCCACGCCCTCTTCTGTTCCTGTCAACACTCCCGAGACAGTTTTCCTCTTGACACGATTCACTTTGACGTGATGCTTCTCTGAATGTCCTTATACTGATGTGCTGAAAATATTGAAACTACAGAATCTGGATTTTAACCAGAAGTACCTTTGAGCCCTCAAAAAGTGTAGATTCAAAACCATGTTGGATTTTAAATTAAAACAGTTGATCCAACAGAACCAGCTCAGGGTTCTGGCTCCACGGCTCCTCACGTGGTAACAACTTGAAGGTTAAAAGGTTCTAAAAGGTCTGCACGGTAGTGCCTCCCCTAATGACTATTTCAGTAGTCCACTAGTTACCACTACTGTGAATGCTTTGAGTGAATTTGGCCGCTGAAGATGCTGAAACTGGTAGCTGGAAACAGTGAAACTGATGGCCAACTATAATATTAGTTAAATGCCAAATTAGCCTTAAAAAAATTAAAAAAAAAACTTGGGTAAGCCAAAACAGCTAGCATGTAGTTGAAATATTAGCTAAACTGCAAAATAGCCTAAAAACCTCAATACAGAATTGATCAAAAACTAACAATCCCATTATAACTTTCAGCTTTTTACAGTCAGACTCCATATAATATAAAGTAACGACTAATTGACTATCAAATCAGTCAAGTATTTTAATAGCCGTGGATCAGTCGGCAGCTCTACTGTGCAGCGTTGGAAGTGTGAAGATCAAAACAAATCCAAAAGCTACAGTTGCAGACAAGAAAACACAAACGTACAAGTACTTATTAATTTATTTACACAATTAAAAAAGCACAAATACAGTGGCATTACAAATGAGGAGCAAGAGTCTTAAGATGGGAGTGAAAGAGATTCCCCGTGAATCCACAGCGTTCCCTCTGCAGGTCGAGGCATCATCGAGCAGGAGGTGAGCGAGTCAAAGACTCGTCCAAGAGTGTTCTCGCATCCAACATCAGTGAGACATACAAGTCTATCCATCACATTGTTTTTTCAAAGGTGAAATATATTCAGGAAAACTACGGAAACAAAAACAGCCTCAGTATGAAGTCTAATGGAATGAGGCGTCCCCGCCCCCTCTACACGTCGGAGTCCTGCAGCAGCTGCTGAGGACGTGGCACAGAGCAGGCGATGCATCCTACACACAACAACACAACTACAACCCCCTCAGCTACACAAACCAACCACTTCATCACATGAAGACATCTCTAAACCCTGACGGTTCCGATCCGATCCCGAGATCGGGCCCGGAGGGCTCTGTCTGCGTCTACACTCAGTCAACAGCTGGGAAAGCTCAGAACTGCTTCCTTTGGGGTCACACTCGGGCCCGGCTCATTTTCTGCCCCCACAGAGATGCATGAGGCACCACCTGATCATCTCACAACACCATTTATCCGAATTCCTCATCAGGACAGCAGGACCTCGGGTCAGGACTCCAGAGGTCCTGTCCTTCAGGGAAGGAACCCAAATCTCAGTCTCTGTAGGAGACAGAAGAGAGAGGGTGCATAACAGTCATTTTAGTTTGGGTTCAGTAAAAATCTAAACTGACCCAATTAAAAAAATAAACATATGGTGCAGAAGTGTTCATGTGAACGGGCTTCAAACGGCAGCAATGACAGATTCTCAAAAATAAACTGGGGTTGATGATCGGCTGAAGTGGGAAACCAGTCTGACACCAGAGGAAGCAGATGGAGACGCCAAACGGGCTGAGGTACAAAACAGAAAGAAAAAGGTCAAATAAAACCTGATCACCCGGATCCCTCACCCCCTCCAGAGTGTGACACTCTGAGACAGAAGCACATAAATACACACAAACACACACGGCTCTACAACACCAGCCGCTCTGCACTGCCTTATTCACAGTTTTCCGACCTGAACGCGATGCGGCTTCACAACCAGCGCTCCTGAGCACGCCGCTCTCCTCCATCGCAACGTCACAACTCAGAAATTAAGACAAAGAGTCACTTTGAGGGCATGCGAGGTCTCTCCATGCCCCTTCCACCTGAAGGAAATCAAAACCACGTCCAACACTCGGGCTGTCACATCCGTTCACAGGCTGCTGCGAGGACGACCAGCTGCTTCAGGAGAAGATTTAATGCTGAAGAGAAAATATAAGTTAAACCATAAAGGAGAAAGATGAATCCATGGCTTCATCACCAGGAGGGGGGAGGAGGGGCGTTTCCACATCCTCCACAAGACAGGAAGAAGAGTTTTTGTGGCTGCTACTTTGTCAAGATGGTAGTTAAGGCAACCAAACTGCTCCACCTGCCCATCCCTTTGTTTCCCACACACACCCACACACACACATACAACATCCTGACTGTGCGTCTTTTTTCCATGAGTGAACAGAAGCACAGCCGGGCTCTTGTGCTCTGGTTGGCAGCCCTCTGAGTCACGTGAGGCTTCAGGCGGTCCATGTGGAGGTGTGTGTGTGTGTGTGTGTGTGTGAGCGAGTGTGTGTGCTGCAGGCGGTGCGAGTCGAGGCCTCCGTGGTGGACAGGTGGACACAGGGGGGTTTCACCGAGGAGCCGCAGACTGGAGCCCGCTGGGTGTGACCCGAGACAGAGCCTGCGAGACAGACGGAGGGGGGTGAGGATCAGGGCTTTACTGAAAACGAGGTAAAGTGTTGGATCGGGTCAGGGGGAGAATCCTCACCTGCGAGGTGGACATGCGGGATGTGTCCTGGCGCCCCGTCAGATCTGAGGAGGAAATGTTGACCGGGGCTCCACGATGAAGACGCATGCTCACCTTCCTCTCTTTCTCCATGCCTAAAAAGAGCAGCAGCACACAAACTCCATGAAACAGAGTCTGAGGTGAACTGCACATTAGGGCTGCCACGATTAGTCGACGGCTAATAAAACCACTATTAAAATAGTCCATGACTAATTTAATCGTCGTTTAGTCGTAACTTTATATTAAATTGAGTCAGATTGTAGTAAAGTTGAAGATTCTAATGGCATTCTTTAAGATTTTTGAACATTTTGGAATTTGTTAAAGTTCCCCTCCAATGAAAATCCTGTTTTTTGAGTTTTTAACATGTATGTGTGGCATTTTTCTTCTGAAAGAGAAAAAATATCATCAGAAATCATTTTGTGTTTGCATTTCCGAGTATTTCTCCTTTCAATCAAACGCTGGCTGAAAAACTCTGAATTCCTGAGCTTTTCTTTTAGCTGGCTCAGATATAGAATAGAGGCCGGAGAAGATAATACAACGTTCCAGTTCTGTGCTGTAAGGGAACACTGATGCTAGCCTTCATTATTTTCCCAGAAAAGGAGACATTTTTCAACTGGATGGAGAAAGAATCAGAGTTTTATAAGGAGTTCTTTTTGAAGAAGGATGTGGTATCCTGTCTCTAAACACCATCAAATGGACAGCTGCACGTCCACCGGTAGGTTTTATTCTAGGCTGATGTTTTTTGTTCATATTTATATGTGACGAGCAGAAAAAGTGATTGAAATTCATGCCGGCTCCTCGTCATACAGTGAAGCTGCGCGTTATTGCATCACCCGCTTGTAATATAATTTTGTCCAAGACGGGATTATTTTAAGTTGGCCTCACGTACTTAAAATGAAACTGAAATTAAAATCCCATTGAAATCTGCCGTTTGTGTTCGATCCAACCCGTGGAGGAGTGTCGAGCCGCAACAGGAGCAGCAGCGCTCAGGATCCAGCGGGTGGTTTAACCGGACACCAGAACCGTTCTCCTGAACGTAACCCTTCGTCAGCATCTAAAAACATCAGCACTGTCTGCACGCATTTACAAACTGACGTGCGATTAAACATGTTCTGTTTTCTGGTATTTGCTCTGGTAGATTAGATTTCTCGTGTGCGTCTCGCTAGCATGTCTGGAGCATAAGGGGTGGGGTTACGCAGCTCAGCACCATAAGGCACGCCCACACAGAGGGATTTTGGTTCAGCTGCGTCGGCAACATTTGAACCAAATGAAACGGATTCAGAGCGACGCAGAGCCTGACCGCAGACGCAGGACGTGAACGCCTGCAGTGGGATCTCCTCTCGAACTTTTAAAGTTATGGAAAGACTGCGGCGCTCGCATCAGAGCTGTAACGCTAGCGGCGTGAGCCCGGGGTTAGTTCATCCTCTAACAGAAACAGCTTCCTTCACTGGGCCCAACTTTCCATGCAGAATGCTGAACAGCAGCTCTGTTCCTCACATTGTAAAGATGACTGTAGCTTTCACTCTCTCCTCAGTCCGTTATAGATGCTTAAATGAAGGGAAATGTGTTCATCATTGTTCCACAAATCTTACATCACAGAAAAAGGCAGAATCCTGTTTGACAAGCGGAGCTGCTACAGAACAGAAGACGGGGCATGCTGGTTTTAGCTTCACGAAAATAGCTTTTTGATTTGATTCAGATAGTAAAGATCTGATTAAAAACTGCAGCGGATCTTCAGTAGTCGAGACGTTTTACTTCCAGGTATGAAAAAACTCACGAAATATAACTAATATTTATAAAATGTGTTTCTTAGTGGTTCAAATGTAATATATGATCATATACAGGGATATAGTTCACTCTGAAAGGCTTAAGAAAATCATGGTATGGCCCTTTAAATATCCATAACTTGACCAAAAGGAATGGGGACATAAGGAGAGCTGCAGCTGTCCTGCCCTTAACCCCCACAGAGTCTAAAAATGGGACTTCTGAAGACAGCGCTCTGACCTGTGTGAGAGGCGGGGTTCAGTGGGGATGGGGCAGCAGAATCCTGGGGGGCCCTGGCTCTTCCAGAGCCGGACGCCATGCCTCTGGCTCCGGGGTTCCTGCCGTGCCTCAGCCTGTCCTCGCGCTCCCGGCGCTCCCTCTCTGCGTCCTCCACGGCTCTGTTGGCACCCTAACAAGACAGTTATCCATCTTTGTGTCAGTGACAGCCTCAAAACAAGTAGAGAAGAGCATAAATAACATTCTGTAAGGCCACAACAACAGCAGCAACTGAGTTTTTCAGTATTTTATACATTTCAATATGACAATTATTGCAATGTCTTTACTTAAGTTAAAATAGTATTTGTTTTGAGTAAACCCCGCTAACATTTTGTTTTGGAAAAATAGTCAAGGTGAGACATCCGTCATTCCAGTTAAGTTTCTGTTTCAAAATTTATGTCAGAGTGAGTGCTCTCATTGTGCAGTCTTATGTTTATTCGAGCACATTTTCACGAGCGATGTGGCCATGTTCGTGCTGAGTCAGCTCTGTGCACGCGAGTGTTGGGATTGTTCCGTCTTTACAAGGAAAATATACAATGTTAATGTTGTTAGGATGTGGTTTGACTGTGATTAGTGTACTTTTAATGCTGTTTACAAGCTTTGTTTTAACAACAGGCCTGTCATACTTTGTTACTGAAAGCTAATGTCTATGAACACATTTTTTCTGTTTTATTTCAGTTACAAAAAAATGTATACAAGTATTTTTTAAGAACAAGAGAAATCAAAGAAGCAACTTTGATTCACTTGAGAGAACGTGTATTTGTTCGCTGCCTGTCTGGTAGCATGAAGTCACGTGCTGCAAGGACAGAACAATTATTAAACCAAAAGAATAAAGCAAACTCACAGAGGATTGGATTCAATTAGCAAACAGTGTTTTCTCTTTTTTTTAACCTTTAAACTACAACAATACTATTTTAAAACCCAAACAGGTTGGAAAGCGAACCATTATGCTGCTACATTAGTTTAGTGATTGATTCATTTGGTGCTGTAACTTACAAACTTCAGCATGTTCCAGTCAAAAACGTAGTCGTAGGAGAAGCCTTGTCTGTGGAAAAGGTTCCTGAAGAGCTGCCGCAGGTACGAGTAGTCGGGTTTATCGTCGAACCGCAGAGAGCGGCAGAAGTTCAGGTACGTGGCAAACTCGGCTTCAGAGGGAGGAAAACAGAGGTGAGAATCAGAGCAGACAGATGGAGAGGTTCAAAGGCCGGCGGCTCCCTCAGGAGGGGCATGGGACGGAGCTTCCTTTGACCTACATGGGTAGCCTTTGCAGAGGACCTCGATAGGTGTGGACATCTTCTTCTCACTGATGCGCTCATACTTTTGCCTCTTGGTGGCAGCTTTCAGGCCTTGCCAGGGGAGAGAACCCAAGTTGAAGTACATGAGAACGTATCCCAGAGACTCCAGATCGTCGCGCCTGGATTGTTCTGGAAACCACAGGAACATGGAACATTAGAGTCTGCAGATCAAACGCTTTGCACCCTCTCCTCCTGAACGGTTCTTACCGATTCCCAGATGTGTGTTAATGGAGGCGTAGCGGGCAGTGCCAGTCAGGTTCTTGTTCTCGCGGTAGGGGATGTGCTGGTGTGTGCGCGCGTCACGGTACTTCTTAGCCAGACCGAAGTCGATGATGTAGACCAGGTTTCCCTTCTTGCCCAGACCCATCAGGAAGTTGTCTGGTTTGACATCTCTGTGGATGAAGTTCTTGGAGTGGATGTACTCGATGCGGCTGATCTGGAGACAAAAAGAAGGACTAGCGTTGGACCGCAGTAGGTTTGGAAGGAAACAGATCAGATGATCACTCTTCTCACCATCTGGTCTGCCAGCAGCAGGACCGTCTTCAGGCTGAACTTGCGAGAGCAGAAGTTGAACAGATCCTCCAGGCTCGGCCCGAGAAGCTCCATCACCATCACGTTGTAGTCCCCCTCAGCACCACACCACTTTATTGTTGGGATCCCAACTGAAACAGGAACATTTTGTGCTTTTTTTTTAACCTTTACAATTGATTTGTTCACTATTTATGCAATAAATTCTCTTAAACTATGGTTTAGGTGTTGATTAGTGATGCCACTAAGGATTATTTCATGAATCGACTAATCACAGATTATTTTTCCTGATTAGTCGTCTAATCGGTTCATGCACAAACTGGATGTAAAGCACACATCTTAACCATCATTAGCTTTAAACTAACTAAAAACTAGATATACAGCATTACCTGTGATAATGCTGGTGTGAATGCTGTTAGCTGAAATTTGGCTGCTGAACATGCTAGTGCTGATAGCTGAAGATGCTGACTAAAATCGCTGAAGCTGATAGCCAGCTAAAACATTAGTTAACATTAGCCAAAATACTGTAAATTAAAAGTTATCCAAAATAACTTGCGTGTAGCTGAAATATTAGCTAAACTCCAAAATATCCTAGAAAGCCTTAACTGTCCAAAACAGTCCATAAATCTAGCAGCAGAATGTCATAACTTTGACCTTTACTACACTCTGACTCCATATTATATAAAGTAACGACTAATCGACTATTGAATTAGTCTCTTGACTATTTTAACAGCTGATTAGTCGACTGATCGCGGCAGCCCTGGTGTAAACATAAATGGATCCTGACTATTTTCCCATCACTTGATCTAAACATTTTAGTGATGAACTTTGTTTTCCACATTCAGCAGAAATTGAAAAACAGCCTGAAATGTTTGTGTATTTCTGATGGTCCCAGCAGTGTTTGTGTGAGACCCAGCTGACAGTACCTCCTCCCTGCATCATCTTGTAGATTTTGCTCTCGATGTGCAGCTGCGGGTGTTTGGTTTTGACACATTCCAGTTTTATGGCGACTTCTTCTCCAACTGAGATGTCCGTGCCTGAAAAACAGAAACAGAAACTGTTTTCATGACAACAGACTGGCGATTGGCCAGGGGGAACTGAATGAGAAATGACTTTAAATACTTTAAGTTACATTTTATTTACAAACAATCCTCTCAGATAAGCGAAGGCACAAAAATATTAAAACATCTATTAGCTTTAAGTATGACTTTACAACACAACTTTGGGGAGGGCAGCATGTCCTGCATAATAAGCATAACATTATGTCAGCAGTCAGTTGCATGCAAGCTTACACAGTGTTTGTCAGACTCTGACTTTCACATGTGAAATGTTTGGATCAGAGTTTGTTTGAGGACCTGTTGAGCAAGCTGTGGCGCTTCAAAACAAGAGAGCAGGATATGGAAACCTGAAAAAGGAACGCCAATAAAACCGTCTTGATTTGCCTAAAGCTTCTTAGACAACAGATGAGAGCCAACACTGACTGTGTTGACAAAAAACAACCGAGACGTCTGGCTGAGTGTTTAATCAAAATGAACTCCAACTTCCTAAAAACGAGAAGTGATGTTCACAGAACAAAACATCATGTCTGAATGTGGACTTCACATGCACACCAACTCCAACCGTTTCATTTCTGAGGACAGTAGATTTTAACTGACTGTATAATCTGGCATGATTATACAATAACAGAAATATTCTGATGATATCAAATAAAAGCTGGCGTTTTCCAGCATTGAATTTCTGTTAATCTTATTTATTTTTAGAGTTAAACATCTGTGCATGTTACACAAGAAGAAAAGTTTAGTAAAAAGTTACAGCTATAAAAGAGAAGTGGCAGTAAATGTTGAAAACAAAGACAGCAGCTGTTTTCCAGACTTCATGACAGTGCATTTCCTCCTTTACTGAACAGAGAATTCTGAAAGCGGTTTCAGGGTTTGGGCTGCGTTTTCATCTAAATAAGGTCATGAGATCCGGTTCCCTGCTCAGCAACTGGACACCAGGTTACATAATCCCATTTCTGGCTCACATGCACGTACATGCAGCCCCACACAACAGCAGTGGTGGAGCATCACTGCTGTCTCTGCATGTCATCTGGCAGCTCACACTCAGCGGGGCGGGCGCTACAGCTCCCAACACGACCAACCAAACGGTGGGGAAGGACGTTCTGATGTTCATCACATCCTCAGGAAGCAATGCAGCTGGTGGCCCACATCAACATAGGAACACGGCTCATCACAAACCTCATATCTTTATTTTCTTACCACACAAAAACTACTATAGATGGTCTATAAAAAACTAAAACTACTGAAGTTCTGTAATAAAATGAACGATTTTGAAAAGTTAAACATATACAATTCTGTAGTAACATCGAAAATGATTCCTCTGCAATTTTTGTTATATAGTAAAAACTACCTTTAACAAAGTAATGTAGCTGTTTTACTTGTATCTGTTAGTTCTTCTCAGAAAACCCACTAGGATGGAAATATTCTCTATTTATCGTCTGAATGACTGCCATTGGGTTTGTGCGTCACAAGAATTTGTCTGAACAGATTTTTCTGGGGAATGTAGCCCCTCCTCCTGCTCAGATGGGGTGCAGTTAGTGTGTTGCAACAGTCTGATC
This sequence comes from Oryzias javanicus, assembly GCA_003999625.1. NCBI lineage: Eukaryota > Metazoa > Chordata > Actinopteri > Beloniformes > Adrianichthyidae > Oryzias > Oryzias javanicus. The sequence goes on from CM012444.1 coordinate 992,501, forward strand.
ATGGCGTGTTTTCATTCTGCAGAGCTGTGGGCCAAACATGTTCAGGCAGATCTCCACAACGCACGAGTAGCAGTGTGAGCTCAGCGATCTGGATTTCAATGCTGGTGAGACCTAACATGAAGTCCAGACAAAATGTTATTCCTTTTACACAATATATTTTACAGATCAAACCAAACTCCTACTTATCTTTAACTTCCCTTTTTTAGTTTAAATGCATTTGTGACAAAACCGTAAAGTCCTTATTTTTCCAATTATGACTAACAGCTTGTTGTCAATAAGGGACAGATTTGTTCTTAACTATGACGACAGAGGACAATCACAGTCAATTCTTGATTAGATCAAGACCAAAACATGGAGCTGCAGATGATAAGATGTGACCAACAGGAACGTCTGCAGCGTGTTCTTCCCAAAAGCTGTAAAAATGTTGGAAGTGTGAGCATGGCAGGAGACCCGAAACTCCGGAGACCATCGCTCACAAGGACAAAGGGGGGCACACTAAACAAGGCCTTCACAGACCCTCCCCCCCTCGGCTTTGTTAAAAACCAACGTGTAAAGGAAGTGACCACCCTGATGAAGTACAGCGGCTGTCGTCATGGTGACGTCAGCATGACCACAGAAACAGCAATAAACCGTCACCAGTGATCACGATAAGTGAGTCAGTGGCTGTGCCGAGCCCGTCGGCCGTTAGCGCTGTGCTTCGGCGTTAAACAAACCACTCCCTGCACTACATTCTCATGTTACCAGCATACCACGGAGCAAGTATCTGTTGGACAGGCTCCCGTCAGACAGGTTACAAACGCTGGCTGAAGGTTGATGTTATAAAACACAGGTTTACAGTTGTGTCAGAAAGGCTTCATTGTTAGAGGACTCAACAGCTTTTAATCTGTACTTTTCAAACAAAACATGATTACATAAGTCAGGCTCTTTTGGGTCGACTTATTGTATAAATTTAAACACCAGTTTTAAAGACATTTCACTTAAGAGATCAAAAATCAAAGTCTGGGAATATACAAGGCAATAATCACATACTTTAGTTATCATATTTTTAAAGCTTGCATAAAGATAAATTCTTTTTATATCCCATAAAGCAGGGATGTCAAACTCAATCACACAAGGGGTCAAAATCCAAAACACACCGAACAGGTTAAATATTTATTGAACACTCTAAAACTACATATTAAAAACTTTAGAAAAGTAACTTTTTAACAAATTATGAACTAAATAAAAAGCATTACTATAATGCTAGAATGAATGCTATATACTGAATTTGGCCACTGAAGGTGCTAGTACTGATAGCTTAAGATGCTGAAATTGATGGCTGAAAACAGAGGATAATGGCCAGCTAAAATATAAGCTAAATTCCAAAGCTGCCTTAAAAAATAAAAAAAAAACTTACACAAAACAACTAGCATGTAGCTGAAAACATAACTATACTCAAAATAGCCAAAAAAACATAAAAACCTAAATTAGCCAAAACAGCTAGGATGTAGCTGAAATATTAGCTGAATTCCAAAATAAATAAAAAAAAACTTAGTAAATACCAAAATAGTCCAAAATAGTTTTTAAAACTTTAAAACATTAACTTCTTAATATAATTTTGAATAATAAAAAGGCAGGAATATTATTCCAGAATAAATCAGTTTAAACCCTAAACATTTTTCAATATTTTACTCTCCACAAAAATATATTTTGACAAAATTATACAAGCCAAAACTAAGAGCAAGATAACATCAGGCAATTATAAACAATAAAATAAAATGATCTGGTTGAGAAATGATGATAAAATGGACCAGGTAGAATTACCCGGAGGGCTGGATCCGGCCCACGGGCCTCGACTTTGACATCTGTGCTATATTCTTCAGCTAGTTTTAGTTTGGCAAGAACATTGTCAAAACAATTATTCTTTCTCCTAAGTAAAATAATGTTCCTAGACGGCTGTCCTGCTTCTTTTCCGCTATTTTGGATTTATATTGATAGATTTATTCCAGATATTCAGCAAAAACAGTTCAAGAATATCTGGACAACAAGCAGCACATGAGATACCCACGATTTACAGTGAAACAGAAGGAAAATTCTAGTTGTTGGCAGAAAAATGGTCTGAATGTGTGGCGTCAGGAGATAACAGTCCTCTTCTCTACACAGAACTTATTTACATTTTATGAAACAAGTCAAAAATATTCCAGCTATGGCACAAAGCTAACAATCACGTCTTGTTCTGTGTGACGTATCGTTACGCAGCAAATACAGGAATTCAGAGACGCCAGCTTTCGGTTCTGTTCCTCATAACTGATATTTAGTCACTGCAGACCTCAAGTTAGAGATGTCCAAAGTCAGGCCTCGAGGGCCAGCCTCTTGCCTTATCTGCTGCTGGTTACTGGAATCAGGTGTGTTTGGCCAACAAGAAGCAGATTGGTTAGAAAACATGCAGGACACTGGCCCTCGAGGACCGACTTTGGACACTCCTGCCTTACCAAGGAAAGGCATGAAACAATAAACAACTCCACTTCCCAGCATGCCTTTTTGCTCTCATGAAGACAGAATCAGGCAGTTATTAACAGGTCAAATCTACAAACTCCACATACAGACAGGCAGGTTTATGCAAGAATCTGTGGATTACAATAAACTTTTTTTATGAAGCAAAACAAGTACAAGGAGCTGCCTGCTGGAACATTTAAAAACAACTTTTTTTTTAAGTCAGGTTAGTCATCTCTCTGGGAGCAGAAGACAAAACCACAATGTGGTTATGCAAGCAGCTGGCTCTTCAGTATCAGGCCCGGCGGGTCACGTGGAAAGAGGGCTGGATCCAATTATTTACTTTCCTTGTCCTGTTTCTGCCTGCAGAGCCCTATCCTCTTACAACTTTAAGATGTGTCTTCTGTGGATTAACAAACTCAAGCAGAGCCAGTCTTCACAGGCTGATGGCAGCCAGGTGTTTTTCATGGAGTATTTTCCAGTTATAACATGATGCCCACACGCGTTATTACATTTTTAATGATGGTAATCAGCTTGTGTTTATTAACTGAAGCGTTTACCAAGAAACCATCAACACTGGATCTTTAGCAGTATGTTCTTGATCAAAAAACAACATTTCCCTCAAAACAGAAGTACAATTAAGGTAGAAGTCAACAGTACATTCTCCTGATTGTAATCACCCCAGAAATAAAAACCAAAACACATCAGCTTCTATCTGCAGATAATCCAATGTCGTTCTTTGTTTACTGCCTGTTCCTCTTTGCTGATTTGTTGGTTAGTGTTATGACGGGGAAATAGAAAAGGTTAAACATTTCTGATGTTGATTGGTAAAGAAATCAGTGAAAATACAAGGCTGTGCAAAGATATTCCTCTTTCTGCAGAGGTTTCTAAAATGACCTCCACACGTCTGCATTCTGGTGTCAGAAGACACAACAACATTTTTCTTCATGGGGGCTTTTCCCTCATCTTACTTTAAAATGTTCTGGAGTCACTAAAAAGTAAGAACCACATATATATATATGGAAGAAGCTTTGAAATGCCAACCACACTGAAGATGCAAAGTCACAGTCATGTCCTGCTTCTCCAATAATGATCTCATCTCATTTGGATACATTCAAATAAGCATCTGTGGATGAGAATAACTGATACAAGATACATCCACCTCATTTTGTAAGGTCTTCTGAGTGGAGATTCAGCAAAGGTTTAATAAAATGTTCCTCGTTTATATGCAAGTGAATTAAAACTATGGATTGTTTTTACTAGGGCTGCCACAATTAGTCAACTAATCAATGACAAAACAACTATTGAAATAGTCAACGACTAATTTATTAACTGATTAGTTGTTACTTTATATTAAATGGAGTTGAATGTAGTAAGTTAAAAGCTGTGACATTCTGCTAGCTTTTAGGACTACTTTGGTGTTACATGCTAGCTGTTTTCGGCCAATTTAGGAATTTTTGTTTTTTTATGTCATTTTGGAATTTAGCTAAATTTTCAGCTACATGCTAGCTGTTTTGGCTAATTTGAGAATTTCAGTCTTTAAGGCTAATTTGGAGTTTAGCTAATACTTCAGCTACATACTAGATATTATGGCTAATTTAGGATTTCAGTTTTTAGGCTATTTCTGACTTCAACTAATAATTTAGCTGGCTATCAGCTTTAGTGTTTTTAGCTTTCAGTTTCAGCAGCCAAATTAATCTTACAGCATTCACATTAGCATTATTGCAGATAATGCTATATATCCAATTTTTGTTAGGTGAAAGCTAATGATTTTTGCTTTAAAAACAATTTGTGCGATTAGTAAACTAATCGGGAAAAATAATCTGTGATTAGTTGACTATTAAAATAATCGTTTTTACACACAATTATAATGTTAAGAGCTGAAAGTCAGTCTCAACCTCTGCTGTTTACAACTAAAAACATAATCCAATCAGAGGTTGTAACCATTACCACACAATACAGAGTCATAGATGTGATCAAGTCGTTGGCAGCTGGATAAAAGAAACCTTTGCCTGAAGGTTTCGGGACGTTGTTCCTTCCTGATTACATTTTACAGCCAGCCAGGACGCTCGCTTGTGATGTTTGGTGTGTTTCAGGTAAATCCACACAATAAAACTGGAACACCGTTGCAATAACACACGCGTGAACAGAAAGTGCTGTTTATAAAGACATGAAGCATCAGTTCCTGTGAGCTGGACATCAACCCTTCAGACAGACAGACAGACAGACAGGGCCTTGTCACTGAACTGCGTCCAGGCGCACAAACGCTGCGCTGGCCGTCATGACACGAATACGTCTGGGTTCAAACACGGACAAATCTTTAGGGGTATAAACGGGAATAAACCCTGAACATGAACCGTGTCTGAGAAAAGACGACTGCCGCCGGACTGTTTTCAACAACAGAGTTTGCTAGCCTCCTAGCTAATGTTGCTAACAGCTGATCGTCACTGAGCCGTTCAGGACACCCTAGAAAGAAGACCAGCTACCCAAGCCCCTGATCGATCCGTATCGATAAGACAAAACCATGGTGACTACATACCCAGGTAGATGTCTCCAAACGAACCGCTTCCGATTTTTCTGCCCAGTCTGTATCGGTTTCCAACTCTCAACTCCATGGTGAAGGATGTGGTCAACCAGCTTTCTAGCTAGCTCTTAAATCTTCTGAAAATGTCAGACTTAAAGCACTTGGCAGTAAAAAAAAAAAGAAAAAAGTTAAAAAATAAAAATAAAATGTGGAAAAGCGGAAACGAGCAGCGGCGGTGGGTTTCTGCTCGAAAATTCGTTCCTCCGGATGAAGAAGGATCCCACTATCTTTCGCCTTCGCTTTTAAAATGTTACAAACGTCATATCGTAACAATACAGCGCTTTCTAGAAAGCTTAAAGTGTCCACGTTGTGCTCGTGGTGTTTTTGATGTCGATAAAAAACAAATTTTCGAGGATGAAGACGGATTTTGGATAGAGTCCGCCGTCGCCGTAGGTCTCCCGCTTCTTGTGGTGCTGCTGTGAGAAGAACCTCGCTCAGCAGTCTGCTCCCTTCTGACGTCACTTCCTGTCCTGATGAGCGAGGAGGACTTGAATTTAAAACAGGAAGTCTTAATTACTCACAGATTTTCTGTCTTGCTACTGATGCAAACGTCAGATTACTGAGCAAAAATGATGGTCAAATGTTTAATCTATTATCATAACTTTTTATTTTTAGAATACGTTTAAAACATATTCGTATTTAAGACGGAACAAGAGTTGCAAACTTCTTCAAAGTAAAGGAAAGCAGGTAAATCTGCTGCAAAAGGAAGATCTTATTTGTTATAGGGCATATTTTATTTTGAAGATAACTTGTATGTGCTGCTGTCAAAGCAGAAGTATAAGTCATTTATAGAAAAATATAACATTGTTATAGTTAGGTTATTATAAATATATAACAGCAACATTTTATAAATGTTTATGTTTTAAATGAGGAAGTATAAGACTCCTGATGTGGTGAGGAGAAAACTGGCCGAAATGGCTCTGTAATCTGCTCTACACCAACAACATGGCTGCTCTCACCACAGTCTTCTATACTTTTCCTTTTATTAAATCAAAATAGTATCTGGTTATGTCTTCCCAAAGGGCTGTTTAAGAAAATGGGATCAATGGAATTTATCCTCAAATAGGATTTCTATGTTAATAACATTTTTAAAAAGCTATAGTCATTTCACAAACAGGTGCCATTATATTTGAAACCAATGATTTTCAGTACAATTTTACTCCTCACCAAACTCCCATCTGGAATAACATATATGTCTTGTTTAGGAACAAGTCTTTGTATTTCGAAAACTGTAATGGAAAATAATATTTGGTCCATAAAACATCTGTTAAATGATCAGGGTGGATGGCTATGTTATAAAAAACTTTTGTTTAAAGTTTCACTTTAACTGCAACCATTCAGATTTTAACAGAGTTATAAAGTCAATTCCTCCTAAAGACAAATTTCTTATTCAGAACACTAAAATGAAAACTTCAGATCTACCATTATCTAAATTATTTGGAATAGACTTATTAGACAGATCTTATTCTAACAGACTATTGCAGCGGCATATCACCAATGAAATCTTTCCAGTTCTGCCAAATACAAACTGTGTTATTCAAAATATTTCTGAAAATCTGTATGCCTTGAAGCTTTGTGAACTCAAATGAAGCATTAAAAAAAAATCCTTTCCTTTCATTCTTGATGACACTCTTTCGTCACACATCACACGTGAAACCTTCCTCCACCCGTTCCAACCTGATCGGAGACTCCTCTCATAAATACACAAATTTATTCTTGTAATTTAACGGTTATGACTGTTTAGTAAGTGTATTAGATTTAATGTGGTAATTAAAAAAAAGTTAAACTGGCGTAATACTTCATCGTATAAAGACCAGGCCTAGCCTCCTCCCATAGCAAAAGGTTTTACAGAGATTAAAATTTTATGGCACAAACAACTGAAAGGAAAAATGGCTCACTATAATTAAAAGTATGAAAACAATACAACTGAAGAACTTTAACAATTTTATTTTTAAATCAATACTTTAAATCAATACTTTTACTTTTCCTGCAAAGTTGTTAATATATATATATATATAAACTGTTTATTTTCTTTGTTCTTATTTTTTCTCCCCAGAAAGTGGACTTTTTCCTTCCTGCTTTTATTTTGAAAGAAACACCGGAAACAGGAGGTATCTACTTCCTGTCCCAGCTTTCTTTTCTTTCCGGTTTTTCTCAGTGAATGAAGAGAAATGGCTCAAACTGGGGAAGAAATCAAAGATACTCCAGCCAGGAATCAAGATGACAGACACACAGAAGTAAAGCGCAGCAGGTTGGGGTTTTTAAACGATCTTGCTCATTATCTTGTTGTTGTTTGTCTTAACTTTCATGCATCTTGATCCGAGAAAACTGGCATCACTCCAGGAAGTTTCAGTCATCTACCCCGTTTATTATACTATTATTCTAACTTTGGCCTTTATGTTGTTGGTATAATAAACAGTTACATTAAGACTACAGACTGCTGTTGTAAAGCAGCAGTCATGCAGTGAAGACCCCTTAGATTTCTGCTACTGTAGATCAACAACGTTCATGACATGAAGGGAGAAGTTCATATTTTCTCCTTAGCAACTGTGTCATCACCAACTGTAATGTGACCTCTAATGAAAAAAAACATGAAAAAGTTTTCCAATATATGTGAAATGTTATTTCATTCACAAACTGGGAGTCAAATAGCCTTTTAAACATATTTTGGAATTAGTTAAAAAAGAGCTTTCATATCAATATCGCACAAAGAAAACAGATCAAAGTTGAAATGTTGTTGTATTTATGTTTGTTTTGTGGTATTTCATACTTACAGCAATATGATTGGATACGTCAGAAACAAAAAATATTTCTAAAAACTTCACAACCATAAAAAAAAATAACATTTTTTACATTATTTTATATATATATTCGTTTTAGTCTGTGATGGTACTTTCATTTTATGCAAAATTAAATGTTTTAACTTTTTTGTGAGTTTACTAATCAGAGTAATTTTCCACAATTCTCAGTAGCATGATTCTTTTTTTTTTTTCATCTCCAATAAATGGAGAGCTGATCAGCTGTAGGATTAACTTTAAAACTTGTTCACATTTCATATCTGACGTTTGGAAAAACAGAAAGAAATTCTGGGTAAAATCTGACCTTTCCTGTTTATTATTCAACAAATGGATCTAATCAATCATTCAATCAATTAAGCATTTGCAGCCCAAAGAGCTTCACAATTAAAAACAAACAAAATACAGAAAGTGAAAAAACTAAAACCAACCCACTCCTTTACCCTCCCCTCCATTCACACATAAACCCCATGACCCCCCCACACACACAATGCATAATAAATGATTAGAATTTTAGTCATGTGATGAGATAAAATATCAATAATCTTCCATACCAGGAGCAGCTCATCCACAGAACATCACTGCCACCCCCACCCACACCAGACAGCAACAGGGTCCACTCCACAGTCCACTGGGGTCGCCCCAGTAAGGGCGAGTACCACGGCAATAAACATGGCGAGTCTGGGTAACAAAGATCCCCGTTTGGAAACAGAACTTCATAAATGTCAGCAGTGCCAAAAACATGAGCAGAAACCAGCTGTGCGGTCATAAACGTGAGCAACGGCCCGCAGATCAGCTTCACGCTCATCAACACTCCCCCTGTCTTCACACCGGCAACAGTTTTAATGTCACCGCGGCAAAGTTAGTTTGTTGTTTTCCTCCGGTGCACATTAGTTTAAATCACCCTTTCATGAAAGCTGACATGGACAATGATGGACAATGTGTGAATCTATAAAGCTTTATTTAAAAAAAACAGCAGTATTTGGTGGGCGGGGTCACAGGAACAGCACTATGTCAGTTTCTGTAAGATCCCAAAGTTGACTAATCGACGACTAATAGTCAACGACTTTTCTACAGTCGATTAGTCGTTACTTTATACCATGTGGAGTCGGAGTGTAGTAAATTTGAACACAGCTATTAGTTTTACAATAGTGTGAACATTTAGTACTCATTACCTCTATAGTGATTCTCCTGCCCCTTTTTCAGCATGTAAAAACTCAATCTGACTTTCAGCGATTTCAGTAATCTTAGTATCAAAACGTTCAGCTCATTAAGGACATCGCTGCTTGTTCTTTTGGTATTCATACATTTTATAGTTTTTGAAATATTTGGTAAAATATGCCCAGTAGGAAATGAATGAGAAAGTCTTCAAATTTCAAAATTTTAAGTAAATTAGCAACAAACCTTTAAATGCATTCATAGGTTATGTTTTCATCTTTTATTGTACTTTGTACAAAATTTGCTAGAATTTTAGCTAATATTTTTGGCTAATTTGTTATCTACTGAGGTTCTTTTATTTTAGCAACAGAATAACATTTTTGACTAATTTAGTTTATCTCGGAATTTGAGGTTATTTTGGAGTTTAGCTAGTAAGCAATGTGCTAGCTTTTTGGCTAATTTGGCATCTACTGAGGTTTTTTATGCTAATTTTGAGTTTAGCTAATATTTTAGCAACATGCTAACGTTTTTGGATAATAAGTTTACTGAGAAATTTTAGGCTGTTTTAGAGTTTTGCTAGTATTTTAGCAACATGCTAGCTTTTTTATTTTTACGAATTTAGCATCCATTAAGGTTTTTTGGGCTAATTTGGAGTTTAGCTCATATTTAAGCAACACACTAAATATTTTTGCAAAATGTGCATGTATTAATTTTATTTAACCATTATTTAACCCGGAAAAAAATCCCATTGAGATCCATTGATCTCTTTTTCAAGGGAGTCCTGGTCAAGAGGCAAAAATACACACACCCAAAACACGTCATAGAATTAAAATACGCAAAAAAGAATGAGGAATTTTAAGGATTTTTTTTAGCAATTTTACTAAAGATTGTTAAGAAATGTAGGTAAACTTCAGCGCTCTTTCAAAGTATTTTGACAAAATTTCCAGTCTTTTAGCAAATGTAACATTTTACAAATAGCTTTTGCATTTTCAGCAAATCGCTTCAGCCATTAAAGTCAATTGCATCACAATTTGCAGCAAAAAGCTTCAGCATCTTTAGCAACTGCTTTCTAGTTTAATAAACTACCATCCCGTCTTTATTTTTATTTCATTTAAAGTTAATAATGGCCAAGATGTGTAATTTACATCCACTTTTGCACATGATCTGATTCGTCGACTAATCAGAAAAATAATTGGTGATTAGTCGACTTTTAAAATAATCGTTTATGGCAGCTTTAGCCTCAGGTTGACGATCCCGGATCTAACTGATGTAAAGTAGTTCTAACCACTTCCTGCTTTTGTCTGACCAGGTTAGAGTCTTGTTTGGATCAACCAGCAGAGTCGAGCATCTATGAGGTCATCAAGTATGGGCCGTCACCTCTCCCAGGTGAGCCGACGTGCTTGTTGCTCGCCAGATGTGTTTCCTCCTGCTCCTGAAACTCTTGTTCTTTTCCAGCAAAACATTACGATCCAGACACGACGGAACCAACCAGCTGTGGACTTCACACCATGGAGGAGCTGTTGTCATGGAGACGGAGTGAGGCCAGCCCCTTCAACGTGGCCTCTGTACCTCTAGCTCCTCGGGAGCCTTCTCTTGGCAGCTGTCTGCGCCGGACCCTGGTGTCCCACGACATGATGGGTGGTTATCTGGATGACAGGTCTGGAGAGATGTTATCAGAGCTCGTTCATGTCAGTGGAACACGTCTTCCCATCAAGGTCCTTATCTTTTGTTTGCCTCCATTTCAAGGTTTGTCCAAGGCACAAATGCAGAGACTCCATTTGCTTTCTACCACTGGTGCTACATCGACATCTTCAACTACTTTACACACCAGCTGGTCAGCATTCCTCCAGCCGTGTGGACCAACGCTGCTCATAAACATGGAGTCATTGTCCTCGGTGAGTAAAGGCTCCAGCATCCCAGGTCTCAGGCTGGGCTGGAGCGCTGTCCCGGTTTCTGTGAAGGTTTGAGGCTGACTTTGATATTCCTGCTTCCCAAATATTGTCTGGGATTTCTCTAGGAACTTTTATCACAGAGTGGACCGACGGTGCCACCAAGTGTGAGGCCTTCCTGAAAGACGAGGAGTCGTACCGCTCGGTGGCGGATAAACTGGTCCAGATCAGCCAGTGTTACGGCTTTGAGGGCTGGCTCATCAACATAGAGAACCCCCTCAGTGTGAGTGAAGAGAGAGCCTCTGTGTGGTTACTAGCAGACTGAGTTTGAATTGTTGTATGTAGAATCTGAGGGAAAAGTGTGGCAGAAACATCTGGACTCTACTTACAGAGGTCATAAAATCAAGATTCATCCTAAAAACCTTTCAGCTTGTAAACATCTTGACTTACTTCCATCACGACACAGAAGCAAAAGTTATTACATGTGTTAGATCTAAAGGTACACCATGATTACAACATGATTAGTGACATAGTACAACATGATTTTTAATCCAAAATAGTGATACTTGCAGTATATCAAAGAGGAATTGATCAGATTTGTATCTGTGTTTTTGTAGGTTTTGTTGTTTTAGTTTACCGACCCTTCAGATAAATCTGTTACCTCTGTTTGGATCTGGAAGAGTGCAGCACCTCCTCTGTTCTTCCTCTGTTTCTCCTTCGCTTTTCCTCTGTTTCTCCTTCGTTCCTCCTCTGTTTCTCCTCAGTTACTCCTCTGTTCCTCTTTTATTCCTCCTCTTTTTCTCCTCTATTTCTCTTCTGTTTCTCCTTTGTTCCTCTTCTGTTCCTCCTCTGTTTCTCCTCCATTTCCCCTCCTTTCCTCCTCTTTTTCCCCTCTGTTTCTCCACAGTTACTCCTCTTTGACTCCTCTATTCCCCCTCTTTTTCTCCTCTATTTCTCCTCTGTTTCTCCTCCGTTCTTCCTCTGTTCCTCCTCTGTTCCTCCTCAGTTACTCCTCTGTTACTCCCCCTTTTCCCCTTTGGTTCTCCTCTGTTTCACCTCCTTTTCTTCCTCCTCTGCTCCATATTTCTGGGTGTAGTGTGTCTATGAATCAGAGCCGTGTTTTCTCCTGCAGGAGAGCATAAACTCTTGTTTCTCATCTCAGTTGATAGATCTGCTTCAGATCATACAGCAGTTTGATGTGATTGATGTTTCAGATGCACCACGAGACTCTGATGATTGGAAAAACTCAGAATCTACAACCTCAAATGTACTCTAAGAGCTTCTTGCAAAGAGCAACAGAACAGAACAGAAAGAAGGATTGATCGGTGTGTCATGTTGGGAACGCCGAGGCTAATTTGAAGCTAGAATAGAACTAATTTAAAGAATTTCAGAAACGTAAAATATCAAATAAACGTTGTGTTTTATCTAGTAAAGGTCGTGACTAAAGTAAGTTTCAGAGTTGAGGTCCACGCCGGCTGTCCCGTCTGGCTTCAGCTCTTCTTGGTCAAACAGACGAGCTTGGAGTTGGATGGAGATAAAGGTGGAGCTCCTAACAGCTGCTGTGGAGGAAGTCCTCCTGACCTGGGATCACATGACCTTTGTTTTCAGGAGGCCGCCGTGAAGAACGCCCCGTTGTTCCTGCAGTACCTGACGGAGCAGATGCACGAGCGCGTGCCCAGCAGCGTTGTCCTGTGGTACGACAGCGTGATCCAGAACGGAGATCTTAAATGGCAGAATGAGCTGAACGACTCCAACAGGTGAAGGGAGAACATTCTGCATCCACGCTAGAGCTGCCACCAACGAGTCAGCTATTTATCGATGATTTTTTCTGATTAGTCGACTAATCGGATCAGACGCAAACTGGATGTAAAGCACACATTTTAACCATCATTAGCTTTAAACTAACTAAAATCTAGATATAGCATTACCTGTGATAATGCTAGTGTGAGTGCTGTAAGCTGAATTTGGCCGCTGAAGATGCTAGTGCTGATAGCTGAAGATGCTGAAATTGATAGTTGAAAACACTGAAGCTGATAGCCAGCTGAAATATTAGTTAAAAGCCAAATTAGCCTAAAAACTGAAAATAAGCCTAAATTACCCAAAACAGCTAGCATGTAGCTGAAATATTAGCTTAACTCCAAAATAGCCTAAAAAAATGCAAACATATTCCATAAATGTAGCAGAATACCATTCTATCTTTCAACTTTACTACACTCTGACTCCATAGAATATAAAGTAACGACTAATCAGCTATTAAATTATTCGTTTAGTATTATAATATTCCAATTGTGGACTGATCGTGGCAGCTCTGATCCACACACAGCAGACAGGAGAAGTGCAGCTCCTTCTGCAGCGGTTTCTGATCTCTGTTCCAGGATGTTCTTTGATTCTTGTGACGGCTTCTTTACTAACTACAACTGGACGGAGCAGAGCCTGGAGTCCATGAAGGAATACAGCGGCGTCCAGGGCCGGCAGGCTGACGTCTATGTCGGGGTGGATGTGTTCGCCCGAGGGGAGGTGGTGGGAGGAATGTTGGACACAAACAAGGTGGGACAGGAGGTGTTTCACTCAGTCATGAAGCCGCACTGATGCCTGGGGATCTCTGCAGGCTCTGGATCTCATTCGGAAGCACAACTTCTCCGCAGCCATCTTTGCTCCGGGTTGGGTGTACGAGTCGCTCGATGATAAGACGGAGTTCCGCCAGAAGCAGGACAAGTAAGAGCAGCACGACAGGGAGACGTAGACACTGAAGATGCAGGACCTGAACCGCTCTGCCCGTCCTCCAGGTTCTGGGCTCTTCTGTTAGATTACCTCTACGTCCATCGGCCGGCGTCTCCTCTGCCCTTCGCCTCCTCCTTCTGCCAGGGCTTTGGCAAGGCCCTCTACTGGAGAGGACAGGTACGTCACCTCAGTGGCCCTCACATCCACACGTGTCTGAAGTCTGAGCTGTTCGTCGTATGATTAAAGCATAACCAATGACCCGAGCAGCTCCGAGCTGAAACTGAAGGAGTTAAACAATCAACCGATGGAAAAGAGAATGGGCAGAAGCGTTTGACGCGCATGCAAGTCCATGCTGATCAGTTTAACAAGTAGAAAACAATACAAGTTCATCAAATCCTTTTACATGAGGTTTTTGTGATCATTTATACATTTACATTTTTTACGCTTTTTAAACTGCAAAAAGAGAACTTCATTTTATTTCATCACTCAATTCCTTCCATAATTTCACACCGAGAATAGAAACAGATCTCACCTTAATATTAGTTTGAACTTTAACTTAATCAAAGTAAAAAAGACTTCTGAGATTATGCCGACTAACTCTTCAAGGAAATACTTTCTGTATATGATTTGAAGCTAAATTATCTTAAAGTCTATAAATCAGTCAAGGCCCGGGGGCCGGGTCTGGCCCTCCATTATTATTGCATGAAAATGAAGAATTAAACTTTTTTTTTTAACTCCACTGGACCAACTTCCTCCTCCAGCTGAGTCAATATCATCCCCGCGCTTCTGAAAAAGAGAATAAACTAATTACTAACTCAGCTCTTGTACGCATCAACCTCCAATGGCTCATAATTAGGGGGGATTAGGTATAGGGCCGCCACGATTAGTCGACTAATCGATGACTAATCGACTATTAAAATAATCGATGACTAATTTAATAGTCGATTAGTCGTTACTTTATATTATATGGAGTCAGAGTTTAGTAAAGTTGAAAGTTATAATGGCATTCTCCAGCTTTGTTGACTATTTCAGGATTAATTAGGATTGTTTTGGGCTATTTTGGAGTTTAGCTAAAATTTCAGCTACAAGCTAGCTGTTTTGGCTAACTTATGCTTTTGTTTGTTTTTTAGACTTTTTGAAGTTTAGACAATATTTCTATTGTTTTTGCTAACTTTAGGGTTTTTTTGGTTTTTTTACTATTTTTTCGGAATGTAACTTATATTTCAGATACGCTGTTTTGGCTAATTTAAGATTTTCTAAGGTTTTATATAATATAATATAATATAATATAATATAATATAATATAATATAATATAATATAATATAATATAAATATATATAATATAATATAATATAATATAATATAATATAATATAATATAATATAATATAATATAATAATATAATATAATATAATATAATATAATATAATATAATATAATATAATATAATCGAAAAAAAAATCGGTGATTAGTCGACTATTAAAATAATCGTTTGTGGCAGCACTAATTAGGTAGCAGGATTACCTGAACCACCTGTGTTCTGTCTGCGTTCTTCCTTCTTCTGTTCTGAAAGTTTCTGCCGTTCTGTTTTCTACATAAATGACATCAGTTGTGTCAGAAACAGCTGGAGTGGTGCTGGTAGTATATTGATTTGTAGAACCTATATGTTCTGCATAGCGCGGCCCGGTGGAGTAGCGGCTAACGCTCTCGCCTCGCAGAGAGAAGGCTGTGGTTCAAATCCCGCTTTGAGCCCGTCTGAGTGGAGCTGTAGAGCGTCTGCTCCTCTACGTTGCAGAAAGAGAAGACAAGCAGCTGGTTCAACCTGTCGGCGCAGGACCTGCAGCCGCTCTACTCCCAGATGGATCTGGAGGGAGGGGGGTGGCTGAAGAGCAGCGGCTGCCCGGAGGAGGCCTGGAGCGGAGGCTGCTCGCTGCTGCTGGACGGACGCGTGCCTGCAGACCTCAGCGCTCCGGTGTGTGCCAGGTGTGTGCGTGCTCTCCGGGCTTCTCTCATCTCCAATGTCTCTGGCTCACAAACAGCAGGACAGTTTTGTTGCAGCTTACAGATGTTTGAATATCTGTGTGTCCAGTTAGAATCCCAACAAGCTTTCTACTGAAGAAGAGAAGCTCCTGCTGTCTGAAAGTCACAGTCACACATGCACACATGTTCTACATTCCAAAAGTTCAAACCACGTCAACAGATCACAAATGAAAGGTCACAATGACAATTAAAAAAGAGAAACAAATACATGAAAAACAGCATTGCATTTCAGAAACCAAAGCTAAATTCCAGAAGCCAATTACAAAAAATACAAAGTTTTCGTAAAGCAAAATTAATTTCCATAAATCAAAATGTAAAAAAAAACACAATAAGAAATAGGAAAAGGGAGGTATTATGGACATCCATGATACCACAATGACATCTGTTCACCTTCTCGACATGAAGTTATGTAGCATTCCTTTAAATCAGGAGTGTCAAACTCAACCACACTAGAGGCCAAAATCCCAAACACACCTTAGGATGAACAGGAGAAACATTTATTGAACTCTAAAACTACATTTTTGAAACTTTAAAACTGTAACTTTTTAACATAAACATGAACTAGATATATAACATTACCTGTGATAATGCTGGAAGCTGAATTTAGCCGCTGAAGATGCTGAAATTGACATCTGAAAACGCTGAAGTTGATCGCCAGCTAAAATATAAGCTAAATGCTAAATTTAGCTAATAAAAAACTTATGTTAGCTAGCACATAGCTGAAATATTAATATTTGAAATATACCTTGTCTTAATGATTGAAGTTAAAAATAAGTGTAAGATAACTTTGGGCCATTGATAACAATAAAATAAAATGATCTGGAGGGCCGGATAGAATTACCCAGAGGGCCGCATCCGGCCCCCGGGCCTTGACTTCAATACATGTGTTTTAAAGGTTAAACTACCCAATATAAATGTTTTTTTGTCTGTTGACCTCTATAAATGGGGCTTTAAAAGTGTTGTCTGTTGGTTGGTTGCTGCCACATTTTTGACAAATTTAAAATAAACTTGTTTAAATTACGTTTTGATCTGCAGCTCCAGTAATTGGTGTGTTTGAGATCATGCAGGCGGACGCAGCGCTGTGCAGGATTGCAGTGCATGATGGGTAGTTTTGACCCTGACGTCACCGTCAATCATCATGAAATATCTCAAGAAAGAGGCGGGTGCAGCTGGAAATCTGGCACTGTGCTGGCTCCAAGCCACCTTGGTGACTACAGAACAATGCATTGTGGGAAATGGCGTCCTGGCAGTTCCTGTACTTTGACATGATGCTGATCAGAAACTGTCACTAAATGAAGGAACTATAACTCTTTCTTGAAATAATGAATCACTGATGTAAAAATTAATAAGATTTCAAATCATCTGTAGTTCTATGTGTTATTGTTGCCTTTAAAAGTTAACTTCAATTTTATTTAGTTCTTTGGGACAGTGGACATTAAAATAACCCAGCGGCTATTTTTCATCTGTTGTCCACAGACAGATGTTATTAATAATTATAAAGCACATAATAGTAAAGATCATGCTAAGAGGCATATTAAAATTCAACAGAATGTTAAGGACAACCCCGTCTTCCTGTTCTCGTCAGTCCCCCTCTTCGCCTTCATACCAGGCGACTGTCCCCACCTGCAGCTGCCTGGTCTCGCCAACGATGCAGGCGAGGCGCGAGTCATCTCAAACACACCTAATAGGCGTGTTTGAGATCATGCAGGCAGACGCGGCGCTGCGCAGATCGCCTGGATTGCGGTGCATGCTGGTTAGTTTCTGTCACTGACGTCACATTTGCGACGACATGAAGTATCGTGAGAAAGGGGCGGGTTCAAGGCCAGCGCAGCCAGAAAATAGGTACTGCGCTGGCTGCAAGCCTGTCCTGAAAGTTTTTGTAGTTATATGTGAAATATCTGGCGCTAAATGAAGGAAATATGTGTATTTTTTTTACTCTTTCTAGAAGGTAGTGAGTCATTGATGAAAAAATATACAAGATTTTAAATAATCTGTGGTTATTTGTGTTATTTTTGCCTCTAAAACTAACTTTAATTTCTATCTGTTTATTTGGGACTGTACACATGTAATGAATCCCCCAACTATTTTTTTTTATCTGTTTTACTCTAAGAGATGTAAAAAAATACTATAAAAGACATAACAGCACAGATCATACTAGGAGGAGTGGCGTATTAAAATTCAGCCGAATGTTGAGGACAACCCCCAACTCCTCGTTCTCGTGCAGTCTCGTCGTCCACCTTCATCTCAGGCGCCTTTCTCCACCCCCTCCTGCAGCAGCTTGGTCTCGCCGACGATGCAGGCGAGGCGCAAGTCAACTAAAAAACGCCTATTGATAAAAGTCCTGATCTCAGCCCCACCCCTCTGACTGGACTTTCACATTTCAGCTGTGGGCGGAGTCAGCCATCAACTTACCTGTTTGGTTACATCGTGATTGATCAGTCAGCTCTTTAATTCAGTTCAGGTTAAACATCCTTCTGCTCTTCTTCTTCTTCAAACTCAAACATTATTTTGATTTATGGAGTTTACTTTTGTTAAAAGGCTTTTTTTGTGTTGGTTTGTTTTTTCAACTTTGTTTTGATTTCTTGAATGTAATGTTGTTTTTACTATTTGTTTCGCTTTTTAATTCTACCTTTTTAGCGATTCATTAGTTTGATTGGAACTTCAGGGCCACCGTATTCATGTCTTCCCTCTTGGTTCCAGGATCTTCTCGCTCCATGTGCCGCTGGACTCCAGGATCCTGGTGGCTCTGATCTACAAGGCGTCTCCTGGGATCTCCATCTCTCTGCAGCTGAACACCACAGACGTCCATCATTTCACCCAAAACGGCCAGCAGGACGCTAAGAGTGAGGCTTTCTTCTGACGAGTTTGTGAGAAAACTGCCATCACATCCAAAAACAAGAATTAGTTTTTGTTCATATGTCAGGTTCCCTCAAAAAGTGCAGCAGATCTCTGAATTCCTTCAGAAGAATTCTGTTTGTGGTAGAACACCTGAACATCTAAAGCACAGAGCTATGGTCCTTAAAGGGTCACCAAACAGGGAAGTTGGAGGCAGGCTCCTCCCACAGCCGAAATGTGAAAAGGCAGTCATAGAGGTAGAGGTGGGGAACAGGACTGTTCTCATTACTGGAGCTGCAGATCATGACGTCAGACTTCTGAAATGACATGGTTTGACCAATCACAAAACTCAACTGTAATACCTCGATTCAACATGTAGGGGGCAGCACACAGACGGTTTTTGACTTTGTTTTTTAAAATGAAACAAGTTTATTTTAATTTGTCAAAATTCAACAGCCAAAAGAAATTTAGTGTTTGGTTACCCTTTAACATCAGAACTTTGACTCTTCCTCAGATCTTCCTCGAGCTGCTTTGATGCAAATATTCAGAAAACTAAACCTGTGAGCTCCCTGAGCTTTGTGCTGAATGTTGTCCTCCTGTGGCTGCAGCCATCAGTCTGACTCCTGAAGCTCTGGACAATGGACACCACTTAATGAAGCACTTCCTGAAGACGGACGGTTGGAGCTTCAGGTGAGGGCTGGGCAGGTTGTTTTGGTGTCAGAGTTGAGTTTGTGGCACTGGCGTGTTTGTGTCTGACAGATGCTCAGAGTTGGAGCTTCACGGTTCCATCCTCAGAGAAGTCTGTGTGCTGATCCAGAGGGACGGCGAGCCCGGAGATGTGCCCTTCAGCTGCAGGCTGGGCAAGATCATGGTGAGATTATGGCTCCTTACATGTTTCTGCAAAAAATGAAGCTTTCATCTTGAAAACAATCATGAATGACAGCACAGCAGGATTACAAAGAGGCACGTTTTATTGCTGGAATAAAAACACAGATTATTTGAATCCTAAATACAGTGGAGAAGAAAATGTCTTCTGCAGCAGAACCAGACTACAGGATGTCTGCATCTGTGACCGTCTGAGGTAGAACAAACTCTGGAGCGTCATCGTACTGAAGAAAATTTCCTGTTATTAGAAGTAGTGATGAAACCACCATCAGATGTTTGTCCTGGAAAAATAAACTGCATCCACTGCTGCAAGGCTTAAATACGCTGTGGCAACAAGAGAATCTTCATCCGTTCTTCACAGCCAAACATCATTTTCATCTTGATAAATCTTAGAAGTCCTCATGACAAACAGAACCACCGACATACTTAGGAATTTCACTAAGTGGTTGCTGAACCAGCTCATCTTGCTGCTGTCCTAAATCCTCGTGTCAAAAAGATCTTCTAGAGAAATCTCACTGAACTCAAACACTCATGAATTCATACAGTAGTTCCAGGATGGCCATGGTACTGAGGGATAGAGCTGCCACGACTAGTCGACTAATCGCTGACTAATTGACTATTAAAAATGTCAACGATTAGTTTAATAGTCGATTAGTCGTTACTTTATATTCTATGGAGTCAGAGTGTGGTAAAGTTGAGCATCCAGCACCAAAGATGCACTTTTTTCATTATTTGAGTCAGTGAGACCAAAACTTTCTCTCTCGTGAAAAATAGCTCCTTGTTTCAGATGCCGACCTCATTTGATTTAATCTTGTTTAAATACCAGAATTTAATGAAGGAGAGAAGCTTCACGATTCATTAAAAGTGTAATAAACTATCATCTGAATTCTCTTTATTGTGTGTACACTTAGTGAGCATTCAGACTGTAGTGATCCTCCGGCTCCTTTCTGTTTGTTTTTCAGCATGTAAAAACTCAATCACACTTTCAGTTTGTTGAATTAGAGTTGAGCTAACATTTTAGCATTATGCTAGCTGTTTTTTATCATTTAGAAATGTTTCCAGTTTTTAGCTAATTTGGAGTTATGCTAACATTTTAGCATTAGCTGTACACCCACTTTGCGCACGACCTGATTAGTCGTTTGATCAGAAAAAATCATTAGTGATTAGTCGACCATTAAAATAATGGTTTGTGGCAGCTCTGTTGCAGGCTCAGTTTCCCGCCTTGTCTGTCCATGTGCTGATGCGGGTCTTTGGGCGGGACTCTGAACCCCACCTTACTCCTGGTGGTCAGCGTTTGGTAGTTAGCGTGTGAATGGTACTGTGACTGGAAAGGGCTTTGGACCCTCAAGGAAGGTAGAAGAACACTCAAGAAGTTTACAACATTTACATGGAAGACTTCTGGAATTGTTGGCCTGTTTTACGATTATTCATTCCCTGGATTCCTCCGCTTAGCCCTTTGACACCGGAGCTCCAGTGTTTGTTAAGATTTTGTGTTAAAGTGTTTAAGCAAAAACGATTGTAACTATGCAATGATCTAAATCTGTGAGTTCAAAGATAATCCTAATCCTCTCTGGTCTGCTCCCGTCAGGTAGTGGACGTCGTGAGTCTGGAGGCGCCCCCTCCAGCGGTGCAGGGGGTGTGCGTTGAAGACCTCGTTTGGCTGCGTGGGTCTGGGACCTCCCCACATCCCTCTCCTCTCCTGAACGCCACTCTGCGCTGGGAGTACTCCTCTGAGCTGGTGCACCATTTCAAAGTCCACTGGCGCCGGCTCAGAGGACCGGATCCCCGCGTCCCCCCGGGCCAACTGGAGCTGGTGGGCCGGGCGCACGCGAACCGGTTCAGGGTGACGGAGCTGGCTGTGCCTGAGCCGCCCAGCCTGCTGGAGCTGGTGGTGGAGCCGGTCCTCCTGATGGACGTCCCCGTGCCCGAGGAGCTCTGGGGCCGGAGACAGCTCAGCTACACGGAGGCGGCTGCACAGTGATGAGGAGTCAGGCTGATCCACCAGAGGAGATTTGTTTAATGGGCTTCAAAATGTCTCAATGAGAAATAAAAAATGAACTGCAGGTTGTGATCAGAACAGTCTGGGACACAAACTTTAAACCAAAGAGTTTATTTTGCATTCAAAAACCTAAAGCTGAATCTATGGGGTCAAATGAGGATCAGCTTAAAGTGAGTGAAAAACAAGACTAAATATTGAAAAAAAAATGTTAAAATCTGAAATCAGATTTAAACTTAAAAGGAATTATTGAAATTTTGACAAAAATACAATAAAATTAAAGGTTTTGAAAGATTTTTTGAAAAATTTAAAGAAATATTGAAAATTTGGAGAAACAAAAAGTTAATCTAAAAGTTTGAACAATAAGACTTAAAAAATGAGAGAAAACTGAAAGTATTCATGTGTGTTTAATAAAGGGAAATGTGTAATGATGAGTCCTCTCTGTCACCCCATGGGAAACATGTCCCGGTAGCCAATGAACACAAAGCCCCGCCCCCGAGTAGAATTACAATCAGCTCGGCAGCAAAAACTCGAACATTTGAATTGAAACTGAAAACAGAGAACTGAAGGTGAAGATTCAGAAAAGCAACAAAAAGTTAAAAATTCAAAACAGCATCTAATGAATACTTTATTTTTCAATTGATCATTTGACATTTATAGTTTTTTTAATTCAAATTTTCTGTATTTGTATTCATGATGTATCATTCACATTTTCAAGTTTCCAAATAATTTTCCAAATATTTTATTTTTTTCTAATTTAAAATGTCTTGTTTTTCAATTAAAAAATCAGATAAAATGTATGTTTTTTTGTTGACTTCAAGCTGATCCTGATTTGATCTCATATGAATCTCCCTCAATGCTGAATCTCCAAGTCTCTGTTTGTGGTTTGAGACAGTTCCCTGTTTAATGCTAACAGACTTTCAGAATCATGGATCAAAGTTAAAGAAGAAATAGTAAAAATACTTAAAAAGGAAATGCTTCAAATGTACTCTCATATCTATTTGGTTTGATGTCTAATGATATCACCATAGAGCAGGGCTCTGCAACCTGTGGCTCCAGAGACACGTGACTCTTTTATCCCTTTATTGTTGCTCTTTAGCTTTAATGAAAAATGCTAACAACTAAATACATAAAAGATTTGTTGTTTAAGTTTTGTCATTTATGTTTTGATTTTTAACATGTCAAACAACTAAGCAAAAAAAGTTGAGTTTATTTGAAATTGAGTTGAAATCTTTTAATTTGTATTTCTAATTTATAGTTAGTAAAATAGGAGATTTCAAACGTTTTATTTTGGTAAATTTTCCTAAAGTGGTTAGTTTTGAACAAATGCAGTTTAAAGTAATTGAAAATGATTTAGAGTTACGTGATTTGTGCCTCAAATCGTAGAGGATGACAATAAGTTCAGTTTATTCAGAGATTATTTAATTATTGAAATTTTCAAAAGCTAAATTTATAAGCAAATGTGTAATATCCAAGAGAAATCATAAATATGTTGCATTATTTAAATGATAAAGTGAGACTTTGTGGCTCTGGTTGGGTTCTGGTCTGTAAGAAACTAAACCAAAAGGCTCTTTCAGTGTTAAAGGGTGCAGATCCTTGACATCGAGGGAACAAAAAAAGCACTTTATATACTATTAACATTTCAAGACAAATGCTCACAATAAACTGAAATTATATCAAAGCACCAACAATAAAAAGGAAATAAGTTTGTGATGGAAAAACTCCCTGCATATGGAAGTAGATGTTTTTAACCATAGATGGAGTACAAGAGTATTTACATTTTTCATTTTGAGGATGTTCACCAAATAGCTTTCTCAATACAAAGATATACTGTATGTAAATGACTGTGGACATAAACATAAATTTGACAAATGCAAATGAATAGAAGATGGAAGCTCAGATAACATCGTTTTTCCTGTTTTTATTTCCTGTCTTTGTCCTTTTTTTACTGTCAAATATATGTTTGGTTTTGGGATGTTGTAACATCCTCTTGTTTGTTAATTAGTTTATAGGCTTTTGTTTCTACCATTAAACATTTTTTCTATAAAGCAACACGTTTATGACATGAAATCAAACTGTTGACAGCATTTGGACCGTGAGGCCGCAGCAGCTCATGTAGGGATGTATGCAGAGGGTCTCACCATGTCAGTGTGACTCCATTTAACTTGGATCAGGGGTCTCAAACCGGCGGCCCGAGGGCCATTTGTGGCCTCTAAGTTGATGTTTTGCAACATTCACCTTAATATGAAAGTTCAATTTCTACTGAGCAACATCTTCTGCATGTCCATTCTTCTTTAATAATACCTTTGTATTGGTTTTGTGATGTTTCAGCTTTATCCTGAAACATCTGGTCGTCAGAAAAGTCCTTAGCAACAGTTGCTAGCGTTGTTAGCTCTTGCCGTTTCACAGAAAACATTGAGTAGTCCATCGACATGAACAAATGTTCAATAAACTTGTTCAGTAGACATAGACGATGGACAGAAACACATTTTTAGCACTAATAGAACTCCATACTGCCTTCAGTTTGAGAACGCTGCCGTAGACAGACAGGTGCACCTCTGCAGGAAGGGAAGCATTGAAGTTGGATGTGTGAAAACAGTGTCTTCCACCAGTTCAGTCTGTGCTGCTTCTGTCTATTTCAACCTCAACACAGTTACAAAAAAAACTTTATTGATTCTATGGATGCAGACATACAAAACGTACAATCAAACAAAACTGCGGTTGTGATTTTGGTTCTGCAGAAGAAAGTGATTGGTGATTGTCTGAGGCGTGCAGGCGGCTTCAGAGGAGAATCAGTCCTGCTGAGTGATCATCTTCAGCATCTTCAGGGCCATCGCTCCCTGGTCTGAAGGGATCTGACAACAGAAGAGACAACTCAACTCTGACTGTTTGTATGAGTTCTGAAGACCAAAGACCATGTTAGAAGTCCTGCATGTGGAGCTACAGAAATGAGACTACAGGGTTCATCTTGTAGCATAATCCAGACAAATGGGGGGGTTTCATATTTGTTAGAATAGGTGTTTCATACTGAATCACACTGGGGGCCAAAATCCAAAACAAACCCTATGTCCCGGGCCAAACAGGATAAACATTTATTAAACACTCTAAAATTACATTTATAAAACTTTTAAGAGTGCAACTTTAATATAATTATGAATTAGTTACATAGCATTATCTGTGATAATGATAGTATGAATGCTGTAAGCTGAACTTGACTGCTGAAGATGCTGAAATTGATTGTTAAAAATGCTCAAGCTGATAGCTGAAAACGCTGAAGCTGATAGCCATTTAAAATATCAGCCAAATCCGAAATTAGCCTAAAAAAAGGCTAGCATGTATCTTGAAAAAAAGGCTAAACTTAAAATACCCTAAAAAACTGAAAAAAAAGCCTAAATTAGCCAAAACAGCAAGCATGAAGCTGAAATTTAGCTAAAATAGCCTAACAAATCTTAGTAAATGCAAAAATAGTCCAAAAAGCTGGGAGAATGTTAATTTTTTAAAACCGTAACTTTTAAACATAATAATAAAAAGGCAGGAATATTATTTCTGATTAAATCAACCTTAAATAACTTTCAATATTTTATTCTCCATAAAAATATATTTTGTCAAAATTATATAAGTTAGAACTGAGCGCAAGATAACGTCGGGTCATTAATAACAATAAAATCAATTGATCCGTGGGGCCGGATCCGGCCCCTGGGCCTTGACTTGGACACGCGTGTATTAGACCCTCTCAAACATTCAGATGTTAGTGATGCTGGTCTTCCTGCCTCACCATGTGACCAGCTTTGAGGATCCAGTAGAAGGAGAAGTTCTTGTAGGTCTTGTAGAAGGCCCCGGTCGCCCCCTGTGAGGCCGGGTCATCCAGCGGGGTCCAGCGCAGCTTGCTGAAGCTGGGGAGACCTTCCCATGTGAGCCGCTTGACCCACTGCTCCTGACCTGTGAGGACAGAGAGGTCCCGTCAGACCGCGATTTTGCCCCGCACGACGGATGAGGCGGGGTCCGCTTTACCCAGCGTGTCCACGATGAGGTCCAGCTGGCCGTTGTAGACGCTGACGTTGACTCCAGCCATCAGCAGCTGGTCAACCACGTCCACCACCGACTTCATGAAGTCTCCTGCCATGTTGCTGAACACGTCCTCTGCCTGACCTGAACACAGCACAAGTGGACGCTTTCTATCTTCTACAGGCAGAGAAATAAAGATGGAGGTCCAGGTTTATACCTCCCCAGGTGACGTTCTGGGGGATGATGCCCAGCTTCTTCCTTATTGGTCCGTTCATGAGCTCGCTCAGAGACAGTCTCTGGAGGGGGCTGATGTGCCGCAGAGCCTGCAGAGCTGATGGAGGGACGAGGAGCGGTGAGAAAAAGAAGGCAGAGGAAACATCCGAGCGCACAGATCCTTACAGATGAAGTCCTTAGCAGCGGAAAACCTCAGTTTGTCCTCCGAGTCCTGCGTGAGGATGTTGTAGAAGTTCACTCCGTTTGTGTTCTGGCAGAAAAAAACAAAGTTAGTGCTTGATTGCTTGATTGTGATTGCTCTAATGCAGGGGTGTCAAACTAAATCACGCAAGGGGCCAAAATCCAAAACACGCCTTACATCACGGGACGAACAGGATAAACATTTATAGAACAATCTAAAACTAAATCTTTAAAACTTTATAACTGTAACTGTAACATAAAGTTACCTGTGATAATGCTAGTGTGAATGCTGTAAGCTGAATTTGATCGCTGAAGATGCTGAAATTGATTGTTAAAAACTCTGAAGCTGATAACTAGCTAAAATGTTAGCTAAATGCCAAATTAGCCTTAAAAAAAACTTAGGTTAGCCAAAATAGGTAATATGAAGCTTCAAAATACCTTAAAAAACTGAAAAAAGCAGAAATTAACCTGAACAGCTAGTGTGTAAATGTTAGTCTAACTCTAAAACAGCCTAAAAAACTAAAACTTAGAGCCCAAATTAGCCAAAACAGCTAGCATGTAGCTGAAATATGAGCTAAACTCCAAAATAGACTAAAAAATCTTAGTAAATGCTAAAATAGTCCAAAAAGTTAGCAGAATGCTTTTTTTTAAACTTTTAAACCTAATTATGAATAATAAAAATGCAGGAATATTATTCCAGAATAAATCAACTTAAACCTTAAATTACTTTTAATATTTTACTCTTGATAAAAATATATTTTTTCAAAATTATACAAGTTAGAAATAATCACAAGATAACATCAGACCATAAAAAACAATAAAATAAAATGATCTGGAGGGGCAGACAGAATTACTCGGAGGGCCGGATCCGGCCCGCGGGCCTCGACTTTGACTCTAATGTGTTTGAATAAAAGCATGAATGAACCTGCTCCACCACCGTCTCCGCCACAGACCACAGCTCCGTGGCTTTCAGGAAGCTCCGCTGCTCCACGGCCTGCTTCACCGCCTCCGCCGCGCCGTTCACGTCAGCCAGGCCCGAGTCGTCCAGCAGGGACTGCACGCAGCAGAGACGGACACTGCACCACCAGCGCCACCTGCAGCAATCTGTGCTTTCTGTGCGTTACTCACTGTGGTGTAGAGATACGGACCCCACGTCATGACGGAGTCTGGAAGGAAGAAATGCACTCTTAGGTGTAATTTTCTGTCTTCATGTCCTCCATCATGAGAAAATGTTACAGCACATGTTAAAATCAGAGTGGGTCTTTAAGAGCAGTTTCTAAAGAAACAAACTTGTTGTGTTTTTCGTGAACAGAGCTTGATACAGACCCAGCGGTGAAATCCAGGAGTCTCCCAGAGCCACACCAGCAAAGCTGCATTTGACGGATCCCTGAGCTACAGCCTGAGGATGCAGGAGAAACGGGTCAGAACCAAGAGCAACTCCCCAGCCAACACCCACTAGTTGTGGTATTTTGATCTGTTCATGCATTTAAGGGTAATCCTCTAAAAACCTGCACAGTCTGCAGCAGCCCCTCCCATACCCACGAAAACGAGCGGTTGGAAACGTGCTGACATACAGACTCAAAATCCATCAGAGAAATACAAAGTTTGATAAATGAAAAATCCAGACAAGACTTTGCAGATTGAATCCATCTTTAGTCACATGTTTTTTTCTTCAAAGTTTGTTCACGCTGAGTAGGCCGGCTAAAGGATGACGTCATGAAATGGGCGGGCCCGACAAGGAGCGAAAGGCGGAGCCTCAGAAATCAAATTGTTTTTCTTCTGGGTATTAAAACGGTCCACAAAAATGACTCACATTTCATAAATAATTTTCTTTTTAGTGTTCCCAATGTAATACATGATCATACATATGGATATAGTATGAAGGATCAAGAAAGTTGTGACAGGGCTCCTTTAATGAAACACTTCTGAACTCATCTAAAAACTAAATCAATAGTGTCTAGCTAGACGCACACTGTGATTTCATACATTTGTTGTGTTCCTACATATTTCATTTTGCTGTGACATAACTTAAACAGCGCGTTTCTTTTTCCATTTGACCCTCGACACTATGAAAGCCAAAATGTTTCCAAACAGTCGCTCTGAGTGTAATCAGGGATGAAAAGATCTGGAAGGTCAGCCATGTATGTGAGCGCCTCAAAAATGTTAGAGTGAAAAAAACTCCACTTGTTACTGAATGTTTTAACTGTCGATTATTCATTAAATGATCCAGAATCAGTTATGGATCATAATCGATGCAAACAGGAAGACAAACTGAAACATTTTAGGTCCCAAACATGAATCATTTCAATTCAGTTTAATGTATTGAAAAGGAAAAGCTTCAAAATAATCTGGTCTGTCTTGAGGTTAAAGCTGGTTTTGAGCAGATTCCTGCTCTGCAGAAACATGCATCACATTTAACTAGACAGAGAGAAAAAAGGAAATAGTTGTACAATCATGACAGAATGCACTCAAAGTAGAAACAAAGAAGGGCTGCAGGACTGTCTCACTCAGAGTGAAGGTGACAGGATCACGAGAACACTCACCTTCGTGAGCTCCAAGGAGATGGCGGCGGCCATCTTCCCTCCATACGACTCAGAGAAGATGAAGAAGGGGATGCTCTGTGGAGACCAAATGAGTCTCTGAGGTTGTCCATGAACACCTATTAACTAAAACATCTGCTGTAGCAAACCAAACCACCCTAATGACCCAAACCCATAAACCCATGAGCTGTAGAACCTGGAACTCGGGCCGCTCCGTGAAGAAGTGCTGCAGCAGCACCAGCATGTCCGAGGCCACCATGGACACGTCTGTGGCGAAGCCGTCGGCCCGTTCCACGTAGCTGAAGCCGGTGCCCACGGGGTTGTCCACGAACAGCACGCTGGCTGCCTGCACCTGCAGAGGACACAGGTGTGACAACCTCCTAACCGCTCACCTGACAGCTGCCATCGGGTCTGTGGTTCTGACTCCGTTCCTCTGCAGAGTTTCACAGCGGTTCCCACCCGCAGAACAAAATGAACTGACAGGAACTTCTTACCCAACTTGTGCTTCTGGGCTGTAGATCCCGGTCCAAGGGGCCGATCTCCTCAAAGTTTCCGAATCCGCTTCCAGAGCCCCCCGGTCCCCCCTGAAAACAGCAGGATCGCGTTTCCAAAAACTGACAAGTTTGCTGTTTAGTTGAAGGGAATGGACTTTGCAGGATCATTCTCTGATGAAGATCACCTCAATCCCAAACATATCCCATAATGCATCTGTGAGAATACGATGTGTGGTGCCATGTATGTTTACGTTTCTTTAAGTCAACAAAAGTCATTCAGACCTAGATATATAACATTAACAGCAGTAATGCTGGTGTGAATGCTGTAAGATGAATTTTGTCGCTGAAGATGCTGGAATTGATATCTGCACAAAATATTGCCCAATGTCCAAATTTGTCTGAAAACTAAAAAAGAATTTTAAATAAGCCAAAACAGCTAGCAAGTAGCTGAACTATTAGCTAAACTCCAAAAAAGTCTAAAAAAACTTTATTAAATGCCAAAATGGTCCAAAAAGCTAGCATGATGCTATTATAACAACAGAAAATGCAAAAAAGCTCCAAAACCCCAATAGATGCCAAAACAGCCAAAATCAAAGAGTTTAATATCAGTAGAGATGACACGCAGGCTTTTTACTATCACAGAAAGGTAAAGAGCGACGCCATATTGGAATGGTAAAAAAACAATCGTCTCAGCAGAGACAGTAAAATGACCATAAAATGATTCATTTCTGATTTAGAAAGGAAAAAAATCTGATCATCAGAAAAATAATTCCCAGATCATTGTAATAATGTTTTTGTACAAAGTGCAACAATTTAAACTTTGTTTTAAATAAATAGGTTATATAGAAAACACAATCCATACATGATGCATGGTTGGGATTTTATTCAAATCTACACACAGACGGAGATTTATACAATCTGTTTAACTCCTCAGTCTGTGTTTATAAACGGGTCGGTGGGTAGTCGACATCCCCGCAGACCGCTAGCACTCATTATGAATGGGCTGGTCAGCGTCCGGATCAGCGTGACACGGTCTGACTGAGAACAGTGCAACCGGGTCGACAGCCGTGCCGGTACTGACGGGAGAGAGGGCTCAATGAGACCTCCATCCACGGCCCTGGAGGTCCACCTGGACCACCTGGTGCCACCTGGACCTGGCGAGGTCCAGGTGGCACCCGCTTCACAGCACGCAGCAGCTGGGATTTATTATACAGCCGAGCCGGTCAGGATGCAACGCCGCAGAGTAGATTTACCCGGCGGGAGCGGCGACGCTGGGCTGGAGGCTCCAGTTCTACAAGTGGATCAGAAGGACTCGGGAACCAATGAGACAGCAGGTAGGCGGTCTTTAATTCGACACGTCCCGGTCCCCCCACCAAATGAGAATTCAGGGCAGATGGACTCTTCCATCTTCACTACTGAGGAAATCCTGGTAGTTTATTTATTTCCTCTTAGTAATCTGATTACCAGCAGGTCGTCTGGTCTGATCTGAGGTCTAACACACATACAAATACACGATCATCCTCCATAAAACTAAAAGATGGAAGAAAACATGGAAACATTGAGAAGTCTAAAGCTGTCATTGACTTTGAATAGAAGACAAGATCATCCTAAACCTTCATTATTGAGAGTAAACTCTCTCAGATCTGTTCAGATGTTTTCTACAAGTTCTCCTTCATCAGCTGAAAGCAATAAAGTACTATTGAAAAGTCACATTCTAGTTTGTACAATTGTAACACAGTAGTAAAGAGAGATCTATACCATTCCAATATGGCGTCTGACTTTGGGTATGATATATATATATATAAAATATTTCTAGCAGTCAGTGGAAAAAACTTTCAACAAACTCAAACATCCATGGACTGCTTTAGGAAGACTGGAGTCTGAGCTGGAGCGTTCCCATGGCAACGAGCAGGTGCACCTCAGCATCCTTCTTTCCTATTGGAAAATACATTCCTGCACTTGACTGGAACAGAAGCTGGTATCTTTTCACACAATCACAGAATTCTGGGCGAGGCCTGATCCTGGTGCAGCTGATGAAGAGGGGTTTGAGGATCTTTTTGAAAGGAAAGATGAAGAGAACGGTTTTTGTTTTTTTTTTTTTTTTATCTCTTCCATCTCCTTGGATGTTTTCCAAAGGCCTCGGGGAGGAGAACAGAGGAGACTTCAGACATGGTTCCTGTTTCTAAAGAGAAGCTTTTGGAGGAGTTGGCGATGTGTCACTTGAAGTAAAAATAAGTTTTCCTCTTCTGTAACAGACAGAGCTGTGAGTCATTTGGTCATCAGATCATCGTTTTCTTCCAGCTGACTGCAGAACCTGGACGACTCGACCTGTCTTCATCTCTTTTGTAGCATGAACTTCCTTCCAGATCAAACCCTTAAGCTCAGATCATTTCTGCTGACGTCAAGCTCGACCAGCGCAAAGTGGCCTCGCGCTCGCTCACTCACCTGCAGCCACATGACCAGCGGAAGCTCCTGGTACCCAGAGTCAGCGTAATAGAGCCACCAGAACATGTGGGCCCCGTCCCGCACCTCCACATAGTCCCACGCCTCTTTGGCCGCTGGTGGGGGCGCGCAGAGCCCTGCGGACAGGTGAGAGCCGGACACCTTAACACGAGCATGCGCAGTGCGCACACCAACAGAAACCAAGGCTGCTTTCGTTTGACAGTCAACTGATTTACGGAACCGAGAAAAAAAAAAAAGCCAGAGATGAAAGCACGTCGAGGCGGAGGAAGAATTCCTGAAGGAGTTCTCCGGTTCACGGAACTCACCGTCACCGACGAACGCGGCGGACACGAACAGCGAGAAAAGCGCCGGGGAGCAGAGCATGGTGGCAGCGGGACTTCTAGACGACGAGTCACATGACCGCAGCAGTCACGTGACCGCGCCCAGGAGTCAGCTGACTGGACCCTGTTTTCTTTTTTTTCTTTTTTTTTGGGGGGGGGGAGAATTTGTTTTTAGAACGAAATTAAGAAGATCTTATTTTTTAAGTTATAAAAATATAACAAAAATAATGGTTTTTCATTTAAAGTGTGAAAAAGTCTGTATTCTTCTAAATTTTAAGCTCATATAAGGTCACTGACTTCAAACATCTTGGAGCTTTGAGTTTCAAAGACTGAGTTTCCATGGTGACCTGCTGCATCCAGTTATGCACCAAAAATGTAAAACTCATCGCTTTTGAATTCTGGAAATGTGGTTGACGGTCACACTGAGAACATTATTGTCTGTCTGCTTTGTGCTGAGTGTTCAGTTTGGTGGTGGGAGCATCCAAACTTAACTGAAAACTTTAACTGATCTTTTTTCACTTATTTCTCTAATCTATAAATCCATAGTGGGTTTCACAACAGCTCTAGACCAGATTCTGGGGGTGGATGTCAGTTCAGATGAGTCCTGGATCAGAGACTCTGTTCATGGTTCTCCAGTACAACCTGGAACCAGATCCTCTCTGTTGCTCTTGCTCTGTTCAGATGAATCTTTCATGGCAACAAGTTGACAACAGTTTCTCCTTAAAGTCCCATGAGGTCCTTCAACCACATTTGAGCGTGGAGTTGTGTGGCTGCTGGCAAAACCCCCCTTGATCCTATAGATCTGGCATGCACATTTCTAAGTTGGTCGAGATCCCGCGCTCGATGACACTGGTTGTACTGCTGTGCATCTTTCATCCTCTTCCTTTCTTCTTTTTGGGAAACGGTGTCCATGTTTTAGCAGGACTGGACATGTCGGCACCGTGGTGCGGAGCCTCCTCCCATGAGAAGCTGAGCAGGACAGTATCCATTCTGCAGTGGAGTAGATCTGTATGCAAGCAGTGCAAGGTAGGGATCAGCAGCTTCCATCAGGAGATCGTTCATGGTCTAGACTGCTCGTTCAGCTTCACCGTTACTTTGTGGATGCTTTGGGCTGCTTGTGATGTGATGAAATCCATAAGACTGTGCAAACTCTGCAAATATAGCTCCAGAGAATTGTGGTCCATCATCTGTCACCAGCTGCTCTGGAATGCCGTGTCGTGCAAAGATGGATTTTAAGTGGTGAATCACATTTGATGATTTGTTGGCTGTAAGCAAAGCATATCCCTCTACCAGCAGGTAAGTTTTAGTTCCCAGCATCTGCTCCCAGTTTTTTGCACAACCTCCCTGGGTACTGTGTTCCTGTGCACGTTCCCGGCATGTCACTACTCCTTGGTGACCATCATGCAGATTTGTGAACAAGTCATGAAGGGATAACAAGACTGTCCCCCTTGAGTGACAGTCCATCATGCACTGAGAGTGATGCTCGTTCCACTCAGGGTCTTCCAGTTTCAGCTCTTGTCTCAGGTGCTCCAAGTAGGAGGTGTTTGCTGGCAAGTTCTCCATTATACTGTCCACATATATGTCCTCCATCAGCTCCTTGTCCTCTGGTGTTTCCTTATGTGTTATAGGAGCACATGATAACACAAACTTTTTCCCAGCACATGCGATATGGAGCGGGAATAACGCATGAGGTGCGTCTTGAACCGTTGGATCCGTGGTGGAAGGGCGTCCAACTGTTGAGACCCCAACAAACTCGGGAGAGGTTTGTGGTCAGTCTCCGTCAGGAAGTGCTTTCCAATGAGGAAGCTCCTGAACCTTTCACGAGCCCAAGCGAGGGCTGGAGCTTCTTTCTCTATTTGAGCTCTGCTACACTACCTATCACTTGAGATTATCCTATGTGACACAGGAAGTATTTTATTTAGAAAGACAGTCTAGTGAACCTCTATTAAAAGTTATAGACTGTTTCGTGTTTGGGGGAAAAAACTTTTTTTTAAATAAAGTTTCTTTTGATGATGCCATAAAATAATAGTTTATTTATATTTCTTATAAATACACTAATAGCATAAATACAAAATCTTGTGTTACCTAAAGGATGTGCGGCTCCTACTGAGTTGTGGTCAGTAGAGATCGACCCAAATGTCTCTTTAAATGTTGAAGGTTGCAGAGCCCTGTTATAGGTGAATGGAGGACGAGTGTGAACTCCGGACCAACAGGGGGCAGTGTCGTGAAGAAACACCGCTTTAAATCCTTCCTCTGCGCATGCGCGGACCGGCGTGTTGTTGCGTGGGGTGTCATGGCCGCCCTCAGAGACAGCCTGATCCGCCTGCGGCTGCTCTTCGATTACCCTCCTCCGGCCGTGGCGGGGTGCCGCATGTGCTGGCTGCTCGTGGACCTGAACGCGTGTCGCGTGGTGGCGGACCTGGAGGGTCTGATCCGGGACAAGTTCGAGTTCAGCCGCGGCAGCATCCTCAGCCTGTTCGTGGAGGACTGCTACCTCCCGCACACGGAGAGCATCTTCGTCGTACGCGACAACGACAGCGTCAGGTGAGCACGCGCGCTGGAGTCTGACTCCTGTCCTTCAGGTCATCTTACAGATCTGACGTGAGACTCGACCGGGTGTCGAGTCAGAACGAACGCTCTCGTTAAACTGCTGTCAAGTGAGCCCTCTCTCAAATACGGCATGCGACTTTCATACAGTCATTACGATAGTAGCAAGAAAGGATTCTTTTCAAAGTAAGAGTTAAGCGTAAGCTACTCTTCTTAGATGTGTGTGTGTATATATTAAACTCTGTATCGTGACACTATTACTACCTTGTTGACATACGCATAAAATAAAACGTCCTAGTTTCCACAGAGTCATTTCTCCTTTGTTATAATGTCCAAGTTTCAGACTGATCTGATGTAGTATTTTGTTGTACTACATACTACATCGGATCAGTCTGGATCTTTTTGGGTAACACTACAAGAAGCGATACTATAAATGAGAAGTGAAATTACTCTGTGGAAACTATGAGTTTTTATTCTATGGATGTGACAACTTAGTAGCAATAGCACATTCGTTCATCTTTCATTCATTCATTTTTTTTTTTAATTAAAAAAATTACAAAAAAGATCCCATTCTGAAATAGGCTACCACATCAAAGAGTGGTCTAAAACGTAACATGTTTACAATTATACATTTATACAGACATATCCTTTGTTAACCTAAATATAATTTGCAATATAAGTTGCATTTTATAAAAGCTAAAAAGTTACAATAAAATGATAAACAGACATTAAAAGGGAATGTTTTAGGCTGTGCTTTTATTTTGAAAACAAGTCCAAACTGCTTTTACCGTAATCTGTGAATGAAAGCAGCACACAGTTTCGAGAGGGCTCACTGGACAGTCGTTGGACGAGAGCGTGCCGGCTTGACACCAGTACCTCGACGACTGAAGCTCCTCTCTGCTCATCTGTCGATCTATTCTAAATGTGTTACAAATGTTATTATAAAATATAATTCTTCTGTTTATAGCCAAAATAAAAGAATCTCTTTTTAGGACATAGTTTCTGCAGAGCAGTGATGGGCGATACTGGGTATCAATCTGATACCAATCAATATCGGTGACATCAATACCAATTAGTGCTGCCATGATCAACGACTAATGTAATAGCCGATTCGTTGTTACTTTATATTGTATGGAGTCAGAGTGTAGTAAAGTTGAACACGGCTGTGAGCGTTACTATGGTGTGATTGCTTAGTAATCATTCACACTATAGTGATTCTCCTGCTCCTTTTTTCAACACATAAAAACTCAATCACACTTTCAGAGATTTTTTTTTGACTAATTTGGAGTTTAGCTCATATTTAAGCAACACACTAAATATTTTTGCTAAATTGGCATTTATTAAGAGTTGTTAAGCAATTTTACTACAAAATGTTAAGACATTTAAGTTAACTTCAGCGCTCTTTAATGGTTCCAGGCTAGTCAATTGCCTCACCACTTTCAGCAAAAAGCTTCAGCAGTTTCAGTGACTGCTTTATAGTTTAATAATCTGTCTTTATTTTTAGTTAGTTTAAAGCTAACGATGGTTAAGATGTCTGCTTTACATCCACTTTTCACATGATCCGATTAGTCAACTCATCGAAAAAAAATAATCTTAGATTAGTCGACTATTAAATTTTTGGCAGCACTAGTTCAGACAGTCTTCTGTGTTGCTGTTTTCGTAAAATAATGCAGGATATTGAAGCGTGAAGGTCAAAGGTCAAAGCCTCTTCAGGCTGATGCTCAGTTGCTGTAACTCCCCATTGACAGCTGTGTCTGTTCTGGACGAGCTTCATGCAGAGATGTTTCATGTTCTGCAGGGTGAAAGAGGACTGTGGAGCGGCGGTGAACGGCTGCACAGATCCAGACGGAGTCAAAAGCAGAAAGAGACAGAGGGACGAGGGAGAGGAGGGGCTGCAGGTTGAAGACAGGAAGAAGAAGAAGAAGAAAAAGAAACATGAGGAGAACGAGGTTGGTAGGAGCAAGCAGGAGACCGCCGTCAGGACGGAAACGCCTGCAGGGAGGAGCAGGAAGAAGAAAAAGAGAAAGAAGGCAGAGAAAACTAACACTACTGCCCCAAAACCTGCTGCCCCCCCCAGAAAAATGCCGGCCAGTGCCCCCACACCAGCTGAAAACAGTAAGAACGCCTCAGCCGCTCAGGCCAAAACACAGAGTTCCTCCTCCTCAGACTCCAGCAGCGAGGAGAGCAACAGCCCCAAAAGAACTGCTGCCAGGACGGGGCCCCCCACCCCTGCACCTGCCAGGACGCCCCACCCCACCCCTGCACCTGCCAGGAAGGCGCCCCCCACCCCTGCTGCAGCCAAGACACCCCCAAACACCAAGCCTCCCCAGAAAAACACACAAGCTCCCTCTTCATCGTCTTCAGAAACAGACTCTGATGACAGCGCCCCCACATCTAAACGTCCTGGAGCATCTTCTGTGATGAAGCAGACAGATGCCCCCCCTCAGGACAAAGGGGCGGAGCCTGCGGACGCCGGCAGTGAAGAAGAGATCCAGCTGGTCATTCGACGGCCACAGCTGCCCATCAGACAGGCAGACGGCCTCTGGCCGGGGCGAGGCCGCGGCTGGGGTGGGCGCGGGGGTGCTGGGCGAGCAGCAGGGCGGGGCTTCAGGGGGCAGAACGGCAACGAGGGGCCCTCCCTCCAGAGGGATTCCCCAGCCGACATGCCGGCGCTCCTCCAGGTTCGTCTCCATCAGTTTTGCAGTTGTGGTGTGGTTTGCAGCTGCAGGTGCAGACGCAGTCAGAAACATCTGCGTTTGCTGCTTGTGTGTCTGCAGAACGGAGCAGGAGATGCCCCCAGACTGGACTACAGCTCCATGCCCCTGCTGGCCGCTCCTGCACAGGTGGGGCAGAGGATCGCTTTCAAGGTAAGATCTGTCCCCCAACATCCCGGCGACCCACAGAACAAAGAGCAACTTCCTGAACGGACCAAACTTCTGACTGCGCTGATGTTCCTCCCTGAATGATGGACTCATTAACACACATGTAGTGAATTCACAATAAAACCTCAAGTCTAACAGAAATTCATCAAATAGATGGATAGATTTAACAAAACTGCGAAGAAAAAGAGTCTTGAAGTTTCTCTGAAGATTGTGTTAATGGTTGAAAAGTGACAGTAATGAAAGATCATAAACACTGGAGCTCTGGTGTTAAAGGTTTAATAAATCAACCCCAATAAAGAAATAGAAAAGTTGCATTACCTGCGATAATGCTAGTGTGAAGGCTTTCTGCTGAAAGTAGTCGCTGAAAATGCAGATGTTTTTGCTGAAAATGGTGACGCAATTTGCTGTAATTGTTGAAGGAATATGCTAAAAACTCAAAAGCTGTTTGAAAAATGTTACATTAGCTAAAACACTGGAAATATTGTTAAAGAACTATGAAATAGTTGACCTACATTACTGAAAAATTTGCTGTAAAATTGCTTAAAAATCTCTAATATATGTTAATTGAGCAAAAATAATTTGCAGGTCGCTTAAATATGAGCTAAACTCCAAAATAGAACATAAAACCTCAGTAAATGTCAAATTAGCCTAAAAAGCTAGCTCTTTGCTTAAATATCAGCTAAACTCCAAATTACCCTTAAAACCCCAGTAGATAACAAATTAGCCAAAAAGTTAGCATATGGCTAAAATATTAGCTAAACTCCAAATTAGCATAAAAAATTCAGTAGTTGTCAAATTAGCCAAAAAAGCTAGCTCGTTGCTTACTAGCGTGAATTCTAAATTAGCCAAAAACGTTAGCCTATTGCTAAAATAGAAACTAAACTCCAAATTAGCCTAAAAAACCCCAGTAGATAACAAATTATCCCAAAAAAAGTTTGCATGTGGCTAAAATGTTAGCTAAACTCCAAATTAGCATAAAAAATTCAGTAGTTGTCGAATTAGCCAAAAGAGGTAGCTCGTTTTTTACTAGCATAACTCCAATATAGCCTCAAATTCCTTAGTAAACTAAATTAGCCAAAAACGTTAGCCCGTTGCTGCAATAGAAGCTAAATTACAAATTTTTTGTAAATTACTTTAAAAAAAAAATAGCCCATGAAAATATTTAAAGGCTTGTTCCTAATTTACTCAAAATTTTGAAATCTGAAGACTTTCTCATTCATTTCCTACGGGGCACATTTTACTCAATGTTTCAAAAACTATAAAGTTTATAAATACCAAAAATACAAGCAGTACGAGCAGAATGTTTTGATTACTGAAATCTCTGAACGTCTGATTGAGTTTTTACATGCTGAAAAACGTACATAAAGGAGCAGGAGGATCACTTTAGTGTGAATGATTACTGAATATTCACACTATAATGCAGATATCTCCTGCAGTGGTTCTGACCAGTGTTCTGTAACAATTATGTCATAGGATCATGATCTCAGACTAGGTCAGAACCTCATGACGAACCTTTATCCCAGTCTGAAATCGCGCTAATAAACAGACATCTTCAATCAATAGGATGTGCTTCATGAGATCGTCACTGCTGTACTTTAGTTGTATTAATAGTTTGGACTTGAGCCTCTTTGGTTGCCGTAGTTTCCTGCAGGAAACTGATGATATTTTGTTCATTTCTGCACAGCTGCTGGAGCTGACGGAGAACTACAGCCCTGAAGTGTCTGAGTATAAGGTCGGTGTCTGTCTGAGCATCAGTGAAGAAGCTTTCAGTGTGGCCTCAGGTTTGTAAAGACTTGAGTGTGTTTGTGTTCCAGGAGGCAAAGATTGTGAGCTTTGACCCGACCACCAAACAGATCGAGCTTGAACTTCTTCATGCCACTAAAGGTAGGAATCATTTTGGCCAATGTGTCACATATGTTTTGGATTTATTTGAACATTCTGACTCCAGCAGTTGTGAGGCTGGATTTTAACATGTTCAATAAACAGAACTTATAGAACTGTTATAGAACATTTATTCAACACTCTTAAAACAACATTTTTAAAACTTTAAAACTGTAACTTTTTAACATAATTATGA
Source organism: Oryzias javanicus (assembly GCA_003999625.1). Classification (NCBI taxonomy): domain Eukaryota; kingdom Metazoa; phylum Chordata; class Actinopteri; order Beloniformes; family Adrianichthyidae; genus Oryzias; species Oryzias javanicus. The sequence continues at coordinate 1,031,619 of CM012444.1, forward strand.
ACTAGATATATAGCATGTATGATAATGCTAGAGTGAATGCTGTAAGCTGAATTTGGCCACTGAAGTTGCTAAAGCTGATAGCTGAAAACAATGAAGCTGATAGCTAGCTAAAATAATAGCAAAATCCTAAATTTGCCTAAAAAAAAAAGACTTTAGGTTAGCCAAAACAGTTCAGTCGCCTAGTAGTAGAGTGTCTGCCCTGAAATTGGAAGGTCATGAGTTCAAACCCAGACCGAGTCATACCAAAGACTCCAAAAATTGGACCCAGTGCCTCCCTGCTAGACTCTCGGCATTGAAGGGTTGGATTAGGGGGTTAAACCACCAAATGGTTCCAGAGCGCGGCTGTGTCTGCAGCTCACCGCACCCCCAGGAGACGGGTCAAACGCGGAGAACAAATTTCACAGACCTGGTCATGTGACAAATAATGGGACTTTAACAGCTAGCATGTAGCTAAAAAATAGTTAAAAGTCAAAATAGCCTAAAAAACTGAAAAATCCTAAATTAGCTAAAACAGCTAGCATGTAGCTAAAATATAGGCTAAACTCCAAAATTGACTTTTTAGCATAATTAGGAACTAGATATATAGCATTACCTGATAATACTAGTGTAAATGCTGGAAGCTGAATTTAGTCACTGAAGATGCAGAAATTGATACCTAAAACACTGAAGCTGATAGCTAAAATATTGGCTAAATGCCAAATTATCCTAAGAAAAAAACTTAGGTTATCCAAAATAGCTAGCATGCAGCTTAAAAAATAGCTAAACTCCAAAGCAGCCTTACAAAAGCCTAAATTTGTCAAAACAGCTAGCATGTAGCTGAAATATGAGCTGAACTCCAAAATAGCCTAAAAATCTTAGTAAATGCCAAAATAGCCCAAAAAGCTAACAGAAAGCCAATTTGTAAAGCTTCAAAACTGTAAATTTTTAACATTATCATGAATAATAAAAAAGCAGGAATATTATTCCAGAATAAATCAACTTAAACTTTAAATAACTTTCATTATTTTATTCTCCATAAAAATATATTTTGTCAAATTTATACACAGTTTTGCGTCTCTGCCAGAATACTCATCGATCCAATGTCCAGTAATTTAATCCTCACTTGCTGTGTTTGCATGTGTAAAACATCCTTGATCAGATCAAAGATCGGATTAGGATAGAACCTGGAAAACTTCGTCTGATTGTAACAAACGCTTCCATGCGCCACACGTTTGATCGTCGTAGAAGAAGAAATAAGGAGTTATAAAGAGTAATAAACAAAGATCCTGTATAGGGTGAGATGATCCACTGAGTGTGCCTCCATTATTATTAATAATATTTTTAAGTGATTGTTCACTCATAATTTTCTAAATCCATGCAGCAATCTGCATCTTGGCTGCATGAAAATATGCGTAAATAACATCAGCTGGAGGAAGTGGCCGGGGAGAGGGAAGTCTGGGCATCTTTGCTTAGACTGCTGCCCCTGCGACCCGGTCCCGGATGAAGCAGAAGAAGATGGATGGATGGATATTCCTCCATCCTTCCAGATGTTGGTTGATTTCTTCTATCTATTCTTCTCTATCAGCTCCTCTTGAACCGGGAAAGTTTGACCTGGTTTATCTGAATCCAGACGGCTCAGAAAGAGTGGAGTACGCCGTCTCCAGAGGGTCAAAGGTGAGCCGGATGACCTATACTCTGTGTTGGTGCTTTCCTGACCTGAAATACCCATCCTGATCTCGTTTGCGTCGTCTCCAGGTGACGGAGCGCTGGGAGTCTCTGCTGGAACCGAGGCTCATCCTCTGAGTTTGACCTTTGGATCCCTGCTTTGCCACAGAAAGGGTTCAGTTTTGACCAAAGCCACAAACGTCCAGATGAAGCTGAAGTCTGGATTTTACTGGTTTGATGTTTTGTACAGTAGTGTGATCATTACAGACCTGCTAATAAACTTTTTTATGAAATGATCTGAACGTTTGACTTATGTCATAAAGGTAAATGTATTCATTTTAGTCAAACTGAACGTCCTATAAAAGTTCTTCAGAAACAATTCCTACATTTTTTTCCTTGTGGAACCAACTACATCAAAAAATTGACATAAAATCTTTTTTTTTAAATTGGGATGATTTTTAAGCCCTTCATTTAAATCCACACAATAAATTGTAAGATATTTTTACTAAATAGTATCAATTTTGATTTGTTGTGTGATTTAAGCTTCAATCCCAATAATGTTAAATTAAGATGCACAAATATATTGAAATAAGTGTTCAGGAAAAAAAACCTGATTGAGCCACTCTGATCTGATCCACACAATTTAATGAAGATTTAAACAACTTTTACATTCTTTTAATAAAGCAAGCAGTTAAAAAAAAATAACAATAGACCAGTTATTCTATTGTCACCAATAAGTTATGAAAAGTGAAATTTAATGGAGAGTCATTTTGAAATGAGCAGGTAGCCCTTCTACTGCCTCTAGTGGAGTTATGAAGAACTGCAGGACAGATAATACAGACCAAGTTCTTCACAATGGGTTAAGGTAAGTCTAGATCAGGGGTCACCAACCTTTTTGAACCTGATGGCTACTTTATGGGTACTGAGCCATATGAAGGGCTACCAATTTGAAATAACAGAAGTTGCTTTGTTATAGTTAGTTTTACATTATTAATGAATAATGATCCTCCTCTATGTGAAGACGATGTTTTCTCACCATATTTATCAACAACAAGAAGCTAGGACACAAAAATCTATATTCCGCACTTTATCAATCTCAATAGTTGTTAAATTTTCTGATGATCTCTTAAATCACTATAATTCATGGGAAAATGTTACTGCATGTTGATTAATTATGTGATGTTAAAGAAAAATCAACGTACACATTTTTAAACACATTTTGAACTAATGACCAAATCTGCAGCATATTTAACTAAATTAATGATGTTTGAACTGGAGTGGGTCAGAGGTCACCTAAACTTATCTAAAGTTCATGTATCATCAATATATTTTTTGATTTTGAAATCTATGTAAATGTAATTGTAATTTTATAAAAAAAATAGTGACAGAATAAAATTTCATTTTAGATGCAACTCACAAGCGAGTTGTGCTGTTTTTAGAAGAGACCTGAGGGCATCTTGTGGGGTTCTTGAGGGTTACTTGTTGCCCACGGGCACCACGTTAGTGACCCCCAAACAATGGCCGGATCAGGCCCGCCTCCACATTTGGCCCGGAAACCCAGAAACGCTGATCGAGACCCACATAGAACGTGACTTTTTATTCCAACCTTCTGCAGTCTGAACTATTTTTATCATAGTTTTGTTTTTCATATAAAATCTGTTCATTCTGGAGGTAGAGTTGAACAAACAAGACATCTTCAAGTCAACAGATGTAAAAACCTACAGAGTTTATCATCTATGTGAACAACAGACATCAATGTATACATTTAACTCATCTAAATTAAATTAATGCTAATTAAGTCATCTTTACTTGAAAAAAAGATATTTTACTCTATTTTTCTTTTATTTACTTTTTTTGTTCTTCTTCTCCTCTTTGTCCTCATCAGTCTTCCACTGCTGGGTTTTGTTATTTTAGTTTAGGGTTGGATCTTGGTGGTCTTAGTTTTCAGTCTTTGTTTATTTGTTTTCTTCAGGTAGTTTTGGTTAAGCAGACATTGACACAGAGCTGCTGAATCAGACGGTCAACATGTCTGGATCAACAGTCTCCATGAATTATTTTATGTTTGGTCAAAGAACCACAATGAAGAGATAAAAGAGACGCGTGTGGATCTGGAGGTGCAGATTACAGACTCCTGATTTAAGTGATTCACTTTTTCTTTATTATTATTTTTCTTCCACATGTCTTTTGGACATCTATAGTTCTTCAGCTCTTAAAATGTTTATCTCTCCCTATGATAGCTTTGTTGACTGTTTTGACTGTTACTAAGTATTTCTAGGCAATTTTAGAGTTCAGCTAATATTTTAGCCACAGGCCAACTGTTTTGGCTAATCTAGGCTTTTTTTTCAGATATTTAGGCTAATTTGGAGTTTGGCTAATATTCTAGCCTTATGCTAGGTATTTTGGCAAACTTAGACATTTTAAACCAGTTTGTTTTTTTTTTTTTTTTGGCTAATTTGGCATTTGACTAAGATTTCAGTTTTGGCTAATTTAGATTTTTTTTTTCAGTTTTTTTGGATATTTTGGAATTTTGCTATTTTAGCTAGCTATCAGCTTCACCGTTTTCAGCCATCAATTTCAGCATCTTCAGCTATCAGCACTAGTAACTTCATTTAGCTTACAGCATTCACACTAGCATCATCACAGGTAATGCTATATATCTAGTTTTTACAATGTTTTGGTATCATTCTTCGCATGAACTACAGAAATTAAATATTTAAAATTTGGCTTTCTGGAAAAACATAATTATTTACGTTTAGGCTGTGATTGCTGCACTTTTCCTCTCAGCCCACAAACTGACCCGGTTCCACATAATGTGGTCCTCACAAGACAAAGTTTGGAAACCTCTGCTTTAGATCATGGTAATGATATGGAGGTCTCAGAAATGTGCATCAAGTATGATTTGAGTGGTTCTATAAAGTCAAATAACATGTAAACATTAATTTTCCCATGTTTGCTGTTTCTGCATTATGGGGTGCCGTTTGTAAATCAGAGATGTCAAATTTTTACATCAATGTTTTCAGATATTTAGCGTGTTTTTAGGGAGAAAAAAAACAGTTTTGTTTTTCAAATGCATATTCTCACCCTTTAAATTAATTATATTTATAAATGTTACATTAATAACTAAATATTAAGTTCACCAACTAAATATTTAATTTTAAGCTAAATATTTAGCCTACAAACTAAATATTTAAGTTTTGCAATTAAATATTTAGTTTGCTCATTAAACATTTAAATCTAACCTAAATATTTATTTTTTCAAACTAAATATATAAGTTCCGCGCTAATATATAGTTAGGATTTAAATATTTAGATTTGAGTTAAATATATAGTTAGGATTTAAATATTTAGATTTGAGCTAAATATATAGTTAAGATTTAAATATTTAGATTTAAGTTAAATATATAGTTAAGATTTATATATTTAGATTAAGTTAAATATATAGTTAAATTTATATTTTAGATTTGAGTTAAATATATAGTTAAGATTTATATATTAGATTTGAGTTAAATATATAGTTAAGATTTAATTATTTAGATTTAGTTAAATATATAGTTAGGATTTAAATATTTAGATTAAGTTAATATATAGTTCAGATTTATATATTTAGATTTAAGTTAAATATAGTTCAGATTTATATATTTAGATTTAAGTTAAATATATAGTTAAGATTTAAATATTTAGATTTAAGTTAAATGTATAGTTAAGATTGATATATTTAGATTTAAGTTAAATATATAGTTAGGATTTAAATATTAGATTTAAGTTAAATATATAGTTCAGATTTATATTTAGATTTGAGTTAAATATATAGTTCAGATTTATATATTTAGATTTGAGTTAAATATTAGTTAAGATTTAAATATTTAGATTTATATAGTTTTAGATTTATATATTTTAGATTTGAGTTAATGTATTACGTACGTAGGATCCGAAACGCCTCTCCTAACCTTGACCCGGCACCGATGCGGGTCGGGTCCCAAATCCTGCTGACCGTCCGGTTCTGTGATTGTTCCGTGCATCCTAGACGTTGCTATTTTACGATTTTTGAGTCCGAAAAGTCAAGCAAAACAGAAAAACTACTGTGACGGTGTAGCAGGGGCGCCTGCAAGGGGTGGCCCGGGGTGGCCACGGCCACCCCTGGCTGACACCTGGCCACCCCAGTGGCACCCGGCCATCCCACTTGTCACTATAACTGTGCTTGCATCTGTTTTGCATTTCATCCTTAAACCATCAGAAGGTGCTGGTAATTCCCCAGGAGGGAGAAGAGATGAGGAGCGCGCCTGCGTGTGTGTGCCCGCACACACACGCAGGCGCGCGCGTGCGGGGACACAGCGAGCCTCTATGGAGAACTCTATCAGCGGTCTCAGAGGCAACTCAAAAATATCCTAGTATTAAGTAGATAATTATCATCTAGAGGCAGTTTTTATTGAAACCAGTAAATTCTAGATGTCGTCTTGCTCAGAACTGATTCTGGAGGAAACGCGCGCTCATGGTTTGAAAGTGCAGAGAGACAGACTGACAGTCCTCATGAAAAAGAACACAGTTTATTGTTCTGAATATTAAAAAAAAAACTATTATTATTGAGCAATACTCCAAAATAACTTAATAAATGTTTACAAAGCATGATCAGAAGTGTTTTGGATGAGTATGGATCAGGAGGTGCGGGTTTCTCCAGATTTGAGAAAGTCCCCGTTCCTAACCCCACAAATTTTCGTTGTGGCTCTCTCATTGGAGCATGTTCTCTTCATTATTGTTATTATTATATCTTTCTCTAACCTCTCTTTCATTGCTCTTCAAGCCGTGCCGGAGTTATCAATACCTATTTGCAATGGGGCGCGCGCGCGCGAGCAGGCGCGCTGGATGCTGCGCTGAGCTCAATGGGGGGGGGGGGGGTTCTGAGTGCGCAGCTGCAGCAAACATGAGACAAAGACAACGAAAGCGCCATGTAAAACAATAATAGTTGTAATGGTTTTGATGGATGAAGAGGAGATTCTGTAGAAGACATGTGGATCTAATGTTTTTTTTTTTTTATTAGTATAACTTTTCCCTACATCATAATTTTTCTTGAGTGAATAATCGTAATCTTATTTTCCTTTTGAGTTTCCCTTCAGGGTCTCCACAGTGAATCATTTTCCTCCATCTGTCTTCATCATCCTTCCTCTAACACCCAGCCACCTCATGTCTTCATTTTCTGCATCCAGAAACTCATCTTTGGTCTTCCTCTAGACCTTTTTCCTGCAGCTTCTAGACTCAGCATCCTTCTACCAATATCTTCACTGTCTCTCCTCTGAACATGTCCAAACCATCTCTCAGTCTGGCCTCTCTGACTTTATCTCCAAACCTCTACCATGTGCTGTCCCTCTGATGGATTATTCTGATCTATCCATCCTGGTTCACTCCCAAAGAGAACCTCAGCATCTTCATCTCTGCTACTCCCAGCTCTGCTTCCTGTCTTCTTCACTGTTTCTAGTCCACAACATGGCTGCTCTCACACAGTCTTCTAACATCTTTCCTTTCATTTGTTGCTGAAACTCTTCTATCACACATCACACCTGACACTTTTCTCCACCCATTCCAACCTGCTTGCACTCTCCTCTTCACTTCTTTTCCACACTCTCCATGACTCTGTACTGTTGACCCTAAATACTTAAACTCTCCCCCTTCTTTATCTCTTCTCACTGTAACCTCACTCTTCCACTTGGGTTCCTCTCATTCACACACATGTACTCTGTCTTACTGCGGCTAACCTTCATTCCTCTCCTTTCCAGGGCAAACCTCCACCTCTCTAGCTCCTCCTCCACCTGTTCTCTGCTCTCATTACAAATCACAATATCATCTGCAAACATCATAGTCCATGGTGATTCCTGTCTAAATGGAAATAAACCAACATTTTTGTCCAACTCAAAATCTTAACTGTATTTTGTTTCGTCTATGCACATTAGAAGCATGAAAAAAGACAATTCATCAAAGTATATCAGCAGATACTTTAAAGTACTGAATCGTATTCTGTTGGTGTTAACTACGTGATGTAGAGCTATGACTTTGTGTGAAAATAGGGTGCATGCAGTGTTTAGTGTGATACACCACTCCCGAGATTTAAAAGGGCCCCCCTAGCGGCCACCCCCAGGAAAAATTTCTGGAGGCGCCACTGCGGTGTAGCAACCGTCAGCTGGCTTGGAGGACTCAGACACACGCACACACGCGCGCGCTTCACACACACCGCAGCACACACAACGCGCTCCATTCATCCTCGACTTACGTTCCTCTCTGTCCCTCTCCCTCTGCAGGTCTCCCTGGCTGCACAAAGGGTAGCCGACTCCTAATCCATAGCATACGTTCACATATAACCGATCATGCAGTCACCTGTAGCTCTTTTGTTTACAGGAAGTCAGCGTCCAATCCTGCGGTCACGTGACTTACGTACCTGACACCTGAACTGCATGTCCAAAATAAATGCATGTAAATATATAAATCTTCTAAATATATAAATCTGAACTATATATTTAACTAAAACTAAATATTTTCCTAACTATATATTTAACTCTAATCTTTATATTCATACTATATATTAACTCTCTATATATTTAAATCCCAACTATATATTTAACTCAAATCTAAATATTTAAATCTTTATATACTCAAATCTAAATATATAAATCTGAACTTATATTTAACTTAAATCTAAATATTTAAATCCTAACTATATATTTAACTCAAATCTAAATATATAAATCTTAACTATATATTTAACTCAATCAAATCTAAATATATAAATCTGAACTATATATTAACTTAAATCTAAATATTTAAATCCTAACTATATATTTAACTCAAATCTAAATATATAAATCCTAACTATATATTTAACTCAAATCTAAATATTTAAATTCTAACCATATATTTAGCTGCAAAACGTATATATTTAGTTTGAAAAAATAAATATTTAGGTTAGATTTAAATATTTAATGAGCAAACTAAATATTTAATTGCAAAACTTAAATGTTTAGTTTGTAGGCTAAATATTTAGCTTAAAATTAAATATTTAGTTGGTTTAAATATTTAGTTATTAAATGTAACATTTATAAATATATTAATTTAAGGGTGAGAATATGCATTTGAAAAACAAAACCTGTTTTTTTTTCCTAAAACACGCTAAATATCTGAAAACATATATGTAAAAATTTGACATCTCTGATTTACAAACGGCACCCCATACTGCATGTTTATGATGCAAGTCTGAGTTTTTGTCACGGTGCAGTAGATTAATCTGATCACATTAATATTCAAAGACACTCAGATTTGTTTAAATCCACGTGACACCTGCAGATTACATAAGAACGGGGTCTCGTGGCGAGACTTTGGGGCTGGAATTGGACTCGTGTTCAGATCGGGAATCCTCGGGTTTTTCCGGAGCTGATGTCAGAGCAGCACCGATCGGTCCGGCGGAGCTCCGGATGATGGCGCCGTCAAAGCGGAGCCGTTCGGCCTAACCTGAAGGAGGACGGCGGGTGTGGTCCGGACATGGAGGACCACGCCAGCTCCGAACCGGACCAGCTGCTGCACTTCCTGCGGAGACTCAAGGAGGTTTTCGACGTCTGCGATGAGGACGCCGACGGCTTCATCCGGGTGGAGCACCTGCTGGATCTCGGTCTCCAGTTCGGTCAGCCAGACGAGGTGGGTGGGGGGGGTACCGGGATGGATGCGGACCGCTCCTCGGTGCTGGTGGGGGGCAGAGTCACGCGGTCCTCGCGGGCGCAGGTGGTAGCATGAGGTCTCGCGCTGCAGGTGGACAGCAGGAGGAGGAGGATGAAGGTTAGCTCGTGGTTCCAAACGTTCCTCAGGTGAGGCGCATCGTGACAGAATGAGGTGCCTGCGGTCACCTGCGCACAGGTGTCCCGCACGTGGACAAACAGAACTGCAGTGTTGGAATGTCCTCAAGGTCCACCGCGGAGCAGACATGAAGACCGGACTCCTGGTTCGGTTCAGAACCGCATTTTTAGCAGAAAATCAAGGCCCCACTGACGGGTGACGGCGGTGCATGCTGGGAATGATGATGTCCCATTGTTGGGTAGTGAGAAAACATCTCTCAAAAGGTGAAATCCTGCTTCTCCTTCCACCAGGACAGGTGTCCCGAGACACGTGATGCTCTCAGTCAGGTGTTTCAGGTGAGGCTCATCCACCCCCTCTTTCATGCTGTGCAGTGTCTGTACATCCTGGATGTGGTTTCGAACCCTCAACCCCTCAGTGTCAGAGGAAGAATTTCTAAAAAATGAGACTTTTAAGGGTCACGTGGTGTAGTGGTTAGCCCTGGTTCAAATCCTAGCTTGGTTCTTTAAGCATGGAGCTTGCATGTTTTCCTAGTTAACGTGTCAAGGCCCGGGGGCCGGATCCGGCCCTACAGGTAAATCTATCCGCCCGCCATATCATTTTATCTTATTGTTATTAATGGTCCGATGTTATCTTGAGCTTATTTCTAAGTTGTATGATTTTGACAAATTATATTTTTATGGAGAGTAAAATATTGAAAGTTATTTAAGGTCTAAGTCATATTACTCTGGAATAATATTCTTGCCTTTTTATTATTCATAATTATGTTAAGTTACAGTTTTAAAGTTTTAAAAATATATGTTGTGCTAGCTTTTTTTTTTTTTTTTTTAAGGCTCTTTTGAAGTTTAGCTAATATTTCAGCAACAACTGTTCTGGCTTATTTAGGCTTCTCTTTTTAAATTTTTTTGGCTGTTTTGGATTTAGGCTAATATTTACACGCTAGCTGTTTTGGATAATTCAAGCTTTGTTTCTTTTTTTATGATATTTATAAGTTTAGCTATTTTTTCAGCCGCGTACTACCTTTTTTGCCTAAGTTTTGTAAAGAAAAAAAATAGTGTTTAGCATTTAGTTAATATTCTAGCTAGCTATCAGCTTCACTGTTTTCAGCTTTCACTTTCTGCATCTTCAGTGGCCAAATTCAGCTTACAGCATTCACACTAGCGTTATTCCTGGTAATATAATATAGTTCATAATTATGTTAAAAAGTTATAGTTTAAAGTTTTATGAATGGAGTGTTCAATAAATGTTTATCCAGTTCCTTCATAAGGTTTGTTTTGGATTTTACCCCCTGTGTGACTGTTTGACACCCCTGTCCTAGTGCATGGAAAGCTGGAAATACAAATTTCTGGAATGATTTCCTCCTGTAAATCAGTTTAAACTCAGTGAAGATTTTTGTTGATGTGAATAGTTTGAGGCCAGACTGACAGAAGATTTATATATTTACAGTGGGAGATATAAGAATTTGATAATAGGTTCATTTGAACATTGTATTGGAATCAAGAAATCCACTTTAAATCATTTATACATTTGATTGAGAGAAATAAGTATTTATTCCCCTTTAAACCATTAAGAATTTTGGTCCACCAGGTCTGGAGCTCTGGAGCCACATGCGGCTCTTTGACCTCTCCATTACGGCTCACGTTAAAGACAAATACAATATTTTAATTTGGAAAAAAAGTAACATATCTTAGGTTTATCTTGTAAGTTCATTAGGCAAAAAATAAGGTCTTAATGTCAAATGAGATCAACTTCAAAAGCAATTGAAGGACATATGTATCACTCCACCAGGATCCTGACGACATTACCCATAACTGTACACTGAAGCTGAAATGGCTGAAAACGCTGAAACTGATAGCCAGCTAAAATATTAGTTAAATGCGAAATTAGCCTAAACAACTGAAAAAGCCTAAGTTAGCCAAAACAGCTAGCATTTATCTGAAATATTAGCTAAACCCCAAATAAGCCTAAAAAACAGAAAAAGTCTCAAAATAGCCACAATTGCTAGCATGTAGCTAAAATATTAGCTAAACCCCATATTATCATAAACAACTGAAAAAGTTAATGAATAAGTCAGCCAAAACAGCTAGCATGTAGGTGAAATATTAGATAAACTCCAAAATTTTCCAAAAAGCTAGCAGAATGACGTTATAACTTACAACTTTACTACACTCTGACTCCATAAAGTATAAAGTAACGACTAATCGACTGTTAAATTAGTCCTCGACTATTTTAATAGTCAATTAGTCGTCGATTAGTCGACTAATCATATCAGCTGTTCTTGCAGCTGAACTCGGTCATGGTTAACACTTCAGACGGTTCCTGGAACCCGGTTCTGTTCTGGTTTGTATCTGACAAAAGCAGCAAGGTGCAAAGCGATTTGGACCAGAAAGACTCGTTTGTTCTCAGAACCTCACGTTCATATGTAGGACCCGAGTTTAGCCACTAAAGTGCTGATCACCACCAACACTCGGCTAAAAATAACCCGTGAACTAAAACTGTGCCACCTCTCCGTCTTCCTCCTCTGCATCAGCATCACGCCGTCACACCGGCTCAAACGCGTGTCTGCATCGTGGAGAATCCTTGTGATTGGATGAAATGTGGTTCTGAAGCGGAGCTTCTGCTTCTGCTGGGCTTGTTCCTCCTTGGCAGAGCTGGGCAGAAGCAGCTGAGATCAGGAGGAGCCAGGATTCAGGCTGATGTCTTCACTCGCAGCAGCATCAGTCGCTGACACGCCTCTGTTCTGATGATCAGGACAAACAGGACTCCAGCTTTTCCAGAGGTCAAGAAGTCAAGAATCCTGTCCAGATAGTGAACCAGAAAATGTCCTCATAAATGCTCGTCTTCTCTTGGGGGGGCCATGCTTCTTCTGGGTTCTGCAGAGGTCACATAGTGGAGGAAGTTGGTCCATCGAGCAACAATGCTTTAATTTTTTGGGTGTGTCCTGCAGGTGAAGAAGCTGACCCGCCATCTGTATCCCAACGCTCACGGGAAAATCAACTTCAAAGACTTCTGCCACGCCGTTTTTGCCATCAAAGGTGAGCAGCAGCAGGTTGTCTGTAAAGGGGGCGTGGTCAGAGTTTCTGGTGGAAGCTCAGAGACCACCTCGTCTTTCCTCTCATCCTGAGAGGTCTCCCTGTGGGTTTGGATTCATGGCTGCTGTTCTCCTGCTGCAGGCTGTGACGGGATCCTGAAGGCGGCTGTGGGCCCCCGCCTCGCCTCCCGCCATCCGTCTGTCACAGACAACGGCTACGTGTACCAGGTTTGATTCCCGCCGTCTCAGGGGGTCTGTCTCATTTTGTGTCAAGTGGTAGGGGCGTGGCCTTTCAACAAGCTCTCTCCCGATTGGTGGGAGATGTTTCCTCTGACTGACCTGCTCCCTGATGCTTCTGCAGGCCGCAGAGGCAAACCCAGCCCCCCCCATCATCATGTGCACCCGCCCTTACCCAGAGTGCAGTGCGTCCAGCGACGAGTGTGACATGGACAGCAGCTCTGACACACGGGGCCCGTCTCAGCAGCCCAGGTCAGTGTGACGCCGCTCTTCCATGGAGGAGGAGCCACCTCCTCAAACATGAGCTCCTGCTTTGTTTCAGCCTCCTGAACGGATCGGCGTCTGCGTCCGTCATCTCTGGGGAGGAGCAGTTCGAGGACTACGGCGAGGGCGTGGATGTGGACTTCACTCCCAGCAGTCCCTGTCCTGAAGAAGACTGTCCCCACACAAACGGCTTCTCAGACCTGGGCTCCTCCCTGCCGTCCAGGTTTGTATCAAACTGGAAGTATTTGCTCAGCACCCTGAAGATTTCAAAATAAAAGCTTCCTGCGCTCTGCACTCCTGAAACACGAATCTTCTTCTGAAGCCCAGCTCTAGCTGTCATGTGCGTTTGGGAATGTGAAGTTTTGAGGTTACATCCTAACGTCTTGTGTCCTTTTGTTTTGCTGCAGTGGGGGTCAGACCCCTCAGAAGATGCGGCAGCTGTACAACAGCGACCTGCTGGACATCTACTGCTCTCAGTGCTGCAAGAAAGTCAATCTCCTGAACGACCTGGAGGCTCGCCTGAAAAACCTCAAGGCCAGCAGGTGGCGCTCTCACACAGGCCAAACTGAGACAGCAGCCTCGATGCACAACAATGAAGGGAAACTTCAACCAAATGCTGTAGACGAGGGGTGTCAAAATCAATCACACAGGGGGCCAAAATCCAAAACACACTTTAGGTCACAGACTGAACAGGATAAACGTTCATTGAACACTCTAAATCGAAACTTTTACAATTCTTAAAACTGTAACTTTTTAACATAATTATTAACTAAAAATATAGCATTACCTTAGATGCTGAAATTGATAGCTAAAAACACTGAAGCTGATAGCCTGCTGAAATACTGCCTAAATGCCAAATTATCCAAAAAAAGAAAAACCCAAAAAACTGAGGTTTTCCAAAACAGTTAGCATGTAGCTGAAATATTAGCTAAACTCCAAAAAAGCCTGACAAATTTAAGTAAATGTCAAATTAGTCACAAAAGTTAGCAGAATGTGAATGAATAAAACTTAAACTTTAACCTTTTAACTTAATTATGAATAATAATAATAGTGCAGGAATATTATTCCAGAATAAATCAACTTAAACCTTAAATAACTTTCAATATTTTACTCTTCATAAAAATATATTTTGTCAAAATTATACAAGTTAGAATATAACATTGGACCATTAATAACAATATAATAAAATAGTCCGGAGGGCCGGATCCGGCCCACCGAGCCTTGACTTTGACACGTGTTGTAGAAACTTCTACAGACACATTGGACTAGTTTCTAGTTAATTTAGTTTAGATAAGACATGGCAAGTAAAGGGCATAAAAGTACTTTTTTTTTTTTTTTTTTACAAATATTCTACTTTTTTTAATGATTTTAAAGAAATGTAGAAAATCCAAATCTAATTGGAACAAGGCCCTCAGCTGGTTTTGGAGGTTTTCCCACCTGTTATCGGGTTAAATGTTTCAGCTTGATGAACACAGGCGTGTACATAGACGTGTGTTCTCAGACAATCACATGATGGTGGATGCTAATGAGGAGCAGCGACGGCGGTATCACAGTGAAGCTCTGTGTTACCTTCTCAAATCCCACGCTGCTCTGTGTGAGCGGTTGCCATGGCTACCATGTCATCCCGCGGTGAGATGACAGTGATTTCTTTTGTGCCTACCTCTGGATGTTTTTGATGGGAAGCCTCTTGGAGTGCAGTTTTGAACAGAAGCTGCTGTGCTTCATCACAAACCTCATCAGTTTTCCTCTCTTTCAGCCCGAACAGGAAGATCTCCAGCACCGCATTTGGACGGTGAGTTTCAGGTTTGAGCAGAGCAGACGTCGTCATGAAGACGGCCGGAGTTAAGATCCCATGTTGTGTTGTGGTGGCTCCTCCCCCTGCAGGCAGCTGTTCCAGGCTAACCACAGCGTGTTCGGGTCCAGTCAGGGCAGCAGCACAGAGGACCTGTTTACTGACAGCTATGACCCCTGTGACCTTGACATCACGGAGAAGGTACGCTCGGGCAAACATCCCGCTCTGAGAAAAACGAGGTTTCTGTGACGGGTGGAACGAAATCCTGTAAATGAGTTCAGTTCAATCGTTGCTTTCATCAGCAGAATCGAGGTTAAATAAACTGAACTCTGCTGCTGATTCATTTCTGTTTTGAGACGATGAATCAAGCTCCACTTCTTCAGACGTGTCTTTGGTCTCAGGTGGGCTTCCTGGAGAAGAAGGTGACGGAGCTGGAGAGTGACAGTTTGGCCAACAGCGACCTCAAGTCCAAACTGAAGCAGGAGAACACTCATCTCGTTCACAGGTGAGGAGCTGCTCGTCCTCACCTGCACCAAACAGGGTTTGGTTTATGTTAAATGTCTTTCTATTGGTATTTTACATTTAAAGAGAAGGTAAAAAGATACAGGTTTGACAAAGTCTACAAAACTGACAACACCCCCCTCCCATTACTGTTCAAACTGCAAATGCTTTGTAAAATATAATTTTTCATATAAATAAAAAACATAATAAACCTCTCAATTGCACATTTCCAAAAGTACAGGGTCAATCGTTAAACATCCTAACAGCCGTGGCTTCTAAATTCTTCATTTAAGTTAAAAACATTTTCCAAGTGGTATAAAAATCTTCTGTACAACCTCTCTGAAACTAGTTCTCTCCAAAACCAAAAAAATGTGACAGATCATTTACCCACATCTTAAAGTCTGAAGAAAATGTATGAAGTCAAATCAGGATCAGCTTAAACTGAACCGAAAATCTGATCTAAAAACTTGAAAAATAGAAATTGTAAATAAAAAAATACAGAAAACTTGAAATTTGAAAATTAAAAATATATATATATACTGAAAACATTAAATGTAAAAGAATACCAATTGAAAAATGATTCCATTAGTAACAGCATTTTTTTTTCTTTTGTGAATTTTCACTTTCAATCCTCAGTTTCACAGTTTCAATTCTGATTCTCAAGTTTTCACTGCCGAGCTGATCTTATATTTACATTGGTCCCAAAGATTGTTTTATTTAACATGTGGTTTTATATTTTTATATTTGTGCTTTTATCCTTGTTCGGTGACCTTGAGTTCCATGAGAGGCGCCTGATAAATAAAATTTATTATTATTTTGTGCTTTTTTTTTATTGAGATTAAGACCCTATTATTACACAAAATATTACAGGAATCACACAAGGTCTGAAAATACCTGAAGTATCGACTCCCTACAGCAATTTAATTTTAGACAGAACCAAAACAGATTATTATTTGGAATGAATTCAGTAAGTTTTGCTTTAGACCAATGAAGTCTATGAACAATCTTAAATTGAGTAATCAGGGGGCGTGAGCAAATAGAATAAGAGTATATTCTATCTCGAGCTGTTTCCCATATCTCCTTCCCTATCCCCATCTTTCCCTATCGTTCCCCTGAAACTTATTTTAAGTTTCAAGATGGAGTCTAGAGGTGAGTCAAGCAGGCAGGACGGGAAATGAAATTGAGATAAAGTTCTGAAGTTGAAGGTATCTAAAGAAATGAGAGCAGGAGGTATTGTATCTAAATACAAGTTGCTCAAAATATGCAAATGTGCCTTCAATGAATCGGTCCTCAAGTGCAGCAAGGCCTCTTCTGCTCCATTCCCAAAAACCTTTACCTGTATTTGAAGGCATGAACCTTTGATTTTTACCTGTGGGTGCACATTTTGATTGGTTTTTAAGGAAGACACTTTCCTGAATTGTCTCCAAATTGAGGAGTGTTTAACTCTGGGATTTGAGGTGTAAGTCGATAATGATTCAGAAAAAGTGACTGTAGGGAGGTCTGAGGACAAACATACATAAGCATTTTGGAATTGGGTTACATTGGTATTCTTTCCAACATAACATGGCTCTAACGTTAGCAGCCCAATAGTAATATAGTAGATTATGAAGGGATAATCTGCTCTGTTTTGATGGTATTGCTGCAAGATATTTTTTCTTACTCTAGCTTTTAATTTTATTCCACAAAAGAGCTGATACTAATTTATCTACATTTGTAAAAAAAAAAAAAAAATAAATAATTGAAAATGTGGGTCAAATGTGGAGGTGGGCCTGATCCGGCCCGCGGGCCGTAGTTTGGGGATCCCTTTCTTAAGTAAACCTGGATGTTCAAAGGTTTCCTGTAGATCTTCACCAGGTGTGAACTCCAGCTGCTGGGTTGGTCCCCTCCTCCATGCAGATCTCCTCGTCAGCTGTGGTCACCCGTCCATCCCAGCAGGCCTGGTTTCTCCTCATGCAGACTCTGTTTCTCCAGGGTGCACGAGCTGGAGGAGCAGGTGAAGGACACGGAAACGAAGGCCTCAGACTGTCTGAAGGAGGAGATGAAGAGGCACCGCGAAGCTTTCAGCAAGATGGAGAGAGACCCGGAACACAGAGATTGACCTTCTCTTCAACAGGTAAAGGCAGGTCACCTGTCCACCACCACCTGAGCCCAGAAAGCTCCTGCCTTCACGTTGGGGCAGCTGCGTCTCTGCCATCAGCGCGTTAGAAGAGAAGCTGTGGTCCGTTGTTGTCTAAAAGTCAGATTATCTACATTCTGAGGTCCGATTGTGAGCTGTTGTCTGCAGGGTGCAGCAGCTGGAGGATGAGAACGGAGAGATGACTTTAAACGCGTGCAGACTGAAGTCTCAGACTGAGAAACTGGACCAGGTGAGTGCACCTCTGCAGAGACCCTCTGTTATGTTCGGCAGGTTTACCTGTGTGCGGCTGTCGTGCGGAGAACGGGGAACAACTTTCATGAACGAAGAAGTTGTTTCCTCTCAGGGAAGGAAATAAAACCACAATGACCACAAGAATCACCAAAACTGAGTCAGATGAGTAAAATAATAATACAATTTATTTTAAAGCTACTAGAAAAACAGCTAGCATGTAGCTAAAAAATATTATCTTAACTCCAAAATCTTAAAAATCTTAGTAAAATATGTATAATAATTTAATGATACCAATTTTTAAAACTTTAAAACTGTAACCTTTTAACATAATTATGAATAAATGCAGGAATATTATTCCAGAATAAATCAATTTGAATAACTTTCAGTATTTTATTCTCCTCAAAAATATATTTTGTCAAAATTATACAAGTTAGAATTAAGAGTAAGATAACATCAGGTCATTAATAACAATAAAATCAAATGATGTGTTTTAACCTTTAACCAGGGATCGTAAACTCCAGGCCTCGAGGGCCACTGTGTCTGCAGGATTTCCAGATAGCCGAGCCCTGTTCATGACTGATGACCTGATTCAGGTGTGTCCAGCCAATCAGAACATGCCAGAGCAGGGTATGCTGCCCTCGAGGTCCTCGAGTCCTCCTTTAAACTGTTCAGCAGACATTATGCTTCTTCCTTTGTATTCAGTTTTTTGAAATACTTTATGGTTTTATTCAATCACAGGTGAAGTTTTGTAGAAATATCCAATCATCTCTGGATGTAGAATGGAAGTTCAGGAGCTAGAGAGACTGAGAGTCGATTATAACTCCAGCACAGTTGGTCACAAAGTCATGATTGTTTCAGCACAAAGTAGGAAAATGTTTCCAGTTTGATAAAATTCTACTCTGAAGCAGACGGTTCTCCTGTACCGATATTTTCTTAAGTGTATTGATGAATGTGATTGGCTTAGAGGTAGGTCACAGTTCAGTCTGATGGAGGTAAACTTGTGACTGCAGGAGAAGCAGAAAATTTCAGACAAGCTGGAGGACACGAGTCTGAGGCTGAAGGATGAGCTGGATCTGTACAGGAAGATCATGGACAAGGTTTGGCAGAACCGCCACGAGTTCCAGAAGGAGAAGGAGTCCACGCAGGAGGTGAGCTTCTGCGACCCGCACCGAGGTGACCCGACACCCAAACGGTGCTCAAACCGAGTCTCCTCTTTGCAGCTGGTCGACGACCTGCGGCGGGAGCTGGACTATCTGCAGATATTCAAGTCAGAAATGGAGCATCCTGGGAAAGGAAAAGGACTGTCTGAGTTTAACGCCAAGACCATGGAGATGGAGCACGAAGTCAGGAGGCTGAAGCAGGTCTGTGAGCTACTCCACTGCAGCCAGCTAAAGAGCTCCGCCCTCCACCGGCGGCCGGCTAGCGTAGCAAGCCAACCCACTGAAGTCGATGTGGACAAACCCACATTTTCTGCCCACTTTTAAACCATATGGGGCCCCCTGGTCCTCGCTGACTGGGACGAGAGGAGTGAGGAGTTTTGCAGGCTTAAAACATCTATTTTTTAAATATTATTTTAGTAATACAACTTTTTAAACTTTTCTGTTGAGCATTCCAACCTTTTACCCCCACAAAGAAAAACCTCTCTGCTTTAAAGCACCTCGAGAAACTGGAAACTTCAAATCATATTTCCTCCCATGATTTTCCTCTTCTGAGGTGGAAAGACATTTTTGCAGAACTTTAACATAGTAAGTTTCATCTCTGATTACGTTTGCTGTTTTACTAAATCCTCAAGCAATCTTGTCTCCACAAATAAAGCATTTGTATGTTCTCTATATCCAAATTTCTAATTGATTCAAATAACGTTTTTCTGCTGTAAATGTAATGGTGTTAAATGAGTTTTATATGTATTACCCCACACTTCAACACAATAAGTGAAATAAGGCAGTACAACTGAATAATATAACAGTCTTAACACATTACGGAATAAATACTACTTAATATTATAATAAAAATACAAGTCAAGCTTCTTTAGTTTTAATATATGATATATGCAGCTTTTAAGATAATTTTTCCTCTTAAATTAACCAGAGAGTCTGTAACTGTTTCTCCATCTATTGACAGTTTTAGTTCTTCCTGTTATTAGCTAAAACCAGAAACTTAATCTTTTCTAAATTCAATTAAAGCTTATTATTAATAAGCCAATATTTGAGTTGAACCATTTCAATATTTTGTATTAAATATTTGAATGTTTTCCTGAAGAAATACTGTTTTTGATCTGTGTGCTTCTCAGGAGAACTTCAAGCTGCATGACCAGAACGACGACCTGAACGCTCAGATCCTCAGTCTGAGTTTGTATGAGGCCAAGAACCTGTTTTCCTGCAACACCAAGGCGCAGTGCCTCGCAGCTGAAATCGACAACGCCTCCAGAGACGAGGTGGGTGGCTCGGGGGGGCAGGAAGCAGGAACATTCTTAAACGCTCTTTTAACTAACGGTGGTCACACTGGACCGTCCGGCCCGACCTGACCCGATACCAGCGCATCACAGTTTGTCACTTGGTGTAAAATGTCAGAACGGTGCAAAACTCATCAATCTACGTCAGGCTTTTTCTTTCACAGCTTTATTCTGATAAATGAAAGACGATGACAGAGAATTCTTGTTCAGACATTTTTTATATTCATTATGAGGAATATCTGTTAAAGAAAGTAGGAAACTTTCAAGTCTTACTGGATGTTGTTTACAATCTAAGTTCAAGGCGGCTGATGAGAAAACTCCCCAGCATTCTGGCAGTATTTAAATGCATCTCACCACAAATTCAGAGGTTTTGTGTGCGTAAGCAGGGATTTGTGTGTAACTTCTGAAGACTTTCGTATGAAATTAGTTTCAAGCTGTTGAAGTTTTAATTTGCTCCTGTGTAAATTGTATTTACAGTATTTTTACGTTTTTGTACTTATGCACAAAATGTATTTTATGAGTTCCAAATCAAGAATTATGCAGACACAAATTAAGAATATGCTCACAAAACTCCAAAGTTACACACAAATCAAGAATTATGCATGAACAAACCAGGGTGAAACGCATTTCTCTCCAGAACTCTGGCTCTCTGGTTAAAGAAAAACAAAATAATAGTAATTTTTAAAAGTAAGGGTTAGCATTGATTTAGTTTATTATGGATGAGTTTATGGCTGAGGTGAACCTTGAAGGTAAACTGAGATGGTTTTTATCTCTGCTGACATCTTTAGGCCTCGTTTGTCCTCCAGAATACTCGGATTACAAATACTAGATAAAACCAGGTAAAAAGTCTGATCTTTTCTGATTTGCTGAGTTTGTTTTATGACTTTAAATTCCATTTTATCTTAAGCTGCATAACAAAAGTTAGTAGCTATTCAGAGGGGAGTGGCTAAAATCTATTGATTGGTGTATTCCTTATATTCTTTTTCTACTGTATCATTAACCAACCATATTTCATGTTTATGCTCTGGTTAACAGCAGTAGTAAATAGGAAAAAGGGAAAAAGGATGACAGATCTCCAAAGTAAACCTAAAGTATGACAGGAGAAAATGTTATTTCTGTTTTGTGTTTGTTTAGGAATACATTTACTTCATTTGGATGTTCCTGTTTTGGACAGGAAGTCTTTTATTCTGAAAGAAAGTCATATGAGCTTTAGTCAAAAGTAAGAAACAACTTGACTTTTTGAGAAAACCAGTTTATCTCAGAATTAATGTATTTATCTTCAGCCAAAAATAAATATAATTCATATTTTTTATTTTAAAAAAATGTTCTGATTCACAGTAACATCAAATTTAAGAGTAAAAAAAAAAAAAAGCTTTATGGCTCTTATTGGGTTTTGATCAGAACCAAACAGGCCCAAACGGTTCTTTTACTGACAAAGATTGCAGACCTAGTTTAACTTGAAGCATATTTAATAGTTGCACATTTTGTACTTGGATCCTGAAAACAGTTGTAGAAACTTCGTAGATACAGTACTTATGAAAGTAAATATTTTGAATGCAAAAGTCCGAAACGCACGTTTACAGGTGTTCATATAGACCAGTGGTCTGCAACCTTTCACAGTAAAAGAGCCATTTGGGCTTGTCTGGTTCTGATCAAAGCCTAACAAGAGCCACAGTCTTATTTTGATACTGCTGTGCATTTAATGTATTTTCTTTTTAATAATTAACATGAACTATGTTTCTTTTGAGGAATAAATAAAAAGAGAAACATGAAAAGAAACATTTTCTCAGCATGTAAAATACATTTTTATAGGATCTTGTTTGATTTCCTTTCAAAATAAAAGGCGCCTTGTGGCAGAATAGAAGAAGATTTGAACAAACGAGACCTGTTCCCGTCAGCAGGGATGTAAAAACCTTTACATAGTTTATCTTTGAGGTGAACCTCAGACACAAATATTTAAACTTGACTAATATAAATTAAATGAATACGGATTTAGTATCCCCTACTTGGAAAAAAACACTATTATTTTATTTTTCTTTAGCCAGAGAGCCACTATGAAGAGTTAAGAGCAGCATGTTGCAGACTCCTGACATAGACTCTCATTGAAAGCTCGGAGCCCGGTGTGAACACAGCATCAGCCGCTTCGTTTGTGTCTCCTCAGCTGGTGGACGCTCTGAAGGAGCAGGAGGAGATCAACCTGCGTCTGAGGCAGTACATGGACAAGATCATTCTGGCCATCCTGGACCACAACCCCTCCATCCTGGAGATCAAGAACTGACACGACGCACAGATAGAGCAGCTGTTGTGGCCAGGTTTTCTCTTTACTGTTCGTTTGTGTTTAAATGTGCTTCTGCGTTGCTCTGACAGTTACTGAGCACCAGCAGACGTGGTGTTTCTGGCACTCTCACGTCGTGACGTCCAGCTTTGAGGGCTCACCCTCGCCTTTCAGCCTCCATCCACTCAAAGTGCTAAGTTGTCCATTTCTAGATTTAATTTACTGGCAGAGATTCTGTAAATGGTTTGATTAGCAGGAAGTGCTGCTCCTCGTCACAATAAAAGCTGCACTTTTCATCACTTCATGTTGCAGCAGAATTTAGAAGGTTTGTGGTTTATAATTTGTGTTTTATAGAATGAGTCAAAATCTGTTGCTACTGAAAAAGCAGCGAGGGAATGACGTCATGGAAACAAAGTCTGGAGGAGCAAGAAGGTGCTGAAGGGAAACTTTACAAGTCTGTCTGCATCTTCAAAACATCTGAATGTTTCTGTGTGGAGAGATGACGTCTTCCTGCAAACGGATTTAGAAATCGGATCACTTAAAACACTTGAATGATTTAGTGCCAAAACACAAACGGACGCGAGCGAGCGGTCCTCCGTGGTCGACCTTTTCAAGCAGGATAAAACAAATCCGGTGCTGTCCAGCAGAAAAGCTAACCCAGTTTGGGTTTTCTGTTGAAGGAGGTCCACCTGAGGCTCGTGCTGCCTGTCCAGAATCATCCTCAGAGCATGTGCAGACGCAGCTGCTGACCAACCACCACAGTGTTACCGAAATCACCTAAACAGGCTTTTTTCATGGTGTCATCGTTTGACTCTGATTTGATCAAAATGTTTGTAATTTCATTGTAAATGTTGTACAAAGTCACTTTTCATATGAAGGAAAGTCATGGTAAAAAAAAAGATTACAACAGAATGTGTAGATGAGTTCACTGTAAATGTCTGAGCTAACATTAAACACGTGAATGTGGCGACTCTTGAGTGTCCTTCGTGTACACGGATGTGAGTTTGCAGTTGGGCAGAGAATGTGACGGTTTCATCCTCCAGGTTTTCCTCACCATCGTCTTCAGAAGATTCATGTTTGTCCTGCATGGAGACCTGCAGCTGTTCAGATCTTTTTCCTACATTTTCTCTTTGATGAGCTGCAGTCATCTCTGCTCCAATGAAGAGGAAAACGTGATCTTCTGCAGAATTTACTTTGGTCAGTAACATGAGCTGATGACCATGTGAGGAGATGCATATCCAATCATCTAGTAAATAACTGAAACTGCTTCAGACTAGGAGGTGCATTTCCTCTTCATTCAGCGAAGACTGCTCTAGAGAGAGCTGGAAGTCATGATGTGCTGCCATCTGCATACCATGAGGTCTATGTTTAAGGGTCTGCAACCTGTGGCTCTTTGACCCCTCCATTGAAACTCTGGCCCAGTCCAACACTCACCTGAAACAGTATGTGTTAGCACTGTAATCAAACTCTTGGTGTGTTTGGCTGTGGATGGAATGACCTTCTGCAACAGATCATGTGTCGTCGAGCACCCCCACAATATTTCCAGAGATTCTCTTCATCCACCAAATACGAGGATGAGAAGTGCAAGCTTCCAAGGTCTCTCTGACTGGTCCAGCCCATTTAACTCAAAGAACCACTTGATACAACCGAGGTGTGCAGAAGAACATCTCTGAATGAACAACAACCTTGATGTAGATGAACTACAGCAGCAGAAGTACACACCGGGTATCACTGCTGTCAGAAAAGAACTGAGATTAGGTTTTAAAACTCAAAATTTCAATTTAAAAACTTTTTTTTTTCAGTTTCAAATATTTTTTTAAATTTTATCTCTTCTTTTTCATTTTTGAATCAGAAAATTTAAGTTTCAAAACACGACAAAACATTGTGGCACGTTGGGGCGAGGTTAACACAAAGGACCAATCAAAATCGATGATGGAGGCAACTTCAGTCCTGGTGCATTCATTGACTCCTAGAGCTGTGACAATTACAATCAGAAAGTGGCTATTTAGTCTGTAGCTTCATAGTCTGAGGTTGTCTCAAGACAGTGTGTAAAAAGCAGAAGTTTTATCGCGTACAAACCGTGCATCCAAAACGCTGTTCTAGACTGTTCAAAGCGCCACATTATTGTGTTAAATAAAGGCGTAGAAACTGTAATTATGCACAGAATTATTACAGTCCTCAGAATCCCTGAATGCACCAGGACGGAAGTTACCACCATCATCGATTTTGATTGGTCCTTTGTGTTAGCTCCGCCTCAATGCGCCCCCATGGGCCCCAAAGTTTTTAAACTGAAATTTTCAGATTTGAAAACAAAAAAGAAGAGATGAAATTTAAAAAAAGATTTGAAACTGGGAAAAAAATGGTTTTAAATTGAAATTTTGAGTTTTAAAACCTAAAAACAGAGAACATTTGAAGCTGAAAATAATTATGTTTCTTTTAGAATAGCAAAAAGTTTCAGACATTTAAATTTTTTTTCAATATGTTTGATTTGAGTTTGTATTAATATTGACCCCAATTTATCTCCATACTTTTGATATACTATCTCTGTATTGTAATTTATTCTTTTATCTTATCTTTTCTTGAGGGTTTTCTTCTTTCTATGGAGTGATGAAAGCAGACGTTTACCAGAATATTGTCATTTCTCCCTCTCTTCCGTGCAGTTACACTCCGGTCCTGCAGGTGGCACTGCAGCGCAGAGCGCCTCCATGCACCCGCCGCCAAAATGCATATTTCACAGAAGAAATATTTTGCTTTTCGGAAGAAGATCCCGACAAAGCGGCCCTGTTTTTCTTTTTAGACCCCCAAAAATAAAAGTTGAATAAATTTAAAACCGACTATGTACGCCAGGACGAACGCGGGCAGCACGCATGGAGACTTCCAGGACAGAAACGGAGTGAATTACTCATCGACAGAGTCTTTCGGCCACTGCTCGCAGTTGTTCTGGAAAAAAGACCCCAGCGAGTCCGGAGTAAGAAAGACTGTTGTTCCCCCGCCGTTTAGCTAGCGAACACAGCCGACAAACAAGTGCAGCGGGCGGCCAAAGGAGGACGGCTCTGCTCGTCAAACGCTGAGTGGATCCTCTTTTGTTATTCATGGGGTGTATTCGGCTGGAGCGCCGCGGATCGGCAGCTTTGTGTTGCTGGAGCCGTGAGCGGTGTCAGCAGCGGCGGAGCGTCCGGCTAACCGTCCTGCTGAGCGGCGCTTGGCCTACTTAGCAGCCGCGGTAGCGGGGGAGCTAGTATTCCCTCCCCGGGGTTTTGTTTCTGTCTGTTTTCCACTTTGAAGGCATCCGTGTCACTGCTGAGCGCAGAATCGGTACTATTCTGGAGAACCGCTGCTCCTGCTAACTCTGGACAGCAGCTGCTGCGTGAAACCGACACCCCGGTCCCCAGACACCGGAGGAAGGTGCTTTCACTGCCGCTCTCCCAGCCGGAGTGCTCCACGATTCTGCTCAGCGACAGGTCCGCCTTTCAGCATGAAGGTTTGCTGGAGCAGAGAAAATCGCCCGAGGCCTCGCATATTGTTAGCCGTTAGCCGTAAAGTAAACACGGCCGGGGGAGTCCGACAGGAAGCTGGAGCGGAAGACGCCCCGCAGAGGACTTTCAAAGCCCCCTTTGTGATCCCGGACTCTGGGCTCCATTCGCGCTCCGTCCCAGCCCACCCGGGATCTGCGGCGCGCACAGCAGCACCGATCCTCGCACGCGCTTTCCACATTTCTGTTTGGCTCCTCGCGCCGAACAGGCACGCGCTCAAGTTCATCCTCTGAGCTGAGCGCTCTGATAGAGTAGAATAAAACTTTATTGATCTCACTAAAGGAACATTACCTTTACCATAGCTATATTAAAAACAGTAGATAAACGATAATACGCTTTGAAATTCCACTTAAAACAACAATAAATGATGTATTTGAGGTGTTGTAGAATAATATCTGACTGGACGAAAGTTCTGTAAGAGTGCAGCGAGATGCTTTGCTCTGTGACTGAAGGAGCTGCTCACTTTACCCATGATCCCATGCATGATGGATCCCACTCTCCATAACATCCTCCTCTCACCCAAACATGGGCCACAAAGTGTTCTGAATCCTGACAGAGAGCCTGAATGGAGCATATGAAGAGTGTTTTGGTCATTCACCTCAGATGAGAGAGAAATAACATGAAATCTGGACAGAACGTGCTTTCATTTTGATTGAAAAGCAATTCTAAACAGAGCATTTTGGAGTTTTTATTTCAAGATTGAGATCTTTGCCCTCATTTTAACACCAGGCGCATAGATGGGTTGATGTCTCAGAGAAAAATGCTGCATTTGTGTGTAGTTGGAACGATTGGAAACATGACTGTCTGACTGAAAAAACACATGAACATTAAAAAACCCCAACAATTGTTAAATACCATCCTAAAAAGCTCTTTAAGAGTACTAAAACTGAAAGACTCCTGTCCCTTCTCCAGTCACATGTCTGGTGGCATTTTGCTGTTGCCAAGCAACAACAGCTGATTGTGTAAACAATGCACCTGTGGACCACTTCACAAGCAATGGAAAAAAGTTGTAGCAGGACCGCCACAGCACTCATGGAAAAAAGTCCATGTTCTTCTATAACAAGTTAATAATAAGAGAGTGACCCAAACTAAGTAAACCTAAGGCTATGGTATAGTCTACCACGGTGCTGGTACCAGGCCCCCCTGACCCGAACACTGAAGGTAAAGAAAGCTGAGTCCAGCTTTAGGACAGTACCAGAAGTGCAATTCAGAGTAAAATAAAGTGATGAATGAAATACCATTTTAATTAGGTGTAGATTGAAATGTGTTTTTCTCCACTCTGAAATAGCAGAAGTTTAGCTGGACTGGAATCATTAGACAGAACTCCTCTCCCTCACCAGAGATCCTCTATTTTCTTTTCATGAAGTGAAAACTCATTTGAGCTCTTCTGATCGGAGGAAAGAGAATCTGACGAGCTGATGTCACGGTTTCCACTCAGATGTCGTTATGGTTATCAGGCGGGTTCACACATTCGTTGAAATCTTCTCTTGAGCTGGTCTTTGGGAAGGGTTCTTGTTGAGCAGAGTTCTCCTGGAGCTGCTGCTGTGCTGCATCCATCAGTCCATGCAGTTTAGTGTCTCGTGAGTTTTTGCTGCACTTTAAGAGCCCATGAATATATTTGATGACATCTGGTCTGCCATGTGTTCATGAGTTTGTTACAGGAAGTACATGAGTGTATTCTCAGTCTTCCCTTCATGCTGTGTTGATGAGCTTGTAGTACAGGAGTTACTGAGTGACTTTCACCTCCTGCTTGACTTTGTTTTTGTACATGTTTTTGGCTTTTGTTTGTTCCTGTCCCACTCTTGATTTTTATTTGATAGTTTTTCTGGTCACGTTCTGTGTTTGGGCTAGAACACCTCATAGTGTGCACTGTGGAGGAGCTTCTTGTTAAAACACAGCCACTCTTCCCTTTTGGAACTGAACTCTGCATCCAGGAAGTAGCTGAGCGCAGGTGATGCTTTGAGAAACAAATCTCTTCTGAAGAAGATGTACGCTGATCACAAGGATACATTTCACAAAATATACAATGGAAAAATACTTGTTTTCATGTGTAAACTAGAGCTGCCACAATTATTTAAATAGTCGACTAATCACAGATTATTTTTTCAGATTAGTCGACTAATCGGGTCATGCTCAAACTGGATGTACAGCAAACATCTTAACTGTCATTAGCTTTAAACTAACTAAAACTAGATATATAGCATTACCTGCAATAATGTTGTGTGGGTGCTGTGAGCTGAATTTGGTTGCTGAAGATGCTGGTGCTAATAGCTGAAGATGCTGAAATTGTTGGTGAAAACGTTGAAGCTGAAATCACTGAAGCTAGTAGCTGAAAATCCTAAAGCTGATAGCTGAAATCACTGAAGTTTGTTGCTGAAATCTTGAAGCAAATAGCTGATATTGCTCAAGCTAATAGCTGAAATTGCTGAAACTGATAGCCAGTTAAATTAATAGTAAGATTCATTATAAGCCTAACAAAACAGAAAAAAGCCTGAATAAGCCAAAACAGCGAGCATAAATCTGACTCAAAAATATCCCAAAAAATCTTTATAAATTCTAAAATTGTCCAAAAAACTAGCAGAATGTTATTATAACTTTTAACTTTACTACACTCTGACTCCATATAATTTAAAGTAACGACTAATCAACTATTAAATTGGTCGTTGACTATTCTAATAGTTGACTATTTGTCGATTAGTCGACTAATTATGGCAGCCCTAGTTTACACTTTCAAAGAAGTCATTTTTAGTGTTGTTTTTCTGTAGATGTTTGTTCCTGAAGGCTGGATGCTGCAGATGTTCCTTCCAGACCTTCAGTCTGTGTTGGATCTGAACGCAGTGTCCAGCCGGTACCGATCAATGTCATATGGCCAAATGTGGGTTTTATTTTTGAAAATCTTTGATGTTTGTTTGGCATTGCTGTGCTGGTTTCCTGTCAGCTGGATCTGTTTTGATCTGGATCTGTTTTGATCTGGATCAGTTTTGATCTGGATCTGTTTTGATCTGGATCTGTTTTGATCTGGATCTGTTTTGATCTGGATCTGTTTTTTTGATCTGGATGTTGTTTTTGATCTGGATTTGTTTTTTGATTTGATCAGTTTTGATCTGGATCAGTTTTGATCTGGATCATGTTTGTTGGATCTGGATTGTTTTGAATCTGGATCTGTTTTGATCTGGATCTGTTTTGATCTGGATTTGTTTTGATCTGGGATCTGTTTTGATCTGGATCTGTTTTGATCTGGATTCTGTTTTGATCTGGATCTGTTTTGATCTGGATCTGTTTGTTTTGAATCTGGATCTGTTTTGATCTGGATCTGTTTTGATCTGGATCTGTTTTGATCTGGATCTGTTTTGATCTGGATCTGTTTTGATCTGGATCTGTTTTGATCTGGATCTGTTTTGATCTGGATTTGTTTTGATCTGGATCTGTTTTGATCTGGATCTGTTTTGATCTGGATCTGTTTTGATCTGGATTTGTTTTGATCTGGATTTGTTTTGATCTGGATCTGTTTTGATCTGGATCTGTTTTGATCTGGATCTGTTTTGATCTGGATCTGTTTTGATCTGGATTTGTTTTGATCTGGATCTGTTTTGATCTGGATCTGTTTTGATCTGGATCTGTTTTGATCTGGATCTGTTTTGATCTGGATCAGTTTCCCGTCTCCACAGAATGACTACTGCACAGCAGTGGGTTAGTTAGCTGGTTCAGTGTCGTCTCTGTTACGGGATCTGACGTTGGACCTTGTAGTGTGGGGTATTGAGAAGATGTAAACATTGAGAAGATGTAAACATTTTGAAGCTTGTGGTGTTTCATCTGTGAACACGAGGATTTCCTGGAGCTCTAACTACATTCTCCTCTGTCTCAGCCGAGCTCAACCATCAGCTGGTGTGATCAGCTCCCCTCGTCATCTTCAGCTCTCTCCAGCTCCAGCCTCTCCACAGCATCCCTCTCCAGCTCCACTCTGTCCATGGAGTCCCAGGCGCCGGCGCCGCAGCCGCCGCCTCCTCCGTCAACGCCAGCCACCGTGGCGGCGGACGATACAGAATCAGACGAGCGGCCGTATGTCTGCGACCTGTGCAACTGCGCTTACAAGCACGCAAGCTCGCTGCTGAACCACAAGCTCACCCACAAGACGGGCGACTTCAAGTGAGCGCTCCCCTCCGATTTGTGCCAAACGGTGAACTTCTGGCTCGTTTCTGCCCTGACCTTTCCATGACCTGTCTCCTCTGCTCTCAGGTGTGACTTCTGCAGCAAACCCTACACCAACTACATGTCTCTGCGCAACCACATGCGAATTCACGGGCAAAAACGCTACATGTGCGACCTGTGCGGCAAGGCGTTCCGGCTGGCGCGGTACCTACGGAACCATCAGAGGATCCACGATGACGGGCCCAACCGCTTCGACTGTCCGTCCTGCTGCAAGAGCTACAGAACCATGCTGGAGCTGGCTCAGCACCGCTGCACGGCCGCCGCCTCTAACCAGGTACGCCGGGGGGGTCCCGGGAGCTTTTCCCACCACTTCAGAGCCCTCAGCACTGTGAGGTTCTTCTGTCTTTAACAGAACATGCAAAAACCCGTCTGCTCTCTGAAGGAACCTGATGCAATGATGAGAGAAGCTTCATGTTTAGGGGTCTTTTTGGCCCTGATCCAATTAGTCATTTGATTTCGAGTATCAGCCGATCCCAATCTGAAACTTTTATAAACAGGAACAAATCTAGTAACCAGATCCAGGTTGTCCTCTATTTTTCTTTGTTTGACCTTCTTTTGTTATTTAACACTTAAAAAAAACACTTCTGTGAAGTGGATTCAACAATGAAGAAAAAGAGTGAAACCATCAGCTAGAGCAGGGGTCAGCAACCTTTAACAGTAAAAGCCATTTGGGCTCATTCTCTACTGATGTAAACCTAGAGGGAGCCGGATATTCTCACTTTAAGTTGCTTTCACACCGAATGCGATTCGTGCGGCCAGCTCCACGTTAATCAAAGGTACAGGCGCGCTCTGAGGCGAGTTAAAGTCCCGCGGCGCGATATGAGCGACTGGCGCCGTGCGAAGGTCTGCCAGCAGATCAATTTGAGCGGCACAGCCAAAATGTAAATATCTGAAGTTTGACAGGTCGCAACTGCCAATCAGGAACTCTGCTCTGGGCACGGGATGTTTTTAGTGACTCGATCAGCAGGTAGAATAATAATCCAAAGCAAGCGTTTTGTCCAGAACTTTCATCTTTT
The DNA here is from genome assembly GCA_003999625.1 of Oryzias javanicus. Lineage (NCBI taxonomy): Eukaryota > Metazoa > Chordata > Actinopteri > Beloniformes > Adrianichthyidae > Oryzias > Oryzias javanicus. The sequence continues at coordinate 1,062,768 of CM012444.1, forward strand.
TCCTTTACCTGTTTGAGTCGCAGGTTTTCTGTGCTCATCCAGCAACTTTTGGGTGATAAACTCTGGACAGATCTCTCCCGAGGCAGACCTCATTTACTCGAAATGCCAGCAGAGAGAGAGAGAAAAAAACGCTGCGGGGTTCGGAGGCTGCAGGCTCGGGCCTCACGGAGACACTTAAAAAAAAGATCTTCTTATTTTGTTTTCCCCCATCGGATTAATACGAGACCATGAGCATTCAGCCACAGAGACACAGAGACACAGTGGAAGCGGCTGTCATACAGACACAGCCTGTACCGGGAAAATCTTTTACTAATAATCATAACCCAAACACGATTACTGATGTTTAAAACTTTTCACCTTAAATAAACTTTATTCCTTGACATCGTATGTGTTTTCTATTCATTCTAAGTGAGATATCCACAGACAGAGCTGGTAGCTCCTCCCACATGCGACTGGGGCGTCAGGGACACAATAGGTGTGTCTGAGATCATGCATGTGGACGCGTCAGATCGCCTGGATTGCAGTGCATGTTGGGTAGTTTGGACTCTCACTTGTCAATCATCATGAAAATATCGCGGGAAAGAGGCGGGGGCAAGGCGCCTACTCAGGCGTGTGCCGCTGGAAATCTGGCGCTGCTCTGGCTTCAAGCCGTCTAGACGACTACAGAACAATGCATTGTGGGAAACGGCGTTCTGGTAGTTCTTGTACTTTGATGGGATGCTGATCAGAAATGAGAGTTGCTAAATGAAGGAAATCTGCGCATTTTGTAACAAATTCTGGAAAATAGTGAATCACTGATGTAAAAATAAACAATATTTTAAATAATTAGTGATTTTATGTGTTATTGTTGCCTTTAAAAGTTAACTTTAATTTCAATCATTTCTCTGGGACAATAGATATTAAAATAAACCAGTGGTTATTTTTCCTCTGCTGTCCACGGACAGATGTTGATCATTACTATTTAAAACATTATAGTAAAGTTCATACATCCAACAGAATGTTGAGGACATCCCCGACTTCCTGTTCTCGTACAGTCTCGCTCTTCACCCTCATCTCAGGCGCCTTTCCCCGCCCCCGCCCCTTCTTGGTCTCGCCGACGATCCCGGCGAGGCGCGAGTCATCTCAAACACACCTGTTTTTCGACAGGTGGTGAGCACCGAATTTGCCGCGCTGCAAAAGAGGGCGGGGCACGGGAACTTGTCGCACGAATCGCATTTGGTGTGAAAGCACCTTTAGCCTTTAAGAAATTTGGGTTTACATTCATGACCTTCTTTTTTTATAATAAATACAAATTTTGTCTATTTTTTTTAGAATGAACAAAAGTAAAAACATAAAAGTATCTCTAAAAATGTTGTTTTTTTTGTTTATTTTATGCTTATTTTCAATTTAAAAGATGTTCTGTGCCAAACAGGATCATCTCAGTGCTGCTAGTAACCAATGTCGTTCAGCATAAGGTAATCAACAGTCTCCATGATTTATTTAATGTTTGGTCAAGGAGCCACAATGGAGATGAAAGAGACACATGTGGATCTGGAGCTGCAGGCTGCAGACTCCTGGACTAGAAAAAATAGTTTGGTATTAACTAGAAAAAAATCTATGTTTATTAGTCACATGAGAAAGTTTAGCTTTAGTATCTTAAGAACATTTTTAATCAGATGTGATTAAAAATTCATACAAATAAAGCATGACTTTCTTTTAAAATCACTGCTGTAGCATAAATTTGAGTAATCATAACTAGTTCATTTCAATGTAACAATTTATAAGGTTACTTTGTTTTTGAGAGATTATGAATACTTTCCATCAGTTTTCCCCAGAGTTTGCAGTTTGTAGACGGTCCAGTGATCCGCCATCTTTTCCTCAGCAGCACACAGAGCAATTTTCAATAAAAATAATAAAAACCTGATCTTATTCTTCTGAAATTCTTTGTAGGTCATTGTTTGCAGTAAGACTAAAAGAGAAACTTGCTGTCATGTGAAAATGTTTATTAAAAGGTTTATTGAGCCCTTAAGTCCAAATCTGTGAATATCTCTCCGAACTGTTTCTATGTGCTTCCTGCTCAAACTAGCGCCGTATTCAGCTGCAATCAAATGTTGTTATCTGTTCATATGTTGACTTCAATTAGAGTATTTATCTGTTCTAAGAAGCTTGAAATGTGAAGCGCTGAATATCCCATGACTGATTGGAACACTCAGTTTTGACCAAACCTGGAACTATGTGATTGATTACATGGATAAGGACATCCTTAAATGTGTTCCTGTCAGACACATTCATAGATGAGGATCTATGCGATACTTGGAAAAGAAGCTTTGTTCAGGAATGCTTGGATGTTCTGTGCAGCCTAAAGTTTCCTCACTTGTGCAGAAGCTTGTCTGAAGTTCAGATGGTGCATGTTTACTGCTCTTTTCGTCTGCCATGACATTGCAGTTTCATTTGTGTGTGTTTCTTGTCCGTGCTCTAAACACTCTGAAAGCTGCGCAGCTTCTCCTGCCATCGCTTCATCTCATTCTTCTGTCTTTGGTGTATTTGAGAGAAAAATAGGAGCTCTGAGTTGGAGCGCTCAAGTCAGAGCTCCTCCATGGAAGCCTCAGTCTTCAGCCTCCTTTCTCAAGACTGCAGTCACATAATGAATTCTCTGCAGAAACATCTTCATCAGGATGTTCAGATGCATGCAGAGACGTAGGATTCTGTGTCTTCATGGGTGACTTCAGGATTTGTCCAGCGTCATGTGTGTAAGGAGCTCTCCCCGCGGTGGTTCAGAGTTAGACCGGACTGATCCAGAAGCATCGTGGTGTCACAGGCAGAGATTCAAAGCCAGTCATGACAGAAAATGAAAGTTTTGATCCTTTAAACAGAGTTAACTTCAATGCAGTTCAATGTTCTCAATCAGTCTGTAGTGCTGGAACCAAGTTCCTCTAACGGGGCTTTGAAGCTACGTTCACACCTGGCATGTGATGCATGTTTGAGAACACACTAAACGTGAACGGACATTTAGCACGTTGTGTTTACACTGGACAGACAGGGAGGGGCTTCTTCTTACTTTTCATCGCCTGCTGTTTAGTAGGGCTGGGTATCGATTTTAATTTTCTAAAACAATTTGATTCACACAGCCTGAATCCTTTCGATTCAGATTTTTTTTTTTTTTTAGATTATTTTGATTCTTGAATTCAGTTCAATTTAGAGTTTACACATTTATACACATTTGCTTAGAAATGCATTAATAATCTACTATATATTTTTATTATTTTATTATGAATCATTTTATTATTTTTTATTAATTTATTTATTACTAACATATATTAGTGAAATAAAGAGATTGGTAATATCATCCAGTGTTCCATGGATTCTCTAAAGGAGAAGTTCTAACTAAAATGTTCAGATCATTAACATTGTAAACATTGTTCTGCTTCTCTTGTAGGGCTGTGGATCGTTGCTAAGGTTGTGATCCTATTTGATTTACAAATTAAGCTAAATGATTCACGACTCGAAACCGCGATTCTTACTTTTTAATACTATGTTTATTGCTGTGTGTACTAGATGGATGAAAATTGAAATTATTTGTGTTAAATCACAAACATTTATACCTTTATTTAGAACAGGAGATCAGAATTAACAAATCTGATATTAAAAAAAAAAAACCAAAAGCACAAAGATTCAGATAGAAAGAAATTATTTGTCATTTTATGAAGTTATGTCAGTGAGCAGAACTTCAGTCTCAGTTTTTGAACGGGATAAAGCTCTCGCTAGTTTTACTTTGAAAACTGGACGTTTACCAGTGTAAATATGTGTTTACTTCATGGGAAAAACCGCAGCTCTTTCGGCTTTGTTTTAGTTTGTAAATTTAAAATCCAACATTAATCTGCATTTCAGAGAAAAAATACATCATCCCCAGATTATATATTGATCATGTTTTACTACACTCTACTATATTAATCGGGAGCAGATCGCGGATATCCGAGCACCCGGGTACTCGTTACAGCCCTATTATCGTGGTGGCGTTTCAGTTTGGCCGCTAGGTAGCATCACGCTATAACATTACAGTTTACTCCAGAAGAAGAAAAAACTGTTTTAAACCACAAATAGCTACTTTAAAAATTATTTTCTTAAAATAGTTTGGAAAATTCATGCCTGTGCGAGACCTCAGTGAGGCAACTCAACCTCAATGACTTGGGGCCTCGTCCGGGATTAAGATGTTCATTTTGACAGCAATGTATGTTTAGGTCGACCGAGCGTTAGCCGTCCTATGGGAAATTCCATTAAACGTTAGCTAGCAGACGTAAGCTTCATGTGCTAAATCGATTTATATTTTTATGAATCAATTATTGAAGCGTTAAGCTTAAATCAATTCAGATTGATGAATCGGTTTTATGAACCCAGCCCTACTGTTCACCAGCAGATGTCCTCCGCCTACAGTTGGAAGAGGCTTGCTGTGAAATGTCAAAGCGGTGCAAATGTAGTGAATCTCACTCCAGGCGTTTTCTTTCTCAGCTCTATTCCGATTAATGAAAGACTTGGTGCCGTTTTATTCTGGCTGTTTCAAACGGTTGGCACTTTTATGGATTAAAAAGAACCGTATCCATACGTCACTACTAAATCCAAGTTTGTGGCTTTGACCTGCAGCGTGCGTTTAATAGCCGTGTGTTTTGTCTGTAGATCCCAAAAACAGTCGTTTGCAAGCAATGTGTGAAGGAAGAGTTTTGAACGTAGAAGCCTGAAACGCAGACTTTATTTTGGAAATGGTCGCTAGCCAAGGGTGATGTGAACGTAGCTTCAGTGTTAGAAATCCCTCTGGGTAAGTATTTTCCCTCATGTTAACCCCCTAAAACCTGACCTCTGCAGCTCTCAAGGTCAAATGAGGCAGATTTTTCTGTCCATGTTTTATTTAAATCAATATATTAAAAAAAAAAGGCAATCCCTCTGTCCTCAGAGCAGAGGCAGCGCCTGCAGTGCAGATGATATCGTTAATAACTGGGAATTCCTCAGCAAAGTCAACCAAACTCGGAGACTTCCTGATCGTTCGTGGCTAGAAACACGTTTGTTTTATTGTCAAGTCTGATGGAAAGAGAGCAGAGACGCTTTGACAGCTCGCTCTTCTCTTGTTGACAGATCTCAGTGTTTGGGTTGTGGCGTGGCTTTGTTTGCCTGACCGATGGGGGCAGTTCTCACTTTGAAGGGAGGTTTAGGTGATAAAGAGGAGGGCCGATGAAGAGGTGGTGGTGTTGTGGAGATCAGAACAGTTCAGAAGCCTCACAGTCCAAAGCTTTGGTGTGGGCAAACCCCGAGTTTGGTGTGGTAGAATTCATAGCTCCTTCAGCTCCCATTGGTGAATAAAAACTTTCAGATTAGCGATTACAGTGTTTCCTCGTTTCCGCGGGGGTTACATTCTTATAAATAACCAGTGATGGGTGAAATAAGTAGCATTCTGGAGGTTTTAAACCAGTAAATGTAATTTGAACTGTTATTTTGGATTTAATTTGGGCGTTGGGGGATGGGGGGCACGAAAAAATATGCAATTTTGGGGTTACTGCAGATAGATTTGCTCATTTTCAGGCATTCTTCTCTCCCAGTTTTTGAACATTCGATCTCGAGACATGAACATGTCATCAGAAACGCGTTTTAGTTTTTTGTTTGTGTTCAAAGATATTTGGTTTTTATCAATAGGCCTCAATGAGCAAATGTTTTGATGTGATATAAATGAGAGTATATTTATGCTTTGAGGTACTGCATATATGTTTTATCAGATATAAACTTTTCAGAAGAGTGTATTTAGGCTTTTTTCCAGCTGTTATTTTTTTTATTTTTTACTGATCCGAAAAATTATCTGAACTGTGACCCTAAAACCGTGACACGATCCAAAGCGGGAGTTTAGTGATCTGTTACACCCCTTATTTAAGTCCAACTGTGATAAATGCAAATTCTTCCATTTTTTAAGCTGTCTTCAGATTTTGATCAGGAATGTGTTCCACCTTTCCATCTGCGATGCAAACAGTCTCTGCTGTTCCAAACCTTTAGATTCTGTCAGAATAATCCATTTGACCCTGAAACTATTGTCAGTGTAGAAGACCAAATAAACTCTTATGAATTTCTGTGATGACCCAGAATTGTGCATTCATTTTTATAGGGATTTAAGTTTGCTCTAAGTTGTTACGTTAAATCCACTTTTTTTTATGTTGGTAAATAAATGCACCCATTCTCCATGTATTCCTTCTCCACGGTTTGTTTCATCTCCTTTGATTCTGAAGGTAAAGACACACTAAAGGCTTGTTGATTATCATGACGGTTCTGTCAGAAGTTGAGTTTTTTTTAGTTGACTTGAAGTTTTAGTTAATCCAGGTGAGGGGTGTCTAATTTAATTGTTCATGGGGCAAAAATCCAAAACACACCTTAGGTCCCGGGCTGAACAGGATAAACATTTATTGAACACTCTAAAACTACATTTTTACAACTTAACCTTGTGACATAATTATGAACTAGATATCTAGCATTACCTGCGATGACGCTAGTGTGAATGCTGTAAGAGCTGAAGCTGCTAAAATATTATTTAAATACCAAATTAGCCTTAAAAAAAAAAGAAATTAGGTTAGCCTAGAAAGCACGTACCTGAAAAAAATAGCTACTCTTCAGTTGCCAAAAAAACTGGAAAAAGCCTAAATTAGCCAAAACAGCTAGCATGTAGCTGAAATATTAGCTAAACTCCAAAATAGCCTAAAAAAATCTTATAAATGCCAAAATAGTCCCAAAAGCTATCAGAATGCTCATTTTTAAAACTTAAAAACTGTAACTTTTTAACATAATGATGAATAATTAGAAGTCAGGAATATTCCAGAATAAATCAATTTAAACCTTAAATAACTTTTAATATTTTACTCCATAAAAATATATTTTGTCAAAATCATACAAGTAAATAATAATCGCAAGATAACATCGGGCTATTAATAACAATAAAATAAAGTGATCTGGAGGGCCGGATAGAATTACCCTGAGGGCCGGATCCGGCCCCCGGGCCTTGACTTTGACACGTGTGAGTTAAGGGTTCTGAACCTTTCTCATGAAGCTTTAGTCTAACCTCCAGAGAGAACCCTCATTTCAGACTTTCCCTTTAGTGTTTAGAAACAAAGGGGCCATCTTCATCAGAGTCTTCATCAGTGTTTGAAGGTGTCTGCAGGTGGTTTGGATCCACAGCTGCACTCAGGGCCCGTCCTCTGACTCTGCAGTGAACGTTCATCGATCAGAAGCTGAAAAAGCTGCAGATGACACACGTGGAAGCGATCCCCACCCCCGTGCCCTCCTCCAGGAGGAGGTGGTCATCTGCTCCAGGCAGCAGGAGGGATCCTAAAGCTGTAGCTGTGAACCCAAAAGAACCTCTGTTGAAGTCAGGTCTGCTGTGAGCAGCAGCAGCTCCTCCACCAGCCTGCAGCAGACACTCGTGCATGTGTGGGAGTTGACGTGCATGTTTGCCAGGGGTCACCTGTGTGCATGTAACATGACTCAGCATGTCTGCCTTGACTGTCGGTCTGTGTTCCACGCCGTGTGTGAGAAGAGCTTTCTCCTGACCCTTCGTGAGCTGTGCAGTCAGGGATAGTTCAGGGTCCGGACCGGTCCAGGGAAAGGCTCAGGGCTCATGATGCTATGCACAAGTGTAGTAATCCAAACTTATGTGTGTGTGTTTGTTTGTTTTTGTGTGTGTATGTGTGTGTGGGTTGGTTCAAAAGAACCGGTTCAACTGCCCGTCCTGCTTTAAGAGCTACAGAACCATGCTGGACCTGGCCCAGCACCGCTGCAGCGCCGCCGCCAAAAACCAGGTTGGTGTGTGCGTCAGTGAGCATGTGTGAGGCCCCGTCAGCCAAGCAGTGAAGCCTCTGAACCACACGTGTCCAGCACCATGTCAGGGGGGGTTCATGCAGGCTCTTCTTCTCTGACCTCATCCTACCTGCTTTGTCTGAGCCCCAATGCATGCTGGGATTCAGAACCGCAGCATTTCAAACCAGACGTGTCACCTGCAGAGCTCAGGTGAAGCGTCCACGGTTCTGTTAGGTTTGATCCGAACCAGCTGTCGAGTGAAGATGATCCTGGTGATCCTCAGATGCTGCCCTAAGATCTGACGCTGCAGTGATCCTCCAGCTCACCCCCCTCAGAGAGGGTCCTGAGACTGGACCACCCCCTTCTCCTCCTCTGTGGGTTCAACCAAATGATCTCTGTTCATCAGGGCTGCCACGATAAGTCGACTGATCGACAACTAATTTAATATTCGATTAGTCATTACTTTATATTCTATGGAGTCAGAGTTTAGTAAAGCTGAAAGTTATAATAACATTCTGATAGATTTATGGAATATTTTGGCATTTATTAAGATTTTTTAGGCTAATTTGGAGTTTAGCTACATGCTAGCTGTTTTGGCTAACATAGGCTTTATTAGTTTTTTAGGCTAATTTGGCATTTAACTAATATTTCCATCAACCATCAGCTTTGGCGTTTTCAGCTATCAGCCTCATCACTTTCATTTATCAATTTCAGCATCTTCAGCGGCCAAATTCAGCTAACAGCATTCACACTAGCATTATCACAGGTGATGCTATATATCTAGTTTTCAGTTAATTTAAAGCTAATGATGGTTAAGATGTGTGCTTTACATCCAGTTTGTGAATGACTCCATTAGTCGGCTAATCAGAATAAATAATGGGTGAGTAGTCGACTATTAAAACAACCGTTTTTGGCAGCACTACTGTTCACTGAAGAGTTGAAAAAAAATGTTTGTCTCATGCTGTTCATGTCAAGAGAAGGAAGTGATGGAATCACAGGGAAAATGCAAAAACTCAACTGGTTTTACCCGTGAAAGGCCCACTATGATCCTCTCTTCATCTGTTGTTCCCAGTGACCTTTGAACTTTGATTAATAAGGTTTTAGCCCCAAATTAAAGAATGAAAACTTTCTGCAGAGCGGCTGGAGTTCATCAGGACTTTGTCTGAGTCATGAACACACACACATATACTGTCCTCCAAAAACATGTTCAAAACACAGCTGTCACTGTTGTGGGTCTTTAAACACAAGAAAACAACAATACATGTTACCTCCTGATTCTGCTCTCCCATTAAAATTAAAATGTTCTTGTAATATTTTTCTCGTGAAGGACATATGTAAAGAAAATTAAGATCAAAACAGCATTTCTGAGTATTTCTTTATTCAAATTGTGATGGATCAGTGCCGGATAAAAACCAGCGGTTTGACAAAACTCCGCTTTGTGATGCAGGAACTGACATTGACGAACCACAGTCTCCCTCTGATCCATCCACGTGAAATTAAATCCATGAACGTTTTCCTCGTCTGAGCTGGAATCTGGATCTAAACTGTATTGCTCTTTTTTTATATGTTCAATTTTGCTATGCTAATGCTAGCTTGGGGTTTTGAGGGTCTGTAAGCGAGCAGGAGAGCGTGTGAACAAAGGAATGCTGGGATATCATTGTTGGGTTACTTCTGCATTCACAACTCAAGAGGTTAAATTCTGTTGAACTCGTTCAGATCAGCAGAAAATGTCTTAATAAAGCAACATTTTGATTTATGTAAAAGACCACCAGGAGTGATTTGACAATATAAAGAGTAAAGGTGGAGTGGGACTTTGTTCCACTGGGAGCTGAAGTCCTTCAGCTGAGATGTTTGGGAGGAGCTCCACTCCTCAGCTCCACACCGCTCCTGCTGCATTTCTGATCCACATCTATCCTGTTCCTGATTCAGCAGAAACAGGTTTGAGAGGAGCTGTTGATGCAGAGTGTGACGAGCATCAGAACGGTGCCACCTCCACACTCCACGCAGAACTAGTGCTGCCACAGGCGACTGATCACATTATGTTACCAGATCAGTCGACTAATCGGGTCATGGGCAAACTGGATGTAAAGCACAAATCTTAACCATCATTAGGTTAAATCTAACTAAAAACTGGATATATAGCATTACCTGTGATAATGCTAGTGGGAATGCTGTAAGATAAATTTGGTGACTGAAGATGCTGAAATTAATAGTCAAAACGCCAAAGTTGATAGCTGAAAACACTCAAGCTATTAGCTGAAAAAACGCAGAAATTGATAGCTGAAAACCCTGAAACTGATAGCCAGCCAAAATATTAGTTGAATGCCAAAATGCCCTAAAAACAAAACAAAACAAAAAAAAACGACAGCCAAAGCAATGAACATACTAAATATTTGACCGATGAAATATTAGCTAAACTCCATATTAGCCTAAAAAACCCTAAATTAGCCAAGACCGCTAGCATGTAGTTGAAATATTAGCTAAACTCCATATTAGCTGAAATATTCCATAGCAGAATGTCATTATAACTTTCAACTGTACTCCACTCTGACTCCATATAATATAAAGGAACGACTAATCGACTATTAAATTAGTCGACTATTTTAATCGTCAACTAGTCGTCGATTAGTCGACTAATCATGTCAGCCTTATTTAGAATCTTCAAGCTTTTGAAGCAAGAAAGAAAACCTCTTAATGAAACATATTCCTGTAAGTTGTTTTGTGTTGGATCTGAACGTTTACAAGTTTAAAGTGAGACCTTCGTGTTCCTGTGGTTTTATAAAAAAGATCAGACTGACCCCTCCCTACCCACCCTCTGTGGGATGGCCTGAGAGGCGACTCGGTTCTGCTCGGTTCTGCTCGGTTCTGGTTACTGAACCCGTACACTTAATGAGCAAAAATGCACTCAGCCCCCCTGACACGAGTGAGTGCCCACAGCATGTTCTCCCTCCGTACTGGACGTCCTGGACCTGCCCCGCGTTTGGGGCTCAGGCTCCTCCCACTCCATGACATTGTCAAAAGGAGCGAGCGGCTGTTTGAGACGTTCTCTGCTTCTCCGGAACAGCTAGCAGAAAGTCTCCAAACATGTGACGTCTCCCCACTCCTGATGCTGGAGTTTGACCAAACTAGAGCAAAAGCCTGACGAGGGTCTGTGGAGGTGTGACCACAGAGGTCATGTGACCACAGAGGTCATGTGACCACACCTCAGTCAGTGGCGTCTGTTGGGATGTCAGCGTTTCTTCTCGTCTGCTCCAGAGCTCCTCATGGTTCTCATCCCCGACAGTTGACGTGTCCTTGAGCAAGGCAGTGCAGCAGATGATTCTGATGTGAGTGTGATGGTTGTTGGAGGACTGGAGCCGTCCTTGTGTCCGGCTCTGATGGGGTGTTCACTTCTGGACCTTCCTCTCTACCGGAGAGCTGGTCACGTTCTCTGAGTCGGACTGAGGGGAAAGGTTCTGGTCCAAAGCAAACGGCTCTCAGAACTGAGACTTCAGACCTTCAGGTGGTCCTGTCAGGAAGAAGATGCTGTTTCCATGGTTACCGTAGATGTTAGTGAGTGCCTGAGAGTGTGAGTGCGATCATCCTCATACCTGCATGAAAACATGTAGAGAATGCAGCAACAGCTTGACTCGTGTGTCCGTCCTCACTGTCGGCGTGTGGGGGCAGACCTCTAACCCGCCCCCCATCTGTCCTCACTTCTCTCCAGACTCCAGGGCGCCGCTCGAACTTCTCCGCAGCTCCTCGCCGTCAGCAGCAGCAGAACAATGCCATGATGCCGCCGCAGCACGCAGGACACCCCCAGCAGGAAGCCTTGCCCCCCCACTGCGTCTCACCCATGTCCCAGGGAGGCCAGCCTCTTCCAGACCCCCACCAGGTAGGAAGCGGGAATCTTCTCTCAGGTCTGTGAGGTTGTGGCTAATGCTGTTTGTGGGGGGGGTTGCAGGTCCGTCCCAGTTCTGTGTCCTCTCAGAGTGGCCAGCAAAGCATGAGAAGCTCCGCCTCTAACAAGCACGTCTCCTCCTCTGGCGGTGCGCCGTCTTCCTCCTACTCCCTGCTGCAGCCGCTGGTGTCTGAGGTGAAGGAGATGAGCCCGGGGTACACCCGACTGAGCGCCAACCCCATGGTAGGAGACCAGAGCTGCCACAAACCATTGGTTTAATAGTCGACGAATCACCAAGTGTTTCTTCTGATAAGTCGACTAATCGGGTCATGGACAAACTGGATGTAAAGCTTTAAACCAGGGGTCACCAACGTGGTGCCCGCGGTCACCAGGTAGCCCTCAAAGACCTTCAAAGGTGACCTCAGGTCTCTTCTAAAAATAACACAACTCACTTGTGACCTGCAACTAAAATTAGATTTTATTCTGTTGATTTTAGTTTTATTTAAATGACACTTGCATTTACATAGATTTAAAATGAAAACATCTTAAAAATATGTTGATGATACATGAACTTTAGCTAAGTTTAGGTGACCTCTGACCTCCTCCAGTTCAAACATCATTCATTCAGTTAAAAATGCTGCAGATTTGGTCATTAGCTCAAAATGTGACAAGATTTGTTTAAAAATGTGTGAGATGATTTTTCTATAACATTACATAATTGATAAACATGGAACAACACAGTGAAAATGAGACATTTTTCCCAAAATTAAATTAATTAAATGTAAGTGATCATCTGAAAATGTAACAATTACTGAGATTTATTAAGTGCTGGATATTGATATCTGTTTCATAATTTGTTATCATTATTGATAATTATGGTGAGAAATCTGTGTATTTACATAGAGGAGTATCATTATTCTTTATTAATAATGTATAACTAAGGAAACTTTATACTATATTCAGTACTCATGAAGTATCTCTCATGTTCAAAAGGTTGGATGACTCCTGCTTTAAACTAACTAAAAACTAGATATATAGCATTACCTGTGATAATGCTAGTGTGAATGCTGGAAGATGAATTTGGGCGCTGAGGATGCTAAAATAGATAGTTAAAAATGCTGAATCTGATATCCAGCTAGTATATCAGTTAATATATAAATTAAAATGAAAAAGAGAAATATAAAAACGCAAGTCAGATAAATGCCATAATAAAAATAGCTAAAAAAAAAACAAACAAACAAAAAAAACCACCTAAATTTGCCTAAATAGCTAACGTGCAGCTTAAATATTAGCTAAACTCCAAATAAGCCTAAAAAACTGAAAAAAGCCTAAATTAACCATAATAGCTTGCATGTAACTGAAATATTGGTTAAACTACAACTCAGCGTAAAAAGATGAAAAAAGCTTAAATTAGCTAAAACAGCTGCCATGGAGATGATATATTAACTAAACTCCAAATTATCTTAAAAAAACTGAAAAAATGCTAAATTAGCCAAAATAGCTAGCATGTAGCTGAAATATTAGCTAAACTCCAAAATAGCCTAAAAAACCTCAATGAATACTAAAGTAATCCAAAAATCTAGCAAAATGTCATTATAACTTTTACCTTTACTACACTCTGACTCCATAGAATACAAAGTAAGGATTAATCCACTGTTAAATTAGTCGTCAACTCTTTTAATAGTCGACTCGACGTAGCAGCCCTATATGAGACCCCCCACACACACAACAGATGACCCCCCCGCTCACAGAGCAGCTCCTCGTCTCTTCATTCTCTGACTTTGTCTCCTTTCTCTCCAGCCGAAGCACCAGGACGCTTTCTCCCTGGCCCCCCAGCGGCCCCTCACGACCATCAACCCCATCGGCCACTCCCTCCATCCGAACGGAGCCCCCTCGCTCAAGCCCTCCCCCGTGCCACGGACCATCCAGGCCATGCCCTGGGAGCAGCGCTCGCTCTACAATCAATGAGACTGCCGGGAGGAGCCTTCCCTTTGACCCCAACCCTGCAGACACCTTCCTCCACCCTTCACTCACTTGGGAGGACTCCTGGACACCCCCCCGTTAGCCTGCTCCAGACTGTGGCGTGGCAGCGGTGAAGGGGGGGCCGCTGAACCAGCAGACTTTGGTTTTTAAGTAGTTAGGTTTAAAACAATGTGCTGCCTTGCCCTCCCCTCCCCCATGTATGATCTATGCATTGACTGTAAATGAGAACTGGACTGACTGACTCCTCCCCCCTGGTGTTCCAAACAGGAAGCAGCCAAAATCTCTCTATGGAGAAATAAACAGTAACTACTCAGTCATTCTGTTGTCAGAATAAACATTCTTGATCTGATACTTTAACATCTTCTTTATAATCTTCATTTTTTCTTCATCACAAGTAATTCAAGTTATAAACTGACCAATCAGATGCCTCATGAAGCCAAATGTTCGGTATGTTTGATTGACAGATTCTGTCAGTGGTGGTGGTGTGGCCTTCCAACAAGCTCACTCCTGATTGGGGACAATGGTTACCATAGAAACGAGGATTCAGACCGACTGACCAATCACTGCCCACCAACCTCGTCTGGCTCCAAATGGCGGCATCTGTATTGAAGAAAAAATGGCGACTGAATTGGTTTCATTCAGTTGGATCTGGAAGTGAACTGTTTTCAATGGATGACATCACACTTGCTCGGTCCAGCTCTCACATACAGTCAATGGGTCTATGCCATGTACTGATATAAGTTAAAATGTCTGTGCCCTTAACTGTCCCCCCAGAAAAGAATTTATCAACACCCCCACCCCGTGCTAGTTATAAAAATATTTACCCCCCCCCCCCCACACCTTTTCATTATGATAAATGAAAAGCTATTTTTAATGAAAGTGTTTTAACTCCAGACCCCCCCCCACCCACCCACCACCCCCGGCAGCTCTTCTTTTGACGGCTGAAGCAGGAACCTTCATCTCACCTCCTGCGCCCGGATTCCAGAGGCGGCGCTGGTTCTGTTCACGTGTCGGTTCTGGACGCGTGCGGAGACGTGGGAGGAGGTTCTGAACGGCCCGTCACCGGAACTCTCCAAACTGACTGTTACAAGCGTGTTCCTGCGTTTGAGCACTTCCTGTAGCTGCTCCAGTGATGACAGGAGCTGTGGACCCCCCATGCCTGCTGCAGCCCCCCACAGTGTTACATGTTTGTCAGCAACACTTTCATGAGCAGCCCAGCCCGACTGCTGACCAAACTGTTCATTTGACCAGTACCGGCTGATTGGTGGATCCAGTATGTAGTTAGATTCTGTTGATAACATGGTGTTGATCGATTACCCACAATCCTACTGGCATCGTCGTTTCTCTTTTTAAACTTGTTTGTATTTTTATTCCTGACATGTTTTCATGGTTTCTTTTCTCCTTGTAAAGTGTCTTTGAGTATTTAGAGAAGTGCTATACAAATAAAATGTTTTATTATCACCACCACTGCTGCTGCTCTGTTCCTGGAAACCACTCCAGAACCTCGTCCAGATCCACAAAGAGGACGTCCCGCAGATCAACAGAGGAGATCTTCAGCCATGACGGCGTTTGAGCTGTGAGAGCGGAAGTCAACAGGACCCAGCACGGAGCCCTGTGGTGCACCATGACATCTAGAGCTGCCACGATTAGTCGAATAATCAACGACTAATCGACTATTAAAATAAGCAACGACTGATTTAATAGTGGAATAGTCGTTACATTACATTCCATGGAGTCTGAGTGTAGTACAGATGAAAGTTATAATGACATTCTGCTAGCTTATTGGACTATTTTGGCATTTATTGAGGTTTTTTAGGCTATTTTGGAGTTTTAGCAAATATCTCAGCTACATGCTAGCTATTCATGGCTAATTTGGGCTTTTTTTTGTTTTGTTTTTTAGGCTAATTTGAAGTTTTGCTAATATTTCAGCTGCATGCTAGCTGTTTTGGGTTATTTAGGATTTTTGCTTTTTTTTAGGCTAATTTAGCCATTTTTTTCAGCTGCATGCTATTTTGTCTGACTTAGACTTTTTGTTTTTTTAGGCAAATTTTCATTTAACTGATATTTTAGCTGGCTATCAGCTTCAGTGTTTTTAGCTATCAATTTCAGCATCTTCAGCAGCCTAATTCAGCTTACAGCATTTACACTAGCATTATGTATATCTAGTTTTTAGTTAGTTTAAAGCTAATGATGGTTAAGATGTGTGCTTTACATCCAGTTTGCATATGACCCGATTAGTCGACTAATCAGAATAAATAACGGTTTGTTGCAGCACTAATGACAGCTGTGTGAAAACGACTCGTTCACAGAAGAGTTGCTCTGCGATAAAATAAAATGTTCTGATCCATTGTGCCAAATGCAGCATGGCTGCCTCAGTGGGATCCGAATATCTGCAGCTTTATTATTCACTAGCATAAAAACTAGCTAAAACTTAAGCATAAAATATTGAAATCCTTAAATTCTTGAGAATTGTAGCTGATATTGATCAAATTTAACAGAAACATCACTGCAAACATTTCTTAAAGTTTCCAAAGTTTATTTTCAAGCGTTAAACATTCCAGAGTCAGAGATGATTGAAGATGATCATCCATCAGCTTTTTGGGAGGATCTCCTGGATCTGATTATTTAGAGCGTTTTTGGTCATGAGAATCTTTCGCTGGATGAAAAATAACAGTAAATCAAACAGGTTTTCCTAATTTAATTCACATATTAAATGTTTGGATCATTTCTTTAATCATTTACTTGTTCTCAAATGAATGAGCCTCCAGAATGAGGCTGCAGGACAGATTCATTCTGTTCATTTCTGCTTCAGACTTTGGGGAGAAAAAGTGTTTTTTACAAAGAAAACGCTTGAAAGTTTGTCAGGTTTGGATCCAGAACTGTTCTGGTTCATTCCACTCTGGCATCAAGTTTACATCAGGAATGCTGAAGAACATGAACCAGTCAAGATTTCTGCTTTTGCTGGTTATGGAAATGAACATAGATATTAATAATTTATGGGATTAAAATGTAATAGAATAAAATCATTTCATGTTTAAAATGACATTTGTTTAACCCTTCAGAGAAAGTGAATGAGACATTATATGGGACAAATATTACAAAAACAACGGATTAAAACAATTATAATTATTAAAATAATTAATTTGTTTTTTTCTTTTGACTTTGGGCGAGCAGGACCGTGCGTGTGGTGCACGCGCGTCCCGCCGTTGATCCTGCTCACGCGCCCCTTTCAGGGTCTCTGGAAGCAGGGAGCCTTTTCGTGCGCGCGTGACTCTGTTGCAGATCGCTGTGCACACGCTCGCAGGTGTTTGTGGGCGGGGCCTCGACCCGGGGCACGCGGTGGGTTTTTCTAAAAAATCGTTTGGCTTGTGGAAGGCCGCGCGCCGCTCCCTCCTCGTCATCTCGAGTCTCACAGATTCGTTCGATTGTTTTCGTGGATGGGGGGGCACGTGACCCCCCCTCCATCAGTCCAGTCCTGGAGTTTGTCTCAAACGACGCCGATATCTCGTCAATCACAGCGCGCGCGTGCGCTGATCAATTAAAATCCCCTTTAACCTGAAAAACAAAATAAATAATTAACTAATAAAATTGTGACCCCGCCCCCACTTCCGGATTGTTCCGAATATTTTTGTAAAAAGTATTTGTATAGATGCGCGTCGATGGCGGCACGTGCTTTTATGTTCTACCTGCCGCGTGCGCATGCCGATTCCTCGTGGAGGTGTTCGGTCTGTGGGCGCGGCAACAGTCCCGAGCGTTCGTTTCTCTCCTCGGAAGACTTTGACCGGACGCAGCAGACAGCCGCCGCGTGCGCTCGTGGGGGGAGGCTCCGCTGTGGCCCCCCAGGCCCGCTCCTCCGGTTGGGGCCCGGCGGTGAAGGCCTGCTGCAGTGGCGCGGCTCTGCCGCCAGGGGGCAGCGGCGCAGCGGAGAGGAGGACCGTAAAACGGATGAAAAGTTTGGAACACAGAAAGGAGAACGTTAGGAGGAGTTTGGGCGTTTGGAGGAAGGAGAACCCTCTCTGCCCGGGACGGTTCTGGTTCTGTATCCGCAGATATGTTCGTGAAACTCCAGTTTTGCCGTCTGTGAAGGTTTATTTCTGAGCATCACGTTGTTTTTGTTTTCTTCTCCTTGTCTCCTCCCCCTTCGCTTTTTCCTTCCCTCTCCATTTTGTGCGCGTGCTACTCGGAGCAGCGCGAGTTCCCGCGTGACCTCTTCTGGATCGATGGTGGGGTTCGGTTCGGTGAGTCCGGAGTCTTCTCTCCAGCAGAAAAACGGGCGCAGCTCAGGCGGAAGTGGGGCGGCGCGAGCGCACCTCCGCGAGCCTCATCCACGCCTCTCTGAAGGCGCGGGTTCTGTTCTGGTTCGGATCTGTTTTCTCTCTTTGTCTGGCTCTTTAATTATCCGTTTAGCTTTGGGAGTCGGAGGGACGGGAACAGCAGAACCGGAGTAGAACGGGTTTTCCTGGTTCCGTTTCTGCAGTTTTCACGCAGAAAAGTCCAGAGAGTTTCGGGAAGGTTCTGGTCGGGTTTCTTCATCTGTTTGAGCTTTAAATGGAACTTCTCCTCAGAACACGCCGAGTTTTTATCCGGAAAGAACAAAATATGTTTGTGATTTAATGAATAGTTCTGAGAATCGATTCAAAAATACAGAAAATATTTGATTCAGATTCAAAAACATTTAAATACCGATTTATTCGTCAAAGAAGATTCAGTACAAACACTTAATTACATTTATAAAACGTGAATAAATGTGTAATTAAATTATTAGTCAAAGATATTCATGGAAAGTGTTTTATTCTCCTAAATTAAACAATACATTGCTTTAAAAAATTCATTTGAGGAATTGATTTTTACTTTGTGAAAATCTATTAATATATAAAAATGTATTTACAATTTAAAACATTTATAATATTAGAAAATAATACATATTAAATTGAAGAAATATATTAGTTTTTAGTTTCTCTTCTTATGAACTTCCTACACAGAAACACCTTCATTAAAACTTTATATGCTATCTGCTTTAAAATGCACCAAAAGCTAATTATTTAAAGTCAAACATTTGTTTTACAAATCAAGAAAAGTAACAAAAATGTGAGTTTTTGTTTTGACTTTAATCACATTTGTTTGGATAAATTCAAATAAACTGATTTTGAGAATAATTTGAATTCTTGATGATATTTTTCACCTAACAGATGAACTGTAGTGAAACCTGAAGGAGAAGGCCTTTATTTCACTTGATTCATTAATCAGAGAGCTGATCTTCTTTCAGAGGACTGTGAAGGCCTCTGTCCTGCTCAGAGCAGGTCTGCAGGCCTTCAGCTCCACCCACGTCCAACATTACATTTAATATCATCAGTTATCTATGGAATGATGGTCATGCTTCACTTGCAGGACGGAGGCACGAAAACATCCCAAGCTTTTCCATCTTTGTAACAAAAATGTTTTTTAATGTGGTGGAAGAAGCAGATAAATTTGAAATGATCTGGTTTTCTGCAGCTGATGTGAGAGAAAATGTTCCATGTTCAGCCTGCTGATTGAAACTTTCTGCTTCTATGTTCTCCATCATGGCTGGTGAGACGGAGAGTTTTAGAACTCACGTTGACAACAAACTTTCAAATGTAAAAAACATTTATCGGAATGTTATTCCCTGTAAATGTCTTCCAGTGTTTTTGTGAATATTATCTTAATTCTTGACACATTAAAACTGCATTGAAATACATGTGGATCTATTTACATCTGGAAAAAGTTTTGAAAAACAGTAAAGTTTGACATGAATCTAAAGAGGTTTCATGTTGAATCCAGAGATTCTGGGATGTTGCTCAGGTGAGCAGAGATGCTGACGTTTAGTTTTAGATTATTTTAATAGTCGACTAATCGGGTCATGCGTTAACTGGATGTAAAACACATCTTAACCATCATTAGCTTTAAACTAAATAAAGACAATTAATATGATAGGTTATTAAACTTTTTAGGAATCGTGCAGCTTCTGGTCTTCATTAGTTTCTGGTATTAAAACCAGATTAACTCTTAACAGCGGAGCTCCGACGTTTCTGTTCTTTGATTTACTGTAACTCTTCAACCGTTAACACGATCATTCCAGTAGCGTTCACGCCGCTTTTCTCCTTCAGAATCTACTGAAATTATCGTGTTAACGGTTGAAAAGTTACAGTACGTTGAAGATTGTGTGTTTAAGCGTCACTGATGACGCCTCAGGAGTTAAAGGGTTAAATCAAATGAGGTCGGCATCTGAAACAAGGAACTGTTTTTCACCAAAGATAAAGTTTTGGTCTTGCTGACTCAAATATTTAAAAAAGTGCATTTTTTGAAGCTCACAACTTTGTTCAACTTTGCTACACTTTAATTAGTCGTCTAGTTGTTGCAGCCATTAAAATATGAGTGTGCTTCATTTGAGGATGAACCAGATCGGTTGTAAACGCTTCTCTCACCGATGGATCCAGGACGTCCATGTTGAGTCTGTCGGTTCCAGAGCGTGGAGGATGAAGGGAGAGCTGCAGGCGGAGGTGACCCTCACATGCATATTCTGGCAGATGGAATGGTTGATCCACCCCCCCACCTGAACTGTGTTTTTCTGGACTGTCAGATCAGCCTCCACTGGGACAGTTTCACTCCGGGATGGAACGCATGTTCATGTTTGAACTGAGGATCAAACGGTTCACACTAATGTTTCCAAAGAGATGTTGACATTTTTTAACAGATCATAGTTCTCTCATTCCTATGACAGAGCATTAGGGACACTTTATAAGAAAAAAAAGTTTTTAACTTTAAATCTTATACATTTACCAGAAGAACGTAACTGCTAAATTACGAGAATGAAGTCCTATATTTATTACTTTAAAAGTCACAAGCTAAATTTGTGAATTTTGACTTGTAATTAACAAGATTTAAAGTCGTACATTTGTGAGAAAAAAAAAGTAAATTTACATGATTAAAAGTCGTAAATTTAGCTTGTGACTCTAAAAGTCTCAGGCTAAATTTGTGACTTTTTTCTTGTAAATAAAATCGTACATTTGTGAGGAAAAAAAAGTAAATTTACATCATTAAAAGTCATAAGTTTACGAAATTTAAAGTTGCGAATTTGCGAGAAAAAAACTTGTAAATTTACTTGATTGAAAGTCGTAAATTTACAAGATTAATAGTCATTAATTTATGAGATTTAAAGTAATAAATTTGCCATATTTAAAGTTGTAAATTTGGAAGGAAAAAAATTATAAATTTACAAGATTCAAAGTTGTAAATTTACAAGATAGAAATAAATTCATTTATGAGATTTAAAGCCATAAATGAATGAGAAATAAACCAAAGTTATCCGTTTATCAGAGCTGTGCTTGAAGATGAAAGACGTGGAGCATCTTGTGAAGATTTATGTCCAGATCGGTGTTAAAAAGAAAGTAAGTTAGAACTTTTTGGCAACTCCAAGTTAAATTATCAGTGAAGCTGACGTCGGTGTCTGTAATTCAGAGTTTCATATGTAAAATAAAGAGACACACCTTCACAGGACCGCCACTTTATTCTGCCCTTTCATTCACATACCCAGAAGCCCTTTCACCATCTCGCGTCATGTCTCTGTTGTGCAGAAACCAAAGGAGAATGTAAATGGTGCTCCGTATGCCTCCTTCTCCAAATGAAACGTCCCGTTTCAACACAAAACAACATTGAGAAATGACAATAATCTGTTACATTAGCACAAGAACATTAAAACTTCTGTAAACTGAGCCTCTTCAGATGGAAGCATCACTGAGTTGGAGGAGATCTGGTCTTTTATGGAGGCAGAAATGATTGGAAGTGGACAGCTGAGAGGATATGGACGGCTTCATCAACGGGATCTGCAGAGATCCTGCAAGCCGCCATTAGTGAATAAAACATTAATAAACTGCAAATCAAACAAAGAAACTTCCAAACATCTGGAACATTTTAAACACTCAGTTTACCTGTTAAAATCCAAGACACTTCACAGTTTAGTCGGTCTGCTTCTGCTCATGCGTTCATTCAGACCGTAGTCTCCCTTCAACTTTAATGTTGGAAATTGATGAGATTAAAAAATGTAAATTTACAAGATTTAAAGTAGTAATAATACTTTTTGTTTGGTGTCCCTAATACTCTGTTTTACATTCCTACTATTAACAACTACTTCAAAAGTATTCTAATATTTCACTGACAGAAGAAAAAGTGAAAAATAGTTAGAAAAGGGTCGAGGTGTCTTAAATTAAATTTAACTAGTTTTAATTTGTTTTGACTTTTTGCAGGGATTGGATTCATCCAGATCAAATGACAGGTAACCATGACAACGATGTGATGCAGCGGAATGGGAGCTGGTCCGTCCTGAGAGTGAAGACGAGGACTAGCATGGGGCGTCATGGAAACGGTGAACATCTCAGGTTCAGAGATCTGCCGTTTCATGATGACATCAGAGCATCCGTCCTCCATCAGTTCCTGTGACTTCAGGAGATGAACCGCCTTCCACTTTCTTTCTCCAAAACATTCAAGCTCCATGCAGGACAGGAGGTGTTCTCAGGACCACATCTCCTCGTTTGCTCCAGGGGTGAGGAGGTGTTGCAGGAGATCCACTTCCTGCTCTCAGTCTCTGATTAAAACCTGGTTATTTCAGAACTTTCTGATGTCTACCACTGCAGTGTTTCTGGGATCCGGCTCAGTGATGATGCTCCTTCTGCTGAGATGACAGACTGAACGTCACCTCAGACTCACATGTGTCATTTAGCAGCTTTCCAGCTTCAGTTTGTTGGCGTGTTCTTTCCTCAGCATTTCCAGACTTCTGGAGTGGTTTCATCCAGACATTTTGGATTCAGGAAGATGCAGATGTTGTGCAAACACAAACCCAGAGATGTTCCAGAACATCCATTCATTCTCTGTGTTACATTAAAATCATGTTAGGACTGTTAGAACTTCGGAGTGCATCTTAGTAAACAGCTTCACCTGCTGAAAAATGAACCAATAAAATCCTGTGTCTCTGTTGTGTGATGTCTGAAATATCAGCTTTGTTTCTGTCATCTTCACTCAAACTGCTCTGTTTTCTTTAGGCTGTTTACAATGCAGTAATATACTTTAAAACCAAAGATGGTACAAAACAAACATCATTGCATTAGGATGCAGTTTTGGTTCTGTAATGGATACCAGGAGTTTAAGTCAATTAGAATCAGCATTTCACAATAATAAGCTTTATATTTAATGCATTCTTTTTTTTAAAGTAAACGTTTAACAAACATAATTACTAATGTTAGGCTAAATGTGTTGTTACATAGACAACATGTTATCAGTAATTATGACACGGTTTAAACATGTCTCTTTTCTTGATCATAATTAACTACACTGAATGTTTTTAGCCAATTTTAGCTAATTTATTACATAACTGGAAAGTGTATTAGCAATGGATAAGTCTCGTTTCCGTTCATTTTTAACCTTTATTCAGTGAGGAAACCTCTTCTCCTGGTGGTTTTCTCCACTTTTTAACTTCAATGAACATTCAAACCACGTGACTCCATCCGAAACTACGTCACTGGCTGCTTTCATCCAGGCCGGAGGCGCGAGGCTCCTCCGCCGCCATGTTAACGCTTTGGTTCCATTTTGTGTTTAAGGAGCCATTTTCTGAGCTTCCACGCCCGCGAGGCGCGTGAGCTGCGCGGACGCCGTGAAGGCGTGACATAGCATTAGGCCGCTTCACGCCCGTGAAACTGTCCACGGTGCGAGTTGCTGTGTCACACCCCCAGTACGGTGCACGCGGGGGCGGGAAGGCCCTCGAGACCAATCGAGGTGCTGTTAGCTCATATTTAGGCGCTTAACGGGCTTTCCTCCGCGTGTGTTGAGCTGGCTACGTGGACATAGCTCCGATGTAAATCCAAATGGACCGGTTCGTCCACAGTGACCTCCAACAGGCCCGGGTTTAAGCGTCAGAGCGGGAACTGTCATGACGCCGCCATGTTTGTTTGGGCGGCCCCGGCACCTGTAGCCAGCAGAGTTCCTCGCGAGGTGTCGGGGGTCACGGGTTAGGACATTTTCAACAAGACAGAGGTCAGGACAGTAGTCTGAAAGAGTGAATGTCGGTGCAGCAGCTTTAAACGTTGACCCGGTGATCTACTCTCAATAAATCTACACGGAGGTGTCATGAAAGGATCTGCTCCTCTACGAAGATGGTTTCCTAAAAATTACAACCTTTAAAGAAGGTTCAAGCTCTGAGCCTTAAACCGCATACACGTCTAATTGAGTTTGAGCACGCGCACAGCAGCAGAGCGGGAACGTAATTAAAATATCCATTTCTGTTTCAATGACCCGCACGCACGCGCTTCTCCGCTAGGTACTCTCGGCGCCCCTCCTCTTCCGGTTCTCTCTACTCCAGTTAGACCACGTGGTTTCCTTGCAGGGGAAAAAAAACGTTGGAGTCGGCGTAGGGGCGGCGTCACCCCTCTGCCGACAGATCGCCGAAAGAGGCTGGGAGAGGCGGAGAAAGAGAGGAAAACATCCCCGCCGACCTGCTCCCGCCATACTTCCCCACTCCTCCACCGTAGAGCCATCATCACCGGCAGGCTGCAGCGAGGCACCGTTAGTCCTCACCGGATCGACACCCACCTCCACCTGTTTTCTACGCGCTCCTGTGCTGTCTGCTGGGAGGAGACGGAACTTTTCTGCTCCTCGCGGCGGGATTTCTACTTTTTTGATTGACAGCGGCGTTGATTGACATTCGCTTTTTTAGCTTTACTGGACTCGCTTTTGTTCTTCTGTTGGATTTTATGAATTTCTCTGCCATGCATAAGCTGTACATTGGGAATCTAAGCGACGGCGTGACCGCCGAGGACCTGGGGAGGACCTTTGACGAGCACAAGATCCCCTACACCGGACAGTTCCTCATGAAGAACGGCTACGCCTTCGTGGACTGTCCCGACGACCACTGGGCCATGAAAGCGATCGAGACCTTCTCCGGTGAGTGACCGCGGAGCCCTCCGTCCATTCATTCGGTCAGCTCGCGGGCTTGTGCGTGAACGTCCGCAGAGAACCATTCAACTTTTGCGGCTGCAGCCACGCACGGCCCCCCCCTCTAATCTTCCAGTCCACTATGACCCACAGAGGAGACCTCACTCCACCAGCAGGCCCCGCGTAGACTCAACACGCGCGTGTCCCTGACCCGCCGGCACTGCTGATATGAAGCGTGCACATTTCAGAAACACGCGGTGGTTTCCACGCACGAGCGTTTCAAACATGCACGCTGCACCCTTACGAGAAAGCTCCCCACTGTGACCCCCCCTCTTACGGTTCTGTCTGTTCCCAGGTAAGGTGGAACTTCACGGGAAACGGATCGAGGTGGAGCACTCCGTCCCCAAGAAGCAAAGGTAGGGCAGACTCACCCACGCCGCCCCCTCCTACACGTGTTACGAGGCTGCAGGCCTCCCTCCCCCCGTGCAGAGGGGGGTGGTTCTGGTGTAACGGTACCGGTTAAGTCACCACACTTTCTGCTTTAAATTAAAAGTGATGACGTAAACACGTCTTCCCCACGCTGCCAGTTTGCAGGAAGATTCTAAGCTATTAACATTTGTATAGTTTTTTTTTTTTTTTTTTAAAGAACGTGGTGATTTAGTTTGTCGGTTTGCGTGGAATCACGCTGGCGTGAAGTGGAGCCACGCACTGGCGTGAAAGCCCTCGCAATTGGTTCCTGGATTCTTCGTGCCTCTGGACCGAACCCGCTCCAGTCCAGAACCCCTACATTCTCTAGCAGGCCATTCCTTCTGCTCGTAACCTTTGGCACAGATTCGTGATGAGCCCCGCGCGCTGCACCGCCATTTGTCTTCACTGTTGCGCGCGCGGTCCTTCCGCGAGCTCGTCGAAGCTTTCCTGTGCTGTGTGTTTTTTTTTCTTCCGGTGAATAAAGGTTTTCTTGAATATTATTTGTGCACGCGCCCGTTAGCACAAAAAGCAAGGCTTAACGGGCGCGTGCAGCGGCTCACGTGAAGCCTAACATGGGGGACCGACGTGGCAGTGGGCGGTCACGTGTTACATGTGCTGTGACTTGTTGTGATGGCGCCGGGTCACGCGGGAGGCCCACACCTGCCCTGCCCGGGCACCGGGCTCAGTCCATTCGGGGTTCCCCGCGTGCGTTCCACTCAGGAACAGGAAAATGGCGAAGCTCGCCCCGTCTGTACGGTGGGGCTTGCTTTCTGAAAATGGCCCCCACGCTTTGACTCGGCGGTCGTGGCTGCCGCGTGGGCATTTCAACGGGAGGTATTCGTCCAAATTATGTGGTGTTGTTGTTGTTCAGGTAGAATTAAATTTTCTCCAGTGTTTCGTGTTTATCAAACATACGAATTAAATATCCAAGAAAACGTTAGATTTCCTTTCCATGGTTGCGTTCGCTACTGCTGCAATGCATTGTGGGCCCACAGTGACACACCCTTTCTTATTGAAGTAAAGTGGAAAAAAGCCACTTTCACAGAAATCATTTATATATTGATACATTTAATTTTTGTTGGCAAAAAAAAATCTAGCAGTGTGTTAGTGTGTTTTTTTAATTTGTGGTGAGATTGAATTTTTTCAGTGACTGGATGAATTATAGTTTTAGAATTTTTCTGCAGGATTTCAGCTGGAGTTGCAGTTGTTGACCCCGGTCGTCCTCTTGTGAGGTGTGGTGTGTGACCCGTTCCTCTGTCTGACGGTTTCCTCTCCGTGTAGAGAGCTGCAGGGTTTGTCGTGTGCTCTTTTTGTCCAGGATTCCTACCGTAGGTGAGGGTGTTTCCTGAAGTACGGTGGTTCTGGTTCCCGTCTGTGTGTCAATGGAGGGTTCCTGCAGTAATTGGACCAGAGCGCCAGGCTCGGGTCAGGAATCCAGAACTGCTGTTTCTGAAATGGGAGCCGAGTGTGTGTCTGTGTGTGTTGCTGGTGGGGGCGTTTCAGAGAAGCCAGCCTCATAGTTGGGGGAGGGGTCGTCTCTCTTTCTGCAGAATAAAGGTTGAATCTGCTCTTTCTGCCATCATGGCTCAACACTATCAGCTTCAAGTGGGCGGGGCCAATTTCGACCTTTGACCCCGACCATGGCTTTTGCGGGTGGGGGTGGTGTGGTTGTTGCATTATTGCGAGTAGAAAACTGAATGTTGGTTGATCAGGAAAGTTGGAATGTGGATGTAGACGAAGGGAAGGGCTTTTAGTGGGGGTGGGGGCTCTTTAGAGGAAGACCATACAGGATCCATAGTGTTGCTGAGGAGCGGCAGCTTCAAAGGGTCCGGGCTAACGCCGCCTGAAACGGGAAAACGCTCCAGAGCGTAGACACCATTAAAGAGAGTTTGTTACATATATACATAAATGTCTTCTTTACATAAACATTTTTTAATTAAATCTTTTACAATCAAGAGTGTTAAACTCAATCGTGCAGGGAGACAAAATCCAAAACACACCTTAGCTCACGAGCCGAACTGGAAAAACATCCGTTCAACACTCTAAACCTACATTTTTAAAACTTTAAAACCCTCACTTTTTACCTTTTAACATTAATAAGAACAGGCAGGAATATTATTTAAGAGTAAATAAATCTTCAACCCTGGAGTTGCAGTCTTTATGCTCTTTGATTGATCTCACCTTATAACCGTTAACATCAACGTAATTTCACTAGAATTTGAAGGAGAAAAGCGGCTGAGAATCTATTGAAATTACAGTGAAAAGTTACTGTATTTTCGAGATTGTGTACTTTGTACTGTGGTGTTAAAGGGTTAAATAACTTTTAATATTTTGCTCTCCATTACAATATATTTTGTCAAAATTTTACAAGTTAGAAATGGGTGTAGGAAAACAGACCATTAAAAATAATAAAGTAAAATTATCTGGAGGGCTGGATTTAACACATTTAGCCTATCCATTTTATAGATTTTCATGATCTGCTGTAATGCTGAGATGTTTTACAGCTGTTTTTAAATAAAAAAATAAAAAGGCTAGCAGGAGGTTCAGATGTATAAAACCCACCATGTGCTCTTCTTCCAGTGAGTTGGAGGTCAGATGGAAGACCTTCGTGGTTTTAGTTGTCTTCTCGTCGTCCGTCACCTGCAGAGTTTCATGGCGGTTTCCACGCTAAAGGAAACAGTTTTCTCCTGAACATCAGGATGTCCTGTTGAGATTCAAACAATATTGTTTCACAATTAATCTTTTTTTTTATTTCGTAGGTGTTTCACACGTCATAATTATTTACCTTTTTATAAAGCTACAGTGAGAAAAATGCCCAAATTTATTTAATAGAAAAACCAAATAAATCTGTCAGCTCTTCTTTGTTCTTCAGTGTCAGTTTAAAACGATTATTAATCATGAAAAAAGCTACATTGACTATTTTCAGGTTCTTCTGGTTCAGGCTGGTTTACATTTGAACCTTACAAGCAGGTCAGAACTGGTCCAGTGGTTCCTCTCCTGCTATAATTCAGACACAGGGTTCTGGGTTTAGGGATCTTTAGAGAATAATTGTCCTTTGTCTTCTATTTAAGTGCTTGGCTTTGGATTTTTCACAGTAGAATTCTGAAACTTTGCAGAGGCAGTAGTTCTGATGTTGGAGCATGCTTCATTGTTTGTCATCTGTCAGTTATCCAGGTCCGGTCCACATGCTGCAGAACCTCAGCTGTAGATGATCAGAATTTTTTTGCAGGTGTTCATGTGAACACAAGCGTCTCTCCTTTAACTCAGATACGTTCCTGGTTCTGGTTCTGAAATCTCTGTGCTGCAGCCGTGTTGGGGGCCTGGTTTCCTGTAAACGGCCGTGGGTCGGCCGTGTGAGCCGGTTCTGTGTCCCTCATGCTGGGAGCGGGCGGCTCCGGCTCTGCCTGGATTTCCTCTGTGGCTGAGCGGGGTGGGGGAAGGGCGAGGGGGTGGGGACGCGCAGAGGGGGTGTGACCAATCCTGTAGCCGCGGAGCCTGTGAGTGGTTGCTGGGCGCTGTCACGAGGTGGCCGATTGGTCCTCTCTCTCACTCCCAGCAGGCCCCGCCCCCTCGGTGGTGGTGTGTCCTTTTCTGGAACGCTGCCTCCGTTTCTGCTGCTCTCCTTCATCCCTTGGCGAGCTGCCACCCTCCCCACACCGAGCCAGCATTTCCACGGAGCTCCGGCAGCGAGCGGCACCAGGAAAACTGGACTCAACTCTTTTGGAGAGTCTGTGCTGGTTTACTGACATCTGGGATTGTGATGGATGACAGCGAGTGCTGGGCTCAGGCGGCGTGGAGGAGAACGCCGCTGTGTTCAGAAGAAGAAACCAAAGGCGGAGGTTACACCGCACAACGGCGTTTTGTTGGACTAAGTTTCAGGATCTTTGGAAAGACTTGAGGCTCATCTCTGATCTACGGTTAATGGACGGATTGCTCGGCTGGTTGTGGGCGGATGTCCTCCTGTTCTCTTCTCCAACACTTCTGATGGAACAAGATGTGAAAACTTGTAGAAAAGACGGAAACGTGAATCCTGCTCAGCAGATGTTTGATATTTAGTCAGTAAAGTCTTAATGTAATCTTTTTACTTTTTACTTACAATTATCCGGATCGTTCTGGATTTGAATATTTAATATTAGATCACGGCGTGAATTTGAACACGGTTGTTTTTTCTGTAAACATGGAGAACTTAATGCATAATTCATCCTGTTCATTTTAAACTGTTTAATTATAATAAAATGACATTTGGGTTAATATATATATACTAAGAAGAAGTTTTGTTCAAAATGTAATAAATGTTTGACCTTGTTGTTTTGAGACAGTTTTTAGAACTCTTTCTTTGAATGGTTTGTGTTTGTTTTGGTTGGAAACTTCTTCCTGTTTTCTCCAAGTTTTCTCTTGAGTGGAAATGTTCTGGCAGACAGAACCGTGTTTCTGATTTTTCCAGATTTTCCTTTAAATTTACTAACAATTCCTCCGGTTCCTTCTCTGGGGGAGTCGGGCGCCTGCAGCTTTCTGTGGGAAGTGGGTCAAAGCTAATCTCAGATACCTTAAACCGGTTTGGGTCCTGGTTAATGTAAACTCATTGAAGATCCTGGTTTAGGGGAGGTTGTTTAAAAGGTTTACTGCACTTTTACACAGCCCCAACCAACCGAGGAGTAAATAAAACAATTCAAAAATCTTTGTTTAGGGAAATCAAAGTGGAGTAAACAAAACAATCTCCCTGTAGACTGAAACCTTTCATTTTCCTGTTCCTTGAAAGCATTGCCGCCGGCTGAATTTGACTTTTTGTTGGTGTTAGTAAAACAGGCATTAGCCGTGTGGAATATATAAGCAGATGTTGTCGCAGAGATGAATAATCTGTTCTTCTAAACAACACAAGTTAATGTCGGGGGCCGGATCCGGCCCTCCAGGAAATTCTATCTGGCCCTCCAGATCATTTTAATTTATTGTTATTGGCCCGATCTACGTTTGGGCGCTTATTTCTAACTTTTACGTTTTGAGTAAATATATTTTTATGGAGAGTAAAATATTGAAAGTTAATTAAGGTTTAAGTTGATTTATTCTGGAATAATATTCCTGCATTTTTTATTATTCATATTTATGTTAAAAAGTTACAACGTTTAAAAAGTTACAAAGTAAAGTTTAAAAATTGTCATTCTGCTACCTTTTTGGACTAATTTGATATTTGCAAAAAAAAAAAAAGGACTTTTGAAGTTGAGCTAATATTTCAGCTAAATGCAAGCTGTTTTGGCTAATTTAAGCTTGTTTATTTAGTTTTTTTTTAAGCTGTTTTGGAGTAAGGGTAATATTTACATGTTACCTGTTTTGGCTAGTTTATTTGCTTTTTTTCAGTTTTTTAGGGTAATTAGAAGTTTAGCAAAATGCTAGCTGTTATGGCTAGGTTGGCTAAGGTTTTTTTTTTTTTTAGCATTTGGCCTTAAGTTATTATTTCAGCTATTAGCTTCAGTGTTTTTAGCAATCACTTTCACCATCTTCAGCTGTTAGCACTAGGATCCTCAGCGGCCAAATTCAGTTTACAAAATTCATACTAGCATTATTGCAGGTAATGTTAAATATCTAGTTCATAGTCATGTTAAAAAGTTACAGTTTTAAAAATGTAGTTTTAGAGTTCCATGAATGTTTATCGTGTTCGGCCCGCGACCTGAGGTGTGTTTTGGATTTTAGCCCCTTGTGGGACTAGGTATTTTGTATGACACCCCTGATCCAAACGTTTCCTCTTCATTCTGGACGTCTGAAGCAGATCTCTGGTGTTTTAAGCCGCTGGGCCTGAACTTTTCTTCCAGAGTTGAAGGAACGAGCTGGTTTTGCTCAGTAAACTGGAGAGGTGATGAAGAAGAACGGCGTGGGAGGAGTAATTTGGAGGAAGGAAGTGATGACAAAGAGCTATTGTTCCCGAGAGGAAGGAAAACGAGGACGGGAAGCGAGCATGGATGGATAGATGGATGGATGGATGATGGGAGAAACGGGGGCTGTCTCTTTAAGAAGCCCTCCTGGGCTCCCCTCCTCCACCCCGCCGCTCCGATTGTTCCTCTGAAGCGGCCGTCCGTCGACTGCTCTTACCCTCAACACAACCACGCCGCGCACGCGCACATCTGGGGGTGTGCGAGGCGCACACACAGGCATGGGGGGAGGGGCGCGGCAGCAATCGGGATGAAGACAAAGAGAGGAGGGTGGAGGCTTGTTGGTTGGGGCCCGAGGGTTCCTGTGTGTGCGTGCACAGCCATGGCGTTCTCCTGTTCCAATTTGATCCAACAGGTTTCAGTCATGTAGAAACTCTGACCCCCCCCCCCCATGGCCTGCTCTGGCGGGTCTTGGGGTGGGGGTCAACTGGATCCCCTCCTGGCTGGTTGCACTTCCTGTTTGTCCCGTCATCATGTTGTCTGTGTTTCCTGCTCAGTTCCCTCTCAGAAGCGCTGCTGGTTACTCTGCTACCATCTCCATGGCAACATGTTGAGCATGGCGCTGCTCCAGAAGGGGTGATGTGAACTCAAACCGTTATCTTCCCCCCGTTAGCAGTAAAATGAAATTATTTTAATATTTAACTTGCAAGAAAAACAACTTGTATGTTTAAATTAAATATTTGGCTTCAGAAAAACTGCTTAGTAGTAATACTCTGGAAAATGACAAGGAGTTAACAGGAGAATCAAATAAACAATGATAGCTCTACTTAGAGCTGGGAGACATAGGATTTTATATCGTGATATTTTTTTTTCCTCTTCATATTGTGCGATAATTATATATATCACAAAATAAATCAAATAATTGTATTTGTCAGATTTGAACAGTCTGTGGCTCATAACAAAAATGTATAAATCAGCAGGTTGTTTAGATTTAAATATTTGTTTCCTATCACACTTTTAACACAACAGGAACATGATGAAACTATTTTCCCCCCAGAAAACTAGGAATACTTGGAAAACAAGGAACTAGAAATATTACAAACTTAATTGAAAATTAATTACAATTCTTTAAAGTTTCAAAGGGAGCATAAATAAAACGGACCACTAAGCTGTTCAACCAGGTCCATCATAAACAAAACATTTCTTCAAATAAATTATGTTTTCAAGTTTCACAGAACAAACATAAAATTGCCAAACATTTGATAAACATCCGGTGAATAAGGTTTTTAAAGTTTTTCTTCACAGAGGAGGGTCCGAGGACAGGGATGCCAGGTTAACTTGGTTTAGTTTGGCAACCAGCTAGTGTCAATATTTTATGACTGTCTTTGTCTTTGTACAGTTAACGGTAATCCCACTGAGACGATTGCATCGTGATATTGGGCTATAGAAATAAAACTGAATTGATTATTTAGAACCGGGGTGTCAAACATACGGCCCTTGGGCCGGATCCGGACCCCCAGATGGTTTAATCTGGCCCAGTTATAAAGAAAGAAATATATAAGAAATTTTAAATAAGAAAGCAAGTCTCTACCCAATCCTGTGGCGAGTTATGGTTCTTTAAAGAAATGACCGCAATGTGCAATTACTAGGGGGAGCAAAGGAAACTCTACAAATCAAGAAATAAACACGATGAAGGCCAAACCATTCCAAGTTTTGGGAGAGAAAGAGAGGTCAACGCCAAAATCTTTGCAAGTTTGGAACCAAGGGCCTAAAACTGTTTGTTTAAACTTTTGTCTACTTCAGGTCGGCTCGGCTTGAATCTGCTCTCAGGTGGGGGCGTGTCTATCTGCTCTGTTGCTCGCCCCTCGTTACAGCAGCAGAAAACGTTTCAGGGATTTTTTTGACAACACAGGTGGTTGTTGATGTTGTTGTAAACTAATTTCGGACTCTGTCCCAAAGCTAAATTAAGATCACTTTCCTTCTTGTGAGGTTTCTAATAGCGGACAGCTCTGTTTGGCTCCGCCCCCACCGCAGGTGAGCTGACCTGCATTGCAGCCGTCTGATCAAAGTTAGTCTTCCGCCTTATTTATTCTAATAAAAGATTGATTTTGTCCAAAAACTTCAAATAAAGGCCATATTTTGCCATTAATTCAATCAAATATCAGTTACAGAACATAAAAACGTTTATTTTAGACAGCAGGACGGCCTGAGGGCGTCCGTCGGTTCCAGAGGGTTCATTTAGCTTAATTTTTCATTAATTAAATCATTTATATTTTTTTTGTAGCCCCCTCTTGAGTTCATGATCTGGATTGCTTTAATGTCAGATGTAAAACATTCAGTCTGTATAAAATTGAATAAACCTTTTTTTTCTTTTTTTAGTGAAATCTATTTTATTTGAAATACATTGGACTCTGTGAAGGAAAGTGTAATAATAAGTAATTAGACTACTAGGTTGTTTGAGGCATTTTTTCCAACTAAGAAAAAAACAAGAACAAAGCTACAGATAAAAAGTTGCTTAAAGGTTATTTTGCTGTTCTGTTTCTGGTCCGGCCCACTTCAGATCACACGGGTTAAACGCGGCCCCCAAACCAAAATGAGTTTAACACCCCTGCTTTAGCCTGCTGCTGCTCTGCAAGTCTGAACTTGACATCCAGTTTGCGCATGACCCGATTAGACGACTAATTGTGAAAAATAATTGGTGATCAGTCGACAACTAAAATAATCGTTTGTGGCAGCACTAATACAAATATAGTTACAGTAGTGTTCTCCTTTAACAACACGGTGGCATGATTATATGATTTTAGAACGGTTTTGTTGTTCTAACGCTAAAGCAAAGTTGTTACCTTCCCAGATGTTTTTGAAACATTTTTTTTTTTAATTGATAAGAATGACTAATATTAAGACAAACTACAGAGTTTCTTTATTTTTGTTTTCCATTGTGATTTTTGCCAAGAAAACGGTGTACCTTGGTTCAAAAAGTAAATAAAAACACCGACCTAATGCTAGTTGTGGATCACAGACAATGAGGCGGAAGATGAACGTGGATCCTACAGCTGCAGCTGTCAGAAATCCAACAACAAGGAAACCAATTTTTATTTAATTTTGGAATGTTTTTTTGGGGGGATTAATTTTTTCACAATAATGAGCATCACTGTTGTCTTAAAAATTGTGAAAACGCAGCGGTTCACCATGAAAGTCCCGCCCACTGTCGTTACGAGAGGCGAGCAGTTCAGAGTGGACAGAGACGCCTCCACCTGACCGCAGATTCCAACCGAGCCCACCTGAAATCCAGCTGGACCAAACTTCTCCCAAAAATATTTCCTCTATTGTTTTTCACAAACACAAAAAGTAACATTCATAGGAAAAAAGAAAACCTGGAAAAAAAACAACAGAATTCCAGGAAGATTGTCAAAAGGACAGCAGTGCTCTTAGGAGAGAAATTCTTATTTCTAGTAGCTGAGGCTCCAAAGGGTTAAAAATGTTCAAAATGTTTATTTAGCATGCGACTTCATATTGTGATGACTTGCAGATAATACTGTATTTCCTGAGTACAAGTCGCTCCGGAATACAAGTTGCAACAGCAAAATGTCTAATGAAGGAGAAGAAAACCATATGTAAGTCGCTCTGGAGTATAAGTCGCACCTTTAGGAGAAACGTGACGTTTCAAAACAAATCTGCCAAGCCCAGTGTAGCTAAATAAATACAAGAATGCTAACCTTCTAATCTCTATAAGAAAAATATCAAAGTTTAAGAGGAAAACAATCAGATTTTTTCCATGATTTCTTATTGGACGACTCTTCTTCTGCCACTGTCAGTAGCAAATACTTCAGATGCAGTGACCTCTAGTGGTGTTTAGAGAAAACAATGGCTAAAGAACAACCCGTGTTTACTGGGAAAATGACAAATACCAGGGTTTTTCCTGCATAGAGGATTAATTTACAAGCACCACCAGCTCCTGATGTTTAATCGAACAAATGATCAAGTGTTCTCAAGCATGGATCTTTTTCATTTCTATCTGCAGTTACACACACCCACCAGTAAGGGCGAGTGGCGCTGTGTCCAAATTGGTGCATGAAACGGCCACTCCAAGCCATTGACTTCTGCCCCAACTTGAACACCGACAGTTAAATCTGGTTTTAAATGTAAATAAAAGCCGAAAAAATAAGAGGTTTTCGCATTTCTCTGCGAAAATCAGAAATGGTGAGTATTGGTGGTTAAACAGATCCACGGTTTGGGACACACGTGTACCGAGGATCACCCCCATCCACCCCCCTCGCGGCCGCTGCGTTCCTCGTGCTCATGTAAGTTGCTTCTTGATGGTTATCCAAAACCTGAAGCTCCCGCCGCGTGTTGGAGGAGAGATCAGGTTTACCAGGTGTAAGGATCAAAAAGCGGGCATGGCAGTGCCTCACCTGCACATGAACAATGGGTAATAATAAATATTAGAAATATTTGAATGTTCCCACAGTTGGTTTCAATACTGCAAAAAGTAATGAAAGTTTAACTTTAACTTCTTCATTTCAGATTTAATTTGGACTGGGAGGAGGGGGGTTGTTTTGCATATTCATCATTCTTTTCTCTCAGTTTTTGTAGATTTGGCCTCAGTAATCAGAAACGACTCGTTTTTACATTTTTGTTAATGTTCAAGGATCTGTGTGTGTATATCTATGCTATAAGGTACTACATATGTTTCTTGAATTTATGTTTTAAAGCTTTTCAAAAAAATAATTTTAGGCTTTTATCTTCTGTTGTTGTTCCTGTTTTTTTTCTTTTACTTTTACTGAGAGATCTGAACCGTGATCCTAAAACTGTGACACAATCCGAACCGTCAGTTTTGTGATCCGTTATACCCCTAGTGAGTGTTGTTCTAAAACTGTGTACCTCTAGCTAAACGTAAATAGATAAATCTTGAGTCTGTTTGTCAAATCTATCAGTTTTACAGTTATGGAAAATCATAAAATAAGCAACTTTAAAAAAAAAAAGACTAAGGAAAGAGGAAAAACCTGACAGGTGGAGTGTAGTCACATTTAACTGGTGTCTGTTCTAACTGATGGTCATAACTAAGACTACCAAGAGTGTTTAAAAAGGTTTTATAAGATGAAACATTGACGAGTCAAATGCTCTGCTTCAGACTGTTCACTGTGCAGATGAGCAGCTGAGTAGTAATGAGTAGATGTTTGTTACACAATCCTATGTTCAGTAAATGTCCATGGATCTGAGGTGGTTTTTACTATGAAGCACTTAGAAGAAATAAAGAAACTTGAAATTGAATAATACTAATTTGCTCTTCATTTGTGTGAATTTACCTGCTAAAATAGTCAATTTGTAATACATTTTCTCGGGGGAGCAAATGTTAAGGGACCTGATCTAAGGCCGTAATGAGACACCACCACCACCTTATTTTAAGCCAAGGAAAACCCTGAAAAATATATATCCCTTTTGATGTCTAAAAGAAAACCAAACCACAAGTAAGTCTCTCCTGAGTACAAGTCACACCCTGGCTAAACAATAAAATAAATTTTACTCTGGAAAATACGGTAAGTGGCTGGAAAATACAGTAACTAAAAAAATACATTTATTGGAATTAATAGTGATTAATTTTTTCCGGTTTGCGATTAATTAATTAGCCTTTTTTTTATTGATTCCCGGTTTTAAATATATGCATAAGTTATTAATAACAGAGAATAAATATACAATGTCAGGGAGAAAATATATATATTTGTTATGGATTCAGCCAAAAATGTGAGGCTAAACTGTGGAACAACCAGCTTAGACTTTAGACAATCTACAAACATAAAGGAGTTCAGGAACAAATATAGAAATATGAGTGATAAATATGTACATATACTGAACATAAACAAACTGACATGTTTCTAAATATTTACTCATGTGTGGTGTAGAGATACATTTGGACCAACTCGATTGAAATGGAACCTAATGAGTGTTTATACGTGACGAATGAGGATGGGACGTTCCGTGTGTATGTTTCTAGATACATATTTATATGTGTAATTATTTGTGCGTGTATATGGATTTCTGAATGTGTACTTGTTGGAGAGGGAATAACACTATGACAGATAGTTGGTGCACTGGGTTAGAAATTTGGTGTGGGGCGGACATTTTTCAGTCCCTTCTAAATACTTGTCTTTTTCTATTTGGTCCCATCTTTCCTTTTAAAGTATACGTCTGAAATAAAATGTCCTCATTGTGGTCTGTGGAGGACGGAGGGTCGCGGCTGCACTCCGGTCAGGAGTCCCGTTAAACCTCAGTTTCCATTACCTGGGTTCTCAGCCGCCTTTCGTTGGAGCCCCCGCTGTATTTTTGCAGAGCCACACGCTGTGAAAAGCTGCAGCTGTGGGCGGGGCTTTGGGATGCAGCGGTCCCGTCTGAATCTTTCTAAAGAAACATGGCTCCGCCCGTGCACGACTCTGTCCCTCTGTGGAGGCCGCTGCTCCGTCTGCCGCCCCTCATCTTCGCTCCCCAACAGCTCCAGGTCAGCTGCTCTGAACAGAAGTCCCAACCTGAACGGGTGGTCTCTAAATCACACGTTCTCCCCCCTCAGACAGAACCAGGACCTGTCCACATGTGGATGCATGAAGCGGCAGGCTTTAGACTCCGCCCACATGGTTCCATGTCCATGTCACATGTCTGTCATGCAGGTGCTGATTGCATCATTTTAATGTCAACCACAGCCGTAAATGTAAATAAAGTTTCATTTGGATCAGTCTGAATATTAAACCAATCTAACTTGATCTTCAGTTCAAAATCTATTAGCAATTAGTTGGTTCAAAAAGACTTTTCATTTAAATGAAAAACCTGAGAACTTTCATTCATTCCCCCCCCCCCACACACACACACACACCCCTTAAAACAAGACCGCTTTTTAAAGATTTATAAAATTTACTAAATAATTTAAAAACATCAATGGATATTGATTTGATTGATTTCATATTGATTTGTCATTTAACTGCCCAGCCTTTTATTAAATAGAGTTTCGGTCAAAGGCAGTAAAACGTGTGAGTGTTTGAGTAAAGACGCTGAGGAGTGTGTGTGCATGAGAGCTGCCACAAACTATTACTTTAATAGTCGATTAAGCATCAATTTTTTTTTTGATTAGTCGACTAATCATTTCATGCGCAAACTGGATGTTAAGCACACATCTTAACCATCATTAGCTTTAAGCTAACTAAAAATGAAGACAATTAAGATGATAGTTTATTAAGCTTTTAATGAATAGTGCAGCTTCTGTCCTTCATTAGTTTCTGGGATTAAAACAAAAATAAATCAAACAAGAGAGAGATCAGGAATATACTTTCCATCAAACCTTTTTTTGACAGGTGCTCCGTCCCTTAAGATGATGTAACAATTTAATATCAATTTAACATATGAAGATACAATGGGTTAAAGGTCACCTGTCAAAATAAGTTTGATGGAAAGTATATTCCTGATCTCTCTGAGGTTGTTATCTGAAAAAATGACTTCTATTTTCACTAAAGATGAAGTTTTGGTCGCACTGACTCAAATATTAAAAGTGTGTTTTTGTCTTCAACTTTACGAAACTCTGACTCCACATTAGGGCTGCGACTAATCGACGACTAATTGACTATTGAATTAGTTGTCGATTATTTTAATATTCAAACAGTTGAGTGGACTCATCACAGCAGCACTAGTTTAATAAAAGTGATGATTTGAAAACAGCGCTGTTGTTACACACTGATGCTAGCATGCTACGATATTAGCTGCTAATGCTAACAAACTGCCCCGTCCATAAATGTAAACATGATCAGTTTAAAATGTTTTCACGGAGCGAACTGCAAATAAACACAACAACATTCATTCATTGAACATTTATAAAAACTTTATTTTATAGATATGAGGGACATGAATCCACTTTGTATTAACTTTATTGGTAGTCTCTCTGTAACATTACAGAGCTGTTGTTGAGAGATCTGCATCTCTGCCAGTGATTTCATAGAAAATATTCAAAACATTAAAATCTTTTTAAGATCCTTTTTTATGATTTCATATAAAAATGAATTATCTGGAGAAAGAATTAAGAAAAGATCTGTCCTGGTTTTCTCTGCATGTTTGGAGTTTATAATGAGAAGACAATAAAGACATGTTCATGCTGTTTATTAATTGATTTTATGCTATTTCATTTTCTTAACAAACTCTAGAAAAGACTATAAATGTCGTTCTTATCAGGTTCAGTCAACAGGTGACTGATGGCTGACAGTTCTCCTCTTTAAAGGAGTCTTTCTAGCTTTGATAAAGAGAAGAAACAACTCATTTGAGATAGAAAATAAAACTATAGAAATATTCATAGAGAACCAGAGAGCAAAGACTGATTAGAGATTTAAGGAGTTCCTTGGGGAAATTTATTTTTATTTTTTTTTATCTGAGGATGTTTTTATGTTGTGACTTCATCTCTGTTTGCATTCAACATGATGTTTTTAATAAAACCCATGTACATTTCTTGGTAAAATGGTGTAATAATTTGTCCAGTAAAAAACATGTTTAGATTTTTTTTTTTACTGAGTCAAAAACTAGATTTAGATTCTAACCTCAAACTTGGAGCATCAAACCACAGACAGTAACATCAGTTTGAAGACTGTTGCTCCAAAACTGTTCTGCTGAATGATTGTATTGTTTCTCTCTATGAGATGCTGGAGCTAGAGGTAGCTCACGAAACACCTGCTGCTTTCTTCTACAGACACTTTTACTGCTTGTACTTTGTCTTTGAGCCAATCTCCAGAAGACATGCTAAAATTAAATTCATTTTGTTATAAATATTCTGTCACTTGTAACCTTTGGAAAAAAATAAATAAAAGGAGATAGAAAAAAGATTCAAATTGAAAATCAAATTTGAAAGGAAAGAGTCTGAGGTTTTTTTATTTTGCCCATAGCTCTAGCTAAATATAGTTTTTTAATGGTAACTGTGATGTAAAGAAAGCCTAATAAATGTGAGGATTTCACAAATTCAACATTCAACAGTGAAATAAACAATTTTATGATTTTTAAAAATATATGTAAAACATTTATTTTTCAAATAAAAAAATTGTTAGAACACAATGCATTATGGTCTATATTTGCTAATCTAGTGAGTTTTGAGGTGAACTATTTTTCTGGTAAATTTCCAGGACAGAAAACATTAGAATTGTAAAGTCGGACACCCTTAAAAAATTAGCAGACAACCCAGATGAGGAGGCTCTGGAGCCACATGTGACTCTGTGAGCCCTCCAGTGTTCCTGTTCTTGATTTACTGTAACTTTTCAATCGTTTAAAAAAGTAACAGTATGTTAAAGTTTTTGTGTAAAAAGGATTTAGCTCTAGTTTTTGTTGTCCGTCTCCTCGGTCAGGTTCTTGTGTGGGTTCCTCTGGTAGAACCTGAACTTTTTCTGTATTCACGTCACAAGCAATGACAGTACAGGTTTGCATGCGAGCAGACGGCTGACCTAAATCGCCGTTTTCTTCTGACTGTCAGGACAGCGCTCTCGTTTTGATCGTTTCATCTGCTGAAGGATCTTTGAGCTTCCAGATGAAGCTGGTTTTTAAGGCGCTCCGCTCCCAGCCTGCTGTGTGTGGAGTGGCCAGTGGAGCTGAATTCTTGACATTTTTTCAACAGAGCTCAGAGTGAGGCTGAGGGAACCTTTAGGACGTCCGTCTGGCTTCTCATTGGCCGGCGGCAGCTTCACGCTGCGCTCTGATTTGCTGTCGGGACGCTGTAGTTTCTGTTCCACATGTGGGTCTGTGAGGATCCTGTTTAGCCGTCTGACAGACTTGGTGTCGTCATGGTCCACCTCCTTGAGGATCTTTGCGCCGTTAACTCTGAACATGCTGGAGTGGTTTGGCTGTGAGGCTGGGGCCCTCATGACCTCGCCTTCTCCCCCAAACAAAAACAGCGTCCCACCAACGGCATGTTGGGTAATTCACTTTTGGAGATTTCAGCAATCTTGGAATCAAAACGTTCAGCTCGTTCAGGACATTACTGCTTGTATTTTTGGTTTTCAGAAACTTATAGTTTTTGAAATATTGAAATCTGCTCCATAAGAAATGAATGAGAAAGTCTTCAGATTTCAACATATTCATGAACTATGTTTTTATTTTTTGGAGTAATTTCTAAAAAAAATTGAAGTTTAGCTAATATTTTAGCAATAAGCTAACATTTTTGGCTAATTTAGTTTACTGAGGAATTTGAGGCTATTGTGGAATTTAGCTAGTATTTAAGCAACAAGCTAGCTCTTTGGCTAATTTTTCCTCCACTGAGGCTTTTTAAGCTTGTTTTGACTATAGCTCATATTTTAGCAACATGCTAACATTTTTGGCTAATTTGTTTTCTATTGGGGTTTTAAAGGCACATTTAGAGTTTAGCTTCTATTTTAGCAACAGGCTCACAATTTAGTGAGGAATTTTAGGCTATTTTGGAGTTTAGCTTGTATTTAGGCAACATGCTAACTTTTTTGGCTAATTTGGCCTCTATTAAGGTTTTTTGGGTTTATTTGAGGTTTAGGTCATATTTGAGCAACACCAAATATTTTCCTAAATTGGCATGTATTGGGGATTTTTAAGCAATTTTACTACAAAATGTTAAGAAATTTAGGTTAACTTCAGTGCTCTTTAATAGTTCTGTAATGAACTAAATTTCCAGTCTTTTAGCAAATTTAACATTTTGCAAATATTTTTTGCATTTTCAGTTAATCCCTTGAGCAAATAGTCAGTTGTGTCACTATTTTCAGCAAAAAGCTTCAGGATCTTCAACTACTTTCTAGCTTATTAAACTATCATCTTCATTGTCTTTATTTTTAGTTAGTTTAAAGCTAATGATGGTTAGGATGTGTGCTTTACATCCACTTTTACACAAGACCAGATCGGTCAACTAATCTGAAAAAATCGTTGACTATTAAAATAATCGTTTGTGGCAGCACTAGTCCACACACAGATGAACAGCTGGCTGATGAAAAAACTTATTTGAGGTTAAATAAATACGTTGAAGTCTAAAGACTTCCAACTTTACTGCAAATACTTTGTTTAAAGCTAGGAGACTCACTAGAAAGTAGTAAATGATCTGTCCTTGCAGCATTTTGACTTAACCTGATAAGAAATCAAAATCTAGAAACACGGAGTTCCACACAAGCGTTCAGAAAGAGAAAATGAGATTAAAAAGTGGAAAAATTCTCATTAAAGATCAATTAAAAATATACATTTTGCTAGTTTTAGGTAAATGTGTTTTTTGAGTTTTTCTAAACCTAATTGTTGTTGTTTTGATTAAAGTGACAAAAAGTACTGTAATAAGTGGAAATGACTCATTTTAGAACAAAATGAGAATCTTAGCACAAGTTGGTCCTTCTTAATAAATCCTCATAAAATCTAAAACTCTCACTGATTCTTCAAACATAAATCTACATTTTTGTTTTTCTAAATATTAACAGTAAATGTCAATCTATTTTATCCACATTTATTTAACTTTAAAATAACAAATTGAACCAAAAATTAGGTTTATTTTGTCTCAGATCAAGTTTCTCTGTTGTCAAGAGTTTGGCGCAAAATACTTTTGACTGAATTAAAAAATAATTTCTTCATTTTTAGATTGTAGCTCTTAATGAGATAAAACCTCCTTTGTGCTGATTTAGAGAAAAGCTTGTGAAGGTTTAGAGAAAAGATAAACTAAATGACTTCAAATCTGGTGAAGTATGTTGTCTTAAAAAAAGGTTTGAAGTTTTTACAAGGATGAAATAGTTTGCTGTGAAGTCCAAGTAAATATCTTGACTATTTTTTTCTCCTTAAGGCAAAAAATAATTTAGACTAAAGGAAACATTCTGCCTCCTTCTGTAGCAGCTTTTTTTCTGCTGGAATAATGTTTAACATTTCTATTTTAAATCTTTTTTTCTCTAAATAAATATATCATGGAAAAAAATTGCTCAGATTAATTTGGTTAAACTTTTTTTTTTAAATTGAAATGTTTATGAAAAAAAAGTCATTTTTTGTTTCTTTTAATATGGCAGGAGCAATTCAATAAAACAGTTTTTCCTTTTTTGTCACTCTAATGTCTATGTCAAACTACAAACTCTAAATATATATGTTTTATTTCTTCTTTAAGCTCCAAACCAGAGAATTCATCCATCAAGCAACAAAAATGAAACTTTTTTTTCTTCTTCTTTTTCATTTACTGTTCCAGCCGTTTGTTACATAGAAGTTTCTTTTGCTGTTTCAGTTTAGGAAAAAAGCCAAAAAGGTTTTAAACTCTTTTTTTTTTACTTATTTCAAAATCCAAACACTGTTTTTTTTAATGAAATTGAAAGCTCAACTGCATTTTTAGAAAGCAGTTTTTGAGTAGAACATTTTTTCTTATCTACATTCTTGAATTACTTTAATAAAAATATGTATATATATATATAAATATTATAAAATAAAAATAATTTTTTTATATAAATAAAAATGAATAATGTTTATGTTTAAGAACACACGTTTAGTCGATTACTATTAAAATAGTCGACAACTATTTTGGTCGTGGTCGTCTTTAGTTTAGTTTTTCCTCGTTTTGATCTCTAAACTACGGTGCGCACTCTCTAATGCCGGGTCTGCCATTGTCTTGGTCACACATGCGCAGTAGTGCTAAACCGGTCAGCAGTGATGTCACAGGAAGTTCTCTGTAGCTTTATAACAACACACTAACAGAGCTGGAAAGAGTGGGAAACAAAAGACAAATAAAAAAGTTTCTAATGTAATTTCTGCAGGCAGAACTTCATGGGAGGACTATGGTGATGCATGAACACCTGATGATGTGAAAAAGTTTGATCACGCTGAACAGAGAGCTTCAACTAGCTAAGCTAAGCTAACATCGGCGCTAACACAGCTAGCTCTGCAGTAGCAGTTTCACGGTTTAAATGGATCGTGTGCGGCTGTCATTAATGGAGAAAACCAGAAGATCTGTAGCAGATCCGAGTCTACATAACATAGTGAACGTTCCATGATCTGCTCTTTTAACTAAATGCCACAAAGGGGGCGTGGCTTATGAGTTTACACTGGAAACGAACCGCTCAGCCAAGACTTCATTCATATTCGGAATTCCGCGATCACGTCGTTCAGTTTGAAGAGCGGATTATGAAACGTGCAGACAGAGAGGCTGTGTCGGTATAGATCTGCAGCAGTTAAGGAGCGATGTGAAGTAGTATTAGCTCAAGTAGCATTAGCTGCATTAAGCTACAATTAATTAACTTGAAGTCACAAAAACGGCAACAAACAGCAAAGTAACCACAACATTAAAGAGGAAACGCAGATTTATGGGTTCTCCACCAAACTGAAAAATATGTCATTTCGGTCTGCACATGTGCAGTGATGTAAGTAGTAATTAAAGTACTGTAGTACATACTAACATCTACTGCTTTTCTCCCTTTTTAAAAATATAATTTTCTCCTCTTTTTAAGGCCAGAAACAAATGAAGGAGAAAAGCTGCATGATTCATTATAGGCTTAATAAATGATTGTCTTTATTGTCTTCAAATTTTTAGCTGGTTAAGATGTATGTTTTACATCCAGCTGCTGCACGAACGATTCGCCGACTAATCGAAAAAAATAATTTAAGATTAGTCGAGTATTGAAATGATTGTTTATGGCAGCCCTACTGCTAAGGTCAGGATGGGAGTATGAGGGGGCTGTAAGGGATGATGGGAAGTGGGGAAAGCTTGTCCGCGCCAATAGTTTTTAGAGATTTTTTTGCTAAAAACAGCATCATCATTATTTAAAAAAAACCACTGGGACACTTTGAAAACAGATCAAAAGATGATCGGAGTGGGACTTGAATATGTTTGTTCTCAAATGACGTTTCATCGTGTGTGCATGAGGCAGGAGGACTTTCAGTTGTCTGTAGTTCAAATGTGGAATGTTGGGAAATGTGGTGTTCTGTGGTCAGCATACGGTCAGCTCTGTCAACCCCCACCACGGAGAAGAGCAGGTTCCCCTCCTTCCTGGTGTCCGTGAGCCGCGGCTCAGCGAGGTCTGCTGCGGGGTGTTTGGAAGGTCCCGCCGTCAC
The DNA here is from genome assembly GCA_003999625.1 of Oryzias javanicus. Taxonomy (NCBI): domain Eukaryota; kingdom Metazoa; phylum Chordata; class Actinopteri; order Beloniformes; family Adrianichthyidae; genus Oryzias; species Oryzias javanicus. Next base: position 1,107,723 of record CM012444.1, read on the forward strand.
CTTCAGCCGAGCTGCTCGTCTCCGTGCCCCCCCCCTCCCACGACTCCGCCGAGGAGTCAAAATGGAGGCCATGCCTGCTGGTCACATGTCTGCTCACAGGCATGTGCTTTGAGTGTGCGCACGAGCAAACATGCATGAGAAGGAGCCCCCTCCCCCAGCAGGAAAGTGTGTCACTTCTCCCTCCCCCTCTGAAGGGGGTGTGCCGTATCACAGCCTGGCTCACATGGCGTGTAAGGGGGTCTGGCCGGGGGGAACCCTGTGTAGGTGTTCCACTGTGGAGCTATTTTGGGGCCATAAATATTTGAAACCTGAATAAAACATTTTGAATAAAAGTTGGTGATCGGCCTAAAAAATGTAAATGTCCAAAACTTTTTGCTATTCTAAAATAATCTAAATTGTTTTCAGCCTCAGAGGTTTTCTTTTTGTTTTTTTTTCAGTTTCAAATCTTTTTTTTGTTTGTTTTTGAATCAGAAAATTTCAGTTTCAAAGGAACAGTCAAAATCGATGAGGGTGGTAACCAGTCCCGGTGCATTCACTGACTCTGAAAACGGTGGTAATTACTGTCAGAAAATGGCTGTTAAGTCTGTTCTATCATAAGAGGAAAAAAAAGATTTAAAACTGAAAAAAAAAGTCGTGACATTTATTTTTTTTGTTTTGAAACTTAAAAAACATTTAACAAAAGGTTTTCAACATTTTACACTTGGCCAAGCACCAGTATTTTTTTTTCAAAATATTTTATTTGGGTTTTAAATATTTATGGTCTTGATTTGGCTCCATCTTCCACCTGGAGCACACGCCCCCATCGGTGGGGGCTGACCATTCCTCTCATGTCTACCCCTCCTCTGAAATCATGACCCCTGTAAGCGTTGGTCTGCAGCTGATTGTAGAAAGAAGACTTTACAGGAGAAGAGCTCCTGATGTCAGGTCAATCTGGGGACACAACTATTAACGTTCCTCACCGTTTCATTCAAACCTTTGGGACACCGCTTTGCTTCAGTCTGATATGATTTGTGTTTTACTAAACGAAAAGCTGCAGAAATTGTTTTTTTTTTCTAATTTAGATATTTAGCAATAAAGAAAAAGCTTTTACTTTCTCATACTTCGTCTGTTGTAATGTAATTTAAAAAATTCTCAAATTTAGCTTAACACCTGTGTTTGACACTTTCATTGCAAATGTGCAACAGGAACTCAATCCAGTTTAGTGTGGTAACATACAGTTCATTGCAGCATTAAACACTCAACCACTCACTCTCTCAAATTATTTCAATCATTTCTATGTTTTGTTATGCTGTTTGTCCCCCCAAAAAATATTTTTTTAAAACAAACTTTGAACAAAGTGAAATAAACTCAAAGTTTAAATTAAAAAAAGTATTGCTTAAAAACACTGGATGATTTTTTAATGTATTTTTGAAAATGTGAAATTTAGTAAGGATGAAAACATTTTAATGGCTTTTACTTCCATGTTTTTCTATAATTGTTTTCAATATTATTTTAAATTAAAGAAAAATATTTACCAAATGTAGTCTTTTCCTAGGATAAAAATAGATTTTTGCCATTGTTAATGTAAAGTTTGAGCAATCACAGCTAATGAATTATCTGAACATTTTGCTTAGAAACAGGAACATAGGGTGGAAGTGAAGAACGATTTTCAGCTTTTTCTCGTCTTTTCAGAAGACTTTTCTCTTTCTCTCCTGCTTTCACTGAATCTCAGCTGAACACGTGTGAACTGCAGGCGTGTTCAGCTTTGTCTTCATGTGTGGAAATTTCCACACGTCCCAAAGCCATGTCGGTCAAAAATCTAAATCATGTTCAAATATTGTTGCACTCATTTAAGCTTTACCTGATTATTTTCTGCATTCTTTTATTGAATAAAACAAGAGATTATTAATTTAGAGTTGTTGTTTTTTATTTTCATTATGTTCCCGTATGATTTAAACGAATGTAGAACAGTCTTTGTTTCGGGTTTAAAGTAAAGATGTGCAGAGAATCGGCCGGGCTGCTCCGTGGACCCCGAAACCCTCCGCGGCGGCGGTGGTTCGGTCCGCGGAGCTGAAGGAGCCGCGCGCGCCTCCAGCTCCGCGGCCCTCTGCTGTTCAAACAGCGCAGCCGCAGCGCTGCTCGCTGATTGGCTGCAGATGTGGGCAGAAGAGACGGGCCCCTCCGCCCGTCGCGCCTCCATTGGCTGCCGCTGCCCCCACCCCCTTCCACACCGACTGCTCTGGGAGCGAGGACTGACGTCACTCCTCCATTCAGTCAAACACACGCGCACGGTCTGGCGCGGCCCAGACAGGAAGTCCCTCCCCTCCCGTCCCCTCCGCTGCTCAGGAGGAGCTTCCCTCCGTGCTCGTCCTCCTCGTACGGAGCTGCAGATCGCTGCCGTCGTGGATCATCGCTCTGAAAGGGCAGCACAATGCTGGAGCCTGAAAAGATCCGCTCAGCCCTGAAGTTCACGAGGCTCCGAGGAGTTCAGTGACTTCTATTGATCATCAAAAACTCAAAATTGATTTCACTCAGTGAAATGATTCGTTTGAGATGCAGTTAAAGTTTCAACAGTCTCATTCCCCTGCATTTTTTATGTCTGCACTGAAAAAAATAAATGCCACGTTTGGACAGATTTGGATGAGCTGCTCTGTGGTGGAAGAAACAAAAACAATAGTTTGCAATCGTCTAAAATGTTTTTATTGTTCATATGTTGCTCCTCCAACCAAAATAATTTAAAACTATCTCGATAAACGAGATTTTCTTGGTACTGATGAATCTGAACTACTTCCTATATGATTGGAGCCTTTGAGGAGATTAAATCAGTTATAATATTGTGGATTTAGTCTTTCCTTGAGTTTACATTTTCAAACTAAATTTTCTGCCAAATTGTTTTTCATTTTTTAAAACAAAACTTATATTGTTCACGAAATTCATCCAAATGAGCTGATTCCCTTTAAAAACAGATCATGTTTAACGTAGTTTATTAAGAAGATGAAATAGTTCAGAAATTAAGAGGGATTTGTTTTTCCCAGGTGTTTTTGTTTTTGATCAGCTTTAATGTGTGCGTGTCATGCGTGAACGACCCCTCAGGTCATCAACCCGTTTACTTCCTGGTCCTTTCCTTTTTCCCAGTTGTTTTCATCTGGGTTTTCTGACCGTCTTTCTGTCTTGAGTATTCACCCGCGCGGCTGACTCGTTTCTGTCCACCCTATCGTGCGCTCTCTCTCTTTTTTTCTCTTAGTCCGCCATTGAAAAACTCGAGCGGTTTCTCTAAATCTCGGCGCGCGGACCCGGTCTCCCGCACGCTCTCCTCTTCGACCGTCTGTCCAAACAGAAGCGCGCCCCCGAGAACTTGGGCTTTCCGCGTGCACAGCTGCTCGCAGGGTCGTATTCGGCTTTAAACCGCTCGGTATGAGCGCGCGCGCACACTTGAAATCTACACATCTTCTCTCGTTTACGTGAAAACTCTTAACTTCACTCTCTCTGACTACTTTACGTCCTATCTCTGGTTACACTGCTACAGCCTTTCATGCGCGGCCACGCGGCATAACCGACAAGACAGCAGCTGCAGAAGAGGGCAGGTGGCTGCGGTGACGTCCTCCTTCAATCAGCCAATGAGGTCTTCAGCAGCGCGCGTGCTGTGTCTCACGTGACTCCTTGTTCATTGTAGTAAATGGGCGTTGTCTTCTCTAACATGGCTGCTCACATGGACGCAGGCGGTTGAGCCTTAATGGCGTCAAGCGACACCAGTTTCAGCCTGAAAACGCTGCTCGTTTTTGTTCAGCCCACCAAACAGAATATCCACCTACGCTGCGGGTTCTTGGAAGGAACAACTTTGCCATAAATTACCCACTTTTGTTCCAAAATGGCACTTTAACATACCACCACGTAGGGTTTTAGTGGCTCAGGGCGGCCTTAAGACCCAGACCGGATCTAACCGCCTCGTGGCTTCTCTTGGTTTATTTTAAATTATAATAACGTCACAAATGTTAGTATCCGCCGTGGTGTCGAGATCCTGTGTTTTTGTTCTCTCCTAATCCAGACATTTGCTGCCTTCCCGCCGCGCGACCACGGTATCCGGCGAGTCGGGCGGATCAGTGCCGGTGGAAGAGCTCGTTCGGACGGCAGATTGCTCAGATATTCACGTTTTATTCGTTTTTAATGTCCCAAAACCGACAGCTGCACCAAACTCGCCGTCCGGGGTCACTTTGAGCAGAGCTCGGGCCCGGTTCCCACAGTCAGTGCGCAGCGGGGCATCGAAACCGTCATGTCGGCTTTTAAAAATGTTTCTAACATGTTTTCCTGCACGGACGGTGGTGAGGCGGGAAGCACGAGGCCTCACAGCACAACGCCCGTGCGTTTCTGAGCTCCCGCTTCAGTCTGAAAGCTGCGAGGCCGGCTTGGTCCTCCCCCGTTTCAAAATGGAGACCCTCGTTTCTCCAAAATGGAGGCTGGCCTCAGCGCCCGCCCGCGCGGCGGAGGGGTCACGATGGAGAACGGAGCCCGCACTTTGACCCGCATCGGTGTGTGCCCCCCCAGCCCTAACGAGCTCCAGACCGGCTGCCCCCCACCATAAAGATCCGGAGTCAGCAGTTCGTAGGAAAAACAGCGAGCAGATATGTTTTAAAAAGGCAAATAAAACATTATGAGCACATTGAAAACATGCTTTTATCGTTTAAATTACGCTTTATTGCTTCAGATGAAAACTGTATTTAGAAACTTAACACAATTTTTTTATTTCCAAAATTTATTTTTATTTTTTGTTTCATTTCCGCTGTTGCCTCAGCGCTGATCATACATTTTGATTTATGGATTTTTTTGGTCTGTGTTTTCAAAACTAAATTAACCTACATATAAATGACGGGGAATTTAAACATTTTTCCCAAATAGAAAATAGAAAATTATTTCCAATTTTTGAATTTTTGTTTACATTTTAAACAATTTAACCAAAAAAGAAATGAATCAAATAAATGATTGAAAAAGCATCTTGCCAGATTGACAGACATTAAGACTTCAACAAATATAGGAAAAAACGGTTTAGCTTGATTTTTTTAAAATATTCATGTTTTTTATGTAAATTTATTTATTTTTTTAGTTAATTGTAGTTAAATTAAATACTTGTATTTAACGAAGCAGAAGTATTTTCAGATGATTTTCTCAGAGAGGAACATTAAATTGGAAAAAATATGTAACAATTAAAAAGATAATTGTTAATTAAAATCAGCTACAAGGAAAATGTATTCTGTACATTTTCAATTCATCCTTTACATATTTATTTACAGTATTTTAATTCAATAGAAGAAAAAATAGATCCAGTCTTATGTTCCAGACCCCTTTGACTTCTGGAGTAGTTGATTCTTTTTTTCACCTGATGCTTGTATGCAGACAATAATAGTTCATCGTGTATTTGTGCTTTGAGTTGAGAGATGCTGGGGTTGGTTCTGCTGGTTCTGCTGCGTGGGTTCTCATTGGATCAGAACATGATGGGGACTGAAAGGAAAGTGAAGGTCCTGCTCCTCCTCCTGGTCTTCATTTTGCTCTTGGTGTCCGTGTTTCTATTTAAAGATGTCCTGCAGCTGAGGGAAGAACAGGAAAACCCAGCTGAAGTGAAGGAAGGTGTTGGTGGCATAAAAGTCAATAATTCCAAGCTGGATGAAGTTTTTCAGGCTCTTCTGTAGACTCGAGTGGCTTTTCTTCTGGTTCACCTGTTGAAAAGTGGGGGTTGCTGTAGTGTCAGAGCTGCTTCAGATGTCTGGGCTCCTCCATTTCTCTGCATTTTGTTTTTTTCTTTTCTCAAGCTTCAGATGTGGCTCCTATCTTCCTCTCTCTGTCACGCATTCATGCAGTTTCTGCTTCATCTGATGGTTCCAAGACTGAGTTAGTGTTGGTGGTGTTTTGGGGACGACCGCTCTGATGCTGGATGCTAACAAGCTGGCATTCGGTCGTCTTCATCCACTCGCTCCTCGCCGACTTCAATAAAATATTAATCTGTTTTTTTTTTTTTGCTGGCCACATAGCTCCTATAAAATATTAAGCCTGTGCACTTGTGTGCTTGTTTGCTCCTCCAGCAGATGTTGGAGGTGAACCTGTGATGAAGTGGTTCTGCAGGAGGTCCTCACCTCTCAGTCAACACCTCTGTACTTGTGTGGTTAAAAACGGGTCAGGTAGCCCGGTTCTATGGCACGAGCGGCGCTGCTCAAACTTTTATTGGCTTATGGTTAAATTCGGTGTAGTTATTGAGCGCTTTGGAAGAATCAAGCTGGTGTGACTGTTACTCATAGCGCAGCAGAAACTCATCTGTGAAGTCATCCAGGATGGTTTCATATCAGAGAAGTCCCACTCCGATCATCTTTTGATCCATTTTCAAAGCGTTCGCAGTGGTCTTTTAATTATGATTGTGTGGGGGGGGGTTTGTCTAAAACCATGTCGTTTTCTACAGTATAGTTTCTGCAGAGTGGCAGGAGTTCTTTAGAAGTTCACCTATGAGTTGTGAACACTATTGTTGGCATGGAACAACCCCACCCCCACTTCCCATTCTATCCATCTGTTTATACAACCTCCTGCTAGCTTATAGCACCTCACAACTCCAACATAACGTCAGTGGTGCAACAAAAAAGGGTAAAATATCAATTCTATCCAGCCGTACTGTTTAGATCCAGATTCCAGCTCAGACGAGGAAATCAAAGACGTTCATGGATCTATTTGCTGTAAGCGGATGCATCAGAATGGAGCAGAGCAGAGACACTGTGACCCACGTAATGTATTTTTAACACCACAAATGTGATGTTTTTCAATTTAATTTTTTTTTGTTATTTTCCTGATTTACAACGATCTCATTACAAAAATACTCAGAAATGCAATTTGGAGTTTTTTTTGATGAATATATGAGCCTCTTACCCAGGGGACTTTCTCTATTATACAGAAAAAACTAAAAGTGAAGTCCAGAAAAAATATTTTAGAATCTAAAAGTTTTAATAATAGAAACTAAGAAGATTTTGGGGATAAAAACTCAGCTGATAAGCACATGAAAAGACATTTTTAGGTACTAATTTTTGGTTTCCCCGTCATTTGCTGCGTGTACATGTAAAAAATGTCTTTAATCTGATCATGAACTGAATTACCGTATTTTCTGGACTATAAGCCACTACTTTTCCTCTGGGTTTTTAACCATGCCACTTATACCAATTGTGTAGATTTCTCTTCCACCACTAGGGGCGCTCTAACTTAAATAAAAAATAAGAGACGAAAAATCAATGCAGATATTTGCAGACTTTAGCACGGTGTGGCTTGCATATATATATATATTTTTAGCGGATGTTGCTTATATACAGGTGCGCTCTATAGTCCAGAAAATACGGTATTTCCGAAGCCTCCTCCAGAGCTCACACAGTCTATGCATGACGTAAAAGCAAATGATTGCAGTAATGACCCACAATCAGAAGAAATTGTTTACATGCACCACAATCAAATCAACAATAGACATAACCCACCCATCTCAATCAGAAAGAACTTTGGATCCAAATGAGTTTGATCGGGTCAGAGTGTTTCTAATGTGTGTTTAGATGAATTGATGAACACGTTTACTTGTGTCCACGTAAACAAAATAGTGTTGGTGGTGTCTGGTTAGGCCACAGTAATACCATTCAGAGCTGGTTTGTTGCCTTGTTCCATCTCTTTTGATGGAGCGGTTTCAGAAGCAAGCAGTATTCCTGACCGGCCCCAGACCCCCAGACCCGTCTCGTTTCATTAGCTCTGTACGACTGTCATTCAGCTGATTCATGGTCTAAAAGGAAATCATGTGATATTGATGTCCTTTTTTCTGCTGCCGTATGTGAAAGCAGTTTCTTGATTTCCCTTGGGACTTTCAGTTCTGTGTTTTACGTCATGCAAAGAGTAACTCAGAAGTTACTCTTTTGTTGAGTTTTTGTACTGAAGGTCAGGAGACATGGTGGATGACCATAACAACTGGAATACGTCGGATTCAGAGTCACAAAGACACAATTCACTCTTCATTTACAAATTACAATTGAGTAGGCCTGCTAAATACATTGAAAATTTATCATCATTGCAAAATCAGTCAAACATAGTATATGTTTTGTACAAGACAATGTAAACTGCAATAAATGGTTACTGCAATAAATGGTTACTCAGGTGCTAAAACAATCTAATGGCAGCTTGAAGTATTTAACAAATTAAACGGCGTCCTCCGCGTGTCTGATCAGCTGGATGGACCCCTTATTGACCAATCAAATGAAGCCTTCATGTTAGATGCCCGCCTCCTATGCAGACGAGGGTCTTTTGGAATATAATAAAAGTTGTTTTGACTTAAATAAACTGTTGCAGTGAAACTGAAATGATCATTCTTTCAGGCATATCACATTTTTCCCCATCATGCATTGTGGTGGGTAAATGCTAGCATGTGGCTGCAGAGAACTGGTTGCTCCTGTACCATGTTCATTTGTCCTTCAGAACCGAGTTCTCTGGACTTTCCTAGTGTCATCAAGATGAGACGAGACTTGGTTCAAATGGCTTTCACACGGTTGTTTTTGGAGAAATCAAAAGAGTGAAGAAAACGAACAATGTGTTGTTTCAGCAGCTGCTCATATGGGGGCGCTGTTGTCTGAAAAGAGCTCTTACCAGGATAGAAATAAAGCTGGAAGAAGAAGAGCAGCTAGTCCTACTCATCCTCTGACTGTCACGTATGAAGACGGTCCTCACAACGCCACGTTTACCCAGCAGACATTTCCAGGCCTCTTTGTGATTCCTGCTTCTTCAGATTCTCTGTGGCCGTCTTATTCTCCTCCAAACACAGGAAGCTTACTGCATTTCTTCCCTTTGGTTCTCCTCCTATCTTTGCTCTGTCTGCATTCACTGGGGCTGGGTATCGATTTACAAGAGCCCGAATCGATTAGATTCCAATTTTTTCGATTCTTCAGTTCAATTTGGAGTTTACAGATTAAAACAAGTTTGTTAAGAAATACATTAATAATCTGGTATATGATTTGATTATATTTATATTAATCTGATCCAGTTCACATACTGTAAATATATCAGTGAAATACTGAGATTGTTAATATCATCCAGTGTTACATGGATTCTCTAAAGGAGAAGTTCTAACAGAAATGTTCAGATCATTAACATTGGAAACATTGTTCTGCTTAGAGTAAACTGTTCTGGGGTTTCTTCTGTCTGGAACACACATGGAGATACATTTGTGCCTCTGAACCGTTTGTGTGAATTTCTGTCAGTGACGGGGCTTCTCTGAAGATCTCTTCCTGGATGTCCTCCTCTGGTTTGAGATGGGATTAGGCTGTAAAGTTTCTGCTGAAGTAACGGGTCATCAGCTGGCTCCATATCTGTGCTCCACTGTGGGAGTTCAGCTCAGAAGGAGGTTCTGCTCCCCCCGATGGAGCACCTGATAAGATGTGGGAGACCTAAGCATTGCATGCTAACAGGATTTCCATATCTTTCTCTCTGTGATGGATCATTGAAGTCTGGGGGGTGGGGGCCCTTCATGGTGTGACCCTTGACCCCTGGCCTCTTCAAGAAGCAAAGGTCTTTTCTGTTCTCTCTTCTTTCAGAAGGCTTCCTTTTCAACTCCAGGCTCCCTCTGTCCTCTCCTCCTCCTCTGTGCTCCTTTTTCCTCCTGGTAGCTGCAGCAGCAAATGCCTCAGCAGATGAGGACATTCCTGTGTTTTTCACAAACATCTCTGTCTCTGCAACACAAACCAGTCTGAGCTCATGCTGGTTCTGTATGGCTGAGAACCTGCTGCAGGGACTCCACAAGTTAACCTTATTTAAGCCAAGCTAACATTTGATTTGTCCCCAGATCTTCTGACAGGTTGTTGTTTATGAAGGCTATGCGATCTATAATCATCTTAAAAGATGACCATAACACTCTATTATGATGTAATCACAGCTGGCGCTGCACGATATGGTTAAAACTTGGGATGTGCAATATTAGTTATTGATCAATATCACAATGACCATAACGTTTTCATTTCATTGGAAGAGTTTTATTTAATTAAAAGTCAACATAACTTTAATTATATTTCAAATGATTCACGTCTGCTTAGGAGGCGGTCATCTTACATCGTAACGCTCCATTTGATTGGTCAATGACATGAAAAGGTCCATCTGGTTGGTCTAAACTGGTTCTATTAAACTCACCAAATACTTCATGCTGCCATGAGCTTATCTGAGCTTGTGTGTAATCATTTAAAGACTTACTCTTTTGAACATGTTCTTGTTACATTTTTCCAATCAGAGGACATGTAAAAACAAAAACAAGCTCATAGTTGCATTTCTGAGTATTTCTTTCTTTAAATTGTTGTGAATCAGGAGCAGATGAAAAAATGATGCTGTTTGAAAAAGCTTGCAGATGTGATGTAAGACCTACAGTCATCAGCTCACCTGCTCCCTGCTCATTCACTTACAGACAAACAGATCCATGAACGTCTTTGTTTTCCTCGTCTGAGCTGGAATCTGGATCAGAACCGAACGGCCGGATAACTCTGATATGGATCGCCATTTTCGTTACGCTGTTGTGAATGTTAGGTTGGGGGGTGTGTGGGGGTTTGAGCTGGTGGGAGAGAGTGTAAACAAAGGGATGATGGGAAGTGGGGGCAGGGTTACTCTGTACCAAAAGCCACAACTCAGAGGTAAATTTCTTTTGAACTCCAGTTGTTCTGTGCTAGAAAACGAGAGATTTCTTATTTTGTCAAAACAGCATCTTCATCATAATTAAATAAACTCAGGGAAATCTCTGAAAATGAATCCAAAGACGATCAGAGTAGGAATTTAACGTAACCATTCCTTCCAGTTTGTGCGCTCCTGTGCGATCGGGCTGCCACAAACGACTATTTTAATATCCGACTAATCACTGATCAATTTCTCCCGTCATGTCGACTAACCGGGTCGTACGTGAGCTGGATGTAAAACACACATCTTAACCATCTTTAAACTTATTGTATTCTAACTAAAAATAAAGACAATTAGAATGATAATTTATTAAACCTTAGATAAATCATGCATCTTTTTTCCTTTGTTTTAAAAAAAAAAAAAGTAATCTGAGTCAACAGAACACAGACTGAATAAAATCCTACAATGATTTTTCAAAAGCTTCAAAACATAAAGTGACAACAAAATGACTATTAAATTGGTTGTCGACTATTTTTAACGGTTGACATAGTCGTGACTAATCATGGGAGCTCTTATTGTGATGAGGATACATTTTCAATCAATTGTGCAGGTCCAGCCCCAGCTGGCTGAGGTCATTCTTGTAGTCTTCCCTTCAATTGGTTGTTTTCCAGCTCTGTATTCTTAACTGATGCATACGGTAACATTCTTTAGAGTTGTTAGTTTGGAGGTTCTGGGACTGCAGCGCCTGCAGAGCAGAGGTTCCTCGCTGGTCACGCTCCTTAAAGCAGGGGTGTCAAACTCAAAATCCAAAACACCTTAGGTCGCGAGCTGAACGGGATAGACATTTGTTCAACACTCTTAAAACTTTAAAACCGTAACTTTTTAACATAATTATGAACTACATATATAGCATTATCTGCGATAATGCTAGTGTGAATGCTGTTAGCTGAATTTGGTTGCTGAAGATGATGGCTAAAAACACTGAAGCTGATTGCTGAAAAAGCTAAAGCGAATAGCCAGCTAAAATATTAGCCAAATGCCAAATAACCCAAAAAAATTAAAAAAAAACACAAGTTAGCCAAAACAGCTAGCATGTGACTGAAAAAATAGCTTTACTTCAAAATAGCTTAAAAAGCAGAGAAAAGAGCCTAAATTAGCCAAGTCTGCTAGCATGTAGCTGAAATATTAACAAAACTCCAAAATCTTAGTAAATGTCCAAAACAGCTAGCAGAATGACAAACTTTGAGAGTAACTTTTTAACATAATTATGAAAAATATAAAGACAGGAATATTATTCCAGAATAAATCAACTTAAACCTTAAATAACTTTCAATATTTTACTCACCATAAAAATATATTTAGTAAAACTTATACAACTTAGAAATAAGCACAAGATATCATCGGGTCATTAATGACAATAAAGTCAAATGATCTGGAGGGCCGGATGGAGTTACCCGGAGGGCCGGATCCGGCTCTGATGAGACCAAAGAAGCATGAGTCCACCTCCGTAGTCTCAGCGAGAGAAATCCTCCCTCTCATTCATCTGATCCAGAGTCCAACCTTCAAGCAGAGAAGTCCTGTGTTAGTTCAAAACTTCCATTTTGGTTGACACCTTCATGTGTTCCTCAGGAGAAACCTCTTCAAAGATCTGTCTTTACCTTCTGCAGCCACGTCCAAACGTTGACAGCTTTGATTGTCGGCTTCACGGCTCCCGCGATATTTAACCCGTCTGAACTCTGGGAGGCTTCAGCACAGATGCTGAAGGAATGCCCGCCAGCGCTCGTCTGAGATGCTAACAGGCTCGAGCTGCTGGTCAGTGTCTGACCTGCATCCTCACCTGTCGCCAGGTGGAGCACCTATAAACTAGAGCTTTCATGATTAGTCAACTAATCGACGAGTAATCAACTATTAACATAGTCAGCGATTAATTTAATAGTCGATTAGTCGTTACTTTATATTCTATGGAGTCAGAGTGTAGTAAAGATGAAAGTTATAATGACATTCTGATAGATTTATGGATTATTTTGGCATTTATTAAGGTTTTTTTAGGCTAATTTGTAGTTAAACGAATATTTCAGTGACATGCTCGCTGTTTTGGCTAATTTGGGCTTTTTTTCCCATTTTCGTATTTAAATAATATTTCAGCATGCTATCAGCTTCAGTGTTTCCAGCGGCCAAATTCAGTTTACAGTATTCACACTATTATTATCTCAGGTATTCCTATATATCTAGTTTTTAGTTAGTTTAAAGCTAATGATGGTTAAGATTTGAACTTTACATCCAGTTTATGCATGACGCGATTAGTCGACTAATCTGATAAAATAATCCGTGATAAGTCGACTGTTAAATGAACCGTTTGTGTCAGCACGACTGCACACCTTTGCAGGTACAAACCCCCCACATGTCCTCTGACAAACCCCCGTCCCAGCAGCCCTCCTCCTCCTTATGTAAACCATCCAGCCCACCCCCACACTGCTCACGTACCCAACCCCCGCCAGAGAACTTATCTGACCCTACCACCGCCACCTGCTGACTCCATTGGCTGAAACCATGGTAACAGCTTAGGAATGGGCGGGAAAGGAAAAGATGGATGGATGGATGAGCAGAAGGAAAACAAAACAACATTCTTCACATTAGCATGAGTGCCCTTTATCTGTTAGTCCTGCAAAGCCCCGCCCCCTCAGATCAGAGCGCTTCACCTGTCTGAAGAAACACCCCAGAACTTCTGATCCATTGAGGTGACAGATGGTTGTAGGAGTGAAGCTGCAGACCATCATCCCGTCATCCAGGAAGATTATCCGCCTTCACATGGATTCATAACAAACTGCAGAATCTATTGTTAATGACAATAATGACAGGAAATACACACTGTGAAGCATGACAGAGCTGTATAAATAAAGCTTTATTTGGTTTGAATGAATAAAACATGCTTGGTTCTCTTCATAAATAATTTAATGATTGAACCAGATTTGATTAATGATCAATTAATTAGTAAAAAATCTAAAACTTTTATTTGCACGTCTGTTTTCACAGTAGAGAATTTAAATAACAAAGAGTCAACTTTATCATTAATTAAATTATAAACAGAAAACCATTAAAATCACGTCAAAACAAAGTCACTTAGTGGATTAAATGAATTGAAATTGCAGTAAGTTCTGCATCTTCATACAAATGTTTTCACCACAACCCAAAGAAAACACCAATTATAGAGAAAAATATCCTTAAAAGTAACAAAGCCTCCTCTTTCTCCTCTGATCCGTCTGTGTGCAGACTGAGTTTCTGCAGAACTCTGGGGTTTCTGGTTCTCACAGTTTGGGTTCAGCTGTGGTAGAGTGTCTGTCACTGCAGTCTAGTGTTGTTTGAACTCCAGTGAGGTTCTTCTTAGTGAGCTCGATGCTGACGTGAGAGTCGGGTGGAAATTTGGTTCATGGAGGTGGAAAATGTGAGTCCAGAGTTTGAGCTGCTGGTGTTTCTGTGTTAGTCCATTCCTGATGCTGCCTCTTCTAGATCAGGGGGTCAAACTCAACCGCACAAGGGGCAAAAACACACCTTAGAGCGCGGGCCAGACAGGATAAACAGTTATTGAACACTCTAAAATCAAACTTTAACCATTTTAAAAGCGTAACTTTAATATAATTATGAACTAGTTATACAGCATTACATGTTAGTGTGAATGCTGTCAGCTGAATTTGGCCGCTGTAGACGCAAGTGCTGATAGCTGAAGATGCTGAAATTGATAACTAAAAACACTGAAGCTGATGGCTAAATGTAAAATTAACCTAAAAAAACTTAAACCCCCCCAAAAACTTAGGTTAGCCAAAACAGCTAGCATGTGGCTAAAAATAGCTAAACTCCAAATCAACCTAAAAAATCTCAGTAAATGTCAAAATGTAAAAAAACAAAAAAACAAAACTAGGAGAATGCCAATGTTTAAAACTTCAACTTTTTAACATAATTATGAATAATAAAAATGCAGGAATATTATTCAAGATTAAATCAACTTAAACCTTAAATAACTTTCAATATTTTACCCTCCATAAAAATATATTTTATCAAAATTATACAAGTTAGAAATAAGTAAAAGATAACATGGGGTCATTAATAAGAATAAAATAAAATGATCTGGAGGGCCGGATTCGGCCCCCGGGCCTCGAGTTTGACACATTTGTTCTAGATGATCTGTTGTTAGTTTCTCAGACGTTTTTAGGGAAAAGTTTCTCATGTTCCTGTTCTTTTTTCCTCAGGACCAGGAAGCTGCAGATCCGAAACATCCCGCCTCACCTGCAGTGGGAGGTGAGTGACCCTTCTGTTGTGATGTTCTGCTGGGTTTGTGCGGCTGTTGCCTCCAGAGTTCACGCCTGTGAACATGTTTTTCCCTTAACGTCTGCACAGCACACAAACGCTTTCCAGACTTTTAATTTCACTCTGATCCCTTCTCATCCGTCATGAAGGAAAACATCAGTCTTGAAGCGTCTCCAGAGTTTGAGGAAATGTTGTTTCTTTCAGCATCTTCTCCTTTTGACCTGAGAGAAGATGTGAAGCTAAAGGGCTCCCTCTGGAGGCCAACGACTGCTAGTCCACCGTAAAGAAACGGACTGAGCTGCAGAGGGAAAAAGCTTTTCCAAAGCTTATTGATGAAGTCACATCACAACATTATAGTTGATTACACCGACCAAACTCAGGAGCAGCACTGCAGACCATTTTGTTTGACTGTTGTCATGTTTTACTCTTGTCTCATTGCATCTGTGAAGGTTGTGTTCAGAGTGACCTCTGAGGTGTCTGCGCAGGTTTGTTGCAGCTGCGCATGCTCGCACCAAACCTGTGCAGACACCTGAGAGGCCACTTTTGCATGTAATCTTCAGTCTATGAAGACTTCTCACAAGAACTCTGTGTTTCTGGTAAATCTTTGAAGTCCGGTTTGCCTGAAGGACAGAAGTCCTGCGGTCCCCGCTCACGTTCGTTCCTGTCTGCCTGCATCTAGTCTCTCACAGTAACTCTGTCTGTGCGTCAGGTGCTGGACGGGCTGCTGGCTCAGTGTGGGACCGTTGAAAACTGTGAACAAGGTGGGTCTGTTCCTCCTCTTCTGCATCACAGCCTTACAATGGAGAATCAGGGCCACCATGATAAAAGAAAAATATGAGACGGAACTTGTAAAATTGTGATCGAAATTTGACTAGAATAATTTTGTAAAATTGTAAGAAAAAAGTCAAAATTCGATTAAAATGAATGAATAGCAATTTTTTAAAAAAAGACAAATTTGAATAAAATAAAGCTGTCAAATTATTTAGAATAATCGAAATTATTAATAGAATCAAGTCATAAAATTACCCAAGTGCATTACATTTAATAAAAAAGTGTGTTTTGTTCTCATTTTTCTATGTTTGGTTTTAATTTATTTTTTAGAACTTCAAGAGCAACGAAATACAAACAAACAGGACACTAACCTCAAAACAATAAGAAAAACTCAAATTATTATGAGAAGAGAGCTGTAAATTCTAAGAAAAAAGTCAAAATTTTAAGAAAGTCCTAAAACTATTATGAAACCATCAACATTTTAGGAAAGGTTTAAAATTAAAATTATAATTATAAAGTTACCATTTTATGAGCATATTGGGTCATAAAGTTATAAAAAAAGAAATGTACAAATATGATGACATGCTTTTAAAAATATGAAAAATGTCAAAATTGTGGATAAAACTAAATGTGTAAAATTAGGAGGAAAAAAAATCCAATTAAAAGTCAGAAAAAATTAGGAATAGTGTCACAAAATTATAAGAAAAGAAGCCACAACTTTATAGTAAAAGCTTGATAAAATATGAGAATAAACTTTGAAAATAAAATCGTAAAAAAATAAGAGAGAATACAATTATACGAGAAAATGTTCCATAAAACACAAGTTTTATGGAAGTTAAAAAATCTTGAAAATTGTAATGAAGTAGTAAAACTATAAAAAAAAGTAAAAAAAATTATGAACATAAAATTCAAGTAAAAAATTTATTTGAATAGTTGTAAAATTCTAAGATAAAAAGTCGATGTTTTACAAGAATTACATCATAAAATTACATAAAATAGTTCAAAATGTTTTGAGGAAATATCAAAATTTTGTAAGAAAATAAACTTATAAAATGAAACTGAAATTTATACAAGAAGAAAGTTATAAAATCATTCAATGTAAAATATTTAATTAAACTAAAGTTGTAAATCTAATAGAAAAGGTAAAAATGTTACGAGAATAAAGTCGTGAAATTATGAGAAAAGAAGTTGAAACTTTATTTGGAATTGCAGTGATATTAAAAGAAATAAAGTCAAAATTTTACAGAAATAATCTTATAATGAAATAAAAAGTCAAAATATATTAGAATAAAGTTGTAAAGTTATTAGAATAAAAATCAACAATTTAAGAGAATAAAGACGTACATTTTTGTTACAAAGAAATCCCAATATTACAAAGAAATTTTTTTTGAAAATAAAATGCTACATTTATCTTTTAAAAGGCTTCAACAGACAAACGAACATTACCTGTTTAATTTCAGAGAAATGGGAGTGTCATCACACCGCTCAAAAATCTGCTTTTTTTATGTACATTTTTTTTCCCATGAAACTACAACTTTCATTTTCTAATAAATGAATCTTCCTTTTAATGTTACAACAACAGAAAGTTTAGATTTTGGCTGAAACCAGCACGACTGAAGCCAGAGCGTTTCCTCGCTGAACCTCCAACACCAGACATGGAAAAAGATCATAAAACCAGATTCAGTTCAAACCTTAAACATCTGGAACACAATGCTGTTAAAGTCCAGAACACGAGAACTTGTTTGTAAAGTTTTGAAATAACTGATGATTTGGGCTTTTGTCCTCCAGTCAACACAGACGGCGAGACGGCGGTGGTTAATGTGACATATGCAACCAGAGAGCACGCCAGGCAGTAAGTGGCTGTTATCCTCCTCACCATTTCCCTCTTCCTGTCTCTCTAAATCAGATCTCCTTGAGTGCTTTCATTCACTCTTATGCTGTGAGTGCGCCATCTGCTGGTGACTTTAGAGAGTTGCTGTTTGTCTGGTTGGTCTGCGTGAAGTTCCCTCCCAGAGTTTGGTGGATGACAGACCAGCTGATGCAGACTCTTTGTTCTGAATGTAGGGAGACAGCTCTTCGGTTTCTCTGTGAGAGAAACTCCTTTTTCCTGCACTCGCGTCATGATGTTCCGGTTTCTACTGAAAGACCTCATCTAAAAATAGAAAAAGAACAAAGAAATAGTGAAATGATCTGTTAATGCAGGAAATCCTTAAGATGTTTAAAAATCTTCAAGCAAGGAGTTCCACACAAACATTCAAAAAGAGATAGAAAACTTCAAATTAAACATTTTACAGATCAATAATTGATTTATATTTTTTACTTGTTCTAAAAAATAGTTTGTTTTTTGAGATTTTATGAGCTGAATAATTATTGTGATCACTATGACAAAAACTAGAGTAATAAATAGAAATGACTCATTTTAGAACACAGTGAGAATCCTTGTATAAGTTGGTCCATCTTAAAAAATTCTCATAAAATCTAAAGTACTGATTCTTAGAACATAAATCTACATTTTAGTTTACAAAATAAAGACAATAAATCTTATTCTAATTTTATTTAACTTTAAAATAACATCTTAATTTTTTTTAATGTTAAATATTATAAATAATGTTTTTCTTTCTAAATCTTAGCCTGGAAAGATGTAGAGCAAAGAGAAAATCTTAAAACAGCCTCAAAGCTGCTGAAATATGAGTTTCTGAAAGCAGAAGCTGAAATCTTCGTCTTGTGATTTTGTTGAAGCTTGTCCTGCAGGTACTGTGGTTCCTCCTCATGCACTGCAAACACTAAGGATCACTAAGTTCAAGTATTTTTGTCTCATTTCTATTAACTAAATTAATAACTTTATATGGAGATGTAATGATTTGTTTTCAAACAATAAATCTTGACTACATCTTGTTGTTTGTAACATCTCTTTTGAAATTAGTTATTTGACTTATCGTTTCCTTTAAAAAAAAAAAAAAAAAAAAAAAATGAAAGGACTGATCATTTCCATATATTCTGGGAACTTTTTCTTAGATGTGTAATTCTAGTCTTGTTTTCATTTGTCTAGCCCAAGAGTCTGCAACCTGTAATGCTGAAGGATCCGATTGGTCCAGGTTTTTATGGACTGAAAATCAGCGAGAGCTGCAGAGTTACACCTCAAAGTTAGAAAAATACACTTTATGAAATATAGCTTGGAAATGTTTTTCTATGTATAGCAAATTTAACTTCTTTTACTTTTGACAATAGCACATTCAAAACCACTTTGACAGTAGATTGAACCTTTTACCATTATTTTAATCAGTTAGGCAGTTATCTGACATATCATGAATCTAAACATAAATGAACAAATTAATTAATTAGTTTGAAGTTTTCCTTAAAGCCAAAGAGCAACAACAGAGGAATGAAAGAGCAAAAGAGGTCAAAATTCAAAACACGCCTTTGGTCGCGGGCCGAAAAAGATAAACATTTATTGGACCCTCTAAAACTGTATTTTTAAAACTGTAACTATTTAACATATTTATGAATAAAAAGTCAGGAACATTATTCCTGAAGGAATCAACTTAAACCTTAATTAACTTTCAATATTTTACTCTCCAAGTTAAAAATAATGGCAAGATAAAATCAGGCCATTAACAACAATAAAATAAAATTGATCTGGAGGGCTGGATCGAATTACCCGAAGGGCCGGATCCGGCCCGTGGGCCTTTACTTTGAGACGTGATGTAGAGCTAAAGATAGGATATATTGTGGGGTAAAAGTAGACATGTATACACATTTACTTTATTTAATGATAGAGAACTTTTTTTTAACAATAAATGTTTATTTCAAGACCTTTCCAATTATCTGACTGATTGGCACACATACCTTTAAGGGCGGAGCATCTCGACTTATTTGACCCAAACAGATTCTACTAAATCTGCTGGTCGATTTTGTTCACTGATAACCAGTGAAACGTGTTCTGTATTTGACATTTGTAACTTGTTTAGAGAGGGACGTTTCTGACCTCCTGCAGGGGAGCAGGCTCAAACATTTGTTGTTTCCCATCTCTGTTCCGGTTTGTTTTCGGGACGGGGCCTGACCTTGTGCCGTGTGCCCCCACAGAGCCATCCAGAAGCTGAACGGATACCAGTTTGAGAACAACGCCCTGCGGATCACCTACATCCCCGACGAAACCTCAGAGATGGACGGGGGCCAGCGGGGGCCCGACAACGGCCGGCGGCCCGGCTACGGCCCCCGCGGCAGCCTGCGCGGCAGCTCCCCCACCTCAGGGATGCCCCCCAAAACGCAGCACGCCGACATCCCCCTCAGACTGCTAGTGCCCACGCAGTACGTGGGGGCCATCATCGGAAAGGAGGGGGCCACCATTCGCAACATCACCAAGCAGACGCAGAGCAAGTGGGTGAACCGCCTGCACGTCCTCTGCAGTGTCGGGGGGATCCTAGTTGTAGCCCCACCCCTCCAGAAGCAGAGGAAGAACCACATGTTGGTCCAAATGTTACAGCAACATCTGTTCTAGAAAATCCTCTGACGGGGGGATGGGGGGGTGAACTGGGATCTTCATTAAGGGTCTGTCTGCTGCTCTCGAAGCCTGATGACATCACTGCTGTCCCCGCAGGATCGACGTTCACCGCAAAGAGAACGCAGGAGCCGCCGAGAAGCCCATCAGCATCCACTCCACCCCCGAGGGCTGCTCCGCCGCCTGCCGCATGATCCTGGACATCATGCACCAGGAGGCCAAAGACACCAAAACGTGGGCCTCAGATACTTTCAGATGGCCATCACGTTTCATCTCTTCATTTGAACTTTTGAATGAGATTGTTTCACCGGATGTGCTCCGAGGGTGTGAGCTCTGCTTAATGTTCCAGATCAGGGGGGTCAAACTCAATCACACAGGAGGCCAAAATCCATAACACACCGGAGGTCGTGGGCCGAACAGGAAAAACGATTATTGAACACTCTAAAACTACATTTTAAAAACTTTAAAACTGTAACTTTTTCACATAATAATCAACTAGATATATAACATTACCTGGAATAATCCTAGTGTGAATGCTATAAACTGAATTTGACCACTGAAGATGTTGAAATTGATACCTGAAATCATTGAAGCTGATAGGCAGCTAAAATATTAGGTAAATGCCAAATAAACCTAAAAAACAACAAAAAAAACTTAGATTAGCCTAAACAGCTAGCATGAATCTGAAAAGTTGCCTAAAGAAAAAAACAAAAATGAAATTACCAATAGCCAAAACATCTAGAGCATGTAAATATTAGCCTAACTCCAAAATAGCAACAAAAAAAGTTTTAAAAATTAGCCGACACAGCTAGCATGTAGCTAAAATATTAGCTAAACTTCAAAAGAGCCCCAACATTTTTTTAGTAAATGCTAAAATAGTCCAAAAATCTAGCAGAATGCCATTTGCTAGAATATATATACATATGCCATAATGTCAAACTTTAAAACTGTCACTTTTTAACATAATTCTGAATAATAAAAAGGCAGGAATATTAGTCCAGAATAAATCAACAATATTTTACTCTCCATAAAATATATTTTGTCAAAATTATACAAGTTAGAAATGAGCGCAAGATAACATCGGGCCATTAATAACATAAAATCAAATGATCTGGAGGACCCGATAGAATTACCTGGAGGGCCGGATCCGGCCCGAGGGCCTTGACTTTAACATGTGCTTTAAAGGTACAGACCATGAGAGTTTTGGCCGTCTCCTGACAGCGTTTGTTGCAAACGCCGCCTCCCGTTCTCCAGCAGAACCGGTGCTGATGTTCTCCCTCTGCTCCTGTCCTCAGAGCCGACGAGGTTCCTCTCAAGATTCTGGCTCACAACAACTTCGTTGGTCGCCTCATCGGGAAGGAAGGACGCAACCTGAAGAAAGTGGAGCAGGACACGGACACCAAGATCACCATCTCCCCGTAAGAGTCCACTTTCAGGGTCCAAATGAGCAGCGAGAAACCAGCAACTTTTACACAGAGTAAATAAAAAGTTCGGGAAAGCTGTGCTGGGACTCTCAGAGTTTCTCTTCTGGATTCATAATCTGTTGGTTTAGCAGTTTGAGGAATACGCTTCTGTCTGAATGAGTATTATGACCGGATCTCAGGAGTCATTTAAAGATGGCTGAATGAGATGATTGAAGGTCTTCTCTTTCCGGGTGCCCCTCCCCCCTCACCGCCATGGGGGTGTGGCTGCAGACTCCAAGACCTGACCCTGTACAACCCCGAGAGAACCATCACGGTGAAGGGCTCCATCGAGGACTGCTGCAGGGCCGAGGTGGAGATCATGAAGAAGGTCAGGGAGGCCTACGATAACGACATCGCCGCCATGAACGTGAGTGAGCCCCCGCCTCCCCCGGACCGGGCCGGATCCTCTCAGCGGTTCTGAAGGAGTGAACGGGGACCCACGCTTGTTTCTGTCTCTGCAGCAGCAGACTCACCTGATCCCTGGACTTAACCTGGGGGCTCTGGGCCTCTTCCCCTCCTCCTCCAACATGCCCCCCCCACCACCTGGGAATGCCGTCAGTGGAGCCCCCTATGGATGCTTCGGGGTAAACTCAATGAGGCCTTTAAGCTGGTGTTTCATGGTTAATGTGTTCCTGACGGTTCTGGACATCGATGATGAACTGGTGTGTGTGTGCGTGCGTGCACGCTCCCAGGCTCCGGAGCAGGAGACCGTCCACGTCTACATCCCAGCTCAGGCAGTGGGGGCCATCATCGGCAAGAAGGGACAACACATCAAGCAGCTGAGCCGCTTCGCTGGAGCCTCCATCAAGGTGAGGACGGGAGCGCAGACGGCGCTCTGACACTCGCTGAGCCAGAGAACCAACAGCTCTCTCCGGTTCCTCCAGATCGCACCGGCGGAGAGTCCCGACTCAAAGATGAGGATGGTGATTGTGACAGGACCCCCCGAGGCTCAGTTTAAGGTAATCAGACCTCCACCATTGACTGAAGGAGAACTGGACTGAGTGTGACATCAGTCATGTAATGAAAGTTGGTGTTCTTCCACAAAGACTCGTCTCTAGAAGACTTTTACTCAACTTGAGAGTAGAGCTGGGTGATAAAACAATAACAATGTAGACTTTTTCTCCATAGAAGAATCACAATAGACTTTTATTTTGAAGGGTCCAACACACCACTCACTTCCGCTATTCATGTCTGTGTAACATTTAGTTACATGGAGACGATTGAACATTTGGTGATTTTTAACGAGATTCAGTCAGAACTGGAAGACGAACCCGCTGGACTCAGAGCAGACGCAGGAAATTCAACAAGTTTTGATTTGGAGACCGCAATGTAGCATAGCAAGATGCTAATGCTAACTAGCTTTCCGAGTGTCGCCTGTATGTGGTCACGGACCAGTTTAAAGTCAGACAATATTTTCACTGACCGGACTTGTCTTAAGACACTCATAAAAATATTTTCTTAATATAATGACTGAACTGCAACATGTGTCAAATGTTGTGCGGCCACTGGAGAACACTCCAGCTCAATGTCAATGATATATAGTAAACTATAGTCCAAATCTTTATGTTTTCAGTCTGTTTTTTTATTTATTATGATTCAATATCAAATGTTATCTATTGGAGACAGAGTTGGAAAATCTCTGGTAAATTTCTTCTCTGAGCGTGTTTGAATTTGAGTTTACAGTTATGAAAAATGAAAATGTTCACACCATTTATTAAATACTTCCATACAATTTCAAAAAAAAAAATCAGAAAAAATTTAAAGTAAAAAGCTTAGAGTATTTCTGTGTTAAAATGTTATTCTTGTTCTGTTAAACTTGAATTTATTTGTAAAACTAATGCTTTGTTTCTAAATGGAACTTTTCTAACAGTTTAGTGGTCTATTTTCGTGAAATAAAAAATTCCATATTGCCTAGCCCTACTTGAGAGATGTAGAGAAGTTTTGCAGTAGGCCTGTGAATTTGTGGGAGGAGTCTGAGCTGGAGCAGGGAACAGGTCTTTGGAGAAGAAGAAGAAGGGTTTTTGGGTTTTTAACCTCCCAAATCCTCCACTCTGTGACTGAACCGCACTAGTGCTGTTCACCTCATTAGTGTGCACTCCTTTTATGTAGCCTGACTGTTACAAATGGAGTGAGACGGAGTGTAGTTTGTGTGACCGTCCTACGGACGTCCCAAAGGCACTTGTGTATCATGTACACGTGTGTGCGTGTCCTTACTGGACTCCTGTGTCTAAAGTAACAAACACCTGTTTGAGCTGGAATTTACTGAAGACACAACTGGAAGATATAAACTATTCCTACTCTCTAGAAAGTCTATGCAAAGTAAACGGTGAGGCTAAGAAAACAGGATCATCTCTGTTCACATCCAGGCTCAGGGTAGGATCTACGGAAAACTCAAGGAGGAGAACTTCTTCGGGCCCAAAGAGGAAGTGAAGCTGGAGACCCACATCAAGATGGCCGCTGCTGCAGCTGGGAGGGTCATCGGAAAAGGAGGCAAGACGGTAAGAGACACGAAGCAGCATCCTAACAAAGACAACAGGGGTGAAGGGTCCAACATATGTTCATTTTTGTCTAACAAATCCTAATAAAAGTAAACACAACTATGAAAAAGAACCAAAGATCTCAGATAAAGAATGAAAGTTTACCTTCTAAAAACCAAGAACGTTGAAGTCAGAGCGTCAGCTGGAGTCTCGTCCAAAGCTTATTTTCAAATGTTCAGAAAAGGTTATTCAGGTTTTGGGGTAAGCAGCTGTGGGCGGAGCTCTGCTACCTGTCAGTAACCTGCAGCCGGTGTCTTCAGGTGAACGAGCTGCAGAACCTGACGGCGGCGGAGGTGGTGGTTCCCCGAGAGCAGACGCCTGACGAGAACGACCAGGTCATCGTCAAGATCAACGGACATTTCTATGCAAGCCAGGTACTCGGGGAGGCGGGGTCTCTCTGCACACGCTCAGTTTGAACCGCCACACCCCCCAACTCTGTTTTCTGTTCACCAGCTGGCCCAGAGGAAGATCCGGGACATCCTGACCCAGGTCAAACAGGCGCAGAAGGGTGGGATGGGGGCCATGAGCCCCGGCCCCCACCCCCACCCTCAGGGCTTCACAGAGATGGGCAGCCCCCAGGGCCTGGCTCAGGACCACCAGCCACGCAGGAAGTGAGGGCCCCAAGCTTCCTGACACGCTGAGGGGCCCCCCCTGCCTGACGGACTGACGGACACATGCACAGACGGATAGATGGACAGACACAGAAGAGCAACACACGGACCAGCGATGGATGGGGAGGGACGAGGAGGGAGGGGGGACGCCCCAGAGGGATGATGAAATCAAAACACAGAAAATGAGATGAAACTTGAATACAGAGAGACCCGATGCCAGGCCAGGGGAGGGGCTGAGTGCAGACGAGGGGGGGCGATGAAAGAAGGGGAAATGTAAGTTTGGGGGGTCTCCTGCTAGCAGGAGGTTTGTACGCAGCTGCCCGTCAAACCCACCAGGGGGCGGTGTAACAGCACAACTGGCTTCACTCTCTGTGAGCGGGGAGCAGCCCCCCCCTTCTTTACTGGCCCCCCCACAGAGCCTTCCATCAGTCTGGACTCGGCTCCTCCGTGTGAGGGTGTTTTTGAGAACAGAGATATATGTATAGAAATGTTTTATTCAGAGCTATTAATGGTAGAATGCAGTGACACAGAGCTGGGCGGGGGCTGGGATGCTGCTGGGGGGCTCTGGAGGTCCGGACTCTGGCATTGAGTCTGGAAGGGGGGCCTGAGATGTTAACACTGCTCTGAAATATAAGAGAAGACGACGTGAGGTTGTAAATATAGAATCTTCGAGTAAACGCTGCGTCCGACCCCCCCGCCCTTCGTGTTTTTAACCTCGGTGAGAGGTCCCGCCCCCTTGACTCCGCAGTGTGTAGCATGTGTAGCCTACAACGGGGGGGCTGGGAGAGGACACCTCACCGCCACGCCCTGCAGTGCGGGGGCGGGCGCAGCGTCAGACAGCAGGAATGCGGGGGCCGCAGGGGTCCTGCAGTTCTATTGCAGCGGCCCAGATAAACGCCAGCAGCCGTGCCAGCTGGCTGACGGCCCCCACCCTCAACGGCATATTTTATATATATTATATATATATGATATGTGAGTTAGCCTGGGCCCCTCGTGGGGGAGCGTTTGGAGGGCAGTGACTCAGGTGTAAGCTCCTCCCACACCTGGATGAGTATGCGACAGGTGCGTCTGAGAGGGCGGTGTCTCAGAACCAAAAGCTCCTCGTACTGTTGAAAACCAGAGCCCCTTGGCGAGGCCCCCAGCCTTTACATCCCAGTCTGCCAAAGGCCTGTGGGTGGAGCCTCCAGGCCCCGCCCATGTGTGATAATGAGGGGCGGGGCCAAAGCGTGGACTCCTGCCAAGATTAGAAGAGAAGAAAGAAAAAAGCTACCTCAGGGTAAAGTTACCTCAGTATTCCGAACTTTTTCTTTCTTTTCGGCTTGCTGGAGTTTTATATAAGAAGAGCTGATAGTCCTGAATATTTTTTATTTTTTTAAGGAAACTTTTTTTGGTATCATCTCGTTGCTTTGGCTTTGTTTTTTTGTGTGTGTGTGACAGCGTGGCGTGAGTTCAGGAGGACGGAGACGCAGAAACCCGGCTCCGCCTTTTTAGTGAGGAAACTCGTCTTCCTGAAGTGTGATTGAGAAGGGCCAACGGGGAGGGGTGTTAACTCCTGGGGGGTCTGGGTGGACGAATGCTGTCCTTCCGAGGGACCCCCCCTTCCCGACTGCCTTACTGTTGTGACACCATCACCAAAGCAGAGGGTTACTTTGTTCGGTTTAAGAGGCGCTCCATCACAGCCGTACATGGAGACGATGGGGGCGGGCCTTCCCGCGCACCCCCAGCTCGCTCTCTGAATGTGAATCCTTACCTGCACTGACCACAGCGCCCCCGCACTCCCCGTTGGCCGTGTGCGTGTGTGTGTTTGAATGTCGCTGGTTTCCTTTTTGGTCAGAATGTGGTTTGATGAAACTTAAAAAAGTAGGAAAAGAGAAATGCTCTTCCACCCGAGTTGGAGAGGCAACGCTCTTCCACCCGAGCTGAAGGGCAACCCCCCTTCGCTCACGCTGACGGCATCGTGCTCCTGCGCTCATGCTGGAGGAGAAGCGCTCTTCCGCATGGCGGACAGAAAGGTTTTGAAAAACGTGAGCAAAAACAGCAGCGATGCTGCAAAATAGAATCTCTAGACGCTGATACTTTTTGTATTTTTGGAGAAAAAAGTAAAAACGAGAGCGCGGTTGAGAAAAGACCAGTCTATGAAGGACACTGCCAGCTAACGCCCATCTTTACGAGCTCCAACCAGCACTCCATCACCACCTCCAACCGATGGAGACAAATCTATTCTGCTTCCATTGTTGTCTGGCGGGGGAGGGGCTGTGAGAAGCTCCTCCCCCACCCACAGCTCTGCTCAGAGCCGCCGCCGCGCTTTGGACTCCTGCTTCAACCCGCAGGCTCATTTCTGTTTTAGTAAGAAAACGCAGCAAGCTTCATTTGGACGTGACATCCGGGGTCGTACTGTTGCACCTACGACACACAGAGGAGGCGGGAGGCGGGGCCAACCAGGCTCCTCCTCCTCCTCTCGTTTATCCTCCTCACCAATCTTTTTGGGAAAAAGCGTGACCTGCTTTGATTTTCTCGACGAAACAAGGTCATTCTGGGTGGAGCCGCGGGGCCCCGCCCTCTCCCGCGCTGGACTCCATCGTGTTCTCACTTCTGTTTAAGACCTTTTTGATTTTTCATTCATCTTTTTTTATGAAGTAGTGTTTTTGATCGTGTTATTTTCCCTCAGATCTGTTACCGCGTGGCGACGAGCCTGCAGGCGCTAACCAGTTACTGTGTCAGACCAGCAGGAGGCGCTCACGCAGCAAATCGTTTTGTGTTCCAGCTCACGGTGACTTCGGCGCCACCGGCGTTCTGTGGGCTGCGTGAAGCATCCGCCTCTGCGGCACATCAACTAAATCTTCGCACTTCCGTTGTGTTTAGATATCTCCTGTACAACTGAAATAATAGCAGTTTATGTTGCATGTTTTACCTGTGAGGTCACTGCTGACCACTTCCTCTGACCCTGGTGACCCGGCGGTGTCGTGGTTTGAAGGGAACCTGCTGGCGTACTTCATGTACGTCAGAGGAACCGGGTCCACTTCTTCCTTCTTCCATTTGTTCAAGCACCTCCGTCTTCAGCGCCTTTTGGTTTCGTTCTTCCCTCGTGTCTGATGCATTGTTGTGATTTGACGGCACGCGAACCCGAGCGCCGCAGCCCGCTGCCGTGCCGAGGATATATGCAGTAGAGCGCCACAGAACGCCACCGCAGCTGGTCTCTGAAGGCCGGTAGTGTTGCAGGTCAGACGGGTCGGAGGTGGGCCGGCAGCAGAGTGGACGGCTAAACCCAGGCCTCTAACAGACCGGGAAAAACATGCAAACCTCCTGACACATATCGCTACCTCAACGCAAAACCTCAGCTAGAAGATTGTTCAGAAGAACAGAAACCAGGACTCACAGTTCACTTTAATTTATTCTGTTCCTCCAGTTCCTCTCCATCAGAGACGGAACAAACCGTCGGGGTTTGGTTCCGGCGGGCCCGCTGGAGCGTCTGACCGGACCCGTCAGCGGGTCATCTGGAGGGGTTTCGAACCGTCACCTCCTCAGAAATCCCCGCTGGTGCTCCAGCTCCGTTCCACGGCGCCCCCTGTTCCTCACCTCTGGAACAACACCAGAAAGCATCTCATCATTTTGTTGATCTACCTCTTAGGAAAAAATAGATAAAAGCAGTAATTTCTCCTTATAAAGCTCACAAAATGCAGAAAAAAGAAGACTGAAATTGCTGAGAGATATTATAGTTTAAAGAATAACACGGTAGCGGCATCTCCATATACTGTAGTGGATAGTCTATTAAAGAAAACCTTTCCTTCCTCCAAAGATGATTTTACTTTCTTCCTCCACTCCTAGATGATTTCAGAAGACTATTAACGGGGGGACAAAGCTCGCCGCCTGTAATTAATGTTCTTTAACCCGACATACCCTCACTCTGCTGCAGACGTGCTTCGGTCGGCTCCTGATCTCCTCGTTTCTGACAGCAGATTGTATCTCTTATGTTCGGGTGCATTTAGCATTTCTTTCTCTGTGTGAAAGCCTTCATGAGGGAGAGCGCCCTGCGAGGACCTTCCACTTTCACTGCTGATGAGTCGTCGTCAAAGAAAAGGACCTGTTTTTGTGCGCTGACTGTGCGGCTGCAGGTGGGAGGAAGGGGGCGCCGCGCCACACCTGAGCCCTCCTCCTCCTCACCTGACGGCGGCTTTGCTCTCTAAATATATGGACTTTCACCCTCTGCCTGCCTGATTTCTTTAGTCCTCATCAACACTCGTTTAATTCCTTGTAAACAAACAGAGCATAGATATGAATGTGTTATTAAAAGATGATCATGGTCGCTCCGTGTTGGTTTGAACTTTTGTTCAGTGGTCTTTGATGAAGACGACTTGAGAAAAGTAGATAAAAACCTCCAAGGCTCCACATAATCAGGGCTGTTGCTGCCACGCTTCTATTCACACATTTATTCCTTTAGAGTAGAGAAACAGTTTTCACTGACTAATCATTTTAACCAAACAGAGGTGGAACTTTTGTTATAAGAAAGTCATTTTTCCTAAAAAATGTTACAAAAGATATATATATATATATATATATATATATATTTTTTTTTTTTACCTGAAAAATAGTAAAAAATACATTGAAAGTATGGGTGTAACGGCTCACAAAACTCACGGTTTGGATCATTTTTTGGATCAGTTAAAGTAAAAAAACAACAAAATAAAAGCTAAATTAATTTTTGGAAACTCATCAAATCCTATATTCAACAAGCATTTAAAGTGCTTTCACACAAATGCTAAAACATGTAGTATCTGATTAAATGTGCATGTCTTTAGACCAAATCTACAAAAACTGAGAGAAAAGAAGGATTAAAAATAGTGTTGAAAACACCAAATCTATCTGGATTATCCTTTAAAATTAAATCATAAATAAAACAGTTACAATTATTTTTTGGTATTAATTGCTTTATTGAAACTGGGAATATTTCAATGTTTTAAATAAAAATTATCTGTAAAACGTGGCACTTTCGCGCCCGCTTTTCCTGGTGATTTTTGACATCTTTGGCTTGCCATAGATTGTTCTGTGGCGGCACCAGCAGGTCAGTTACGGAGAAGCAGCTTTCTCCTGTGCGGGACAGCTGCTGCTTGAACCCTGTAATAGAAATGTTTACCGGTGTTTGTATTCAGCTCTTAAACTGAAATAAACCTGATATCTATCGATCCTTCATTATGAAGTCGAAATGAGTTTTTGACAGAAGCTCCTCCCACACGAAGCTTCAAGTGAACAGACTCTAAGATAACCTTGAAGCAGTTACTTAAAAGGATTTACATGAATTTGAGGAGAATTCCATTTCATCTGAACGGTCAATTGGTTTAAATTATGCTAGCGCGAGGAGTGGTCCGCGGTACACACGTGTCCAGAACCGTGGCCTCTGATCCCTACAGACCATGGATTTTCCGTGATCCGTTACACCCCTAATTGAAAGCAAAACAATTAATGGATGTAATGTATGGATGTTATATTTTATGAAATTATATCAATTTAATTCATCATTTTTTAAACCAAAACTTTATTTATAGTCAAGATTGTAAACACATTGACTGTATATGACAACTGGATGGAGTTACCCCTCCCCTCTGGTGTTCCAGACAGGAAGTATCTGCTGGTTCCAAGAAGCCAGTATCACCGAGGTCTTCAGCCTGCAGCTCCAGATCCACATGTGTCTCTTTTATCTCTACATGGTGGCTCCAAACATAGAATAATTAATGGAGACTGTTGATCCAGACATGTCGACGTCTGAGTCAGCAGATCTCTGATAATGGTTGCTTAACCAAAACTACCTCAAGAAAACAAATAAACAAAGCCTCAAAACTAAGACTACCAAGATCCAACCACAAACTAAAATAACAAAACCCAGCGGTGGAAGACTGCTGAGAACAAAGAGGAGAAAAAGAAAACAGAATTTTTTTAAAGTAAAAACGATTTTATTTGCATTTATTTAGTTTATATTAGTTAAATGTATAAATTGATGAACATAGATGATAAACTCTATGTTTTTCCTTCCCTGTTGACCTGAAGACGTCTTGTTTGTTCAACTCTTAAGTAAAACTTTATCTTATCTTATATTATCTTATACTGCACAACATTGGTTACTAGCTGTCCAGAGCTGGACTGAGATGATCCTGTTTGGTACAGAGAGTCTTTTATTTTCAAAATTTCTGTCAAACTTTAAAAAAATAAATAAAACATTTTAAGATATGTTAGGTTCTTTTAGTATGTTTGCTTTGTTTGTGCTAAAAATAGACATGATTCATATTTATTATTTTATATAAAAAAAGGTCATGAATGCAAATCCAATCCAAAGAAAAATAAACAATTACTCAGTCATTCTATTGGTCAGAATAAACACTCTTGATACATTAAAAAAACATGTTTGTGATAATCCTCTTTTTTTTTCATGATGTTTTCTGTAGTTCAACTTGTTCAAATTATAAACTGACCAATCAGATGCCTCAGAAGTAGGTGGTGCCCGCAGGATTGGCCAGAGTGGTTACCATAAAAACCCAGACTGAAAACGCCACGACCCCCAAAAAGGTGCCAGAGCATGCTAGCTGGAAGTGCTCTAACCCTACAAAAAACCCCAGAACCGGGTTTGGGTTAGAAAATTCAGCTTCAGGCTGCAGCCGCGACATTTCTGCTCGAGGCTAATGATGACTTTAATGCTGTGTTTGGGCGCCATCTTGCCTGTGACCAGGTCCGTCCTTTTACTGATGACGCCTGATTCCAACCTGTATGAATCTGTATGAATGTACTTCATTTCCTTACAGCCAGAAGTCAGTCGTTTTTCATGGATGACATCACACTCACTCAGTGCAGTTCTCTTTTACAGTCAATGGTTCATTTTCTTTTTTGTTTAAAAAGTCAAGCTGCAAGATTAGGGATGTCCACGAGGTCCGGCCTCCTGCTGGTTTTCCAGAAATCCTGCATTATCTGATGCTGATTACCTGGATCAGGTGAGTTTGGCCAATCCTCATGATTGTTATAAACTCCAATAACGTTCCTTAAATGTGCACAGTAACCTAAAACTTCAAAATACTCACTAGCATTGCACCTAAATACGTTCCGGACATCTGATGACACTGGATGGAGATGCCACATCTGCATGCGGTGAAGCCATACTAGAACTGCACATTCTCACATGCTCTGCTGATGTCACACTGCAACACCAGACTGTGCCAGCAGGGGGAGCAGTCCAAAAGCAGCGGGGAGATGAATAACAGTCCAGAACATTATTGGAAGTACGAATCCCATCCATTTGCAGAGAAAGATTCCACATGCAACTTTTCTCGTGTTACACGCCGTTGGACTGCTATTAGTGGTCAGTCTAGTCGAGAAAATCCGGCTGGTTTTCAAAATAAAAGATTTCCAACTCAAAAGTAAAAAAAAAACTAGTATAAATTTGTTCTGTCATGGTCCGGTGGTGATGGATTTACGGGCCGGGATTGGTCCGCAGCCCGGTGGTTGGGGACCACTGGTCTAGACCACATGTGTCAAAGTCAAGGCTCGGGGGCCGGATCCGGCCCTCCAGGTAATTCTATCCAGCGCTTCAGATCATTTTATTGTTATTTATGACCCGACGTTATCTTGCACTCATTTCTAACTTGTATAATTTTAACAAAATATATATTTTTATGGAGAGTAAAATATTGAAAATTATTTAAAGGATAACCAAAACCTAAATTAACTTTTTTGGCTGTTGAAATCTATAAGTGGAGCTTTAAAAGTGTTGTCTTTTGGTCACAGCCAAATTTTTGACAAATTAAAATAAAACTGTTTAAATCTTGAAAATATATTCAAAATTCGCCTGTGTGCCGTTCCTACAGGTTCAAATGAGGTATTACAGTTGAATTTTGTGATGGTCAAACCATGTAAGTTTCAGAAGTCTGACGTCATGATCTGCAGCTCCAGTAATGATAACAGTCCAGCCCCCAAGCCCCACCTCTCGGACTGGATTTTCAGATTTCGGCAGTGGGTGGAGTCAGCCTTCAACTTCCCTGTTTGGTTACCCTTTAATGTTTAAATTGATTTATTCTGGAATAATATTCCTGCCTTTTTATTATTCACAATTATGTTAAAAAGTTACAGTTTTGAGTTTTAAAAATAGAAATTCTGCTAGCTGTTTGAACTATTTTTGCATTTACTAAGATTTTTTTTAGGCTATTTTGGAGTTTAGCTAATATTTCAGCTTCATGCTAGCTGTTTCGGCCAACCTATTATGTGTGCCTCATGGTTTTTAAAATATGCAGAGGTCACTTAAATCAATCTGCTTTAATATTAGTTTGTTAGATTTACAAGTTTCTGGTGGAGATGCACCTCAAACTGTAGTGTTTTTTTTTAATCACTATTGACATCCCTATTATGATATTTGCTGCACTGAGATGATTCCATGTGAAACGGTATGTTTTATTTTGAAAGGTAGTAATGTGAACCTGTGTCTAAAATCATAAGTAAAAAAGTTGTTTCTCTTTATATTTATGTTCTATGTCGACAAAAACCTGTAAAATGTATTGATCATAATAATAACAGTAATGTAAATGCAGTCAGTGTCTTATTTTTCTAAAGGGTGAAACTTTGAGGCTTCTGCTGGTGAGAAGGGAGTGTCGCTGCCCTCTGCTGGTGTCTCCCGGTAACTACAACACAGAGTTTCGGAAAGTTCTTATATATTCTGCAGAAATTTGCAGTTTGGGGGAAAATTTCCCCCCACAGGAAAAAACCTAAATCATTTAACCAAAACGTCCTTCAGTTAAGATGTTCATATGTGATTTGGTTTAACACAAACAGAATTTTAGATTTTATTTCTGTCTCAGACACCAGAGAAGATAAAAAAATTATTGGAAAAAAACAGTTCATAGGATAGCACAAGGGTTATACAGGGCTGATGTGTTGATCCAGATCGCTGCTGTGAGGACTAAACATCTGGACCGAACTGGTCCACAGGAGAACAGAACTTACTTCATCAGCAGCATCATGTTCTAACACAACACTGCCCTCGTGTGGACAACAGAGTGACCTGTATCTACTGGGAGGGGAAATGATTTTTAGGTGAAGAAAGTATTCCCGCCAAAACACACAGAAAAGCGTACACATTTGAATGAACTTCATGTGTTTTCCTGCACTAAAACCTCTCATCCACAGCTGTGAGTTAAGTCAGATTACAATCATTTTTCTATCTTAGTGTCTTTAAACTTTAATAAGTTGTTAGTTACATTTATTTAGCTTGTTTTGGTTTCAATTATGTGCTATTTTTCCTCATTGTAATCACATAATTTTTTTATTTTGATCTTTAGTTTACTTTAAAAAATTACAATTTTCTCATTAATCTTTGGAGCCCTAAAGGGACACCAAACAATACTATCTGGCGTGTTTCATTACTTTGATGTCCCTTTAGAGGAGGTGTGTCCAAATCCAGGCCTCGAGGGCCGGTGTCCTACAAGTTTTCCAACCAACCTGCCATTGAAGCTCCTTGTTGACTAAACACTCCTGATCCAGGTAATCGCAGCAGATAAGACAGAATTGATGAAAAACCAGCTGCAGGCCAGCCCTCGAGGACTGGATTTGGACACCCTTGCTTTAGAGCAGGGGTGATGATGATCCAAAACACAAAATCCAAAACATACCTTGAAGTCCCCCTATAACATTTTTTTTTTTTAAATTTCATTTAAATGTTCCTAGTGGGGCTTTAATTTGGACTGTGAAGTTTTTAACAAAAATTCCACATCCTAAATATCTTAAAAAGCCATTTTTCCATTTTTTTGTGGGCGTGGCTTATGGTGCTGAGCTGTGTAACCCCGAAGAATAAATTAAGAATAGTTTCTGATTTGTGAAAGTTTTTACTGATTTATGAAAATGAGAAATAGGATGATTTGTGGTCAGAGTGCAAAAAATGCAATAAAATCACAATATTTCACATTTTCACAAATCAGTAAAAACTTTCACAAATCAGAAACTATTCTTAATTTATTCTTTAAAGTCTAAAGCATAATTTAATCCATGTTTGAACTGTCTAGGTGCTGTAGTTTTTGAACAGGACTTGTTTTTAGGTGGTCAGAGTGCAAAAAACACACTGTGGAATACTCTCGCAAATCGGAAGCTGTGAATCGGAAGCCAACTTCAGCGTCGTATCCTTCTTCTAAAATAACTTCTTACTAAACTCTGATTCTTTCTCCGTCCAGTTGAAAAATGTCTCTTTTTCTACAAATGATGGAATAATTATTCATGTTGCTGTGACCAATAAATCTAATCCATAATTTATCTCAGATTCCTCGTGAAAGCTAACATCAGAATGGCCTTTCACTGAATTACAATCCTTTACAGCACAGAACTGGGACGTTATCTTCTCTTCTCCGCCTCTATATCTGGGTCAGCTATCGTGATGTAAGAAAAGCTCAGGAATACAAAAAAAATGCCACACATACATCTTAAAAACTCGAAAAACATGATTTTTATTGGAGGGGGACTCTCAAACGCGGGCTGAACAGGATGAACATTTATTGAACATTAAAACTGCATTTTTTTAAACTTTAAAAACTACTTAACATAACTATGAACTACATATATAGTATTACCCGTAATAATGCAAGTGTGAATGCTGTAAGCTGAAATTGACGACGGAAGATGCTAGTGCTGATAGCTGAAAACGTTGAAGGTGATTGCAACCTAAAAAATTAGCTAAATTCCAAAGTAGCCTAAAAAGCTTCAAAAAAACAACAAAAACACCAAAAGAAAAAAGTTTTGTTTGTCAGAACAGCTAGCATGTAGCTGAAATATTAGCTAAACTTCATCCAGTCCCAGTGCCGAGTCTCCAAGGAGAACTTCAGTTACCTTTGTAAGTTCAGCATGGGTGATGGGTCAGTCCTCAGCCTCTTTTTCTTCCAGAGGATGTGTGTCAGAAGGATGTGTCAGCAGGACCATGGAAATCCCAGGGTCCTTTGGGTGGGCCCCCCCACCAGGTGGTCAGGCCCACAGTAGCATATATTAACACAACTCATCTCTGTTTATGATTTACCTGTTCAATTTGTTTTTGCTCACACACACCCCTCTGCATTTATCCGGACTTGGGACCGGCACAAGTGGACACTAGTTTGTGTCTCCTTGTGGTTGCATTACACACTCACACACATTCACACACACACGCACACACACAATTTTTTTTTTATTTTTTAAATTTATTTTTCTTAAAGATTTTTTTTTTAATGTTTTAAAAAACATTTTTTTTCTTTTTTTTTATTCAGGAATGCCTAATTTAGTATCTTGTAGGGTCTTGTCCCCACTGGGTACCAGAGACCCTCCGTGGTGCAGCACCCTGATGGTTTCCAAGTGCAGCTCTGTGTTGCTGGAACCTGCCGCTCCTCTCTCTGAAGTTAGGAGGTTCTTCCAACACAGGCTGACTTGCTTTTGGAGCAGGAATGCGTCCTGGAGCTCGTAGAGGGGTCCTCAAAGCAGTGTTCAGTGGTTCTCCTTCACGCTCTGAGGCTTTGTCCTTTCCTACTAAGTGCTCAGTCATCGGCCTGGAGTCCTGGAGCTGCTGCTTGAGGCTGAGGACTTCTCTCTGCAAAGCCTTTTTATCATCTTGCAGAGAAGAAACCAGTCGAGTCACTTCAGTTTCTTTCTTCTGTAGATCTAAAAGTAATTCTTTAAGTAGAGCATTATGATCCCGCTCAGACTGGATCCATTCGGTTTGTTTGTTGTTTTTCTCTTCCAGGACTTCTGCAGTGACTCTGAACTCTTCCCGCATGAATGCCCTTGCTTTGTAATGCTCCACTCTTGTTTTCTGTAGCTTGGAGATGAGGGCTTGTTTTTCCTCCATGACGGTTTTTCCATCGGCTTTTGTTGCAGTAACTTTGCCTTTGAGTTCAGCCAGATGTTTGAGTTTTTCCTCAAATTCTTGGATTTCTTTGATAAGATCTTGATTTTGCTGTTCCAATTTCAGATCTCTTGTTTTTCCTCGACCATACTGGCCTTCCAGTTGGAAGTGTTGCTGTTGCTCCTTTTTATAGTTTTTCTGGAGGGCTTTGAGTTCTTTGGTGAGTTTTTCATTTTTCTTTTCCAAATTGAGAGTTTGGACTTTTGCCTGATGACATTCCTGCTGTCGTTTGAGGAGCTGTTCCTGCTCCTTTTTAAGGTGGTCCCGTTTCTCCATGAGGTCAGCGTTGGTTTGTTGCAGTCCATGGAGGTTGGTGGTGATCTGGTGGAGC
Organism: Oryzias javanicus; assembly: GCA_003999625.1. Lineage (NCBI taxonomy): Eukaryota > Metazoa > Chordata > Actinopteri > Beloniformes > Adrianichthyidae > Oryzias > Oryzias javanicus. The sequence continues at coordinate 1,144,743 of CM012444.1, forward strand.
TGCTGAACCCATGGTTTGGCCTCCTCAGACTGCAGAGTGAGCTGAAGGATTTCAGAGTCCAGTGTTGAGTTCTGGTCCTCCAGAGACTTGGTTTGGTCCAGGATGGAGGCATAGCGTTGTTGAATTGCTGCCTCCTCCTCACGGTGTCTCTGGAGATCTTGTAACTGGCTCTGGAGAAGGAGGTTTTGCTCTTGCAGCGTTTGGAGACGATCTCTCTCCTCCTCAAGCTGCTTCTCCTGAGGTTCAAGGGCCGTGATGGAGGTTTGGACCCTCTGAACCTCTTCCAGTAAGTCTTGGTTCTCCTGACTCAGAGACTCAGCGGTGAGCTTGGCTTTCTGTAACTCACTGGATAACTCTTGAGGATCCCAAACTCTGGTCTGGAGTTCCTGAAGAGTTGCTTTGAGGTTGGTGTTGGCCTCAGTCAGGAGGTGGACTTTTTGCTGCTGTTCCTTGCAACGGTCCTCCAGAGGTTTTTGGTCCTGACACGTTGCAGGTCTTTTTCCAGCTGCTTGACCATTTTGGAGGCTGATTTCTTTGCCTTCTTCAGTCCAGTGTAGGTTTCTCTCAGGTTTTTCTTGCCTTCCAGCTCAGCGGTGAAGGTTTGCAGCTGGCTGGTCAGCGAGATGATTTCCTGGACTTTACTTTCAACAATTGAGACTTTCTGTTGGAGGGAGTTCCCCTCAACCGCAGAATCTCTGAAACAGAACATTTTAAATAACGTAATTCTGTAGGGCGATGAAAAACGTTCCAATGTTCTTGTCAAAAGTAAAGCTAGTAGAGGCAGTTTTTGTTGTAGCGTGAAAAAAAACTGCGTGTTCCTCAGTGTAAGTGGAAGGTTCTTGATGCAAGGCTTCTAGTGGCTGGAGAACAGGAGATGTGCTCTCTGGTTCGATCCAAACGAACTGAAGGAACTCTTTCTGGGTCCTATTCATAGACTCTGACGGCGATGCGCTGTGACATCATACTTACATCGAAGGCATGATGATGTCTTGATCCCCCTCCACATGCTCCCTCCCCCCCGCATGTGACATGTTTGATGTTCTACTCATCATCATCTTCAACGCCTCACGAATCAAACCACGATTCTAACTTTTTAATATGTTTATTGCCATTTGTATATCTATTTAGTAGATTGAGGAAAATTGAATTTATTTGTATTAAATCACCATCACTTATACATTTATTCAGAACAGAAGAGATCATAATCAACAAAACTGATTTAGAAAAAATTATTCCAATTTTTTTGTCATTTTAAACTTTTCTATTGGTCAACCCTCTGGTTAAGTTCAGCAGTAACATACAAATGATAAAATCACTGATGCTTTTGATCATTTTACAACAAAACCTGAAAATTCTCTCCACAGTTTTCCATCTTCAAAGTTCTTCAACATTTTACGTACTAAACATTACATATTGGTGCAGAGGTCGTATGAAAAAACGTGTTTTTTCCGCAGCAGAATCATCTGATTCACGTTGATTTACATCCACACTTTAGCAGCGTGAGGCTGTGTCTCTTCAGAATAAGATGGAGTTTCGTTAATTGCGTCAACTGTTGAAGAGTTATCATAACCAAAATAAGAGCTAAAGCTCCGATGTTAAAGCTAATTCGTTTTTTAAAAGGTTTTGTCAGTGAACAGAACTTCAGTCTCAGTTTTTGAATGGAAAAATCTCTCACTAGTTTTACTTTGAAAACCGGAAGTTTCACCACCACGAGGATGCGTTTGCTTCCGGTGACTACCGCGGCTCTTTCGGCTTTGTTTTAGTTCGTAAGCTTAAAATCCTACATCAATCTGCATTTCAGAGCAAAAATACATTGTCCCCAGATAATATTTTGATAATAATTTACCACACTCTGCTATATTTACTGTATAAATATCACAAATTAGCGATCTTGGATGTCACGAATATTTGCACTCGGATTTTCAGGAGCAGATCTGGATACTCGTTCCAGCCCTTGTGGATATAGTTCAGAACGGCAAAGCTGACAGATGAAAGCAATTTTACATAAAAAATAACAATACCAATTGTAGCTGAAATGTATAAAATATGTATTATTTAATGTATGTCCTACCTGGTTGTATTGGTTTCCTCCTCTTAGATGGTTCATAAATCAGAGTATCAATATCAGTAATCCTGTCTGCAGTCAGAACAGCAGATCAGCTGATTCCCCCAATTTCCTCTGGATGATATTAAACCAGTCGTGGATTATTTCTCTCTGACAACTCGGTTAAAGTTAGACAAAGATTACAAGAACTTCATTGAATGTAGCTTGTTTGATTATGAAGGTTATTATAAATTTATTCTTTTAATCTGTGCTAATGCTAACACTAGCATTAGCTTTGTCTATGAGTCATAGAGCTGCAGAAGATCTTTTCTCATCAGTTCAAAGTTTCCTAAATTTCACATAATCTTTGTAAACAGAACAAAAGTCAAACAATTCCAGCATGTTTGACATTAAAGTCAAACTTCTTCCTGTTGTAATGTTTTCTCCTGCGGTCAGTGAGCTGCTGTTAGCTCAGCCGTGGTTCTAACATCACTCCTCTTTGGTTTTGATCATAACTGTGTCTGATCTGCAGGAAAATAAAGATAAAAAATGATCAAATTAATTGAAACTGGTGTCAAAAATAGGAAATTGACTTCATCCAATGTTGGAGGATATCAAACATTTGGATTCAGATTTGTGAACAATCGAAGACAAGAAATAAAAAGTAACAGCACGGTACTGGATAAAATGTATCTGCAGACACAAAAGTCCACCATGCAACCTGAAAGAAATGATGTTTATGGTTGGAACGGATTGATAATATCAATATGTCTGTAATATCAGATGTGATCATTTTGTCTTCCTTATAATAATAATAATAATAATAATAAGCTTTATTTATAGAGCACTTAATTTGCCCACTCAGGCCCAAAATGCTGTACAATGATAGAGGATAAAACATACAATAAGATTAAAAGTACGCAACAGCATGCTCTAAAGTAACACCAATAAAAACAAAAACACATTCCAAACAGTACATTTAAGAGAATAAATAAAATATCATAGCATAAAAGAGAAGAAACCACTTCACTGTGTATTAAAAGCCAATTTAAAAAAGTGGGTTTTAAGAAGAGACTTAAAAACAGGCAATGAGGACGACTCTCTAACATGAATTGGAAGATCATTCCAGAGTTTCGGAGCTGCTGCAGCAAAGGCACGGTCGCCTCTGAGTTTGAGTTTTGTTTTAGGAACTTTTAAAAACAGCTGGTCAGCTGATCTCAGAGGACAGGGGGGGACGTAAGGCTGTAGCAGGTCAGAGAGGTAGACCGGTGCCGAACCGTGTAGGGATTTAAAAACAAATAAATGAATCCTAAAATGAACGGGCAACCAGTGCAGCGACGCCAAAGCTGGGGAGATGTGATCGTATTTCCGTTTTCTGGTTAAGAGACGAGCAGCTGCATTTTGCACTAGCTGCAAGTGGGCAATTGCTGAACGCTAACTCCCACATATAGAGAATTACAGTAATCCAGCCTGGTGGTGATAAAGGCGTGGATCACTGTTTCAAACTGCGTGAATGACAGGATTGGTCTGACTTTAGCAAGTTGCCTCAGGTGAAAAAAGCTAGACTTCACTACAGAATTAATTTGTTTATCCAGTTTCATTTCAGAGTCCATCTTGACTCCTAAATTTGTTCCATAAGATGTAACATATTCATTTAAAGAGCCAAGATTTGCAGTGAGGGACCCAGAGCTGTCGCCAAAGACAATTACTTCAGTTTTGCTGTCATTAATACTTAAAAAATTTTGTGTCATCCAGGACTTTAAGTCTAAAAGGCATTTGTGGAGTGATTCAACAGACAGGTTATTCTTTTTAAGAGGCACATACAGCTGGCAGTCATCTGCATAGAAATGAAAGGACACACCATATTTCCTAATTAAAGAGCCAAGTGGTAACAGGTATAAGGAGAATAAGAGAGGGCCTAAAACAGAACCTTGAGGCACTCCCCAAGTCAGAGGGGCAGAAGAGGAGACATGCTCCCCAAGGCTCACGCGAAAGGTTCGCCCGCTCAAGTAAGATTTGAACCACTCCAATGCCTGTCCTTTGACTCCGACCCACTGCTCTAGGCGAGAGACTAAAATTTTGTGATCAACGGTGTCGAAAGCAGCTGACAAGTCCAAAAGCACCAGAACCACACAATCACCTGAGTCTGTAGCTAAGAAGATATCATTAAAAACTTTTAAAAGAGCAGTCTCTGTACTATGCAAAGCCTTGAACCCCGACTGGAAGACCTCAAAGATTGAGTGTTCTTCTAAAAAAGTCATCAACTGAGTATACACAATTCTTTCCAGTACTTTTGAGATAAAAGGCAGTTTAGAAATAGGCCTAAAATTAGCTAAAATTGTGGGATCCAGTGAAGGCTTTTTAAGTAAAGGAGATATAACAGCATGTTTAAAATGAGAGGGAACAACACCCGAACTTAAACTGCTGTTAACAAGTTCAAGAACAGCCGAGCCTATTGAGGGAAAAACCTGTTTTAAAAGTGAAGGGGGAATGATATCACACTTTGAGCTTGAGGGCTTTAAATGAGAAAACATTTCCTCTAAAATGTCCAGAGTAACGGGCTCAAACCTCTCAAAGCTGACAGAACAAGAATATTGAACAGGAGGATCACAACTAGGACCTAGAATTTGAGCTCTCGTACTGGAAACTTTATCAATGAAAAAATGTAAAAAATGTTCACATGACAAAGGAGAAACATCTGTGCAAGCAGCCTGCTGGCGATTGAGGACAGAGTCTATTGTTTTAAACAAGACACGGGGCTCGTGACGATGTGTATTGAGGATTTCAGAGAAATATTTATTTTTGACATTTTTTACTGCCTAAGATCAATACTGATGTATACGATATTCTTTACATTGTCATGTTTAAATTTGAAAATAAACATATATTGAAGCACATATTGCTGTATCTGTCTGTGAACAAGGTGCTATGATGCTCAAGAAACTTGAATCAAAAAACTTTTTTTACTCCGTAAATTCTCCCAGTCTTTTGAGAAGAAGTGAGCTCAGCCCCCAACGTTCATAGGTCCAGGAAATGATCAGATTACCCACTCCACCCTTCTCTATATATCTAGTTCATGATTATGTTAAAAAGTTACAGTTTTTAAAAATTCAGTTTTAGAGTGTTCAATAAATGTTCGGCCCTCGACCTGAGGTGTGTTTTGGATTTTGTGCGATTGAGTTTGACACCTCTGTATTAGAAGAATCATTGAGAACATGGGATGAGCTCCATCACATCACATGATGGTGTTATGAAACATCTCGATCTCTACCGTGATCCTTTCTACCCAAACTTTAGGTCCTTCACGTGCACGCTCACCTGGGCCGTAGAACTGTGCACGCTGCAGGAGAGAAAGATGCTCGTACTGGTCAGCGCTGCATCTTCACGGCATCCATGTGTTATCGTGGCAACACTCTGATTGGGGAGAGGGACGAGTAGATGCAAAGACAGGAGGAGAGAGGTGGGTGAAGATGGAAGGGTGGAGCAATGAAAGAAGGATAAGGAGCAGAGGAGGAGGAAGGAGCAGGAGGGTCAGGAATGGAGGTGTGGAAATGTGGGGGAGGAGAGGGGAAGTGTGGGAGGTTCAGGGAGAAGGTATCATTAGTCCTGTTTAAGAGTCTTTATGAAGATTAAAGCCTCTACGGTCTGTGTGTTGTGTGTGTGTCAGAGCGGGGAGTGTGTGTGCTGTTATGGGTCGGATTCATGAAAAAGAGGAGATAAACGGAGTAGAATGGACAGTCTGGGACCTTCATGATGGAACAGGACAGATGAAACCTGAGTCCTCTGCAGCTTTTTAATGGAAATCCATTTATGTCATTTAAAAAGCATCAGTTCACAGGTGATCACAGAGCACTGCAGAGTCCTGAAACAGGTGGATTCAGAATCAGGGAGGGGGCGGGGCATCTGCTGTGCAGGTTCTGGAGAACAGGAAGGAGAAACAGGAAAAATATCTGTTTCAAGAGAAAATGTCAATACTTTCAGTTTTCACTTGGTTGGAGATTTTTCAATAGGAAGTTAGCTTTGGAAATGACGTGAAGCTGAAGCTTTTAAACTTTTTTAAAATGACATTTGTGTGACAATTCAACACTTTCCTCCTAAACTCCTCTGTCATCTTCTGAACATTTGGTTTAAAGACCCACTCTGATGAAAGTGGTGTTTTTAACATTTTCTTGGAGCCTTTTTCTGATTATGGAGGACATATGGAAAGAAAATTAAGGTTAAAAGTGATTTTCTGAGAATGATTTAATTCATTTGTGAATCAAGAGCAGAGAATGAAAGAATGTAGAGAATTGGCTGAGCAGGCCTCAACTTCCTGCTCTGCTCCATTCTGATACAGTCACAGACCAGAGCTGCCACGATTAGTCGACTAATCGACTATTAAAAGACTCAAAGACTAATTTATTAGTTGTTTAATCGATACTTTATATTAAATGGAGCCAGAGTGGAGTAAAGTTAAAATAATAGCATTGGAGTATTTTGGAAATTATTAAGGTTTTTTAGGTTATTTTGCATTTAGCTAATATTCTAGCTGGCTATCAGCTTCAGCGTTTTTAGCTATCAATTTCAGCATCTTCAGCGGCCAAATTCAGCTTACAGCAGAAGTAGGGAACCCTGGTCCTCGAGAGCCACCGTCCTACGTGTTTTCCAACATACCTGCTCTGGCATGTTCTTATTGGCTGGACACACCTGAACCAGGTAGGTAGGAACTCATGGCATTTACCTGGTAATGATGGCCATCACCTCTAAAAAAACATGCAAACTCCACACATAGATTGGGATTTGAACCTTCTTCCTCTGTGAGGAAAGAGAATGCTAACCAGTACACCTCTTTATTGTAGTGATGCACAAAAAAGACTTTTATGAACTGATACCAATAACCAATATTTTCCGGCCTCTTACAGCCAATACTGATGTTTTTTAAATACTTGCGTATCTGAAGTAGTTCAACAAATGTGCAGAACTAGTTTTACCTGCAAATACACTGAAGATCCGGTGGTACAAACACTTTTAGCTGTTTCAGTCTCCCTCACATCTGTGAACAGGAAAGTGCATGTAATGCAATAATGATGAGCCGCTTTTCTCCCTCAGAATCTGCTGGAATTATTGTGTTAACGGTTGAAAATGACAGTAAATGAAAGAACAGAACCACTGGATTCTGGTGTTAAAGGGTTAATTACTCCACCGTTTTTGATCGGGTTCCAGGCTGCTTCCTCTGACTTTAACTTTAAAGGATATTTTTCTGTAAAAATGTGTGAAAGAACTTTGATAACGATGCCTTCCTGTGTGTGTTTACCAATCAAAAAGCAAAGAGTGATGACTTCAGTGTGGCCCACAGATATCAGCCACCTCATGTTTCTCCTCAAATAACAATAAGAAACGTTGATAATGACTTAAATGTAAAGGTGCCTGAGCTGTGCGTGTGTGTGCGCACGTGCATGCGTGCGGCTGAGGCCGTTAACGGTGCAGCCTCTGAATGAAACGGCGCGGGGAGTCGGTGAGAACAGATAAAGCCCTGCTCATGTATCAGCCTGCTCACCTGTCTGCAGCCGCGGCGCCGTAATGGATGGACAGGAGCTGCAGCCATCACTCATTCTCACGCCGCCTGCCTCTGCCAGCGCAGCGCACACGACCACCAGTGTGTGTTCTGTGCATCTGCGGGTGGTGGGAGTGATTATATGTCTGCATGGGTGCGTGACAGAAAGTGACAGAGACAGAGTGTGTAGCTTTGCGTGCACGTGTGCGTGTTGCTGGGATTCCTGTCTGTGTCTCTCAGATGCGATTGATACTCCTGACATTAACAACATTTCAGACCGAGTTTGTCTCCCTCTTCTTCTTCTGTCTGGGTATCTCCCGTGTGTGTGGGAGGAAGGGGTTATGGGAAAGGGTCATCTGTGGGGAGGTGATGTGAGGACGGGACACCCACAGAGCTGAGGCCAACAAAGCTCCAAAACAAAACCACCAACGCCTCAACATTTCTGCTGCTGCTCTGACAGACGTGGGAGAAGATAAGCTGATGTGTAAATGGGAAGCAGCTCCCAGAGATGACGGGCTTCTGATCTCTACCAACGGACTTTGGAAATCATCTGAAAACTCTGGTCTTTGTACAGACGCTTTCCAAAAAGTAGAAGATCATGGAGAAGTTTTTCATTCCAGAGTATAGATTCAGGACCTTCGCATTTGATTTCTAGTATTTATGTGTTTATTTTTATTTAATTGTGGCCCATAAAACCCACAAAAACAGAACTTCTTCAAACCAGAATACTCTGAAGAAATCACTCAGTTTTTCTGATCACATCAAATCAGTTAAAACTTAGAGTTAGAGCCAACTTCAGCTATACTGGGCATCTTTAAGAGCAATATTAGATCCAACTGTATTTTTTTTTTTTGTTGAGAATTTTGCTACTCATTGCAAAGAAAATGATCACAGCCTCTTGGTGCAAGACACAGCCACCCACAATTACACAATGGAAAAACAAACTGAAAGATGTAAACAATATGGAAGAAGTCACAGCAAGACTTCAAATGAAAAGTGAGATATTTAGGGATAAATGGCTCCCAGTTGTAACATATATTTCGGGGAACTAAGGTGACCCATGTGGGGGGAGGGAAAGAAAAGGGGAAAATATATTTATTTTTCATGTGTTTTAAAATTTTTGTAATTTTGTATTTTTTTTTCACTGTCTTGAGCCACAATAGGAAGCTACCTTTGAATGTAAATGGACAAAATTATAGGTAGAAATGTGGCATTGTGAACAATCCAAATGTTAGATGGAATTTACATCTATGATTTTACAATACTCACAGGTACCTGAAGAAAATAATTTTAAGTTTGTATATAATTTTGTTCGCTTTGAATGGTATGACTACTGATTTGCACTAAATGTCAATAAAACAAGTTAAAAAATCAGCTAAAACTAGAAAAGTTGCATTACCTGCGATAATGCTAGAGTGAATGCTTTTAGCTGAAAGCAGTTTCTGAAGATGCTGAAGATTTTTGCTGAAAATTCTGACATAATTTCCATTGGATTTGCTGAAGATTGAAAAACTCTTTGCAAAATGTTAAATCTGCTAAAAGACTGTAAATTTAATGAAAGAACGCTAAAGTTGAATTAAATTTATGAAAAATTTGTAGAAAAATTGCTTAAAAATCCCTAATACATGCCAATTTTGCAAAAAAATATTTAGAGTTGCTTAAATATGAGCTAAACTCCAAATTAGCCCAAAAACCTCAATAGATTCCAGATTAGAAACAAAAAACTTTCTTGATGCTTAAATATTAAACTCCTAAAATTCCTCAGTAAACTACATTTGTCAAAAACGTTAGCCTGTTGCTAAAAATAGAAGCTAAACTCTAAATTACCCCAGTAGATAGCAAATTAGTCAAAAATGTTAGCATATTGCTAAAACATTAGCTAAACTCTTTTGAAAATGACTCTAAAAGATGAACATAGTCCATCAATATAATTAAAAGCTGTTTTTAATCTACTTTAAAGTTTTAGATTTGAAGACTTTTCCATAATTTCATTTGGGGCATATTTTGCTCAATATTTGAAAAACTATAAAGTTTATAAATACCAAAAGTGCAAACAGTAATGTTCTGAACAAGCTGAACATTCTGATACCAAGATTTCAGAAATCACTGAAAGTGTGATCGAGTTTTTATGTACTGAAAAAGGAGCAGGACAGTCAATATAGTGTGAATGATTACTTAACATTCACACAGTAAAGTATTTTCAAAATAACATGTACATCTTCAATCCTTAAATTGTAAGGATAGATGAAATCTGCATCTCCATCAGCAGAAGGATCAGGAAGTCCTCTAGTCCAGGAGAGTCCCAAGTCAGACATGTTTCCTAACCAAGCTGCCATTGAAGCTCCTCATTGGCTAATCACACCTGATCCAGGTGCAGATAAGACAAGGTTTCTGGAGAATCAGTTTTAAAGTTTAAAAAATTGGCATTCTGTTAGCTTTTTGGATTTTTTAGGCATTTACTAAGATTTTATTTTAGGCTAATTTGGAGTTTAGCTAATCTTTCAGCTACATGCTAGCTGTTTAACATAACCTACTATAGTTTACTATAGATAGTTCATGCTGGTTATATTTGACCTCCTCCTCCTGCATTTTCCTTAAATTAGGTGAAACTTTTTGTCCCGTCAGCAGATCAGTCACATTGGAACCAGGATTTAACTTCAACAAAACATCAAAATATGTTAATAGAAGTTCTGTTTTCCTCCTTGTTCCTCTCAGGAACTTTTTTATTGTTTTTAAAAGCTGCCAAAGTGTCATTTTAAGTTCTTTAGATAAAATCAGTCAGTATAACCTTTGTAAAATAAGAGTGAAGGGCTTTTTTTCTTCCACTGCAGCTATTATGTCAGTGAAAATGTCTGAATGAGGGAATAAATGTGATTGATAGGAAGATTTTTTTTTTTAATTAAAACATCCAAAAAGTTCACTAACTTCTTCATACTCGGTTTAAAAAAACATATTAATGTCTGAAAAAAATGTATTTAGAAATTCAAAATGATTTTTTGAATGAATTTTTTCCTGAAAGGAGCTGAGTTGGTCCAGAGCGAAGCAGCAGCAGAGGAGACTCGACTCAAACTAGATTACAGGTTTGATTCTGAACCAACAGCTCCTCTGCTGTACAGAGCTGCAAACTCCGGCTTTATATTTCATTAGAACACAACAGACTCGGTAACACAGACTAGATTTCATTTCTGCATCACTGACTGCATGTAAACTCTCTAAACACGTGCACGCGCACATGCACAGATGTAACATCAATGCTTCCTTGTTTCAAGTCTTTCAGTGCCTGTATGTCTGCAGCCCAGATGACCCCCGGGGACTGACCCCTGCAAGGGTCAAAGATCACCCTGCTGCTGATGAATGGCGTCCTGACCACATTGCATACGTGTGTGTGCGTGTGCGTGCTCGTGCATGTGAGAAAAGCATTCTGCATTTTCTATCATCTAAATTCCTGATGATTTCGTTAGTAAAGTTATAATCAGATTACTGTGCAGTAGGTCCTGTGGTGAAAGGCCACACATGGAGCTTTGGCTCTGCACACACACACACACAACTCTTTGTGTGCACATGGGAAACAAACACACACAACAACACTAGCTGCTCATGCACATCTGTCCTCAGGGGTTCATTTGCTTCCAGCTATAAGACTAACTCTGGGGGTCACAGAGGTCACTAAACGGGGTCTGTGTGTGTGAACACTCACAATCCAGTCTAGTCTTCGTCTTTGTCTTCCTGCTGCTCCCTTTAGGGGGCACCACAGTAAATCAGTCGCCTCCATCCAACCTTCTCCTCACTCACACCGTCCTTCTCTACATCCATGGACCTCCTCTTTGATCTTCCTCCAGACCTCCTTTCACCTTCATCACTGTTCCTCCAATCAACATCTCCATCTCTTTCCCACACTGATCTCCAGAATATCTACATGATCTGATCCTCTGATGGATTCATTCCTGATCCATCTGGATCAGAGTATCTGTTCTCACCACAGTCTTCTACACCTTTCCTTCCATTCTTGATGACACTCTTTAGTCACAGATTAAACCAGAAACTTTCCTCCACCCATCCTCCTCTCCACCTCGTTCTCTGGTCTGTTGACCCTAAGAACTGAAGGACCTCCACCTTCTCTACCTCTGCTAACAGAGGAGTGTCAAACTCAATCGTTCAAGGGCCAAAATCCAAAACACACCTGAGGTCACGAACAGGATAAACATTTATTGAAACTACATTTTTAAAAATTTAACATAATTATAAACTAGATATACAGCATCACCTGCAATGATGCTAGTGAGAATGCTGTAAGCTGAATTTGGCTGCTGAAGATGCTGAAATTGATAGCTAAAAATGCAGAAGCTGCAAAAATGCAAAATCAGCCTGAAAAACTAAAAAAAAAAAAAAATAGCTAGCAAGTAGCTGAAAAAAATATCTAAACTTAAAAATATCCCAAAAAAACTGAACAAGCCTAAATGATCAAAAACAGCTAGCATGTAGCTGAATTATTAGCTAAACTCAGAAAGAGCCTAAAAAAATCTTAGCAAATACCAAAATAGTCCAAAACGCTAGCAGAATACTAAATTTTAAAACTAACTTTTCAACATAATGATGAATAATAAAAAGGAATAAATCAACTTAAACCTTAAATAACTTTTAATATTTTACTCTCCAAAAAAATATATTTTGTAAAAATTATACAAGTTAGAAATTAGCGCAAGATAACATCGGGCCATTAATAACAATAAAATAAAATGATGTGGAGGGCCGGGTCCGGCCCCCGGGCCTTGCCTCTGACACGTGTTGTAACTTCACCGCTCCTCTGGAGTTCCTCTCATTTACACTCAGATCTTCTGTCTTGCTGCTGCTGACCTTTATCCCCCCACCTTCCAGAGCAAACCTCCACCTGTCTAGATGTAGAAAATGTGTGTCATTATATAGCAGAGACAGTTCTGGAGATGGAATTTAGAATTGAAGACATGAAGACATTTCATCTCTTGTCTAAGAGTCCTTCACTGCACAGGTGAGGGCTCCCTCTGGTGGTCGGAGGAGGACGTGACTGGTTTAACCTCGACAATTGTTTAGTTTGTCTACAGATGTTCATGTCCACAGAAAAGGATCAGGAACGCCTTAGAAACATGTTCATGGTCCTTAACATCAAACTTTGATGTTAGGATTCATTTCAATAGTGGGCAGCCGTGGTGCGGAGGTAGAGCGGTTGACCTCTGATCCGGAGATTGTAGGTTTGGTTACCAATGTTTGGTAGCAGAGTCACCATCAGTGTATGAATGTGTGAGCGGGACTGTGATTGTACAGTACTGATGGCCTTCAAGGAAGGTTGAAAACTCTATGAAGTGTGTACTATCCATCCATCCATCCATCTTCTTTCGTTCATCCGGAGCAGGATCGTTGGAGCAGCTGTCTAAAAAAAGATGCCTAGACTTTAGAGCTGCCACAATTCGTCGTCTAATCGACTATTAAAATGGTTGACGACTAATTTAATACTTGATAAGTCATTTTTTTTTTATATATGGAGTCAGAGTGTAGTAAAGTTGAAAGTCATGATTGCATTCTGCTCGATTTATGGACTATTTTGGTATTTCTTAAGGCTTTTCAGGCTGCTTTGTAGTTTAGCTAATGCATGCTAGCTGTTTGGATAACTTAGGCTTTTTTCAGTTTTTAGGCTAATTTGGCATTTAGCTAATATTTTAGCTTGCTCTCAGCTTCAGCATGTTCAGCTTTTAACTTCAGCATTTTTATCTATCAATTTCAGCATCTTCAGCAGCCAAATTCAGCTTAAAGCATTCACACACATGTTATACATCTAGCTTTCAGTTAGTTTAAAGCTAATGATGGTTACGATGTGTGCTTTACATTCAGTTTGCGCATGAGTCGACTAATAGGAAAAAATAACCTGTGATCAGTCGACTGCTTTGTCGTTTGTGGCAGCACTGCTAGACTTCCCTCTCCCCGCCCACTTCCTCCAGGTCCTCTGGGGGATCTGGAGGAGTTTTTATTTGGGCCAGCGTGTCCCGGCTCTATTTACCATTTTTAAATAATTCAGAAACTTCATCTTTAATTTTGGAGCAACTTTTGTTTGTGGGACGCTGCTCCACAGCCAACAGAACTGATTGATGAAAACAGTTTGTTTTTGAAACAACATCATTTCATCAGATCAGCTCTGCGTCTGCTGACGTTCAATGGAACCAGCATCTGTCACACAAGTTGGCCTCATACTTTACATTCTATCACCAAAACAATCCACAGAGCTCCAGACATGTTTGTGTGTGGCTTCTGTTTGCATCAGTGATGACACGTCTGCTGCAGAAAAGCCGACTGTTGTTTGCAGACATCCTGAACCGCTTCAGGATCTGGATTCTCTGTTTAGGTCAGTGTGCTTAAAAGCTGCTTTTTTGTTGTGGTGTGAACTGGATGCAAAAGTTTTCCTAATGAAAACGAGTGTTTGTTGAAAATGAAACCTCACTGAATTGTTGAGGATGAATGTTTGCAGCAACATGCGACGGAAATCTTCTAAAAGTGACTAAAAAAACCGCAGAGAAAGACTAAAACCCGGTTCACTGAGGAAACAGATATCATTAACACACGTACGGACACACGCGCACACACAGATATCATTAGCTGGCTGTTTAGTATTCATAACATCCTCTTTGCCTCTCTTGCACACTCGCATGGAGGCAGAAATTAGCCAGCAGCACCTGACACTCCATCATGATGTCACAGCAGGACTGAGGTGTGGAGATGCTCGTCTGTGTGTGTTTGTGAGCGTCTGCGTGCGCTTGTGCGTGCGGTGAAAGAAGCTAGCAGCCATTATCTGCCATCACACCCTGTGATTCCTGCAGTGTCAGACACAGAAAACAAAGAGATGGGGGCTTAGAAACGACGAGGACCGCAGGAGTGTTCTGGTGTCTCCATGCTGGAGGAGATCTAAACTCTCTCAGCATCACGATGCTCCACTCTACTTCTGTTTTTGGCCAAATGTTCCTTCATGTGAACACACCTGAAGGTGAAGTCCGGATCAAGAATGAAAAGCACACAATGTGATCTTGTAAATGGTCTCGGACACCCCCCCCCCCCCTTCCACCACCACCCCAACACACACACACAAAGCAACGACCATCAGAACTGAGTCAGGACAAACAATGACAGTGGATAAGTGCTGTAGAATGACAGGACAATAAAACTGACTTAAATAAGAACTGGACTGAGTGACCCCGCCCCCCATGTTCTAGAATCCAGTCTCACAAACTTCTATAGAGGAATAAACAGCTGTTACTCTGTCAGAATAAATATTCTTCTGATACATTTTAGAAAACATATTCTTGATAATCCACTTTTTTCCATTATTTTTCTGAAGTTCAAGTAATTTAGTTATTATCCATCCATCCATCCATCTATTCATCCATCTATTCATCCATCCATCCATCCATCCATCCATCCATCCATCCATCCATCCATCGAAGGAAAACACTCCCTCTGTGATGGTGCTGATGAGCTGTGACTCATGGGGTAACTAAAATCAGCGACAAACTGCATCCTTCTTGACGGGCTACAAAAGTGGGTGGAGCTCCCAGGAACTGTCCATCTTCACGCCCCTCTCTGGTCACGTTCGGCTTCCTGTCTCCTGTTACACCACCCTGCTTCTTGCTTTCTTTTTTCCTCAACGGCTTTCCACAGAAATGAGTTTGACCTTTGACCTTTTCGTTCACATGACATGTCCTCCTCTGAGCCTCTCAGAAGCGCCTGCTTGATCAGGGCAAACATCTGCTCCAGAGTCCGTCAGAATCTGCCACAACAAAGTCTAAGTGAAGCACGGATGAGTGTTTCTGATCAATGATCTCCTCTGGAGTCCCTCAGGGACTGAGCGGGGAAGCAGTAGGAATCAGCAGCTCACTGATGTGTCAATACATTTCCTTGAAAAAAAAGACCATCATTTAAAATCTCTTTTTCTGTTTCTCGTTCCTCTCCACAGCCGACCCGTTTCAGACTAATCGATCGAATCAAATCGGTAAATTCTTTCACATTTTGTTTGGATTGAATTGAGTTTTTCTTGCAGGTTCTGTCAAGTTTTTCCTTCACTGAGACTAAATAGAATCGTCTGAAACAGGGAGAGGCAACTCCAGGCCTCGAGGACCGCAATCCTGCGTGTCTTCCAACATACTCTGCTTGCATGTTGGCTGGACACACCTGAACCAGGTAATCAGTCATGAGTGGGGCTTGGACACCTGGAAATCATGCAGCCCTCGAGGGTCTAAAAGCTGAACATTTCTATTCAGATTCAAACTAAATCTACTGAGAGGTAGTTTGTGAAAGTGAAATAAAAAGCATTAATTCATTCATTCATTCATTCATCCATTCATTCATTCATTCATTCATTCATTCATTCATTCTGTTAAACTCAAGCAGGAAACCAACTAGAGAAAGTGGGAGGAGCCTCCTGCTGCAGGCTTTTGTTTTACACACATTTGCATAAACATAACAAATATATCATACCATATAAACACATATGTGAACAGGAACACAGACACGCATACACGCAGCGGGGCGGCGGGTGGAGCTGGCTCTGTGTGGGGGTAGCTGCTGGTTGGGGGTTGTCTGTGTGCTGCCTCAGGGTAATGACTGTGTGTGTGTGTGTGTGTGTGTGTGTGTGTGTGCTCCTTCATATGCTCAACACTGTACTGTCTATGTGTCAGTGTGTCTCAGGGTCGCGACCCCCATCAGTCTCACTCAGGACTCACTTAACTGAACCAGAGGGGGCCTTTAGCAACACTAGCTCCCGGGTGTGTGTGCATGAGCTCAGAGATGTGCACGTGTGTCAAACAGGACAGGAGGGGACTTCCCCTTCAGCCTTCATGCTCCGCTGGGATTCAGAAACTTTTTGTTGCTTGTGTGGTTCTGCGGATGTCTCCTTTTATCTTAATGATCTGCTTCATCCTCCACGGCGAAAGAGACGTCTGAAGGTTGAATTTAAAGACCCTCTCTGATGAAAATCCTGGTTTTAGAGTTTTTATCATGTCTGTGTGTCATTTTTCTTCTAAAAGAGAACAAATACAATAAGAAATCCTTTGCTTTTTATTTCTCCTTTTAAATCTCTGTCAACCAAACAGTCTTGGACACACTCTGTTTTTCATCAATCATCTCCTTTCTGCTGCACATGCACTAAACCCTCATCTGGTCCGGCTAGCGTGTCTAGTTCAGCTTCTGGAGAAGAGAAGATGCTACCTTCACAGTGACTGCAGTCAAATCAGCCGCCGTTCACATTTCTGTGCTCCAATCAGTCGTCACTGGATTTTTGGTTTGAGTTTCATCCAATACTTACGCTAGCAGTCCTGAGAACGCTGGAAAATCTCCAACAGACTCCACGGAGCTTCTTGATGTGACCACGGAAATGTGAACGGCGGCTCATTTGACCGCACTTGGAAAGGGTTGTAAATGAATGAAAGAGCATTTGGATGTTAGCTTTCATTATTTTCTGCTCTGAGAAACCAATGGATTGAATGGATTGATCACAGCAACGTCAAGACACATCAAAGAGTCTTTGGTGAACTGGAAGGAGAAAGAATCAGGATTTTGGAGGAAGTTCTGTCCATGAAGATCTGAGCTGACATCCGGATCAGAACCATATGGATGGACATTACTCAGATTGATGGAGGTTTTTATGAAGATTTATGCCAGAGAGACACAGAGTTATCATAATCAAGGGAGGGATAAGGGGCGGAGCTCCAAAAGCCACGCCCCCTCAGAGGAGATTTTGGGAACAGAGGCTTCAGATCAACATGAAAAATGGATTTTTGAGACATTTAGATTGTGGGATTTTGGTTAAAAATCTCATAATCATACATGAACAAAATTGTCATGGGGGACTTTAACATACAGT
This sequence comes from Oryzias javanicus, assembly GCA_003999625.1. Taxonomy (NCBI): domain Eukaryota; kingdom Metazoa; phylum Chordata; class Actinopteri; order Beloniformes; family Adrianichthyidae; genus Oryzias; species Oryzias javanicus. The sequence continues at coordinate 1,162,197 of CM012444.1, forward strand.
AACTTTTTAACTGTTAACATGATAATTCTAGTGGATCCTGCAGAATCTACTGGAATTACGTACAGAACATAAACACTGCAGCTCAGGTGTTAAAGGGTTAATCAGTTCTTGTTTGCCAGCAAATCCTGAGGTGATAGGGAAGTAATGTTGTTTGATGAAGGAAATGGATATAGATCTGGTATTATCAAAAAGATAAAACTCAGATACAAAATCCTGCGGTGTTGAATTCTTCATTCGTAGGTCTACATCAGAACTGGCGTTTGTAAAACCTGGTTAAATAACAACATCCAGGCCCATCTGGTACTTTATTCTCCACCTTCAAACCATCTCCAGATACATCTCTTACTGGCTGGCTATGATTTGACCTGACAGATCTGCTTTTATTTTTAAAATATTGAAATACTGAAAAAAACAATGCCTTAATAGTGTAGCTTAAGAGCTTTGGAAGTTTTATTGCAGCGCCACAGAATTTTATGACGTTTCCAGACACTCAGTTTTCCTAAAAGGTCAGTTTTCTATCAGAACTTCTGTCAGTAAAACAAAAAAACAATTATTTTTACTAACAAACCCACATCATCAGTCCTCCACCACCATGCTTTACAGTTTCAATAATGTCATTGTGTTCAAATATGCTTGGTTTCAGCAAACCACCCTTTACAAAATATAATACACCTGAAGTTGATTTTAGGAACTTTTGAACAAGTACAGCAAGTCTACCAAGCCATACCATAAAAAAAACTTTTTGAGCTTTTAAGTCATTATACTGTTCATTGCTCACTGTAAAGAAAGTGGTATTTTAATTCATTCAGGCATTTCTGAGTAATCCTCTAAAAACCTGCTCTGTCAACAGCAGCCCCTCCCAAACCCACGAAAAAGAGCGGGTCCTAATGATCTGATGTCACAGAGTGAGACCGCCCCCTCCAGGAGGAGTCTGCTCTGACAGCTCCGTCCCCAGTCTAACACTCAATTTCTCCACAGAGCTAGTGGCGATCAGCAAAAAACTTTCATTTTAGATGTCTTTGATAAATTCCAGCTCAAACAGGTTCGTTACTTTAGATGTGGGGCTCCTTTAAGACCCCCCCAAGATCGCCCCACCCCCGGTCGGGCACAGTGGTGCAGACGAGTGTATTTTGGAAGGCCAGGCCTATTAAAGGCAAATATATGGTATGTGCATCCATCTTTGAAGAAATTTGGATGTTGTGTGTTTTCATGGGAGAATGAAGACGCGCTGCCGAAAGCTCCAGGACAGGGGGGTCCAATCACACAAGGGGCCAAAATAAACCTTAGGTTGCGGGCTGAGCAGGATAAAGATTTATTGAACACTCTAAAACTACATTTTTAAAACTTTAAAGCCGTAACTTTTTAACATAGTTATGAACTAGATGTACAGCATTACCTGTGATAATGTTAGTGCGAATGCTGTAAGCTGAATTTGGCTGTTGAAGATGCTAGTGCTGATGGCTGGAAAAGGCTGAAGCTAATAGCCAGCTAAAATTAGCTAAATGCCAAAATAGCCTAAAAAAAAAAAATACTGAAAAACAGCTGAACTTCAAAATTATACAAAAATGGATAATAAAAGCCTCAATCAACCAAAACAGCTCGTGTGTAAATATAAGGCAAACTCCAAAATAGTCCAAAAAGCTAGCAGAATACTATTTTTTAGAAACTTTAAAACTGAATGTTTTTAACATAATTATGAATAATAAAAAGGCAGGAATATTATTTCAGAATAAACTTAAACCTTAAATAATTTTCTGTATTTTACTATCTGTAAAGCTGAGCTGCGTAATGATTATATTTGGTCATTCACACCCATTGCATGTTCTATTGTAGCATTGCCACAGAAGTATCCAGTGGACAACCTCTGCAACCACAACTACTTTTGTCAGATCATTCCAGTTTTTCTTTTTTTTGACTTGTGTTTCCTTGGAGGATCTATATTGTTTTGGATATTGACATTTCTGTCTCAATACTAGAAAGCCAAATAAAAGCAAACCAAAGATCTGTTTTAAACTGGGGGTGTGACATTTTGAAATCTGATTGGCTGCTGACAGGATAAAGGAGCTGATTGGTTGATCGGTTCTGGTGAAGTTTTCCTGTTAGAGGTTTGAGTTTGTAACTGGGGTTTGTAGATCTTTGTGTGTTTTTCTGAGGACCTGAAAACAGAAAACACTTTTCAAAAATGTTACGGCCTCAAATCTTTCACAAAGAAGGGCGAATTGATCTCAAAAAGCATTTAATTCTGCATGAGTTTATTTATTTTTGTATTGACATTGTTTGCAGTTTTACATTTGTGGACGTCATTTCACCAAAACAAAACACTTGAAATGCATAGAAGTGCACAGCGGTCTGCATCCGTGTTTTAGAACGTGTGCGTCTCACAGGCGGACAGAGAGGAGGGGGTTTCAGGACGGCCAGCACGGCTCCCCCCACAAAGATCCCACAGGCCCCTCCGCCTGTCTGCCCGCGCTCTAACTCAATAAGCGCTGTGTGCGCATTTGTCTTCATGTTTTGGCAAAAGACAATCTGAGCACCTGAGTCACAATTGCAAATGCAGTAACAAAGATCTAAAAAAAGAGAATTTTTTTTTTTGTAATTAAACTTTTTTTTTAATGATTTTACTGTTCTTCCACGAACAAAAGGTGACAGTTTTCAACTTTTAAAATGTTTATTATTTAAATTGCTGTAATTTAAGAATGATATTATGGTTTAGTGGTGAAATTAAATGACATTTCACAAAACAAACACAAATTTTAGTTTACTTCAATTAATTAAAATGTAATGAATTTAATTTAACAGCTTCCTTTAAAAATCCAGAATCATATGAACATTTTTGTAGATTCTTGTGGTGTTCAGTTAGAAACAAATTAAAATGATAAAATATCTAAATAAATCAGATATGCTCTTTTAACCCATAAAATATTTTAACCCATTTTTCCTTAAAAATAAAATGATGTTGAATGGTCCACAAACCAAGAGGATGACAGAACTCATTTCTGATATTTTTCTGATGTCACCGTGGGTTCTTATTTGATTTGCAGAATTTTCATACATTTTATTTCATTGAAAAAAACTTTAAGAGGTTACAATCTAAAAAAAAGGTACAGAAATAAAAACTGCAAAATATTATATTTTCCAAGAAACGATTAATAAATTATTTAAGAATATTTAAAAATATTTAAGCTCATTTGTGCAATTTTTTTTGTACTTTTTTTTCCTAGAAAATATTTAGATTTTGACTCATTAAATAAACAAGAATTTGATTTCACAAAAAATATGAAACATTCTTCATCAAGTGAACATTAATTATAGAAACATTTGAAATAATATTAGTTTTCAGTATGTTTAGAATACTGACTAAAATGCAAGAAATGCAAATTTAATGATCTTCAATCATTGAAATTCTCCTTTCCATTGCTTAGATCATCTTTTGCTGTTTAAAAATCTTCTTTTTTTGGTGACATTTGCAGCCTCAGCTCAGTGGGACGACCCCCTCTGCGCTCTGCAGACCTCATCGGGGGGGCTCACGCAGCAGAACTTTCATCAGCCTGACCACTGAGGGGGGATGTCACCTGTGAGGTTGGCCCCGCCTCCCTTATCCCAGCTGAGCTGGGAGGGCGTGTGCGCTCCCCGGCCCGCAAGGAGCGGCTCGGTCCCGCAGAGGCCGTCAAAACGGCCGGGAAGATTTACTGCTGCTGGACATCAGGCTGAGAGGAAGTGACAGCAAGACAAAAGCCCCCCCACCACCTCTCTCTTTCTCTTTCCCATCACTGGTCAATCAAACTCCACCCTTCATCTTGGTTAATCTGACTGTCGCTCCTCTTCATCATTGGTGGAGCTGCTCTGTTTCCAGAACCTCATTGGTCAGCCGCTCCCCCCATCACTATCTCTCCTCTTCTCTCTCTACCCTCCCCTTTCCCACCCCCACACCTCCTGGTTATCAATCAGCTCTGACAGAGTGGGAGGTGCATGTGAGGAGGAGAGGGGGGGCTCCAAAGTTGTGGAACTCTCCTTTTTTTTTTTCTTTTTAGAGGAAGGTTGGAAACAGGATGGGCTGGGCATTAATCAAAGGAGTGTGCACGAGGCTCGTGCACGCCGGTCTCAGAGGACCGCCGCTCTGTGAGCTCAGCTGCCGGCGGTGATGTGTTCAATTCCCCGCGGAGAGGAGGACAGCTGGCAGAGCCTGTGAGTGTGTGTCACCGAAATGACATGCAGGGGGAGCTGGGGAGGGGTGTGGGGCAAAAGCAGGAGTCTGAGGGCATTTGGAGAAAAGACCGTCTGCAAACATGATTTCTACTAACAAACCGCTGAAAGAGAAGCATCAGGTGATGAGGAGAACGTCCCGATCCTCAGCAGGAGCAGCTCCTCCTTTTCCTCCTGTCTGGAGGATATTCTGAGAAACAGTAAAATGTTTCATGTTAATAAAGTTTAAAGAAACATTGTTTTATGGCTTTTGTTTTGGTTAAATCCTGACTAAATCCATAGATTTTCATGAACTAAATAAGTATTTTTCACTGTCATACAAAGATACAACATATGCAAAGGGTTAATATTTTTTTAACTCTATGGATTCTTAACCATTTAACGCCGGAGCTCCAGTGTTTCTGTTCTCTGATTACTGTAACTTTTCAACATTTAACACAATAATTCCAGTAGATTTTGAAGGAGAAAAGTGGAATTATTGCGTTAACGGTTGAAGAGTTAGTTTGTTAAAGATTTTGTTTTTAAGCATAACCAGCTGGTGTTAAAGTGATCCCACTCTAATCATCTTTTGATATATTTTCATAGTGTTCCCAATGGTCTTTAATTATGATCATTCTGTTTTTAGACAAAATAACTAAACTGAGTTATTTTCTAGTACATTCTTCATTAGAAATTCACTTCCTGTTGGCGCAGAGTGTGCCCGTCCCCACTTCCCATCAGCTATTTGTTTACACTCTCTCTTGTTAGCTTCCAGCGCCTCACACCCAAAGCTAACATTAGCGGGGCAATAAAATTAGCGGCCAAAATCAAGGCTAGCTAGTTGTGCAGTTTTGATCCAGATTCCAAATCAGACGAGGAAAACAAAGACGTTCATGGATCTGTTTGTCTGCAGCTGGATGCATCACAGACTTTGGCTCATTGGCTGTAGCACCACATCACACACATCTCTCTCAAACTGTATTTTTTTTTTGGCTCCTGATTTACAACAATTTGAAGAAAGAATTATTGATCAGAAAAATACCACGATAACTTGTTCTCCAGTATCTTTTTTTTTTGTTCTCAAATTCTTAATTTTTCTGTCATTTTCAAGCATGTTTTTAGCATCTTCCTATGCTAAGCTAAGTTATCATGTGTCTGACTGCTACCATTTCTGGTAGGTCAATGGAAAAATTAGGCGTGTTTGAGTTGACTTGCGCCTCGCCTGCTTCGTCGACGAGACTAAGCTGCTGCAGGAGGGGGCGGAGAAAGACGCCTGAGATGAAGGTGGACGACGAGACTGCACGAGAACGAGGAGTTGGGGGTTGTCCTCAACATTCGGCTGAATTTTAATACGCCACTCCTCCTAGTATGATCTGTGCTGTTATGTCTTTTATAGTATTTTTTTACATCCCTTAGAGTAAAACAGATAAGAAAAATAGTCGGGGGATTCATTACATGTGCACAGTCCTAAATAAATAGATAAAATAATAATTAAAGTTCATTTTCAAGACAACTATGACACAAATAACCACAGATTATTTAAAATCTTGTATATTTTTTCATCAATGATTCACTACCTTCCAGAAAAAGTAAGAACATACACATATTTCCTTCATTTAGCGCCAGTTATTACACACCAAACTACAAAAACTTTCGGGACACCGTTTCCCACAATGCATTGTTTTGTAGTCATTAAGGCGGCTTGCAGCCAGCGCAGTTTCTGGCTGCGCTGGCTTAGGAAGGCGCCTTGAACCCGCCCATTTGTCGCGATACTTCATGTCGTCGCAAATGTGACGTCGGTGACAGAAACTAACCAGCATGCACCGCAATCCAGGCGATCTGCGCAGCGCCGGGTCCGCCTGCATAATCTTAAACACGCCTATTGAATGAACCTGTGAGGGCGGAGCTTCTGTCGTCACAAGATGTAACTCATTGATTGGTGGAAAGGTTTTACGTCAACAGGAAGAGTCCGACCAGCGCTTTTCTCGTTGAAAGTTTTCTCGTTGAATTCCCACAGCCAGACAAAAGCCAAGTGGATCAAAGATCACATGATGGAGCTGTGAGGTCTGTGATGTTCCTCTGTCAACAGAAACTGTTTATATCTGTGACTTTCACCTGGATTTTTCTGGATTTTCATTCAAAAACATGTTGATTAATTGACAACTCTTAATCTTGTTTCAATAAAATTACAATTAAAACTTTCATTCTATGTTGTAAAAACAGTTCGTTGAACATATTTGGGGTTTCCACAAAAAATCAATCCCATTTTTCCTGTGGGAATTTTCTATTTTTCTCATGATTAGATAGTGTGTGAATACAACAAAATGACGAAATAAAGGTAGTGTCACATATGAGGTTGTGCTGATTACAATTATGCCAAATAAGCAGCAGGTGGTCTTTCAAATTCAAAATACAGAGGTGAGTCCGAAAGGAGACAAAACAGAGTTTTACGCTCTGGGTTCCAAAGAAACTTTCAATTAAATGTACAAGTTTGCATGGGATTTCATATTGTGATTACTTGCGGATAATAAGTTCCTCGCTGACGGTCGACAGAGCGGCTGGTTGAGCTGCGTAGAGAAGAGCATGACCCACAGAGGGGCAGAGGCAGGTTCTCTGGATGTGAAGGTCACTCTGATCCACCAGTCCTGATGGAGACATTTTAATGGATGAGCTTCCTGTGACGGCGGCGAGCCGCTGATGAGCTGTGCGGCTGTTTCACTGCGTGATAAGAGACTCCTTCATGTGTTTTAAAAAAAGACGTCCCTGAAATGTCTGCATGTTTCACCTGAATGGATCCATCATGCAGGGACTCCACTGACATGAGGTTCATGGCTGTGAGACCACAATAGTGGGATCTAACAACTGGTCACTCTTTGATTGGACATCAATACTGAATATGTTCTATGTCTTACTGTAAGAAGACTCCTCCCTCTACTGCTTGAAAAACATGTAAATGGTATTAAAAACATCACATTTTATTAAAAACTTTAGGACCCACTCAGATCATCTTTTGATCAGTTCTCAAGTATTTTTGCAGAGCAGCAGGTTTTCAATAGAAATTCACCTCTGAGTTGTAGACATTGGAATAGATCTGCCCCCATTTCCCATCATCCCTTTGTTTACGTATTCTATTGTTAGCTTACAATCCCTCAAGCTCCCAACCAAACATTATCGATGCAAGAAAAACGGTGAGCTATATCCGATCTATCTAACCGTACAGTTTAGATCCAGATTCCACCTCAGACGAGGAAAACAAAGACGTTCATGGATCTATGTGTCTGGAAGTGGATGAATCAGAATGGAGCGGAGCATGAACAAATACAGTAAGCTCCTTACCAACTCTATTTCTTTGTCTGCTCCTTATTCACAATTATTTGAATAAATTACTCATAAATGCTTATTTAATCTTTGAATATGTCCTCCATCATCAGAAAAATGCCACAAGAGTAAGTTGAAAACATCAAAAACACGGTTTTAATCTGAGTTGGTTTTTAAGGAGCTAAACAATTTGAAGTCAAATTGTTCTTTAAGAAGATAAAAAAACCCAGATTAATTTACATAAGATTAAAATTTAGTTTTCAACCCAAATTAATTTTTGCACTTAGTTAAATTTATAAATATAAAAACAAAGCCAATATTTGTTCTTACTTTCATTTGTACGACTAAGTGAACCTCCCATTCGTCTTTTTGGTTTATTGTCAGTTTAAATGTCTCTCAGAATTATGAAGGACAAAAAACACAGAAGGAGTCCTAAATCTGTTCTGAACTTTCTGTCAGAATCATAGACTGTATACAGAAAACTGGACTGAGTGACTCCTCCCCTCCGTGTTCAAAACAGGAAGTACCTTCTGGATCCAAGAAGCCAAATTCCCAAAGACTTCTATGGAGAAATAAACAGCTGTTCTTGATCTGATCATTCTTTTAACATCTTCTTGATAATCTTGATTTTTTTCATGTCATTTTTTTTTTATTTCAAGTTAATCAAGTTATAAACTGAGCAGTAAGATGCCTCAATAAAAGAAGGTGGTGATGAATGTTTGATTGACAGGTAGTGTGTGGACTAGCATCAAGGTCACTCACAGTCAAAAATGTTGATTCAGACCAATCACTGCTTACTGATGTCATCTGGCTCCAAATGCTGGTTTCTGTATTGCGTAGAAAATGGCGCCTGAATTTACTTCATTTTGTTGTTGCTGGGAGTAAGGCCTTTTGTATCGGTTAAGGCGCACTCACTCAGTCCAGTTGTTATATACAGTCAATGATCCAAATTAGAAAAGAAAGCTAACTCCTGCTAACTCCTCATTAGTTTGCTTATTTCATGAGCGCCCCTAATGGTGTGGCGGGAAACTGCCGGCTGCACCTTTGAGCTCTCTTTGCAGGTTACTCCACAATGAGAGGAACACTTTCACAACAGAATTACACAAGTCAGAAAAAGTCACAGTCACAATCTGTCTGTCTGTATAGGCCCGGTCCCACTGGCTTTCACTGCCTTATCACTGCTGGAGCATGAAAGAAATTTCATCCACATGGTACAGAAGCTGTTAGCATGGACTGGCAGTGCAGCGGCCCAGATTTGGCAGTGGAATCGATGCGCATACACATGGTACAAAATTAGGCTGCTGTTACATACGGAAAGAATTTTTGAGCTACACAAAAATTTAGACCGCAGGTGACTGCGTGTGGTACCAGCTGTACAATGGCAGTGGAACAGCAGTTTTAGTGCAAGATCAGGCTGTAGAACGAGCGCTGGAACATGCACTTGGATGCCGAAATTCTGCGTTTGTGCTCGGCTGCAGCACAGCTGTAGCACGGCCCTTCCCCGGCCAGTCTGCGTTTGTACCACTGCTTACAGCGTCTGTTTAGTGGCTGAGCGTGGGAGGACGCGCTAACACGTGATTAAGCAGTGTTCTGGCAGTGGAGTGGACTCCAGCGTCTGTATCACTGCTATTCCACCAACATGCATAAAGTTACTGCGTCTAAGGCAATTTTCCAAATTTTTTACTCGGGATATTAATACCAATCCTGTGGGACCGGGTCTTCTATAACTATAGTATTAGAGTCACAGAGGCAGAACAGACATGGCACATCAACCTGCCTGTCCATTTGGAGAGTCTTTTTTTAATCAGGTGCCATATTTAAATCTGAAAAGTAAAATGTTGACATCAATGTTTTCAGATATTTAGTATGTTTAAGAAGAAAAAAATGGTTTTGTTTGTCAGATGCATATTTTTACCCTTTAAATTATTGTAAATGTCACATATACTAACTAAACATTTAATTAGCAAACAAAATATTTAATTTTAAGCTAAATATGTATTTTACAATTATATATTTAGCTTACAAACTAAATATTTAATTTTATGAAATTAAATATTTCGTTTGCATATTAAATATTTATATCTAATCTATATATTTATTTTCCAAACTAAATATTTAAGTTTTGTAGATAAATATTTAGTTTGGAGTTAAACATTTAGTTATTTCACCAAATATTTAGTTTGGTTTAAAACTAAATATATAGCTTTGATCTAAATATTTCATTTTAAATAAATAATTCATTAATTCAAAATTAAATATTTGGCTTCAATCTAAATAATTAACTTGGAGTCTGATATTTGGTTAAAAACTAAATAGTTACTATTAAAATAAATATTTTTTAACTTAATACTTCGTTTTTTTAACTAAATATTTTGTGTTTAATTCTATATTTAGAATCATTTTAAATATTTAGTTTTGTAACTATATGTTCTGTTTTTGACTTAATATTTCATTTTTAACTATATAGTTAGATCCATTCTAAATATTTAGTTGAAAACTTAATAATTAGTTTAAAACTAAATATTTAGATCCAAACTAGATGTTTAGTTTTTAACAGAATATTTAGTTTATTATTTATGCTTTTTGCGTTGAGTGATTTGTTGGTAGGATTTGAACTTCAGGGCCACCGTAGTTACTATCACTCACCTGAAAGATCTGTTTTTAACATAACAGACGTTGATGACCACAGGCATCTGAAAGGACTTTGAAACCGTTTTGAAACAATCTGACGACCAGCGATGTGCCGGTGAAAACTCACTGAACTGCAATCCCAATCCCTTCACGGTCAGACCCTGACGGGCTCAGAGAACCACAGACGGGTTCTGTCTCACGCCTGACAAGCCTCAGTCAGCATGAAGTTTGAGACCAAACGTTGAGACAGCTTTGTTTGACAGAACAGAGGCGGCTGGAAAAGTCTCTTCAGTCTAAACAACATCTGAAGAAACAACAAGACTTCTGCAACAACAGGCCGCATTCTCAAGAGTTCTGAGGGTTTTTACCAGAAGTTCTCCAGCGCTCTCGAGAGGCAGATTTGTTCTTGATTGATGAATCTGGGTCTTTGGTCGGAGTGTGTGCTTGTTGTTCCTAATTACCATCAGATTGTAGAAGCTGAGTCTGGCAAAGCAAGAAAGTAATTTCAAAATATATTTAACCCTTTAACACCGGAGCTTCAGTGTTTATGCTCTTTGATTTAGTAATTTTTCAATTGTTAACGCGATCAACGAAATTCCAGTAGATTTTGAAGGAGAAAAGCAGCAGGAACCGCAGGAATGACATTGATGGGGTTAAGGGTTGAAAAGTTAGATTTTATGTTCAGCCGTCACTGGCGACGCCTCAGGAGTTAAAGGGTTAAGTGTTGAGTTTTTCTCTGAGTCATGCATGTCCATGTGTGGTCTGTCCTTCTGATACCTGAGCTGCAGCTTTTGTAGTCATTATTCCTTAAAAATTGTTTTAAATCAGACTCTTAAGTCAAGAGACAATCCTCTATTCTCTTGAGACGAGTGTTTCTCTCGAAACAACATGTTTCAAAGTCAAGGCCCGGGGGCCGAATCCGGCCCCCGGGCCTTGACTTTGAAACATGTAAATAAATAAATCCTACCGACCACCCAGATCATTTTATTTTACTGTTATTATTGGTCCGATAATATCTTGCGCTCATTTTTAACTCATGGAGGGTAAAATATAGTAAAATAATTTAAGGTTTAAGTTGATTTATTCTGGACTAATATTCCTGCCTTTTTGTTATTCATAATTATGTTAAAAAGTTAGTATTTTAAAGTTTCAAAATTTGATATCCTGCTAGATTTTTGGACTCTTTTGGCATTTACTAAGATTTTTTTAGACTGTTTTGGAGTTTAGCTAATATTTCAGCTACATGCTAGCCGTTTTGGCTAATTTTTTTTTTTTTTAGGCTGTTTTTGGGGGTTACCACATTGTCAGCTGGCTTTTTTGGCTCACCTAAATATATTTTTTATTTTAGTTTTCATCTTCAGCTTTTTTATCTATCAGCTTCAGCATCTTCAGCAGCCAAATTCAGCTTACACCATTCATACTAGCATTTTCACAGGTAATGCTTTATATCTAATACATAATGATGTTTAAAAGTTTTAGTTGTAAAGTTTTAAAAATGTAGTTTTGGAGTGTTCAATAAATGTTTATCCTGTTCGTCCCGCGACCTAAGGAGTGTTTTGGATTTTGTGTGATTGAGTTTGACGCCCCTGATCTAAATGAAGTAGAGACAAATGCTTAAAAAGAATCATTTCTGCGGTCATTTGAGCTCACACATAACTGTAAAACAAACTCAGAGACAGACAGGATATCATCTCAGACAGTCATTGTTCATGCGCGCTCATGGAGATGCACAGTAAGCACAGACAGAAGGTCGCCTCTTGAATTAGCCGTTAATTGTCAGAGCGCAGCCTGATGTGGAAGCAGCCTCCCAGGAAGCGGCTCGCCTCCCTGCGCCGTCGGCTCTCTGTTTGCTCCCGTTAATGAAATCCTCATCCCGCTAATTGCACAAGATAGATTCAAGAGGATACGATGATACGGGGGTGGGGGGGGGCAGAAATTAAATTTTGCACACAAGTTTTTCAGCAGAGAATGCTCTCAGTCTGCAGGAACCGCCGGACATCCAAACATCATGTTCTCGCTGGGCATGCGTTCCAAATAAAAATCCCCCAGGAAGAAACTGCCATTAGATCAGTTGATTAATATGCAGTTGGGGGTCGCGACCCCAGAATTAACTGGCAGAACCAGGAGGTTCCTGGATAATTTGTTGACTTTCTGGCAGGTGATAGATGTTCCCTGGCTTTGGTTCGATTTCCCACAAGACTGCAATTAAAAGATCCATGAGAAGGTAACATGAGCTTTAAACTGCAGAGCTTATGCAAATCAGGCCTTTGTTGGAAGCTGCTGCTCAGCTACCAGACAAACGCAGGAACAAAGAACCACACCATCTTTGGATTTGAATGCAATTCAAATCTATTTCAAACTGGTTTTCCAGCCAGTGACACATTATGAAGATCGGCTCCTCAGAAGATGCTGCGTGTCCTGAAGGACAGGTAGGTCAGCAGGTGCCAGGTTCCCGCCTGCCTTTCCCACATCGACGCGCCTCGCCGTGAGGCACAAAAACACGAATATGCGGGTGTCACGGAGGCCGCGCTGGCAGTGATGGATGGCTGAGAAACCCACAGAATGACCTCCAAGCCAATGAGAAGCGAGCTGCGTGACCTTTGGACCAATCACAGCACTTCCAGGTCAAATGTGACTGGAGGGCGAACACCCAGACAATCTGTCCATCTGGGGATGAATGGGTGGCAGGAACAATGGAGACGCACAGAGGCACGAAGCTCCTCCCGCTCCTTTTCTTGGTGCTGAAGCTCAGGAGAAGTGGGCGGGGCCACAGGCATTCCTCTTTAATGCATCGTTTGTGTTTACTTCAACATCTAAAACCTCCACACCTCAGACTTCAGTCATCAGACGTCAGGAGTAGCTCAGAAGCTGCTTTTCTGGATGCATGTCAGAAAGGTTTACGCTCAATAACATTTCACACCTTCAGTCTGCGGAACAAAAACACCAACATTCCTGTTTTATCTGTTTTGAGTTTATTGACTCATTCTTTATTCTTCACATGAAGGCTCCAAACAGTAATCCTTATAACATTTAAGTTAAAGATTCTCACAGCAAATGTTTGAAAAATCCCCCATAGTTAGCAGCTGTTAGCCTGTTTCAACCATCAATCTCTACACATCACCAATGTGGAATGAAACTTATTCAACTAAACTTAGGATTTCATTTAGTCACATCAAACATCTTAAAACTACTCGTCACTTTTAACAACAATTCATTGGTATTCTCTGAACTCATCGGTGAATTCACCATTCTCATTGGTCGTTTACGATGACACAGGAATCAAAAACGACCCCCACCCCGTCCTTTCCCCTTAGCATAGATTTCATTCCAAATTTGATGTGAAATGTTCTACAAAAATGTAGCTTTTAAATTTTTGCTTTAAGACAGACACAAAGAGACTCATGACACATGATTGTGAAACCTCAAATCCTTCTACTGTTGTGTATCCTGTAGTTTAGAGGAGCTTTATCTGTTTTAGACATTTTTTACATTGTTTTTATGTCATCTTTTTGGATTTAAACATTTTTATTTTGGATCTACAGGACTGATGTTTTGCTTTTAAAATATTAAAACTTTATTTCCTCAATTTTGGGGATTTTAGCAGTAAAAATATATACATTTACCACTCATAATAAAGTTATATAATAGAGTATAACTTCCTGTTTATTGTGGATTTTTTGAGCACAATCAAACATACGTGTACAAACAGATGCTGGGGTTACTCTAAAAAGATGGACCATAAGTATGGCTACAAAAAAGGTTCAAACAAGGAAACATTAAAAGTAAAGTGGAAAAAAAGACGGCAAACAGATTCTTTGTTAAGACAGATGTAATACATTAATATATATTCTTTACATTTTCTGCTGCCTATTTCTGCTGGACTAAACTTAAGATATTTGCCGCTGTAAACAAAACAATTTTTGCAAAAAGTAAATTAAAAACAACATTTGTGTTTGAAAGCTGCTGGAATGTTTCATTTCAGTGACTTAAAGTTGAAATGGTTTCAGTGTTTGAAACCAGAGGAAGGTGAGAGCTTTCACTTCATTTTCACTGCGTTGTCTGCACTTTCAGGGAATAATAATCAAATTTTTAAAAGATTCACTGACCAAAAAAATAAATAACTACAATGTCAACATTTATATTTCCTCAAGTAAACTGTTAGAATGATTTTGTTCCAAGTTAAATAACATATTTTTTAACTTTTACTGAAGTAGATTTAGTAGATAAAAAGCTCCTCAGATCAATATTTGCTTCATTCGTCAGCCTTCCTCTCTGGATTATTTTGGCTAAAATGCGCAGATGGAAATGCGATGAGGAAGACGCACTCGGAGTGACGCAGTTTCACATTTAAATTTAGAAATGCCAGATTTTCAGATCATTTTCTTGGTCTGTCTGGCTAATTAAATTGTAAAACAAAAACAATCCAGTTTAGTGGAGTCATTTAGTATTTTGGACGTTTATTCAACGGTTGTGGGTTGGCTCTGTTTGAGTCAATATTTGGACGACTACTTTCTACTTCACATGGACTGACATAACTTTAAAGACTAGAGACTTCTGGATACTTTGTCTGCAGGTCATCCTAACGTGAGCGAGCTTTTTCAGCTGCTTGACCAGGCACTCGATGTCTGCGTGGGGGGGGGCTTTATTACCCCTACCATGTGTTAAACATTATAGCCAATCAGAGAGCAGAGAGCCACACACACACACTAACACACACGCTCAGGCTGAGCGGGCCAATCACAGAGCTCGAACGTTGGAGCCGTCAAAGTGATGGATAGATGCCGGAGCAGCGTTCCTGCTTCCCGTTCTGAGCCGGCCATATGGAAATCCCACACAAACACACGCAAAGTTCTGCCTATTTACAGCTGGTGTCAAGCTTTCCAGATTGATTATAAATGAACACCAGCTTATGATTACGCTGAACATGATGCAGGCTGTGCGTGTGAGCGTGCACGTGTGATTCATGCTGCTCGTGGAGTTGTAGGTAAATGACCTGCAGCACGTTTGAGCGGAGCAGAATGTATGTGAATCCAGAGTGACCTCAGCCGCTAACAAGTGTTTGCCATTAGCTGCTCAGCACTCGTAGATTTTCCTGACAGACTCACAGGTCCGAGCAGAAACATGGCAGACGTGGATCTGGCTGACAGTCACACTTAGTAAAGTTTCAGCACCATCATCATCATCATCATCAAGGTCGTTGCCTGGACTGCTTCATGTTGTGGCTCAGACATTACTGCAGCTTCTGAGTTCCTGATTGGTCAAAGTTTAACTTGCAACACCCATTCAATGGCCGTGTGTTTTTCCTTAAAATGGTCTTAAAAACTTGCGAATATGAAAATGTTCAAACAAGAAAACGCTTACACACACGTTCACACATTAAGACAGTTGGTTAAACGCCTGTTACTTTGGGTGATGTGAACATAACTTAAGACTCATCAGAAGGATTTGGTGAGGCCAGGAGGAATCGATCGGAGTTGATCGATCCCTCTGGTCTGAGCTCCGACGAACACGCACGGAATCCCACTTCTGACACCAAGATGGTGGGGGAAATTTGTTAGATCCGATGGAATAAAGAAACATTTGTCCATCCGTCCGTCCATCCATCCATCCATCCATCCATCCATCCATCCATCCATCCATCCATCCATCCATTACCAGGTCATGGGGCAGCAATCTAAGCAAAGATGCCCAGACTTCCCTCTCCCCGGTCACCTCCTCCAGCTCCTCTGGGGGGACCCCGAGGCGTTCCCAGGTCAGCCGAGAGACATAGTCTCTCCAGCATGTCCTGGGTCTTCCCCGGGACCTCCACCCAGTGGGACATACATAAAACACCTTCCCAGGGAGGCGTCTAGGAAGCTTCCGGTCCAGATACCCGACCCTCCTCAACTGGCTCCTCTGGATGAGGAGGAGAAGCGGCTCTACTCCGAGCTCTCTCTGGGTGATCGAGCTTCTCCCCTTATCTCTAAAGGAGATAAGGACAGAATGTCAGATTTCACTCCAAGATTTACATTTTTACTGACAATTTTATGTGTTTCAAAGTTTAAAGTCCCACTCTGATCATCCTTTGATCTATTTTCAAAGTGTTCCTGTAACAATTACGCTGCTTTCAGCCAAAATAAAAAAAAACTGTCATTTTTTAGGACATAGTTTCTGCAGAGCAGCAGGGGTCTATAAGAAATTCCCCTCTGAGTTGTGGGTGGGACAGTTGGCGTGGAATAAGCCCGCCCCCACTTCCTGTCACATATCTGGTTACAGTCTCTCCTTCTATCTTCCAGCCCCTCACACCCCCAACCCAACACTAGAGGTGCAACAGAAATGGTGAGCAGTATCAGAGCCATCACATCGTAGAGATCTGATCCAGATTCCAGCTCCCATGTGGAAAACAATGACAAACATGAATCTATTTATCTGCAGGTGATGCATCAGAGACTGTGACCCACCCAGCCAAAATACAATCTTTTCCATCAGTGTTTTTCACCAGCTCCTGATTCACTACAAATTGAATCAAGAAATACTCAGAAATGTAATTTTGTTCTTAAGTTTCCTTATATACTGTATGTCCTCCATCATGAGAAAAATTCTACAATAACACCAGAAACACAGTATTTACTGGTGTGAGCCTTAATGCTCTATTACCCGTATATCTATGGAGGCGGTGTCATTTGTATTTTAATAAAGCTTCAGCATTATGGGAGCATATTCTACTGCATATTCTACAGATGAATTCTATAAAACCCTCACTTTACTCTTTTCTACTTTTTGGTCACGTTGAGGTGGGCGGAGTAAACTCTGTCACATGTCTGTAGCGCTTCTTGCTCATTTTTGATGTTCATAATCCTAATCCAGTCCCTAATCTGAGTTTCAAGAAGGAATCCATTAGGCCCCATATTTATTTATTTATTTTTTTTGGTGTCACCCAACTCTGAGTTTAAGCTCCCAATCTCGTGGTCTTGGGTTGGAGGGGGAGCTCTATTCCGATAAATCACGTGACAGAGTCAAGGCCCGGGGGCCGGATTCGGCTCACTGGGTAATTCTATCCGGCCCTCCATTTTATTTTATTGATATTAATGACTCAATGTTATCTTGTGCTTATTTCTAACTTGTATCATTTTGACAAAATATATTTTTACAGAGAGTAAAATACTGAAAGTTATTTAAGGTTTAAATTGATTTATTCTGGAAAAAATATTCCTGCCTTTTTATTATTCATAATTATGTTATAAAGTTACAGTTTCAAAGTTTTAAAAATTGTTATTCTGCTATCTTTTTGGACTATTTTAGCATTTACTAAGATTTTTTTGTGGCTGTTTTGGACTTTGGATAATATTTCAGCTACATGCTAGCTGTTTCAGCTAAATTGAGGTTTTTTTTTTAGTTTTTTTTTTAGCTATTTTAATGTTAAGCTATTTTTTCAGCTATATGCTAGCTGTTTTTGCTTACCAAGGTTTATTTCTTTTTGTTTTTTAAGGCTAATTTGGCATTTAGCAAATATTTTAGCTCAGCATCTTCAGCTATCAGCACTAGCATCTTCAGCAGTCAAATTAATCTTACAGCATTCCTACAAGCATTATCACAGGTAATGCTAAATATCTACTTTATGATTATATTAAAAAGTTACGGTTTTTAAGTTTTAAAATGTAGTTTTAGAGTGTTCAATAAATGTTTGTCCTGTTAGGCCCAGACCTCAGCTGTGCGATCGAGGACGACATCCCTGCAATAAATGAAAGATTTGGAGTCATGAATACGTTCGGACACAAACCGCAATTTTTTATTTCTCTTCTGTGATCACATTCAACGGTTGGCACTTTCATGACTTTAAAGGGACCCATACATCATAAACGTCGACTCCAAATCCGAGTCCCTGATTGGGTCATAGTGGTTGCACGTTTCTTATATAAAGCCTGAAAGTGATGTGTTGAGATGCTCAAGAGTTTCAAACCCAAAACCTGCGTTTATGTGCATTCATATTGACTTTTCATGGAAAGTGGTTGCTTGCACGCGCTGTGTGAGGGGCTGTATGAACGTATCATCAGAGTTAACTCTCATGTACAGCTGAGGATAGAAACCATGCAGACAAACATCAAAATGACTTTGAAAATCTGAGGCAAACATGTCAGCTAAACAGCTAGAACGCGGCTTGGTTCTGACTGCAGCTGTGTGTTAATGTGGGTCCGGTCCACCGGCCGGACGCGTTCACCTGCAGGGTCTGAGCTGCTGCAGCTTCTCTCTCCTGCTCCTCTCTAACACAGAACATGTGAGGCTCCAGCTGCTGAAAATTTAACGGTTCATCAGAAAACTTCCTGCATGCTGGACGAGGTTTGGATTCAGAATCCAAGACACACAGCACACACCGTCAACTAAACAACCCATTCTAAAAGAGATGGAAAATATGCAACTCAGGGTGGATGATCCTCATTTAGTCCAGGGGGGTTTTGCAGATTTAACCCCCTCCTCAGTGACGTGCTCGTTCCTGCCCTGTGTGGCCTCAAATAAACGAGGGGAGAGGATTTATATAATCAAGATGTGGATAAAAACAAGCAGATATGAGATTCTCCTCTGTCAATCAGGAAGATTTCTGTTTGGATTCCAACACTTCTTCACACGCATGCATTAACCTTCTGAGCGGCTAGTGCTGAAGTTTAAAGGCCGACTGATGAAAATTGTGTTTTTGCTGTTTCAACATGTATTTTTGATGATGGAGGACATAGATGATTAACACTGGGGGTCTGAATATTTCTTTATTCAATTTGTTGTTAATCAGGAGCAGGCAAAAAATGCTGTTTGAAAAAGATCACACTTGGGATGTAGGAAAACATAAGCTGGGTGGGCCACAAGCTCCCTGCTCTGCTCCATTCTGATACATCCACTTACAGATAAATAGATCCATGAACGTCTTTGTTTTCCTCGTCTGAGCAGGAATCTGGATCTAAACTGAACGGCTGGATAGTGTTGATATTAATCACCATTAAGTTGGTAGTGTGAGGGGCTGTAAGCTGTGGGGGGGGTCCGTGCCAATAGTCACACCCACAAATAACGCCGGGTTCACACCACACGCAGAAACGCCACATTGCGCCACGGAACAGAGACCGCTTCCATTTAGTGCCCTTGTTAACCTATGATGTAATTCACACCAGACGGGAAACACCGAGAAAGACAAGAAAATCCTGTTAATTTTCAAAATATAATCAATTTTTCCCAATAAAATGTTGCTATTGACAAATGAGATCATATTGTTTCTAAACAGACTGTTTAGAAACAATCCCCCCCCCCTTATCCAAGGGTTAGGGACCAAAGACCACAGTGTTAAACGGTGAATAATCTTGACAGAGCAATGATTAATTTATTACAAATAGAAATCATTTTAGCACTTGCAGCTAAAATCCACAGGCTTGATGCTAACATTTAATGGAAATTCCCTTCGGATGGCTAATGCTAACACTCAGTTGACCTAAACATACACTGAGCATCTTTATAAACTCACAGCTGTGAATTTTCCAAATTCTAAGTTAATATTTTAAAATAACTATTTGTGGTCTAAAACATTGTTTTTTCCTCCTACTGCCTTCTTCTGGAATAAGGTGTAATGCTATAGTATGATCGCCACCTAGTGGTCAAACTGAAACATCCTCCAGGAGAAGCAGAACAATGTTTCCAATGTGAATGATCTGAACATTTCTGTTAGAACTTCTCCTTTAGAGAATCCATGTAACACTGGATGATATTAACAATCTCGTATTCTGTGAACTGGATCAGATTAATATGAATATTTTCAAAACATAAAGTAGATTATTAATGTATTTATAAACAAATGTGTATAAATGTGTAAACTCAAAATTCAATCGAATAATCAAAAGAATTTTAAAAATCTGAATCAAACTGAAATCTGAATCCAAAATAGACAACAGAATGTCAATATCGAAAATTTTAAAACATTAACTTTTTAACATAATTATGAATAATAAAAAGGCAGGAATATTATTCCAGAATAAATTAACTCAAACCTTAAATAACTTTCAATATTTTACTCTCAATAAAAATATATATTTTGTCAAAATTATACAAGTTGGAAATGAGTACAAGACAACATCGAGTCATTAATAACAATAAAATAAAATGATCTGGAGGGCCGGATAGAATTACCTGGACAGCCTTGACCTTGACATGTGTACTAATGCATCTTTCAATTTTATATTTCTAACTAATTAAAACATTAGTTAGAAATATAAATGGACTGCCTTCCCAAATTTTAGCCACAGTGTTAACGTTATTTTCTATTTTACATTTGTTTTTTTTCGTATTGCGTCTTTTAACTTTGTCTCATGACTTCTCATGTTTTAACTGATGTTTCTATACGTCTTTTTTGTTCAGCACTGTGTACAACAGCAAAATGATGAAAAGCCCTATAGAAAAAAGGTGATTGATTGGTTGATCGATCGATCAGAGGTATAGTTTGAAAAGGTGGAGGACTTGACAGAAACGAGTAAAAAAAGAAAGTCCTCCTGACCTGACAAGAAATAGAATTAAGTCAATTTATATCATGAAAGCCAACAGTTGACTGAAAGGAAAAAGACGTTTCACTCCTTTAGAGAATGATCTAAATGCGACCCCGACGAGAGAACTGAACCTAAAAGTGACGAACACGACAAAACCTGAACCACCGGAGAACAGAGCAGAAACAGAACCTCAACAGAACTCCTTCTCATCATCAAACTGAACCCAGAGCGTCAAGCGGCCCTGTTCCTCATCAGGTCTGAATGACCTCATGACTGACCCGGTTGTTCAGTAAAAACTCAACTCCAGAGTCTCTGGTTCTTTGCTGAAGTGGATCTGGACCCCCCCTCCCGGCTTTATCCCTCCCCATGCTTTCGCTCTCTCATCCATTCATCACCGGCCTGTCTGCACATGTTTACCTTCACACTGCGATGAATCGTTTTTCTGCTGCTAATTGCTGCTGGCTGTTTTTCTGGCGGCCGGTTTTGTGTTTCTCCAATCAGAGCTTTGGGATTCTTCGTGGAGCCGTTTGTTTTTTCAGGTACGGGAGCATCATTTATATTGTGTGTGAGAGCCTGCTCAGTTCTCTTCTGACTGGATTTCTCGTGTGCATTTGGTGGATTGAAGTGCAGGGATCAGACTGAAGGATCCGCGTCTTTTGTTGTCGTGTCGAGCTGAGAGAATGTGTTTGTTCTTGATGAGGGTTTGTAAAATATTCATCACTGGGTCTCATGAAACGAGATGAACTTGAGCCAGATGTTGGCACGAGAAGGCAGAGGGTCGGCTCCAGCCCGCTGTGTTTATTTGGTTTGTGTTTGTTTGGGAAGGAGGCGTGCTCCGTGCGTGATGAAGGCCATGTGTTGTGTTTCTCCTGCCTTGCTGACTGATGGAGGAATGACGACAGGTTGGACAGTTTTGGCCCATGTGGGCTCCCTGACCCCACTGGATTGCTGGAGTTCTGTTTTGGCTCCATGAGGTCCAGATCTAACTGGACAAGACGAACTTCACGTTTACATGTGTTCTGAGGTGGTTTTGTTTGGTTCCTGAGATGTGGAGAGAAGCCTCTGAGAGTTCTGCTGTGAAACGGTTCAGAACTTGAGCTCAGGATGAAATCTCAGTCTTCCTGATTCTTCTTTCTCAGAAACGAAAGCTGTTGTTTGAGATGCGGGATGGTCCTGAGAGAGGTTTCTGTCAGCATCACGAATGTGGAGCTGTTCAGTGTCAGAACATTCAGAAATGTTCTTGGTTAGACCTTCTGCAGGGATCCAAGCCACAGCTGAGGTCATGTATTGATGGCCATCTGTGCGAGTTCACTGTAAGCTGAGATGTAGTCCAATCAGCCCTCCATCCATGCCATTCCATTCATCCATCCAGCCATCATCCATCCTCCATCCACATCCATCCATCCATCATGCCATCCATCCATCATGCATCCATCCATCATCCATCCCATTCCATTATCCATCCATCCCATCCATCCATCCATCATCCATCCATCCATCCATCCATCCATCCATCCATCCATTATCCTCCATCCATCATCCATCCATCCATCCATTATCCATCCATCCATCATCCATCCATCCATTATCCATCCATCCATCCATCCATCCATCCATCCATTATCCGTCCATCCATCCATCCATCCATCCATCCATCGTCCATCCATCCATCCATCCATCCATCCATCCATTATCCGTCCATCCATCCATCCATCATCCATCCATCCATCCATCCATCCATCCATCCATCCATCCATCCATCCATCCATCCATCCATCCATCTTCTTCCCCTCAGGTCATGGGGCAGCAGTCTAAACAAATATGCCCAGACTTCCCTCTCCCCGGTCACTTCCTCCACCTCCTCTGGGGGGATTCCCAAGCATTCTTAAGCCAACAAGTGTCCTGGGTCTTCCCTGAGACCTCCACCAAGTGGGACATGCCCGGAACACCTCTCCAGAGAGACGTCCAGGAAGCATCCGGACCAGATGCCCGAGCCACCTCTACCTCTCTCCGGGTGACCAAGCTTTTCACTCTATCCGTAAGGGAGCGGGCAGCCACCCGCCGGAGCAGGGGTATCAACCTCAATCGCACAAGGGGCCAAAGTCCAAAACACACCTTATGTTGCAAGCCAAACAGGTTAAACATTTATTCAACACTCTAAAAGTACATTTTTAAATCTTTAAAACTGTTACACATTTATTTAACTAATCTTAGGTTAGCCAAAACAGCTAGCATGTAGCTGCAAAATTAGCTAAACTCTTAAATAATCTAAAAAAAATCTTAATAAATGCCAAAATATTCAAGAAAAAAAAAGCAAGCAGAATACCAATTTTTAAAACTGTAAATTTTTAACATAATTATGAATAATAAAAAGGCGGGAATATTATTTCAGAATGAATCAACTTAAACCTCAAAAACTCTTTCAATATTTTACTCTCCATTAAAATATATTTTGTCAACATTTTAATACACACAAATAAAATCATCTATAGGGCCGGATCTTACACTCCGATCTTCCCTCACTTGTAAACAAGACCCCAAAATATTGAAACTCCTCCACCTGAGACAAGAGCACTCCCATCACAGAGAGAGGACTCACTACCTTTCTCCAGTCCAGAACCATGGCCTCAGACTTCGCGTTGCCAACCCTCATCCCAGCCGGTTCACACTCGGCTGCAAACCGTGTGACGAGTTCAGAACCCCTTTATGAGTAGCAACACCATGGATCCAGTTCGTCTTCTGGATTGGTGTCACTGTGGCCCCACCCTGGAGCCATGCCAGGGATTGGGGCTTGTAGGGGAGCGCCTGATGGCCGGGGCTCCTCCCACTGGCCCCGGTCGGGTCCGGCCCAAAGGGGCAATGTGGGATCACTCTCCAGTGGGCCCAGCCCCTGCAGGAGAGCTCAGAAGAGGCTGGTTCCATGTGGTTTGGGTAGCAGTCGAAGGTGAGTGCTTCGGCGGCCCAAAGCGCGGTCATGGAAACAGGCAAAGAAACTTCCATTCATGGTCACATCAGTAAAATAAGACCACATCATCACCACTGTACTTATCAGATGTGAGATGTTTCACAGTTGGGGTCAAACACCTCATGGTTCAGACGCTGCTGTGTGAGCATCTGTCCTCAGCATCCAAAGACATTTCCTCCTGAAAACCTTCAGGACCAAACAGCCGCTCAGTTTCCACACCTCCACTCAGGCCTGTGGGCTTTCCTGCTGTCCTCAGAGTTTCCTGAGCAGTGCAGCTGATCTGGGGGAACCTGCAGGAACGTTCACGCCCACCTGAGATGATAGACAACCACAACTTCTTTATTGTCAGTAACTCAGGTGGTTGAGTGTGTCGGTGGTTCGATCCCCCAGTCAACTGCTGTGACACTTCGCCCTCCCTGGCTCCAGTGTGGCTCCACTACTCTGTGTATGAATGTCCCAGTGATTGCTGTGGGCGTGTACTGGCAGCCACGCCTCTGTCAGTCTGCTCCAGGGCAGCTGTGGCCCCAAACTACGGCCCGCGGGCCAGATCAGGCCCGCCTCCACTTTTGGCCCGGCCCAGAAATGATCAGAAATGCTGATCCTAGAAGGTGTCTTACTGTAGTCTTAACTATGATGGGAGAAGATAGAATATTTATTG
Source organism: Oryzias javanicus (assembly GCA_003999625.1). Taxonomy (NCBI): domain Eukaryota; kingdom Metazoa; phylum Chordata; class Actinopteri; order Beloniformes; family Adrianichthyidae; genus Oryzias; species Oryzias javanicus. The sequence continues at coordinate 1,186,444 of CM012444.1, forward strand.
GTTTAGCAGAGATTCACTTTTTTCTTTATTTTTTATTATTATTATTTTTCTTCTGTACATTTTTTTTGGACGTTTATAGCTCTTCAGATCATTCAGCTATTACAATTTTCAGCTCTTTTTATGCTAGCTCTTTCAACTGTTTTGGCAGTTACTAACAATTTTGGAGTTTATCTAGTATTTTATCCACAAGCTAATTAAATTAGCTGTTTGGCTAATTTAGGACATTTTTCAATTTTTTTGGCTAATTTAAAGTTTATCTTATATTTCAGCTCGTAAAGCTATTTTGGCCAATTTAGACTATTTTCAGTTTTTTAAATTCAAATTAATTTTAGTTATAAAGCAGCTTTCAGATAAAGAAACAGCTCAAAGTGCTGTACATGAAACACATAAAAATACAAGAAAAACTATTCCCCACACATGCTGTAATCTAATAAGATAAGCCCCTCTTAATAATAAACACAGAAACAAACAGTTAAAAATAGAAGAGATTATAAGACAACCCAAAGCAAGCAGTACATGGAGGAGAACCTGTCCACCCTGTCCTCCTATTGGCTGGGGTGTCAGCATCTAAGAAACAAGAGAACCCCAGCCCCCCAGGCCCAGTGCGACCGACTGGGCCCCGGCTAATTAGTTTTTAGGCTAATTTGGCATTTGGCTAATGTTTCAGCTGCATGTTAGCTGTTTTGACTAATTTAGACTTTTTTCAAATTTTTTAGGCTAATTTGGAGTTTAATTAATATTTTAGCCTCATGCTAGCTTCTTGGCTAAAGTAGAGCGTTTACCATTTTTTCTTAATTTAGCATTAAGCTAATATTCCAGCTGCATGCTAGCTATTTTGGTTAATTTTGGCCTTTTCTCCATTTTTTAAGCTATTTCAGAGTTTTACTAATATTTCAGATACATACTTGCTTTTTGGCAAATTTAGAATCTTTTTCAGTTTTTTTGGCAAATTTGTTTCATTTTGCTAATATTTCAGCTAGCTATCATCTTCAGTGTTTTTCAGCTAGTAGCTTCAGTCATTTCAGTTTTCAATTTCAGCCTCTTCAGCTGACAAATTTAGCTTCTCACGAGCATTATTGCAGGTAATATCTAGTTTTTAAATTTTTTTTTCCTATGAAGATTACAGAAATGACTTATTTAAAATTTGGCTTTTTGTGGCTTTCTGGAAAACAGTAAATGCTTAAATTTAGGCTGTGATTGTTTCCTTTTTCCTGTTAGGCTACAAATCGACCCCATCAGAGAATGTGGCCCTCACAAGAAAAAGTTGGGGGACCCGTGGGCTACATCAACAGTTTACCATCACCACATATGAATGAGGAGTGAATGACTGATGGATACACAATCTTAGCTCTTTGAGTGTCTGGAAAAGTGCAGAGAAATCTAATTATTATAGTATTTTATTTTTTGCTTCACTCAAAAATGCAGGTGGAGAAATACTTGAAAGTAGGAGTTCACAAACATATTTACAGGATGTTGGCATTAATATTTCCTCAATCTGAGGTGGTGAGTAAAGAAACCTTACTGCTAATAGTTGAACTTTTCTCTGCAGAAAGCTGTTCCTGCCTGTGCAGAAATCTGTCAGCGCGTTGCGAGGTTTCTCTGGAGGTCCTCCAGGTCTCTGGAGGCCGGTGAAGGCCACAGCTGCTGCTGCCGTTGGCTCCAGCTCTCCTGCTGTCACTCCACTCCTTCTGTTGCTGAAGCTTTGGCCTTTTTGAGGGTGCTAATTAATTTTTGCAGTCTGGATTCCAGCTGGAACCCGCTGCAGAAAATGATATGATTACATTTCCACATGATGTGAAAGGTAAAGGTTTGCAGGCAGAGCGTTTGGCTGAGCAGAGATGGGCTTAATGGAAAGCTGAAATGTCTGGCTGAGGTTAGACACAACAATCACCCACTTCCAGAAGCATTTCATCAGCCTCTGCTTGTGCTGGAAAATAATCCCAAAGCAAAAAGTAGTCTGTTTGAGAGTACTACAAGTATACTTTATGCTAAAAGTGAGGCAGTGTTTTTGAAGTTCACTATTTGTCAATAAATTGCAATTTTAAAATGTTCTAATTTAATCTGAAGAAGTTTTCAGTTCGAACACTTCCAACAATCCATCATCTATACTTGATTCACTTATGCTAAAAAAAATGAACGTTAGCTGGATTTAATAATCTCAAAGTGAACAGCCTGGATGCAGGAATGATCAAAATAACATTTAAGACAACAATATTATGATGTGAGTTCAGGCTTTCAGGACGTCTTTAAAGGAAGACCAAACTTATTTAAAGTAGATAATTATGTCCACATAAGTTTTTTATGCTATATAATCTCAAGATTTTTTATTGATTCCTGAATCTTTAAAAATGTTTCTTTTTACGTCATATTTGCTTTTAGTAACCCACTACAATGAAAGTTGTATTTTTAACAAGTTCTTGTGGCATTTTTCTCATGATGGAGGACAATTATAAAGGAAATTAAGCTCAAAATTGTGGAGTGAGGAAGCTGAAGTGTCAGGAGAAAACCCACACACCCCCACCTGCACACAGACGCGGTCCAGTCGGGATTCAAACCAGTGCCTTCTTGCTGTGAGACGAGAGTGCTAACCACTGCACCCCTCTGCAGCCTGACCCTAAAAACCTTTTATGGTTAAATCTCCTTCAACTGATCAACATTTTCCAGCTGGAAGACTGACACTGTTGTGTTTTAAACCTTTAGATGATCACATGAATGTTTCTACAACTCATTCTAATTGTGTTTTAGTGATAAAATGTTCTTGTCATTTCTCTTTGAAAGGGCTGCAGTGAATCTGGTCCAGCCTGCTCCTGCTGACTCACAGGCGCCCCCATCTGGACGGAGCAGGAGATGCTCACAGCGTCCAGCGGATGGGAGGATGCAGGTCCTCCTATTGGCTGCAGAAAGAGGGGAGGTGATGATCAGTGCACCTCCCTTTCTCCAAGCCCCTCCTCTTCTTTTGTGGGTCTCTTTATCGTTCTCTCTCTCTCTTGTTTTTTTCTCTCAGTGTCATGTGCGCATGCGCATGTTTCAAGCATGTTCCTTTGTTTGCATAGACCTGACTCCGTTTGGAAAAATTTTTGATTAAAAAATGATTCAAAGCATTTGAGCTAACTAAAAGAGCAGCAAAAAGAAAAAGAGATTGCTGGAAAAAAAAGGGTTTGTGAAGAACAATGTCTGAATCACATCTCTAACGATCAGGTCTGCAGACTGCCACCTTGTGGCGACAGCGCGCAACAGCTGCAGATCTGCTCAGACCAAAGGAGCTCCAGAAACATCCCACAGCATGATGGACTCTCACCCCTAAACCAACATCAAAATCCTCACCAACGAGCTCCAGGTCTGTTGGCTCTCTAGATGTCCTCTTTAGACAGATTTGATCCAACACATCCTGAGAGGTTAAACTTTGGAGTTTCTCCATCAGTTTCTTCTCAAACAAAATGAAAGAAATCAGAGATCAATTATGCTATTAAACCTGCTCTACAGAAACTGAACGACCGAGGTCAAAGTAAGTTTGTAAGCTTAAGTGACATTTTTTGAGAAATATTGTCTAGGGAGAGTGACTGTAAAAAAATTAAAGGTTTAATTTGATAAAGTCATCAGTGACATAATTTGATCAGGCTAAATGTTCATGCATTTATTTTAAATGTGGTACTTTTGTAATGTATTGTTTTCTATCGATTATGAATGTTTATAAAAATTATAATTGAATAAAAATCCATAAGGTTGGATTTGAGTAAATCAAAATACTTCCTCTAGGGGGCAGCACTGGGTCAATTTATCCCACCCACTCCCTTTCTCTCTCCCTCTCTCTTGCCCATCACGTAATTAGAGACGTCAGAGCTGGGTCAGCCAATCACTATGAGCCCAATCTGTCACTGTCAGCTAACAGACCAACCAGCTTTGGTATGTAGATTCACTTCAGCCAATGAGATGAAAGCTATCCCCGCGCATGCGCGTGCGCATTAAACGTGGCCAGAGAAAAAGAAGGGAGAAAAAAAAGGACAGAATGATGTAAAACATTCATCAGTCTGTCTAATGAAGACAAGTTCACATTAAAGTCAGCAAACATCCAGGGTTTAGGTTTCTGACTGTTGTCAGGAGAAAAAATGAAGGAAAGTTCTTGAAGGTTTGTTTGGAAAAACGTCTGTGAGAAATTAAGGTTTGTCCCTCTTCATCACATGGGTCAAAGTTAAGGCCCGCGGGCCGGATCCGGCCCTCCAGGTAATTATATCCAACCCTCCAGATCATAAAGGCCCGATGTCATCTTGTACTCATTTCTAACTTGTATAATTTAGAAAAAATATGTTTTTATGGAGAGTAAAATATTGAAAGTTATTTAAGGTTTAAGTTGATTTATTCTGGAATAATATTTCTGCATTTTTACTATCCATATTTATGTTAAAAAGTTACAATTTAAAGTTTTAAAAATTAGCATTCTGCTAGCTTTTTGGACTATTTTTAAGCTGATTCTGGAGTTCAGCTAATATTTCAGCTACATGCTAGCTGTTTAGCTAAGCTAAGTTTTCTTTTTTATTATTTTTTAGGCTAATTTGGCATAACAACTATATCATCTATCATCTTTAGCTATCAGCACTAGCATCTTCAGAGACCAAATTCAGCTTACAGCATTCACACTAGCATTATCACAGGTAATGCTATATATCTGTAGCTATTTTAAAGCTAATCATGGTTAAGATGTTTGCTTTACATCCAGTTTGCAATGACCCGATTAGTCGGCTAATCTAGTTTGGCGGCTGAAGATGCTAGTGCTGATAGAAGAAGAAATTGATAGCTAAAAACACTGAAGTTGATAGCTGAAAATGCAGAAGCTAATAGCTGAAAACAATGAAGCTGATAGATAGCAAAAATAATAGTTAATGCCAAATTAGCCTAAAAACTGGAAAAGCTTAAGTTAGCCAAAACAGCTAACATGTAGCTGAAATATTAGCTAAACTCTATGATAGCCTAAAAAAAAAAAAAACCCTAAATTAGCCAAAATAGCTAGCATGTAACTCAAATATTAGCATAAATCCAAATTAGCAAAAAAAAAAAAAGAAAACCTGAAAAAAATTGTAAATTAGCTATAGTTAGAATGTAGCTGAAACACTAGCTAAATTTCAAACACCCTGAAAAGCTAAAAACAAGCCTAAGTTAGCCAAAAGAGCTAGCATGCTAGCATGTAGCTGAAATATTAAACTCCAAATTAGCCTAAAAAACCTTAATGCCAAAATAGTCCATAAAGCTAGCAGAATATTATAACTTTCAACTTTACAACACTCTGATTCCATATCATATAAATTAACGACTATTATATTAGTCGTGGACCATTTTAATATTCGATTAGTCGACTAATAGTGGCAGCTCTGGTCCAGCGCTGCAGAACTTTGATGCAAAGCCTCCAACATCTCCTTCATCTTTAGAGTCTGCAAACATGCATTTCATACTTTAAACATCTTTTCTACTCTAGACACAGACGTGTGGAAACCAGAAACGTGATGATTCAGCTGTTGAAAGCTGGAGCTGCTCATGCTCACATCTGTCAGTTTACTCTAAATTCTGTGGTCACCTTTTGTGTCTTTTCCCTATTGGAGTGAAACCTTTAGGCTGGAAATCAGATGAAACATTGACTGATGCAGGTATAGAGGTGAACTCAGCACCAGGTGAGAGGCAGCAGCTGCACTGTCCAGGTTCATAGTTTGGAGCTCCAACACACAAACTTCTGATGCACTGGAAATACTGGAACGGTCTCTGAACTTCATTTCTGCTCAATTATTGTTCCTCTGGTTTGGGATTGGATCAGCTGTAGGGGGCGGTGCCAGTGCAGCAATCGATGACGCTCACATGCTACAACCAATCACAATCCAGATCACATCCATCCGGTTAGACTCCATCAGGTTTTTGTTTCCACAGAAAATTCAAACAACAGTCAGCAAACTATTTTATTAGCAGCCTCACAAAATGTAACATCTGTTGGAGCAAAGTCTAGAAATAAATCTTTGGTATTTTTCCACTCAGAAAAGCAACAACAAAAGTGTTTGACACAAAGTAGCTTGAGGTTTGAGCGCGTGGAGCACGGCGCCGTCCCTCACGGCGCCGTCCTTCACGGCTCCAGTCCTTCACGGCTCCAGTCCGCTCATCCCCGTGAGTAAAAAACATTTCCACGTGTGTGACATCCCTTACAAACCAAATAAGTTAAATAAATGACACAAAACAAAAGTCCTCCCGCCTCTCCCCCCTCCTTCATTTGGGGTCACTTCAGTATGGACCACTTGATCTGGTCTTTAGCCGACTGGAGAACCTGGAAGAGAGGAGCCGTGGTCAGAAATCTAAAGAACCACTCTGATGAAGGTGCTGCTTGTAACACCTTAACCCCTGAATTGATTCCCAGCTGTGAAAAAGACATTCGCTTAGGTTTTTGCTTTTAGGTTAATGCTACATTTAGGTAATTTTATGGATAATTTGGTTTGTCACATATTTGAAACAGCAGACATTAAGGGGTTAACATGTTCTTGTAGCATGAACAGTTAAAAATGCATTTCTGAGTATTTCTTTATTCAAATCATGGTGAGAGATTGGAGCAGTTATTTAAGTTCTACAATTAGCAAGCAGCAGTCTCCTTGCTCTGCTCCATTCCGATCATCCTCTGTCAGATAAACAGATCCATGAACGTCTTTGTTTTCCTCGTCTGAAGTGGAATCTGGATCTGGATCTGTACGGCTGGATAACTCTGATATTACACATTTTTGTTGCACCGCTAATGTTGTGAAGGGCTGTAAGCTAGCGAGAGCGTAAACAAAGGGATGATGGGAAGTGGGGGTAGGCTTACTCCGTGCCAAGAGTCGCGCTCACAGTTCAGAGGTGGTTTCTTTTCTTAAAAAACACTTTTTGTCTGCTCCTGATTCACAACAGTTTAAATAAAATAATGCTATTTTAATCTTAATTTTCTTGGCATATGTCCTCCTTCATTTGAAAAATGCTACAAGAACATGTGAAGAACACCATTTTCATTGGCATGGGTCTTTAAAGGTTGTTGTATTCAGAGCAGATGGAAACACTGGGAATCGATTCCTCGAACGAATTCGTTCAAATCCCACCAGGAAAGACGAGAACGTTTTTCACCGCAGGGATGTGAACATTTTTAAAGGTGGATTTAACGTGCAGCAGATGAAGGACTGTTTTTTTTCAACTCTGCTTGTTATTTACTTGATGTTCATGACAAGAAGCTTCTGTCATTTGAAGTTCAGCTCTTCAATCTTTTCTACAGGGGCAGATTCCAGCGGTCGATTCCCTCTGCTGTAGCTCTCATGGATTTAGATTAATCTTAAATTTTCTATCATCGTTACTCAATTTCTGTGGGTTCTGTGTATTATTCTGATTTACTTCACTTCTCCATCGTTCTGTTTGGTGCAGTGTGATTCGCATGTTGTTCCTCTTTCCCACTCCCCTCCGGGGGAGCGGGAGGAATTTTAGATCCCTGGTGGATCATTTGTGCTCCTGTTCTTGGCCGAGGACCTCGCCCCCACCTGTCTCCCAGTCCTATCTGGCTGAACTCTATTCAAGTACATAGTTGAAGAGTTAGATAAGCTAATTCTTCTTTAATAGTCTTGGTAAATCGCCTGTCCGTCCTGGAAGCGGATCTCTCATCCATTCCTTACTGGGCAGGAGGGTCTAAAGACAGATTTTATTTAGTCTGTTAAGTTTTTAACTATTGTTCATCTTTTCGGACTGAACTTCTGCTAAAATGACCAGTGTGAAGCCCAATGAGACAATTGTTTTGTGATATTGGGCTATATAAATAAAATTGAACTGAATCATGTTTTATGTTTTCTGACATGACTGCAGAGTGATGTGGGCGTGGCTTAGCCTCCCCTCCTGCATGTGATGTGGTAATGCTGTGATGTGAGCAGACTTACGTTAGAGGTCAGAGCCAGCTTCTCTGTTAGGTGCTGTCGGGGTTAAAAGCAACAAACACAAACTTTAGAGTGTGAGTAAACACACACACACGCACACACACACAGCAGGTTAAGAGCAAAGCTGCATTCATCAACGTGCACGGGTCTGTCAGTGTAAGCAGTAGCATCAGAGTGAAACGTGCGCACATTCATCTGCACCAGAGCCTCTTTATTTATTGAAACTCTGACCTGATCCCATAACATTCCCTGCTCCTCCTTCAGTCCCTGTTCATCATTAAAACATCAAATAAACACAAATCTGAGCTGCAGTCGATTGACCCCAACACCCCCCTCATAAATACCACTCCACACCTTCCTCCTCAGGCGTGGACTCGCTCCGTCCTGGAGCGTAAACACCTGAGCAGATGCTGTGATGATGGATGCTCATATTTAGAGACTCCTCAAAGAAGCTCATGCTGCAGTTCTCCTCAAAAATTAAAAAATACTTTATACCAAGTCATTACCAGAGAGCCTCAATTCTTAAATCTGTGCAGAAGAATCAATGTGCACGCAAGAATCTGAGCAGCGGCAGAAAATATTCTGGTTAGTAAAACTGTAGGCCCCTCCCCTTCCTGTAAGCCAGCCCACGAGGATCCGTGTTAGAAGATAAAAACATGTGAGGGAGCAGCGTCTGTCCATCAGCAGAGAGCAGGGAGGTCTACAGAGGAGGAGGAGGGAGGTCTAAGGAGGGGGAAGGAGGGAGGTCTATGGAGGAGGAGGGAGGTCTATGGAGGAGGAGGAAGGAGGTCTTCAGAGGAGGAGGGAGGTCTATGGAGGAGGAGGGAGGTCTACAGAGGAGGAGGAGGGAGGTCTACAGAGGAGGAGGAGGGAGGTCTATGGAGGAGGAGGGAGGTCTATGGAGGAGGAGGGAGGTCTAAGGAGGAGGAGGAGGGAGGTCTCTGGAGGAGGAGGAGGAGGGAGGTCTATGGAGGAGGAGGGAGGTCTATGGAGGAGGAGGGAGGTCTATGGAGGAGGAGGAGGGAGGTCTATGGAGGAGGAGGGAGGTCTATGGAGGAGGAGGAGGGAGGTCTATGGAGGAGGAGGGAGGTCTATGGAGGAGGAGGGTCTATGGAGGGAGGAGAGGAGGTCTATGGAGGAGGAGGAGGGAGGTCTATGGAGGAGGAGGAGGTCTATGGGGAGGAGAGGAGGTCTATGGAGGAGGAGGGAGGTCTATGGAGGAGGAGGAGGATGGTGGTCTACGGAGGAGGAGGGAGGTCTCTGGAGGAGGAGGAGGGAGGTCTATGGAGGAGGAGGGAGGTCTATGGAGGAGGAGGTCTATGGAGGAGGAGGGAGGTCTATGGAGGAGGAGGGAGGTCTATGGAGGAGGAGGAGGATAGTGGTCTACGGAGGAGGAGGGAGGTCTCTGGAGGAGGAGGAGGAGGTCTATGGAGGAGGAGGGAGGTCTATGGAGGAGGAGGTCTATGGAGGAGGAGGGAGGTCTATGGAGGAGGAGGGAGAGGTCTATGGAGGAGGAAGCAGAGGATGGTCTCTAGAGAGGAGGAGAGGTCTATGGAGGAGGAGGAGGGAGGTCTATGGAGGAGGAGGGAGGTCTATGGAGGGAGGTCTATGAGGAGGAGGAGGTCTATGGAGGAGGAGGGAGGTCTATGGAGGAGGAGGGATGTCTATGGAGGAGGGGGGGGGGAGTCTCTGGAGGAGGAAGGAGGTCTACAGAGGATTAGGAGGGAGGTCTAAGGAGGAGGAGGAGGGAGGTCTACAGAGGAGGAAGGAGGTCTAAGGAGGAGGAGGAGGAAGGAGGTCTATGGAGGAGGAGGAGGGAGGTCTACAGAGGAGGAGGAGGAAGGAGGTCTATGGAGGAGGAGGAGAAGTCTATGGAGGAGGAGGAGGAGGGAAGTCTACAGAGGAGGAGGAGGTCTATGGAGGAGGAGGAGGGAGGTCTACAGAGGAGGAAGGAGGTCTAAGGAGGGGAAGGAGGGAGGTCTCTGGAGGAGGAGGGAGGTCTCTGGAGGAGGAGGAAGGAGGTCTACAGAGGATTAGGAGGGAGGTCTACAGAGGAGGAAGAGGTCTCTGGAGGAGGGAGGAAGAAGGTCTATGAGGAGGAGGAGGGAGGTCTACAGAGGAGGAGGAGGAAGGAGGTCTATGGAGGAGGAGGAGGGAGGTCTATGGAGGAGGAGGAGGGAGATCTATGGAGGAGGAGCATGCTGCAGGAAAACTGCTTTACTGCAGAAGAGGAGCTACCAGGAGTTAAAGAGGAGGGCTGTGTGTGTTTGTAGTGAGGAGTCTAACAGCATTAAAAACCATCTATGATGCTACTTCAAGGATGTCACCTGTCCTGTGCAGTAAACAGGGGAACACTGTGACCTTAATGGATTTCTATTCAGTTTAATCTCTCAGGGGTGTCGAACACCCACCCCACAGGAAGAGATAAAAGTATACGGATGTTGAGGGGAAAAGAATCAAGTTTCGTCCCTGTGGCAAGTTTTTGTTCTTTAAAGACATGGATGCAATACACAATCCCACCACTAGAGGGAGCAAAGGAACAAGAAGACCAACAGGAAAAGAGATCCAGAAATAAACAGCATTTCTTTGCAAGCATGAGCCACATCTGGGTAAGATCCAATTCAATAAACCATAAAAAAAAAAACAACATTTGATTTGAAATCAGTTGGCCTCTGTGTATGAATTTTTCCAAATGAGAAAAACTAAACACAAACAAAGCAACACACAACAAGTTGATCACAGGTTATTTTGCTATGATGTTTCTGGTCCGGATTCACAGATCGATCACCAGAATCTGTTTCCACATATGAAACTTTTTTTGTTTTAAAGTGACTCATCTGTGAGCGCACACCTCTGCTGTCTGAGGAAACATACAACCATACAAAACCAGTGTGTGTTTTGGTGTGTTTGTTACCTGGGTGACACTCTGCTCGGTTAGAGGGTTGTCGTCCGCCTGTCAAAGACAAAGACTCAATGAAAATGGATCGGAAAACCCAAAAACGAACGCTCTGCAGGCGTGGGCGGTCCGTGCACGCCGTCATGCTGCGTCTCAGTGAGGCGTGAGCCACGCTGGTCATCAGGAACACATCAGTCAGAGCTGCCGCTCACACAAACTGTTAGTCTACGTGCGCGCTCACCATGCACTTACATCACCTGTGCCCCCCTCCACAAGGCCTCATCCCCCCTGCCCCCCCCCCCCCCCCTCTCACCCTCAGCTCGCCAGTCTAAAGCTGCTGGGTTTTGTCTGTCCCTCCCTCTAGGTTACCCGTGATGTAATCGAACAGGACGAAGCCAAAGGCTGGCTCTGACAGGAGCTGACAGCAGAAAAAAAGAGAGGGGGGGGGGGTAAAGGCAGGTAAGAACAAACAGGAGGAAACCGAAGAAGAATGAAAGCTGCAGGGACCAAAACGAGACTTCATGAGCAGCACAGACCGGCCCATGCAGAGAATCCTGTCCTCAACCCCCCATGAGAGGGGGTGGGTTTACGAACATTAACGATGAACCCTAAGATAGTGGTATGTACCCTCAGAGATGCAGACCACTGCCCGGAGGAAGAGGGTCTGCACAGACCGAAGCTCAACGCTGCAGTGTGAAGCCAGCAGAACCAGAGGAGCTAAAGATCTGCACGAGGATCTGGTCCCAAACTTCTGTCAGCTTCCTTTTTTCTTACAACACCATTGACCTGTCTGGTACTTTAGTTGGTTCTTTGTGTCTGTGGAGCTAAATTTGGGCTCAACATTATTTGAAACTCAATTAAAACAAATTGGAAAAAAAAAATATTGGTGTTAAAATTAAAATGTCCAAAACTTTTTGCTACTCTAAAAAATAAACGTAATTATTTTCAGCTTCAAATGTTTTGTTTTTTAGGTTTCAAAACTCAAAATTTCAATTTCAAAACTTTCCTTTTAAATCTTTTTTTTTTTTTAACTTTCAACTCTTTTTTGTTTTAAAATCAGAAAATTTCAGAAGCATAAAGATATTTTCGATGTCTGTGTGTAACAAAATAAGAAGAGCTTTGAACGGGCTAGAACAGTGTTTTGTTCGTGATAAAACGGCTTTTTACACCCGTTTTGGAACAACTTCAGACTATGATAGTACAGACTGAACAGACATTTTCTGACCGTAATTATCACAGCTGTAAGATTTTGATTGGTCCTTAATGCTGGCCCCGCCCCAACCCGTCAAGAGTTTTGAAACAGAAATTTTCAGATTCGAAAAAAAAAAGAGTTGAAAGGGAAAAAAAGGTTTTAAGCTAAAAAAAAAAAGTTTTGAAATTGAAATTTTAAGTTTTGAAACCTTAAAAACAGAACATTTGAAGCTGAAAATAATTTAGTTTATTTTAGAATAGCAAAAAGTTTTCAAAGTTTTAATTTTATTTTTTCCAAACACCAATTTTTTTAAAAATTTGATTTATTTGGGTTTCAAATCCTAATGGCCCCAATTTAGCTCCATATTTGTCCTAATCTGAGTTTAAAACACAGCATGTGCAGTTCTTGATCTGCACCAGCAGAGGGAGCAGATGTTTGATTCAGAAAACTTGATCCTGAATCCAAAGTCTGTCAGGAGCAGCGAGGTTTGAAAACAGATTTGTAAATCATATACAAGCTCCTCTGGAACATGTGAAATTATCTGTGATGGGGGGTGGGGGGGGTGTCTCTGTATGCACGTGTTTCTTCAGTTTATTTTCTGTTCATCAATCAAATTCCTAGATGACGGTGGGCGGATGTCGTACCCTGTAGTTGACCTTCTGCAGGACCTGCTGGTGGTCACTCTCCAGAATCACCCTGGAAACAAGAACATGATCGAGTCCAGATCGGTACCAGAGTTTCACCTACAGCACATGATTAAATACCAACAGGTTGAACGAGGAACGGAATCAAAGGAACAAGAATCTTTATCCTACCCCCCATCGATGATCTCGTCCACCACCAGGAAGGCCCCCTCCATGTTTTCCAGTAAACACTTCCGCTCCACATTTTTCCTGCAGGATTACAGGAAAAAAAAGTAATGATTTCACAAACACGCAGTGTTTAGTCCAGAGGTGTCAAAGTCTAGAAGCTAAAATCCAAAACACACCTGAGGAACAGGATAAACATTTACACTCTAAAACGACATTATTAAAACTTTAAAACTGTAACTTTATCATAGTTATGAGCTAAATATATAGCATTACCTGTGATAATGCTAGTGTGAATGCTGGAAGCTGAATTTGGCTGATGAAGAAGCTGAAATTGATGGCTAAAAACGCAACGGCTGACAGCTGAAAACGCCAAATAAGCAAATACCAAATAAGCCTAAAAAATGAAAAAATTAGGCTAGCTAAAACAGCTAGCATGTAGCTGAAACAAATAGCTAAAGATCAAAAATGCCTAAAAACATTCAAAAACAAACATGTAGCTGAAATATTAGTTAAACTCCGAAACAGCCTTAAAAATCTTTGTAAATGCCAAAATAGTTCAAAAAGCTGTCAGAATGCAAATTTAAAAAACTTTAAAACTGTTAATTTTTAACATTATATTGCATAATAAAAAGGCAGGAATATTATTCCAGAATAAACTTTAACCTGAAACTTTTTTACTCTCCATAAAAATTGTCAAAATTATACAAGTTCAAAATAAGCGCAAGATAACATTGGGCCATTAATAATAATAAAATAAAATGATCTAGAGGGCCGGATCTGGCCCCCGGGCCTGGACTTTGACACATGTTTCAGCCTACAGATTTTATAATTAAACTAAAAACATGTTCATTTCTGTTATTTAATTATTCATGAAATGTGTTTAAAGTCTTCACAGGTCTGCTGGTTTTTCAAACCTTCTGGTTTATTTATCACTTCCAGCATGTTTGTGTTATTTTGTCATTATTCATTGTGTTTATTGATGCATATGTTTGCACTGATGCTATAGAAAGAAGTGGATTCTAGAGTTTTAAGCAGATTTAATTTAATAGTATGTAAAATTTGTCACTTTGCTTTATCTCCATATGATAATTCATCACTAAATATTATTAAAGTAAACTTATTCATGGATATATGGAGCTTTTTTTTAATTTTAGATTTAGTGCAGGGATCTGAGGCTTGGCTGTAAGCACAGAATCTTTAACATACTGTAACTTTTCAAATGTTAACACAATTATTCCAGTAGATTCTGAGTTGTGTTAATGGTTGAAAAGTTACAGAAGATCAAACAACAGAAACTCCGGAGCTCTGATGTTCAAGGGTTAACAGGGTTTCTTGCAGTTGCCTGAACTGGCCTGTAGGGTGTGCTGCAGACCATCAAACCTCCAAAACACTTCCTTCAAAAAGCACTTTGAGTTTCTGTGGAAATCACATCTGAACCTCAAGTTTATCACAAAGTATTTCAAAATTAGATCAAATATGCAGTAATCTGTTAATAATGAAACATTTAGGAACAATATTTTTACTGGAAATCCTAATAAAAATAATGTTTTATATGAATATGATCAGGATATAGTAAATTAATTAAGAACTTTTATCTCAAATTTCCAATATTCCCTAAAGTTAAAGAAATTCATTTTAAAATACTAAATGATATTTTTCCGTCTAAGGAACTTTTACAATTACAGTTTAATCCTACTGACAACATGTGTACATTCTGTGAATAGAAAATTGAAACAACGCAACATTTATTTTTTATTTTTGTCCACAAACACAAATATTTTGGAAAGAGTTACAAAACTAGCTGAGAATTATGTTCCCACAAAAACCAACATTTTTGATATCATATTACAAAATAACTTAGAAATCTTATCTATAATCCTCTGTCTTATTAAATTTAATATAAGCAAATGTAAATATATAAAGATTCCCCCAAAATTTTCAGCTCATTAAGAAACTAAAAATAAAATCAATATATAACAGACTAAAAACTTCCCTTGCATATCTATAGTTATGTGATCTTTTATCATTTGCCCCGCTTTGCTCAGATCTATTTTTTATTTAATATTATTATTTTATTTATTATTATTGATTCTGTTTATCCTATTTAATGCTGCAATCTATGTCTGATTGTAATATGTAAAAACTACGTTTTGTTCTGTCGTGTTTAGTTCTTCAATAAAAAAAATATAAAAACTCAAACTGGATCAACTCTTTTTAGCGGATATAAAGACTAAATGAGTCACAAACTGGAACCAATGTAATCAGACAGAAGGTGAGGGATTAGTGAATGAGGTCATTTAAAAATAAAGTGTTTTTATGATTATAGAAAGACCAAAACAATACAGCACACGCATCAGTGTTTGAGACGCTGGGGGGGCAGAGCTACAGCTGCCCCACCCAGCACTCTTTGGCGTATTTTAACAGGAAACTCGTAAATTTTCAGGTTTTTTTTTTTTTTAGTAAAGAAATGTTGAAAACCCTCACAGAAAAAGGTAAATATAGAAAAGACACGTCTGAAAAAATAACATTTGATTTTATATTTATTTTTTAAAAGTCTCTTCCTTTGATGTAATTTATCAAACCAATGATGTGCTGGACAAACATAATGTGTCTTAGACTTCCGGAGCGTCCGATAGTGCAGGAACATTATTCATGACAGTCTGGAATGGAGAAACGGTAGAAGCGTCTGCAGGAGCGTACCTGAGGATGTGACTGAGGGAGTCGAACAGACAGCTGAGCACCGACATCAGCATCAACTAGCAGGAATGACAGAGGAAGAACATTAGGAGGTCATGCTCTGTTCGTCTGAGAGGGGGCGCTACAGCTAACATGTTGGCAGAAAAAAAAAATCAGAGAAAAAAATCAAAGAAGACAAAAATAAACTGAAGAAGTACATGAACAGGCTGTGGCATTCTGGGAAAAAAACTACAGAACTTTTATTAAAAAAAACTTTTTCAAAACTAATATTTATAAAAATCCATCAACTTGAACACAAATGTTTATATTTCCTTTTCTTCTACTTTACTCCTTGAGCTTCATTCTACAAAATAAGTTTTTGCAATGTGATCGGACTTTGAGGTAAAGACGACTGATTCCTGTAAAACTGGTCTTTTTATTCAAGATTTCAAAATAACATATGATCTTTGAACACGGCGAGCAGGAGAGGGAATCAGCAGTGTTACAAAGCGAGAGCTCACGTCACCTCGTTCTCCTGAGCGCTGCCCACCACGTAGAAGAAGAGATCTATGCTGCTCTTGTACACGATGGTCAGCCCCTCCAGGAAGGCGATCTCATCTGCAGAGATCCACACGATGATGTCACACTCGCAGCTTCCTCACAGACACACGCAAAACGACGGCGAAGGTTTCCTGCAGGAGGACGGGCCGGCTGCAGAAGCATTCCTGGACCTTCAGCAGTGTCGCTGACACTGAGGATGCAGGGTCCTCTGTGCGGCCCTTACACTAGGACACGTGTCAAAGTCAAGGCCCGGGGGCCGGATCCGGCCCTCTGGGAAATTCTATCCGGCCCTCCAGATCAATTTATTTTATTGTTATTAATGACCTGAAGTTATCTTAGGCTTTTTTACAACTAGCATAATTTTGACAAAATATATTTTAATGGAGAGTAAAATATTAAAAGTTATTTAAGATTAAGTTGATTTATTCTGGAATAATATTTATGTCATTCTTATTATTCATAATTATGTTAAAATGTTATAGATTTAAAAGTTTTTTAAATTGGCATTCTGCAAGCTTTTTGGACTAATTTGGCTAATATTTTAGTCCATTTTGGAGTTCAGATAATATTTCAGCTACATGCTAGCTATTTTGGATAATTTAGGCTTTTTAAAGGTTTCAATTTCAATTTATTTATTTAAAAGGGACAGGACAAAAACAAAAATTCTTACACTTTCAAATGTAGCCGATGCCATGTCCACAGGCCATCAATTTTAAGCCTTTTTTGGAGTTTAGCTAATATTTACATGCTAACTGTTTTGGCTAATTAATTTTTTTTTTCCAGTTTTTTTTGGCTATTTTGAAATTTAGCTTTTTTTCAGCTCCATGCTAGCTGATTTAATTAATTTTTTGGGCTAATTTGGCATTCAGCTAATATTTTAGCTGGCTATCAGCTTCTGGCTATAGCGTTCAGCTATTAGCTTCTGCAATTTCAGCTAATAAACTCAGCATTTTCAGCTTCAGCGTTTTTAGCGATCAATTTCAGCATCTTCAGCTGCCAAATTCAGCTTCCAGCATTCATTCATGTTAAAAAGTTCTGGTTTAAAACATGTAGTTTCAGAGTGTTCGATGAATGTTTTCTTGTTCGGTGTGTTTTGGATTTTGGCCTCTTGGACGATCAAGTTTGACACCTCTGCATTAGAACCTTTTTCAACGCTTGTTGCTTTTTTTTAAGTTTATTAGGGAATAATCTATTGTATGCGTGTGAGGTGGGGGTGTAGCAGACCGGAGAACAAAAGTGAGGGATTCTGGGTGGAAGACGAGAACCGGGCTCAGATCAGGTTTCTCCTGCAGGGGAACTTTCACATCCCAACAAAAAGCTGGGTGGGGGGGCTGACCTGGTTTCTGCTGAGCCCAACAGCGGCTGCTGCATTCAAGAGCCGCCGTAAAAAAGCGGCACCCTGCAGGAAGGGCTGCAGGTCCGGTTCCACACTGGACACCGGCTCGTTTTACTGACTGTTCTGCACAGCTCCGGTGAAATAAGCCGGTAAAAAAAAGCAAACTTACTGTCTGCTTTGTGGGTTTTGCTGAAGACGTTGCTCTCGAAGTTCCTCTGCTCCTTTATGGACGGGTACAGCTCCGGGTCGTAGTACTAAAGACAGCGACAGAGCGGTCAGGTTTGTGGGGGTCCAAACACGCGGTTCTGATCACGGCGGTACCTTTGACAGCAGTCTGTTCCCGTCATTGTCCAGGATGAAAACGGCTTTGACCGTGTAGAGAGAGGGTTCCTGAAACAGAGAGCGCCGTTACTGACCCGGCCCACGCAAACGCCGCCTTCACAAACACGGACCCCCAACCCGGCAGGAGCGAGCCCCCCTTCATAATAGGGCTGCCACGATTAATCAACTAATTGACTATTAAAATAGTCGACTAATTTAGAAGTCAATTAGTCGTAACTTTATATTATATGGAGTCAGAGCGGAGTAAAGTTGAACAAAGTTGTGAGTGTTCAGCACCAAAAAAAGTACTTTAATATTTGAGTCAGTGAAACCAAAACTTTATCTTTTGTGGAAAATAGTTCCTTTGATTCAGATGCCGTTGTCATTTAATTGTGCAAATGTTTAGTAATCATTCACACTATAGTGACTCTCCTGCTCCTTTCTGTACATTTTTTGGCACATAAAAACTCAATCAGACTTTCAGTGATTTCAGCAAACTTGGTATCAAATTATTCAGCTCATTCAGGATATTACTGCTTGTGTTTTTAGTATTCATAAACTCTATAGTTTTTTAAATATTGAGCAAAATATGTTATGAAATATGTTATGCAAAATATTCCCCACAGCAAATTAATGAGAAAATGCTAAAATCTTTCAAAAACTTTAAATTTAGCAACTACTGAGTTTTTACGCCAATATGAAGTGAAGCTTTTATTTTAGCCACATGCTAGAAGCTTTTGACTATTAAAAATCTTTCAGTGTTTTTAAGCTAATTTGGAGTTTAGCTAATATTTTAATATTGTACTAGCTGTTTTGGCTAATATAGACATTTTTCCCATTTTTTTTAGGCCAATATGGAATTTAGCAAATATTTTAGCAAGATGCTACAATATTTGCAAAATTAGACATTTTTTCAGATTATTAGGCTAATTTTGGGTTTAGCTAATATTTTAGCATTAAGTAATTTTGTATTAATATTTTATCCACATACTAACATTTTTGGCTGGTTTTTTATCTAATGAGGTTTTATAGGTGAATTTAAAGTTCAGCTTCTATTTTAGCAACAGGCTAATGTTTTTGACTAATTTAGTTTACTGAGGGGTTTAAGGCTATTTTGGAGTATAGCTTGTATTTAAGCAACAAGCTAGCTTTTTTTTTTGTTTAGCTCATATTTATTAAATAGTTTTTCTAAATTGGCATGCATTTGGGATTTTAAAGCAATTTTACTACATTTTTTTTAGGTAAACTTCAGCGCTCTTTCATTCTTTAACAAAATTTTCAGTCATTTAACAAATTTAACATTTTGCAAATAGATTTTGCACTATCAACAAATTTGTTCAGCAATTAAATTAAATTGCTTCACAGTTTTCAGCAAAAAGCTTCAGCATCATCGGTAACTACTTTCAGCAGAAAGCATTCACACACTAGCATTATCATAGGGAATGCAACTTTTCTAGTTCATTCTTGTTTTAATCCCAGAGACTAATGAAGGACAGAGGCTGCATGATTCATTTAAAGTTTAATAAATGATCATCTTGATTGACTTTATTGTTAGTTGGTTTAAATATAATACTGATTTAAATGTGTGTTTTACATCCACTTTGCGCAGGACCCGATTAGTCGACTGTTAAAATAACCGTTTGTGGCAGCTCTACATTTTCCCGTTCCTGCCGTCAAAACGTCCGTCTGTTTCAGAGAAGAAGCATCCGAGTCGGAACAAAGTTCTGTTATGCACTGACCAGCAAACATTCACAGTCCGAGTGTATCACAGAACTTTGACCAGAACATCCAGAGTCAACAGAACCAAAGGTCCAGATTCAGGCGATTCCCTCAGCTCCTCAGCGCCGTCCGGCCCTCAGACGCTGAAGGAGATTCCCTGCAGTCAGACGGGAATTCTGCTGGGAGACACGAGCTCAGAGGCGCCAGGAGAGTGAAATCTATCCTCCTGAGAACCAAGGACAGAGCAACTTCACGCAGCCTCCATTCTGTCTCAGCGTGAAAAAAGTTCCCCTCATCCCACCCAAACACGGCCGATATCTCAGGGAGGACCAGGTGTCCTTCGCTGAACCCGCTCAGATGGAGACCGGAGGCCTCGGCGTGGGTTTCAGCGAGCAACACGGAGAACGCAAACACTTCGAACTGTGCAGAGACAAGAAAATGTTCATGAAGGTATGCAGCTTTCACTCAAGCATCTCTTCATCAACATCAACCTGCAGTCAAGTTCTACATGCATGCATGATGATCTCCATCCCATCTTCCTTTAACCAGAGGAGGTCCATGTGACTGAAAGATGAATGATCAGCCAATCAGGATGTTCAATAATGAAACGGGAGCAGTTGAAGCTGAAACCCGGAACAGTGCTTTTCAGACAAATTTTACCAGAAAACATTATTTTTCAGCTTCCTTCAGCATCAGATTTATCCGAGCATCTTAGGTAACTGAATGAACCATAAAGTTAAAGTTTGATGGAAAAATCTCATTTCCATCTATGAACCGACACACTGTGCACTGATACATTTTGATTGATTAACTAACTGATTGATTTCAAGCAGAGATTGTGAAAAATACAGAACAAAACACACAAATTGCTCAAACACATCACAGAATTAATGAAAGCATTGGTTAGAAAATACAAAACAAACAAAAAAAACACAAACAAAGACACAATGTCACATTTAGCTTCAGCATCCAAAACTCTTGCATTCACGCATTGCTGTTTAAAGGGTAACTAAACACAAAATCAACTTCTTTTATCTGTTGACCTTATAAATTGAACTTTAAAAGTGCTGTCTGTTGGTCACTGACAATTTCTTTTGCAATTTAAAATAAACTTACTTAATTCCTGAAAACATGGTTTAAAACCGTCCGTGTGCTGCCCCCTACAGGTTAAAACAAAGTATTCCAGTTGAATTCTGTGATTGGTCAACTGGCGTAAGTCCCAGAAGGGTCACGTTATCATGGTCTGAGCTCCGGTATAAAAGCCCCGCCCATTTTTGAAGACTTGACAAGCTCTAGAGTTGAATGCTCACCCCCCGACCATTTGAGCTCAACCCGTGACGCTGAGAGCGGCAGAGGTGGTCCTGCGACGCCAAGAGTGGCGCACGTCGTGACGCAGAGAGTGGTTGAGGTTGCGGAGATCATCCCGCAATGCCAAGAGCAGTTGAGGTCATCCTTTGACGCCTAGAGCGGCGACGGTCGCCCAGCGACGCTGACAACATAAATGTTTGCCCCACGTCACAGAGAATGGCGGAGTTCACCCCGCGACGCTAAGAATGGCGAAGATCGACCAGCAGACAAAGAGCCGCTGCGGCAATGAGGAGGCAGCCTGCTTGGGCTTCTTGAACTTTGAGGGTTTTTTTTAAAAAAAAAAAAATAATAAAAATATCATTTAATTACCTCAAGCTAAACTCACTGTCACTCACATCCAGACCACACACACCCCAAACAGCCCGCCTACACTAGCTCCACCCCCTTTTTCGCATTTTTCAAACCTGGGCTGAGAGAGGACCTTTAAGTGTCCTGTCTGGTTACCCTTAAGGTTTTATGAACACTTTAGGGCTTTACGTACAAAACGCAGGGAAGTTGAACTCTCTTTAAAAGTTAAACAAGTTGAACTTTAAACAATCAGAGACTAGGGGACTAAAATATTACGTGCAATTTGTACCCGACCAGAATTAAATGACACAGAGTCTTTCAAATATAGAAAAAACCCTGGAGAAAGATTTGCACCGCTGGTCATTTCACACCAAACCTTTTCCAACTGTGCGAACATGCGCTAGTAAAAAGATGAAAAAGAAGAAGAAGAAGCCCCACCCTGCTTGTCCAGTGTAAACATCACTACACAAGGGTTCTTGAACACATGTCAAATTTGTCAGGAACAGTTGCATGCTTTCACCTCATCAAACCGTAAAGCTCAGCACAATGCAGGTGAACTCGGGCCAGCAGGAATCTGAGAAAATCCTCGTCAGATGAGGATGGACCAAGATACTGGAACATCTGTTCTAGTCATCACATGGGTCAAGATGGAACCCGTCTCATGCAGCTCCGTCTCTGGGGAGAAGGACCAGTCCTTCACTAGGAGGTTCTGGTTCTGGTTCCAGTCACCTCAGCTCATACCACTCCAGACAGAGGCGGAGGTCCAGCTTTGAAGAAGCCACAAGCACAGATGCAATCCTGAAGGCAGTCTGAAGAAGTACGAGCGTGAAGCTTTAGTTATTAACAAACACGAGTCATCTGCGTGGTTTGACCACTGGAGGCGCTGTGGAGTGACGTGTCTCTACTCCAGCATAGAAGGACAGATGCACAACATGATAAACATCAAACACCTAATAACTATTCATGTTTCCACACAGGCAGAAAGGAGGAGAGTATGCTACCTAGCAACAGGTTGCTATGGAGACCAGCGGACTGAGTGTGAGACCGCAGATTAGGAAGAGAGAAGTCACAGATTTGGGGGAATCTCTTATTTCTAGACTTATTTTTTTTTAAACTCCAACATGTTTGCAGGAATGACGAACAAGCCACGCCCCCACCTCTCTCCCAGCATGACTCTGGTTTCAGCTGAACCAAAACGATGACGTGCGGTGACAAAGTGTGGTTTGTGACAGAGCTCAACAGCAACTGAGAGCAGAAAGAAGCTCCTGATGCAACTCTGCCACATTCTAACCGATCCCTTGGGATAGAAGCAAAATGCTTGTAAATAACCCAAAATTTGTCCTATCAAAATAAAAGTTAACAAGTGATGCAGCGTTTACGATCCGTCTCAGTTTGATGCACAGCAAAGGCTCAGACATCACTTGAAATGAAAAGAATTGCTTCAAACCCATTATTATAAAAGAGCACAAATGATCAAGAGAGTAATGCTGCGAGTGATGACCCAAGACTCCAGCGTTCAGACGCAGGTGCTTGAGGCCATATCTGACCCACAATGCACTAGTGCAGGAACTGAACCACTGATGTAAACTAGGTAAATGCTCTTTAGAATACTGTAATCTGCTCAGGAAAATGCACTTTAAACGGACCAATCAGATTTTAGTTTTTTAGACCCGCCCCATTCACTCTGCACCTGTAAATGCTGCGATCGTCTCGCAATATAGTATTAACTCTGTAAATGATCGAGTCTGCAGCATAACTCGGTAAATAATCAAGTCTGCAATATAACTCGATAAATGCTCGAGTCTGCAACGTAACTCGGTAAATGCTCGAGTCTGCAATATAACTCTGTAAATGATCGAGTCTGCAGCATAACTCGGTAAATAATCAAGTCTGCAACATAACTCGGTAAATGCTCGAGTCTGCAGCATAACTCGGTAAATAATCAAGTATGCAACATAACTCGGTAAATAATCAAGTATGCAACATAACTCGGTAAATGCTCGAGTCTGCAGCATAACTCGGTAAATGCTCGAGTCTGCAACGTAACTCGGTAAATGCTCGAGTCTGCAAACGCAACTCTGTTGAAAGTACAGCTGTCTTTTTTGACGGAATGTTTTCGACATCTTCGCAGCAGAGAGAGGGACCGCAATGGAAAATGGCCTCACTTTGCTGAACAGCGCCCCCTGGCTGAAGAGCCGCAGACTGCACCGATGCCTCCCACCTGCGGGAAACAGGCTGAACCTGATAAATCCAGAGGCATCATCTGCAGATGAAGAATAGTCCTCTCCTGTTTCTTTTTAACCAATGACAAACACAGATGTCTGCCAGAAGAGAAAACCTGAAACTGACGTTTAAAAACTCCCAAACCGCAGACTTTAAAACATTTGTCCCATGTTCTGCAGTGGAGTTTTTATTCTAACGAACGCTTCCGGTTCCACACGTATTCAGAGAGAAAATGTGAACCTAAAATGCATTTCTGATCAGGGACACATCAGGGACGTTCCGCACATTAAAGAGTAATAAAGTTTTTCTTCTTAACCTGTTAACATGTTGGAGGATCTCACGCACGAAAGACGCGCACGTTCACACCGAGGATTCTGGGAAGACAAGACCAGAAAAAGGGGAGACGCTGAATAAATGGAGCGCGAGGCACGCGAGAAGCGCGAGGCAGAAGAGTGGACGTGGCACTGCTGTACACGTCACTACACTCGGCGCGCGTGCGCGCAGCAGCCTGTAAATACACGCACGCAGACAGACACGCGCAAGGTTCCTTTAAGTTTTCCTCACAGTGGAACCGCAGACTGGACAGTCCGGTCTGACCCGGTCCGGTCCGGTCCGGTCCAGTTAGTCCTGCGCGGTCGGACACCAGCTGCGGCCGCACAAGTTAAGACTCGAACCAACAGCGACCTTCTGAGAGCCGCGAGCTGCTCAACAAGTCCCGAGTCCCGTACGGAGCGGTCCGGCCTCCGGTCCCAACTGGAACCGAGCCCACCGCAGCCAGAACCGGTCCGCTCCGAAGCAGAAAAAGACCCGGTTCATGTCAGACTGCTTCAATGTAACGTGAAAGTCCAAGCGCGCGTGCGGGTCCAGTCCGGCTAAACTCACGAGCGTTCGGACACGCGCCGGGCCCGGGTCAGGGGTCCAGGGAACAGGCGGGGGGGCTCACCGGGGACGCTGCGTCCATCGCCGCTGCTGCCTCTGTCTCTATCGCCGTGTTGACGTGGACTGATCCGGGCTGTCACACCGGGATCGCTGCTGCGCGCTCCCGCACAGACAGCCGGCGGAGACACGCCTCTTCCGCCCCGCGCTGATTTTCACAGAAAAAGTCTCCCAGTAAAATGTATTATCTCTCTTGACCGGGGCAGGGGTCTGCAACCTAACTCTTAGAGCCGTTCGGGTCGATTTCTCAAAAACCAAAACCGAGTAGGGGACACAAAGTCTTCACTCACCCTTTAAAAACATAACTGATTTATATTTATGTTTTTGCTGCTGACACGACACATTTAAATAAACATTTAAATAAACTGACATGATACATTTATATAAACTATTGGGGTTTTCACATTAATAAAGTATAAACCTGAAAAGAAAGTAGCTTTTAAAAAAAGAAATAGTTTAGGACTTTTGACAGAGCTTTGGACGACTTCCTTTCAAAATAAAAGACATCCTACACCATAGGATGAACTTAACTAGAGCTCCAACAAATTATTATTTTAATAGTTGAATAATCACCAATATTTTTTCAATCAGTCAACTAATTGGGTCATCTGCAAAGTGGATGTAAAGCACACATCTTAAACTAACTAGAAATAAAGTTCATGAGGATGATCGTTTATTCAACTTTTAATGAATCATGCAGCCTCTGTCCTTCATTCAATTCTGGATTCAAACAAGCGTAAACTAGAAGAGTTGCATTACCTGCGATAATGCTAGAATGAATACTTTGTACTGAAAGTAGTTGCTGAAAATACTGAAGCTTTTTGCTGAAAATAGTGAGGGAACTGACTAATCGCTGCAGGAATTTACAGAGTATGCAAAAGCTATTAGCAAAATGTTACATTTGCTAAAAGACTGGAAAGTCAAAGAACTATGAAAAAGTGCTGGACTTGACTTAAATGTCTTGAAGTAATTGCTTAAAACCCCTCATACATTTCAATTTTGCAAAAATATTTAGTGTGTTGCTTAGATATAAACTAAATTTCAAATTAGTCACAAAAAACCTCAGTAGATGCCAAATTAGCCAAAGAAGAAGCTAAAATACTAGCTAAACTCCAAAACAGCCTAAAATTCCTCAGTAAACTAAATTAGTCAAAAACTTTAGCCTGTTGCTAAAATAGAAGCTAAACACAAAATTAGCCTATAAAACCACAGTAGATAACAATAGTCAAAAACATTAGCATATTTATGTATATATTTCTGTTTTTTGTAGATTTCTATGGAGTCAATAATATTAGAAACCCAAATAAATCAAATTGAAAAAAATTTGGTGTTTGGTCATAAAGATGTTTTTGACCAAACTTTTTGCTATTCTTGAATAAAATTATTTATTTTCAGCTGCAAATCTTCGGTTTTTTAGGTTTCAAAACTCAAAATTTCTATTTTAAAACTTTTTTTTTTAGTTTTAAATCTTTTTTTCCCCTTTTAACTCTTTTATTCGTTTTCAAATCTGAAAGTTTCAGTTTGAAAACCTTTGGTCCTGTTGTGGTGTGTTGGGGCGGGGCTAATACGAAGGACCAATCAAAATCCATGAGGGTGTAAATTCAGTCCTGCTGCATTCACTGACTTGGACATTTACGGTCATAAAATGGCTCTTTAGTTCTTAGTGTCATAGTCTGAAGTTGTCCCAAGACAGGTGCAAAAAGCAGAGTTTTATCGCGTACAAACCCAGTTCTTGCCCGTTCAAAGCACATGTTTTTACGTACATCCAATGTCAGTGTTTTAACTTGTGTGGCCAACGTGCACGTAGCTGACATTTTGTGTCCAAGAGCAATAACTCGACTAAATTCATATTGGCTACACGTTTTAAGTGTGTACTGAATTAAGAATCAAGAATTCCCACCCAAAGTCTTAACTGACATAAAAATGAGACTTTCTTATGGTATTTTAGATGAATATTTATCAAAAACTAAACAGTAAAAGTTATTCATACTTTCAGGAGTTGTACTTCTTGAAGTACAAAGTAGGTCTGTAAATGAATATTGATGAACAAAGTCAAGATCAAGATATATTCTCAGCCAAAGTCAGTTAACTGATGTTATTTGTTGCACCTTTTACGATAATTTATAAGTACATTTTCTAAAGACTATACAGTAAAAATGCTTCCATGTTTCCAGAAGAAACTTTGTAGTAGGTCTGTGAAGGATTTATAATGTACTAAATTGATTATTTATATTCATTCACAGCCAAATTTAACCAATTTTATATCTGTGCTACAACAGATTTTGTGATTGGATTTCTAAAAAACAGAAATGCACAGTCAATTTCACATAATTAACATATGCTTTAATAAAAAATATGCATTCATGGAGAGCAATAATATCTAATTTCCTACAGCTCCGCAGAGTCTGTAGGATTTTCCAGTGAGCATCGACCTGCTACCGCAAGTTTTGTATGAAACTGGCAGAAAAAAAATCCAGTGACGGCTGATTTGACCATGGAAATGAACGAACAGCGGCTCACTTGACCGCATTAAAGGTTTGCATGTTCATATTTCCCCAAGGCAGTAGCGGTTTTAGGCACGGGCAGTGCGGGCAGTAGCCCGGGGCGGCACTTCATAGGGGGCGGCATCTCAGCTTGAACAAAAATTGGACTTCTAAGGTGTTTAATATCTGTGTGGTGTCGGGGACGGCCTGAATCGAGCGAGTTAGCGCCCCCTGTTGGAGCAAGCGCCCCTGATGATAAACTATTTGACGGAGATGGTGAGGGGTAATGCTGTGCATGATTTACTGTTTCTGCCGTAGTGATTTGCAGAGTAAATCAACAACGGCGCTACAGGAATTTAGCAAAGCCAGATGGGTCTGCCATTGCATACTTACGATTTACTTTTCACAGTGTCATGATGACAAAAAACAAGTGGGGTACTGATCAGTCTCTCCCTCATTCTCACTCAGGGTGCAGGAAGAAGTGAAACACAATAAGCCAAAATAACAAATGGAAACAGTGTTAAACGGTCAGACAACAAAACACATAAATGAAAACTCAAACTTAAACCCAATTCTAACCAGACAGGCGAAATAAATGGTTACCCACAATTCCTTGCGTTGCCAGCTCTGACAGCAAGCCCAGCATGCCTGCAACCATCACTATGCACGGATTTTAAGTTTCGTTTTGATCACGTGGTCAGACAACCTCTGGAGCATTTAAAAATGCTGGTTAAGGTTAGGATTACGTCCACCAGGGGATGTTTTAAATGTGGAAAAGACATTTAAACACATTCAGGACCGTGCAGGACCGTGCGTGTTATATGCACGCAAAAACCGTGTTTCTCGTAAATTATGCACGGTATCCAAAGTCCTGGAATATGTACGCATTTCACTGAGAGGGGGCTGGGGGGTCTCTACCAATTTAAATGGACGGACGGGGGGACAAAAGCGGGGGTGTCTACGTTATGAAACTTTAAAAAAAATCAATTGTTCTAAAAAAAAATTTTTTTTTAAATGAGAGAAAAATATGATAAATATATAAGCCTATTAATTAGTGCCAAATTTTCTTGTTAACCTGAGGCTCCCTCTGCCTGAGGGCACTTGTCATGGATGCGGATACTGAGATCAGGTTTATTTATTTTAAAGATCTGAATAAAAACATCCGTGCACATCTCGGTTTCTGGGTTTACATCTCCCAGACAGTGAGGTACAGCAGCTGATATAAAAAAAAAAAGTCAAAGGAACAGCGGGCACAGCAGTGCGTCACTTGTACATGTACTACAGATAATAACAATTATTTGAAATATTTAAATGTTCCTATAGTTTCAATACTACAATTGATACAAAAAATAATGAAAATTAAAATGTATTTTATTTGAGATTTATTACTTCAAAAATCGCCAAAAGTTCAGCTACAAAAGAAAGAAAAAAAAGATCAAAATAAAAAGTAGTTTTAAGCTTTATTTTCTTGTCTTTTCCTGTTTTTTTCTGGTTAGTCATTACTTTAACCTTAACATTTTCTATTTTTTTAACCAGTTAACTGGAGATTTCAACTGTTAAAGTGGATTAGTTGTGAGCCTGTGTGCATGAAGTTTATTATTGTATTTCATCATGTTTGGTTCTATGTTTAGGTAATAGTATATTCATAAATCTGTTGGTAGTTTTTAAGATTAATATTAAATATAAACAACTACTCGATGGTGACAAAATATAATGTAACCAGTCTAAAAATGTGTCAATCATAGGATTGAAGACGGCAACCATTAGCTAATTTTTTCTTTTTTTTTTTTTTTTTTTTTTGGGGGGGCGTCTTGGGAGGCTCTTGCCCGGGGAGTCATTCAGTGTAGAACCGCCCCTGCCCCAAGGCATTTGTGAAACTGGCAAATGATTGAAATCTTTTCGTGGGCTCTTCAGCAAAAGGATGGGGGGCGGGGCTGCACATTCCTTCCTGACGGGCTCTTAAAAAAGCGCGACCAAGAAAATAGTTTTGCACTGGCCGTACATGATTCGAAAATTAAATGGGAATACAAACTTTATTTTTTTAAACAACTATTACACAGCCGCTATCCGTGGCAGCGTTGATGTCAGCCCCCCCCAAAAAAGTCAAAGTTTCTCTGAAATAATGATCTACAGGATTATTAAAGGCAACCGATTACACGGAGATGAACGTGGGCATCAGATTTTCATGAAAGACTGATTCATCCATAGATTTCCTACATAAAGTTAAAGTGCAGGCACACAAGGCCACAAGAGAAAACTGGAGCATTAGCAGAGTCTTAGGCATTTTATCCAAGTATAAGGAGGTTGGCGACGTCCGTCTGTAACACAACAAGATGGCGCTGTGAACAGGCAAGAACTGGGTTTGTACGCGATAAAACTCTGCTTTTTACACCTGTCCTGGGACAACTTCAGACTATGACAGTATAAACTAAACAGTCATTTTATGACCGTAAATATCCAAGTCAGTGAATGCTCGAGGACTGAAGGTACCACCCTCATCGATTTTGATTGGTCCTTCCTGTAAGCCCCGCCCCAACGAGCCACAACAGGGCCAAAAGTTTTGAAACTGAAACTTTCAGATTCGAACATGAAAAAAAGAGTTGAAATTAAAAAAAAGTTTTAAAAAAGAAATTTTGAGTTTCAAAACATAAAAAACCGAAGATTTGAAGCTAAGAATAAAAATACGTTTATTTTAGAATAGAAAAAAAGTTGGACGTTATACATTTTTTTGACCAAAACACCAATATTTTTTCAATTTGATTTATTTGGGTTTCTAATATTATTGACCCCAATTTAGCTCCACACATTTCATCCAGAAATTCATAAATCTAACCAACAGAAACTAATTTAGAGCTAATGAAGTGTAAGTGTAATGAAATGCAGCTCCTCTCACCTCCAAAATACCCAGTGGATATTTTCCAGAGGAAAACTTCAGATCAATTCAGTCCTGTGTGCATGCTTAACAACGTGGCAGCATGCTCCTAATGAGACGACGAATAGTGTCTTGTGGCATTTCCTCCCAGATCTGTGTGAGGGCATCCCTGAGCTGTTGTACAGTCTGAGGAGCAACCTGGCGACGCCTAATGGACCCAAACATAATGTCCCAGAGATGTTCTATTGGGTTTAAGTCAGGGGATGGTGAAGGCCATTCAATTGTTTCAACTCCTTCATTCTCCAGGTACTGCCTGCAGACTCTTGCCACGTGAGGCCGGGCATTGTGGTGCATTAGGAGGAAACCAGGACCTACTGCACCAGCGTAGGGTCTGACAATGGGTTGAAGGATTTCATCTGGAGACCTTATGGCAGTCAGAGCACCATTTCCTAGGCAGTAGAGGTCTGTGCGTCCCTCCATGGATATGCCTCCCCAGACCATCACTGACCCACCACCAAACCTGTCATGTTGAACCACGTTGCAGGCAGTAGAACGTTCTCCTGGTCTTCTCCAGACTCTTTCACGTCTATCACAGGTGCTCAGGGTGAACCTGCTCTGGTCTGTGAAAAGTACAGGGCGCCAGTGGAGGACTTGCCTATTGTGGTGTTCTTGAGCAAATGCCAGTGGAGCTCCACGGTGCTGGGCAGTGAGCAATGGTGTCATGTAAGGATCTAGAAGTTCTTATACATGCTTTTGTGTCTACGCGGCTAGACTACTGTAACAGTCTATTTTCCTGTTTAAGTAAGAAGGAGCTGTCTTGTCTGCAGTTAATCCAAAACTCTGCTGCGAGGATCTTGACCCGCACTAAGAGAAGAGCTCACATCTCTCCCATCCTCAAAGCTCTTCATTGGCTCCCGGTTGCATACCGGATCCAATTCAAAATTTTAGTGCTGACTTTTAGAGCCCTCCATGGCCAAGCTCCTGTATATGTCTGTGACTTGATCACTCTCTACAGACCGTCTCGTGCGCTCAGGTCTGTAGATCAGAACCTGTTGATGGTCCCTCGCACACGCTTTCGGACCAGAGGAGACAGGTCTTTCCAGGCTGTTGCTCCTAGACTCTGGAATGAGCTCCCTCTCTCCCTCCGTTCCCTGGACTCTGTTCACTCTTTTAAAAGCCAACTTAAAACCTTTTATTTTGCTAAGCATTTTAACTGAGTCTGTTTTTTTTAATTGGGCTTGAAATGATTGTTTTATGTACTTGCTCCTGTCTTTTATGTTTCTTAGCTTGTGTAGCTTTTGTCTTTTATGTTTTTAACCGGGAAAGCTTTGTCTTTTATGTTTTATTATCTTTGAAGTATTTGTTTTTATGCTTTTAACCTGTGAAGCACCTTGTGACTTTTTGTCTGTGAAAGGTGCTATATAAATAAAACTTGCTTGCTTGCTTGCACAGGGCCCACTACAGGACGTGGGGCCCTCAGGCCACCTTCATGAAGTCTGTTCCTGATTGTTTGGGTAGAGACATTCACACCAGTGGCCCTCTGGAGGTCATTCTGTAGGGCACGAGCAGTGCTCAGCCTGTTCCTCCTTGCACAAAGGAGCAGGTATGGGTCCTGCTGAGGGGTTGAGGACCTTCTACGGCCCTGTCCAGCTCTCCCAGAATAACCAGCAGTCTCCTGAAATCTCCTCCATGTTCTGGAGATTATGCTGGGAGACACATTAAACCTTCTTGCTGCAGCACGTGTAGATGTGCCATCCTGGAGAAGTTGGACAACCTGTACAACTTCTGTAGGGTTAAGGAATCTCCTCATACTGCCAGTAGAGAGAATTACACAAGACAAAATCAGCACGAGTGGAAAACCAGCCAAAAAAGATCAAGAGGAGAAACTTGAAATGACCTCCACATGGAACACCAGTCCTGTTTGGAGGGTTTTCTAATTGTTGCCACTGAAGTGCACCTGTTGTTAATTCATGAACACCAATACAGATGAAATTGATGAACGAGGCCCTCAGCTGCTGAACCAAGAACATTATCAGACAGGATTCTTTCATGCCAGGACCAAGAAAAAAAAGTGTTCCTTTCATTTTTGTGAGCAGTGTATATATAGCATAAACCAAATTAACAAAATAAAAATACAAATATAGATATCATCAAAATAAAATTACTAATAAGATTCATAACAGAGATTATCCATAAATTAAAGGGTAAGGAAAAATCACATCAGACCAGGTGAACTGACAAACAATTTAAAATATTTGTGGCATTCTTATTTTTGATATTTTCCAGAGATTTAAAATGTCGTTTTTAAAAAAAAACAAAAAAATTGGAATTTCTTTTAAAAATCGACATTTGTGAATAATTTTTTTTCCCAAAACTTATTAAATTGTTGAACAAAAACTGAATTTTCATTTCTTTGTCATTACAACCAAATTAAATATTAGGATACATAAATGGTGGAGTTGTGTTTTTTGTTGAAAGACATCCATATACTGTAAATCACCCCAAAAATAATGAACCGCATTACAATTATAAAACAGATACTTTTGAGTTTCACTATCATTTTTACATATTTGACATATATTATCTAGAATGTTAAATTTTAAAAGTAAAAATTCTTTACTCTGATAAATATCATTGATTGTTTTGAAATGGAGCTCTTATTTTTGGCAGAAGGGGAAATGAAAAGAAATTTGATCTTTTAAAAAAGATGGGGACAAAGTTGTTCTTCTATAGGAAGAGGGAATAGTTTATAAGTCAAGGATGCTCTTAAACAGGTATTATTGCATGTTGCATCAGACAGAAGAAAATGATCAATCAACAAGGATGGGAGCTGAGGTCAAATCAAGGAATGCTGTACATTTGCTCTAATCAACTGAATTAATGTAGGATAAATTTGCTTTAAAGACTCTTGAATATTCTATATTTATGCACTCCAACTGATTGTACAGAACAAATCTATTATTCCAGATTGATGGAGTCTGAGGGCTGAAATTGTGGGTGTAAATTAACTTCCAGTCCTCATATAAGTCAGCGGATGCCACGTACTCCCTCGCCGCGCTGCATCCTGGGAAAGTGGGTTTCCAGAGTCAGGGGAAGATGGCCGGCGTGCAGCCCCCTCCCTTACGCAGCCTGGATGATTTCCTGCTGTGCTCGGCCCGGTTCGCGGTGCCGGACGTGCGCGACCTGGACCGCTGGAACAACCGCATGATCAACAACCTGCTGTACTACCAGACCAACTACCTGCTGAGCGCGCTCGGACTGCTGCTCACCGCGGGGTGAGTGAGAGAGAGAGAGAGAGAGAGAGAGGGGAGTCTGAGCGCTTGCTCCCCAACAGGGGCGGTTCACAGCTGTACGGGGGCTAGCGCCGCGCGCCCCACATCTAAAGGATGGAATAGTTTCAATCACATGAAACAATGAACAGAGAATGCTGAAAGGTCTGTTCAGATTCTCAGGTAAAGTAGAGCGTAGAGTAAAATAGTGGAGTTGGTTATATCTTAAAGACACAATCTGATTAAAACAGTGTTTTTTTAATGTTCTATTAGCATCCTTCTCAGGATGCAGGACAAACATTTAGAAATTCAAGATTATATTTCTGAGTATTCCGTTATTGTGTGATTGCTTAGAAAGCATTTTAGCACATAAAACTCAATCAGACTTTCAGAGATTTCAGTAATCTTAGTATCAAAACATTCAGCTCGTTCAGGACATTACTGCTTGTATTTTTGGTATTCATAAACTTTATTGTTTTTGAAATGAAATATTGAGCGAAATCTTCCCCATAGGAAATAAATGAGAAAGCCTTCAAATTTAAAAATTTTTAAGTAGATTAGCAGCAAGTCTTTAAATATATTCATAGGATATGTTTTCTTCTTTTGTTTTAATTTTCAAAAAAATTGAAGTTAGGCTAACATTTCAGCTAATGTTTTTCGCTTATTTGCTATCCATTTTAGTTTTTTAAGGCTAATTTAAAGATTAGCTACTCTTTTAACAACAGGCTAAAGTTTCTAGCTGTTAGTTTACTGAGGAGTTTTAGGCTATTTTCGAGTTTAGTTAGTATTTAAGCAACAAGCTAGCTTTTTTTTGGATTATTTGGCATCTACTAAGGTTTTTTCTGGGCTAATTTGGAGTTTAGCTCATATTTATGCAACACACTAAATATTTTTGTAAATTACCATGTAATGCGATTTTTTAAGTAATTTTACTACAATTTTTCAGAAATTTAGGTCAACTTCAGCGTTCTTTTATAGTTCTTTAACAGAATTTCCAGGTTTTTTTTCTTTCTTTTATTTTTTGCAAATATAACACTTTCCAAATTTTCAGCAAATCCTTTCAGCAATGAAAGTAAATTGCGTCACTATTTTCAGCAAAAAGCTTTATCATCTTTAGCGATTTCTTTCAGCAAAAAGCATTATTTCAGGTAATGCAACTCTTCTAGTTCAAATTGTCTTAAATCAGGATTAGAAAATAAATGCATTTGGAAAAAATCTTGTGGCTGTGTCTCAGAACCTCCCGGCTCCACTCTATTCTGATCATTTACTTGCAGGCAAATAGATCCATGAACGTCTTTGTTTTCCTCGTCTCTCCCTGGAATCTGGATCTAACCTGTAACTGGATAGCTCCAATACTGCTCACTGTTTTTGTTGCTAATGGGGTTGTGAGGTGCTGTAAGCTAGTGGGTGAGCCTGTAAAAAGACATGATGGGGAAATGAGGGTGGGCTTATTCTGTGCCAGCAGTCCCGCCCACTACTCAGAGGTGAATTTCTAATGACCTCCAGCCGTTCTGCAGAAACTACGTCCCAGAAAATGACAGGTTTTTTTTTGCCAAAAACTAAATAGTCATAATTAAAAAGACTACTGGGAACACTTTGTAACAGATGAAAGATGATCATTCTGGGACTTTAAAGCTTCTCATGAAAAGTGTATGAAGTTAGCCTGACGGGAGGTTCTGTTTCAGCAGAGATGCATTTTTGTCACTCGTTCTGTTAGCAGATTTTCCTGTCAGTCAAGCTGACATGCAGCACTCTGTTTGTTCTTTCAGGTATTTTCAGCCCCTGCAGATGTTTGTTGGGATGACCGTGGTCTCCGCAGCGTTTGTGGGCTTTGTGTTTGCTGCAGAGAACCAAGCTACGGTCCGTCGTTTCCGTAGGAACCACCCATACGTGTCCGTGATGGCCGTTCTTCTTGCCGGCTACCTGTTCATGGCAGTGATCGGAGGGGTGGCGGTCTTCCTGTTTGGGATCGCATTCCCCGTACTGGGTAAGTCAGGGACGTGGAGCCTGCACTCACCGGGTTAGAACTTATGACAAGCTCCGCCCACAGGACTCCTCCACCTGTGAGATGGAGCTGTGATCCTCACAGTCTGTAGGATAGAAGTTACAATTTAAAGATTACAGAAATGATTAATTTATCTATCTGCAAATTTGAATCAAGTGGTTTATTGACTAATTGTGTAAACACTGTTTTAACACAAGTTTACATAAATACTTTACTAATTTCAACAGAAAAATGTACAATATTTATGAACTGTCATTTCCTGTCTTCGTTTATTCACAAATCTAAGTACAAATTTGAAAAATCCTCCAATATTTGAGGTTCTATTGGAAATATTGACCTTTTATTTGAGCAGATATTATTCTAACAGGTTCTGCTTGATGCTATTCGTGCATGTTTTAAATGTGATCGAGCACAAAAACTGATGGAAATTCAGGTAATCGGAGCAGCTAAGATGCAGATCGCTGCATGTTGGCTGCGTGGGTTTTAACTGCACACAAGGCTTGTTTTAATAAGATGTATTTGTTGTTTTTCGAGGTATTTTAAGAGGTAATTGTAAAAATAGGAGTGTTTACCAAGTGACAGTGAATATTTTAAGTGAAGCCAAGTAATTGTACCTTTCAAAATAGGAGCGACCAAGAGAAAAGTTCAACTCTGCCTGTACGCATTTAGAAAATGACTGGAAATAATTACTACCTTATATTTATATATTTGATGGTCAGAAATGATCTTGATCCTTGTTTACCTTTATTATCCCACAGAGATCAGATGAGAATCAGCAAAGAGGAGCTATGTCAGAAAACAACAACAGTTGTGGCACCTTTATATGAGGATTCATTCTGTTGTGATTTTAAAGGGCTTATACCATGCAAATCACCTTTCTGAGGTTTTAAGCATATTATAATATTCCTTCCTCACTATAAACAATGTAGAAGGGGTATTTTGAATCCAGCTGCAGGTTGCAAACAAGGTCTGGTATTATTGTTAATGTATTAATGTTGAGTTAGCATAGTGCTTCTAGCAATATCAGTCTGTTTTTTAGGTGTCGCAAATAAGGTTGGTAGTTACAAGTATTTCCAATATAATGCGGCTAACGTTTAGCATGTTATAAATAAATTCTAGAATCACTGTAAACTCAGTTCATAAAGTCTGATTGACTTATATCTGACTTCTCTGTCTCACTTAATGCACCTTCTATATGACATACATTTAAAAATAGACATTTGTTGATGGTGTATCTTATAAAATAAAGTATTTCTTTATTCAAATAGTTGTGAATGTGGAGCAGAAGACAAAATGCTGGTAGAAAAAGAAGTTATTTGTAACAGAAATGTTCCCTGCTCTGCGCTTTCATCAGCAGGGAGGGGAAGAGGGAGAGGGGGCGGGGTTGCTCCACACCCACAAATCAGAAGGGAATTCCATATGAACTGTTGCAGCTCTGCAGAAACGATGTCCTAGGAAACTCCAGGTTCTCTGATCTTGAAGAGGTTCAGTCCGTTCACCTGAAGAAAGTCTTTTTCATTTCTCTGTGACATCCTCAGACCTGAGAGGAGTGCTGGTTTTACATCAGGGTTGCAGGTTCAAAACCCCTCGTATTCATGTGCAAACATAAACCCGCATGTCTGCTGCTCTGGAAGGTCTGTTCAAACAGAAAAACCTCATGTTTCTCTGATGGTGATGGAGGAGGAGATAAATTTGATAACATTTAGAATGTTTCTGTTTTTCGCATGAATATCTAGTATAAATTATACAGATAAAGTCATTCTTCTGGTTAAAGCTCTTCATCGTTTAGCAACTGTCTTCATGTTTCACAGCTATCTTCATCCACGCGTCGGTGAGGCTGCGCAACCTGAAGAACAAGCTGGAGAACAAGCTGGAGAGCATCGGTCTGAAGAGGACTCCCATGGGACTCCTGCTGGAGGCGCTGGGGCAGGAGCAGGAGGCGGGCTCCTAGGAGGAGCACAGCTGGTGACAGTCGAGGTCTTACAGAAGGAAGTCGGTTGAAGTATTGTAAACTGATCAGAAGTCTTCAAACCGGAAGCAGACGTGAGGCAGGACATCCAAATCCAACTTCTTCTGTGTGGAAATGCTACAATTGATGTTTGTTTGTCGTCACTGTTAGGTTTTTTCTGCTTTTTCATGATTTTTAGATAAACTCCAGTAGATAAAGTGAAGGAAGGTTCTACGTTGAGTTCAGAGGATCTGTGGAAGTGAAGCTCTCTGTCCCCCTCAGTGACGTTCATGTGAGCGCTTGGTAGATCTCTACAATGACAGCAGACCATAGCAAAGCTTCACACTCAGGAATCCAAGTGCACCAAACCCAAACATGCCTTACACAACATGCCTTGTTCTTTAAGACATGGTGAGTTTTATGATGCACAATCGTAAAATCTCTCCTGCATCTGAATTTGCGGATGAAGTCATGTATTTATTTTTGGTATTTTTTTAGGCACAAAAACTTCTTTGTGTTTGTTTTAATGTAAGAAATCCTCATTTATAAAGCAAAGCTTCACCTTTTGTTTGACTTTTATAACTAGCAGTGTGTTTTTTAAATACGTGTTTTTTCATGAACAAATAAAGATCGGTTTGAACTGAACATTTAGAGATAAATTGATGTTAAATCCAATTGTTCAGTATTTTGGCAGCAAATGCAGCTCTTTTGCTTATGGCTTTATCTGCTTTGTGTTGACATTGAATGTAAGTGGAGATATAGCTTTAAATTTCTGCCAAAATTCACAACTGACCACAAGCATACATCAAACTCCATGCATCCAATAAACGTTCCACGGCGCCGGACCGTCTCCACGCCTGCTCCTCTACTCCAGTGCGCTCCTGAAACCTCCTCTCTGGGAGTATTCTGATGCTCCTACCACCTCTCCTGCTGTACAGGGAGGGGGCAGGAGGGGGCAGGAGGGGGCAGGCCCCGCCCTGATGAGTGTCTGATAGTTTGCAAATCAATTTGCATTTTGGAAGATATGAAGTGCCAAGCCATGCAAATGAGAATACACTACAGCAGGGGGCGCTGTTTTGAAAGATAATTTGAGTTTTGACAAACTGCAAATGAGATTTTTCTAAGCAATAGATTTTAAGTTACTTTAAAAGGAATTTAAAACAAACCATGTATTGAAATGTCTTTTTTTAACATTAAATTGTAGATAGAAAAATGCATTTTCATGACAATATACAGTGTAATTAATTTTGTTTTTATTCAATATTTTATTTTTAAAATTGTGATATTGAATTGTAAATTCCAAAATGAATTATCAATGCTTTTGCAAATTGAATTGTCAATTGAGAAATACAAAATGCTTTGAATGATGGCTTCAAACTCTTCAATAAAACACTTAATGAATGTTTGTTCTGAGAAAAGCGTGAGGGAAAACTCAAAAAGAGAAACTCTTAGGAAATTAATTTAAACTTTAATCTTCAAATTTTGAACTTAAAAGTTCTTTGTCTGTTGGATCTGTTAATTTTTTAAAGATAACACAAATAATGGATCTGTTTCACTATTTTACTTTAGAAATTTATAATTTTATCAAAAAGTCCCTTTTAATCTGTTTTTTTTTCGTGTATTTTACTCTGATAAACAAATGATACACGGATCCATTCATGGCGTCACTATTGCCTTAACAAAGGTAACGGGGCGGGGCCAATTGTGGCAGATGACACGCAGGTTTCAGTTTTGATTTTTTATTTTACACGAACTCGGGCAGGAGTTCTTAAACGCGCAGGAATGCCTGCTCGAGCGTTCGGGAGTGGTTCCACGAGCGTGTGGGAGTGGCTCCACGAGCGTGTGGGAGTGGTTCCACGAGCGTGTGGGAGTGGCTCCACGAGCGTGTGGGAGTGGTTCCACGAGCGTGTGGGAGTGGCTCCACGAGCGTGAGGGAGTGGTTCCACGAGCGTGTGGGAGTGGCTCCACGAGCGTGTGGGAGTGGTTCCACGAGCGGAGTGCTGAGGAGTAGTGGTTCCACGAGCGTGTGTGGCTGGGAGTGGTTCCACGAGCGTGGGAAGCGTGTGGGAGTGGCTCCACGCGCGTGTGGGAGTGGTTCCACGAGCGTGTGGGAGTGGTTCCACAAGCGTGTGGGAGTGGTTCCACGAGCGCGCGTAGCACGACAGGACCCGTGGTACTTTATCCACAAAATGAAACGAACATACATACAAAGTCTTATGTGGATTCTTAAGATTTACATTTTTCAGCCACATCCTTCTGACTTCATCCTCGCCCGATAGACGGTAAAATCTGTCAGAGGAGGACAGCTGCACTCCCTCTTCGTCAGCGGTCCATGTTCCACACAACACTCCTTAAGCCACAAATTTAATTTAGTTTGTGTGTTAGAACAACCACGGGCTGCGCAAAGCCATTGTTGAAACTTTAAAGGGATTGAGTAAAACACGATTCTAAAGTTTGTATGCACCGCTAAAGCTAACAAAACCGCCAACTTTCAATGGAAACAAATAGCGCTGTGTGACTTCTGGTTGCTATACTGGAAGTTTTACCCATAACTCCTTTTACATCCGTGGCGCCAGGAATAAGGTGGTTAAAAAGATAAAAATAAAACAAGGCTAGACCGTCCAAATTCACAGCCTTTAACATACAATATTTTGGGGAGCATAAAATTTTTCTGTTTACAAAACAAGGGTTAAAAAAAAATCAGGATAAAAATTCAGAGGTTAAAAAAACTCAGAATCTGATGGAACTAAAAAACTTCCATATTTCGGAGGTCAAAAACAGTCAAAACCCCATAAAGACACGGAGGTGATGTGTGGTGATTAATGCCTTTACAGCCAAACTGACTGTTGCCTAACAGCCTTTAAATCTAACTATATTTTTTACTCTTTATATTAGTATGTTTACCCTTATTTCAAAGACTACATTCTGCAACGATCTCATTTTTTTTCCTGATGTTTATGACATGTTAAGATTTATTCTAATATATTTTATCTCATGTTTAAGATCATTTTTGTGCAAAAATACTTTGTTTTATTCTTTAAATTACAATATTCATTCTGAAATAATGAATAAATTGAATTCTGAGTTGAGGGAACTTTTCAGGTTTTTTTCTAACTGCACATCCCAACATCCCACAGACATGTCCAAAGTGTGGCCTGGTGCCCCTTTCATTAAATGTATCAAACACATACAGTTTGACAGCACTGTGTTAAGATATCAGAGATGAACTGCAGACAAGCAGCTGTGTTCCAGAAGATTCTGCAGTGAGAAGCTCAGTCTGTGGAAGAGAAGAGGAAAATCCTCTAAAGTATTTTTACTGGCATGAAACTATCAGAACAGAAACATCACAGCTGACCCTATATACAGTCATCTGAAGAGCTTATTCAGTCTAACATTAACGAAGGAAAAATACGACAACATTTAGTTGAAACTGACAGGTCAAATATGTTGATCTGAAATAAAAAGACATTCAAAAGTAAAGTTTTTATTTAAAATTCATTGATATTATTGTGTGTTCTGCCTGATAATGATATTTTTACCTGATTTATATTTTAACGTGGGAGTGGCTGACCTTCTGACTTCCATTCAATCCTGACAGGAACATCATCTAGTCTGAGTTACTCAAAACTATCATTTTAAAGCAATGTAAACAACTTACTGAATTATTGATGTTTTTAAAAGTTTGTCAGCACTGGAAAGCTGAAGTATGTTTAGCAAAAGTGGAAGTAATTTTGGTTTCACTGTGTTTTTATAGACACATATAAAGCTGCGTGAATATTATACAGAGTTTTAATGAAATACAATAAGGGAGCCAGAATACATCCATGTTTTCTTCTTTGGCCTCTAGAAAACATTGGATGACATGAAGCTTTTATAGCAAAAAACGTTTTTGTGACCAACTTTAGAGTAATATGAATGCTAAAAAAAGCAACAGAATAAACATTGATTTCTGCACCAAAACATAAAAAAACATAGTCTGCTGTTTAATGCATTTCACAAGTTCAATTATGAATAAAAACATTTTAAATGTACTAATAATAAAATAATAATATTACTTGGATAAAAGTACAAATAGCAAGTATGTAAGGTAGTATCCAAATACATTTACTTTGTAGGCCAATCTTGGTTTTCAGGGTTGATGTTTTTGTCTCTGTCCTTCCTGGTTTCTGAAATGAGAAGTCCTTTCAACAATCTTCCAGAAGTTTAGAGGAGAATTTATCTCTGAAAACACATAAATCCAGTCCAGATTTGTGATGTGAGGTTTGGAGTGTTTGATCCTTTCCATAGCTAAGATGTTACTCAGTCATTCCTCCTCCCAAACTCTCACCTTCTAGTCCTGGTCTGAAGCAAACCGTCATGGTGGAGGTGAGGTGACAAACCAGCAGAGGTCCTGCAGCCTC
The DNA here is from genome assembly GCA_003999625.1 of Oryzias javanicus. Lineage (NCBI taxonomy): Eukaryota > Metazoa > Chordata > Actinopteri > Beloniformes > Adrianichthyidae > Oryzias > Oryzias javanicus. Next base: position 1,227,659 of record CM012444.1, read on the forward strand.
TCTCATGCTCCCTGAAGAGTCAGACGGGGGCGCTGTTGCTTCTCTAGCAAAAAAATTACAAGATTTAAAAAACTCTTCAAGTTTTTGACCTATTTCAGCTTTTTTCTACTTTATATTTTCCTCCAATAATTTATCTTTAACCCTGTTTCTTTGTCATCCTTGATATCCATCTTTTTAGTACAACACCAGCTTCTTCTTTTTTTTATACACTGCTCACAAAAATTAAAGGATCACTTTAAAGCAGGGCTGCTCATTCCTGGTCCTCGAGATCTACCACCCTGACTATTTTCCAGATCTCCAAGCCCTGCCACCTGCTGATTGGCTCAGTCAGATGTCTCCACAATCTGATTGAAAGGACACACCTGGTCCAGGTAATCAGCAGCAAGCAGTACAGGGAGAGCTGGAAAACAGGCAGGGTGGTAGATCTTGAGGACCAGGAATGAGCAGCCCTGCTTTAAAGAAACACATTAGATCCATCAGATCTCAATATGAAGTTGGATATCTATACAAATAACAACAGGGCAGTGTCTTAAGAACAAAAGGATGTCAAGTCTTTTAATGAAATACAAGTTTTCAGTCTACAGAGGCTCAATTGTGTAGACACCATCAAATCAGAGTGAAATGAAGATGTGGCAGGATAGTCCATTTTCTCCAAAACGTCATTCCTGCAACTCAAAATGCTTTTCAGTATCTTGTCTGCCCCCCACGAGCTTGTATGCATGCTTGACAACGTGGCGGCATGCTCCTAATGAGACGATGAATGGTGTCTTGTGGCATTTCCTCCCAGATCTGTGTGAGGGCATCCCTGAGCTGTTGTACAGTCTGAGGAACAACCTGGCGGCGCTTAATGGACCCAAACATAATGTCCCAGAGATGTTCTGTTGGGTTTAAGTCAGGGGATGGTGAAGGCCATTCAATTGTTTCAATTCCTTCATCCTCCAGGTACTGCCTGCAGACTCTTGCCACGTGAGGCCGGGCATTGTGGTGCATTAGGAGGAAACCAGGACCTACTGCACCAGCGTAGGGTCTGACAATGGGTTGAAGGATTTCATCTGGATACCTTATGGCAGTCAGAGCACCATTTCCTAGGCAGTAGAGGTCTGTGCATCCCTCCATGGATATGCCTCCCCAGACCATCACTGACCCACCACCAAACCTGTCATGTTGAACCACGTTGCAGGCAGCAGAACGTTCTCCTGGTCTTCTCCAGACTCTTTCACGTCTATCACAGGTGCTCAGGGTGAACCTGCACTGGTCTGTGAAAGTACAGGGCGCCAGTGGAGGACTTGCCAATTCTGGTGTTCTTGAGCAAATGCCAGTGGAGCTCCACGGTGCTGGGCAGTGAGCACAGGGCCCACTACAGGACGTGGGGCCCTCAGACCACCTTCATGAAGTCTGTTCCTGATTGTTTGGGTAGAGACATTCACACCAGTGGCCCTCTGGAGGTCATTCTGTAGGGCACGAGCAGTGCTCAGCCTGTTCCTCCTTGCACAAAGGAGCAGGTATGGGTCCTGCTGAGGGGTTGAGGACCTTCCACGGCCCTGTCCAGCTCTCCCAGAATAACCAGCAGTCTCCTGAAATCTCCTCCATGTTCTGGAGATTGTGCTGGGAGACACATTAAACCTTCTTGCTGCAGCACGTGTGGATGTTCCATCCTGGAGAAGTTGGACAACCTGTACAACTTCTGTAGGGTTAAGGAATCTCCTCATACTGCCAGTAGAGAGAATTACACAAGACAAAATCAGCAGGAGTGGAAAACCAGCCAGAAAAGATCAAGAGGAGAAACTTGAAATGACCTCCACATGGAACACCAGTCCTGTTTGGAGGGTTTTCTCATTGTTGCCACTGAAGTGCACCTGTTGTTAATTCATGAACACCAATACAGCTGAAATTGATGAACGAGGCCCTCAGCTGCTGAACCAACAAGAACATTATCAGACAGGTTTCATTCAATTCATGCCAGGACCAATAAAAAAGAGTTCCTTTCATTTTTGTGAGCTGTGTATTTCACAACAATTCCACAACAAACTTAACTGTCCAAAAACCTGAATTAAAAGTGTTACATTTACTCTTTTTGTTTTTACTGCAAAATCACAAACATTGAGATGAAACCGTTTTTATAGCAAAGATCAAACATGCATAGACACAATAGAGACGTTTAATGCACAAACGAAGACAAAATAATCTGAACATTTTCTTTAAAAAAATACAGTGAACGTTCTCTAAGCTACACACAAAGTTCCAAGGATTCATGGTTTCCACATCACTATGTCATAACTATAATTATGTTTGATTAAAAAAAGTCAACACTTTAAACTTTTTGAAGGTTTCATGTAAAAATGTGAATGAAAGCTATACTAATGAGGTGTGGGGGGGCAGGCTGATGTGAACTGAACATTCACTGTTGTGTTAAAGAACCCTTCATTCATCATTTGGTCTTAAAAATCTTAAATTAATATGCCAAAAGGACATGTGTTTCCTTTTAAGGGAGCAACAAATAAAAAACTGAATCCATTTCTATTCCTGTGATCCACCCAGATTGATTTTGTTAGTCCAATTGACCTACATCAATAAGAAAATGAAATCAAACAATTCTAATAGATTATCAAAAACACCATTTGCTTTGTAGATTTATTTTACTATAATGTAAAAAAAAACTATTACAGTGAACAAAACACACGTGATGCAGCAGAAACTGATCAACCATCATTCCAGTCTTTGAATTGATCAAAGTCATGTGACCGTACAGTAGAATGTCCTAATAATGATAGCATGAATTCTTGTTTACTTGTTTGTTTGAACACTTATTTACTTTATTATCTTGAGGGAATCAGCTGTACTGTTCAGAACCAGGTATTTCCATCTGAGTCACACTGCTGGAAGTTTGGGATGAAATCGTTATACCCCTCTCATGAATGCAGTTTTAATCTTTTTTCTATATTCTCCATCATCATTATAGTGCCTAACGAACATGTTTAAAACCTCACAGATACTGTTTTTATCAGGGCTGGGTTGATAAAATCCATTAACGCTTAACAGATCACTGGTTGATTCATAAAAATATAAATTGATTTAGCAAATTAAACTAAAGTCCGCTAGCTTGATGCTAACGTTTGATGGAATTTCCCATAAGACAGTTTTTTTTCTCATTATTTCTTCTTCTTCTGGAATAAGGTGTAATGCAATAGCGTGATCTCAATAGTGTCCAAACTGAAACGTCCTAAAGGAGAAGCAGAACAATGTTTACATGTTAATGATCTGAACATTTCTGTTAGAACTTCTCCTTTAGAGAATCCATGTAATTGGTGGATGATGATATTAACAATCTCAGTATTTCACTGATACATTTACAGGATGTGAACTGGATCAGATTAATATAAAGATAAAGTAAATTATTAATGTATTTCTAATCAAATATGAATAATTGTGTAAACTCTAAATTGAATTGAATTGAAGAATTGGAAAATTTTTAATTGAATCCCATAATTCATCCAGAGTTTTTTAATCAAATCGAATTGTTTCTGGAGATAACTCTCGATACACAGTCCTAGTTTTTATCAGAGTGAGTCTGTAATTCTAAAGTAGTTTGAATGTCTGACTAGAAATCTAATCATCAGCTTGTTCACCTCCCTCTCTACTGGGAGTGACATAATAGTTCAGTATGATGACAGCTCCTGTAACTCCTCCTTATCAGCTGTTGTAGCTGTATGATTGTGGAGCAGAGGTTTACCTGCACAGGTGAGGCTGTGATTGGTCAGAGCCGGTTTCAGGTGAGCTGTTCTTCTCAGATCCCACTTTTCCATTTCATCAGCAGCAGTCTGTTTACAGTCGTGTTTCAGGTCTCAGTCTCTGGTTGAATCAGAATCACGTGACGTGTGAACTCAGCCGCGCTGAGGCTCCACCCCCTGCTCCGGGAGGAGCCTCGACGTCACTGTGAGTTGCGGTCGGTAACAGTGGTTTAAAACGGACTGAGCTGGCGGGGCGGGTCAGATCAGAACCTAGAGCCGGACGAGACTGACACCTGCCGAACCGAACCGAACCGGACCGGAGCTGGACAGCCGCGCGCGGTGAGTCCGTCCTAATGAGGCGGGATATATTTAGGTCAGAATCAGAAGGAGCTTTGATGAGTTTGTATCAGTTACACAGAATCAAAACATCAGGAAGAAAAGATCAATTTAAACTCCAGAGGATTCATCTGAAGACAAAAATATTACAAAGATTTTGATATTTAATATTCGTTTGAGAAGGTCTGCAGTGAAATGTTGAATAGAGATGTCTTTAAAATGATAAACTCAAACCTTTTTGTAATTAAAATAGTTTTAATAACATGTCAAACCCCTAAAGGAAGAGCTCTGCTGATACCGTGAATCTGAGACCTTCACAATAAAAGCATGTGTATAAAACCAAAGCTCTGGATCCAAAAGCTTTCTTCTACTTTATTTACATGTATTTGGACTGTGAGTGAACCAAAGTCAGACTTGGTTTAAACATCTGATGAAGTTGAAACATGAGGAGCAGCTTCAGGAACAGCACATCTTCATCTCATGCTATGAGGACATACTTTCTGTCATTATTTATTACCAGTTTACATGAGAGCTGGCTGAGAGTCTTACTTTAAAACACGTGTCAGAGTCAAGGCCCGGGGGCCGGATCCGGCCCTCCGGGTAATTCCATCCGGCCCTCCAGATCATTTTTTTATTGTCTGATTGCTGAAAGCAATCAGAGTATGTGATCCTACTGCTTTATTATTCTTACTTACTTATTATTCTCTTTTCTTATTCCGCCGATTTTTGTCCTGCATCTCCTCCTACAGCTTTGTAGTTAGAATGTTGAAACTTATACTTAGATTTTATATGAATATTTTTATGAATTTTTTTTCCCATTGACTTTGCATTGTGAGCACCTAAAAATGGTCATATCTTCAAATGTACTAAAGATATTTTCATGAAACTTTACAATATTGTAGCCTATAGTAAACTACACGTTCTATTAAAATCGTAGCTCAATTGTACTCTATAGCGCCACCAGGTGGTCGTTTTTGTAAGAAATTCGTTTTTGGCCTCTATCTCGAATACCGTAAGTCAGAAATTTGTGCTTTCTTTTTCTGTGTGTTCCTTGGATGCTAATGAACGTTTTTCAAATTGGGACCATGGACTTCCGTCTAACTAGATTTTTCGCAATTTGCGATTTTTCGTAAAACACGTTTTTGGCTCCCTATTCAACATAGTTTAACCAAACTCAACAAAAATTGGTACATTCCCTATTTAGACTACCCTGAATTTAATGGTACCACTCATTCTGCGAAATTCTTTACTGTTTTTGAGATAATCGTAATGTTAATGAGGTGGGTGTGGTCACTGATTTTTAACATGCTCTAAATCCTACAAAGATTGTCAAAACTTCACAAGTTTTACAACATAGCTTCATCCTACAGTGATAAAGAAGTATGAAAAGTTTCATGAAAATATTCCAATAGGTGGCGCTATAATTAAGGAAATGGTGTTTAAAGGCTCTATCTCAAAAACTCCTAAACTTAGCTGCATAAAAATCGGCACATATGTTGTCAGAGGGAACCTGTATAACATACTAGAAAAAGGGCTGTGCTGCGCCACCTAGTGGTGACTTATGAATGATAAGCTAAAATTGGAAATGGTGTCTTATCTTCCAAATATTTGTAGATATGAACATGCAACCACTTGTAGTTTGTTAAGCTGTCCATAAAGATGTTTGGCCTAAGATTTCGTACCATTTGGAGTCACAGTTGATTTTAAAAAAAAAAAAAAAAATGTTTGCTTCCCCTATCTAAATACATTAGACAAATTTAAAAACCCTATTATCTTGAAAAGTAGTTGATCAACTGGTATGAAACTTTGTAGGTAGATACTTCAGACCAATCTTTAAATGCTCAATCAATTTTGGCTCTATTGCGCCACCAGGTGGTCAGTTGGATTACTAAAGTGTATAGGCCTTATTCTCCGTGAGCATTTGTCCCAAGCACTACCTTAACTCCTTTGTGATTCATTGGATAGTAATATAATAGCTTATATTCATCAGCGATCTCTATTGTGTAAGACTTTTTCGCAATTGACGATTTTTCGCAAAACACATTTTTGACTCCTTGTGTCACGTACTTTGACAAATCTTTACAGTTTTCTGCTCATACACTATTTGGACTACCCCAAATCCAATGGTAATATCCGTTTTGCGTAGTTCCGTACGGTTTTTTGCATGACACGTTATGCAAATAAGACAGAATGAGATTGTAATGTTTGCAACGCTGCAGCTCCTTGAAAGTTTCACATAACTTCACCAAACTTTCAAAACTTCTTCCACAGTGTAAGATAAGTAAGCGCAACAACTTTCACAACAGTGCTCACGTAGGTGGCGCTACAGCCAATTCCTGACATTTCCTCTAATATCTCCAAAAGTCCTTGACCTATGCGCACGAAACTTGGTGCGTGCGTCGTACGGAAGGTCTTTAACGCTTGCAGCTAGAAGATATTTCAGATCGGTCTTGCTTTCAGCAATCAGACGCAATTTCTTCAGGGAATTGCAAATCTAGTTGTTATTAATGACCCGATGTTATCATTTCTAACTTGTATGATTTTGACAAAATATATTTTTATGAAGAGTAAAATATTTAAAGTTATTTAAGGTTTAAGTTGATTTATTCTGGAATAATATTCCTGCCTTTTTAGTATTCATAATTATGTTAAAAAGTTACAGTTTTAAAGACTGTCATTCTGCTAGCTTTATGGACTATTTTGTCATTTACTAAGATTTTTTAGGCTGTTTATTATGTATTATTTCTTTCAGCTACATGCTAACTTTTTGGGATAACCTCAGTTTTATTTTGTTTGTTTTTTAGGCTTAGTTGGTATTTAACTTATATTTTAGCTGGCTACTAGCTTCAGCGTTTTCAGCTATCAATTTCAGCATCTTCAGCGTCCAAATTCAGCTTACAGCGTTCATACTAGCATTATTGAAGGTAATGCTATATATCAAGTTCATGATTATGTTAAAGTTATAGTTTTAAAGTTTTAAAAATGTAGTTTTAGAGTGTTCAATAAATGTGTTTATCCTGTTCAACCTATCGTGTTGGATTTTTTTTCCCTTGTGTGATTGAGTTTGACACCCCTGGTTTAAATGATCAGGGGTAGGAACATTAGAGCTGCCCTCCTGGTCCTCAAGACCGACCCACCACCCCGCCAGTTCAACAGTTCCTTCTGACTGCTCTCCCCATTTTGATTGACTGCACACCTGATTCGGGTAACTAGGAAGTGTAGGTAGATTCCATGAACTGGCGGGGTGCTGGATCTTTAGGACCAGGAGTGGGGATTTAGAGTTATTGGTTTCAGTGTTAAAAAGCCACTCTGAGGAAAACTGGGTTTTTAGTGGGTTTTTTTTGGGAGTTGTAATTTAATGGAGGACATATCTCAAGAAAATTACGTTTTAAATTACATTTCTGAGTATAATTTTATTCAAATCGTTGTGAATCAGAAGCAGACAAAAAAATGCAGTTTGAAAGAGATTGTAATTGTGATGTAGGAAATACATTAGGCAGGCCACAAACTCTCAGCTCTGCTCCATTCTGATTCATTCCCTTCCAGACGACTAGATCCATTAACGTCTTTGTTTCCCTCGTCTGAGCTGGAATCTGGATCAGAACTCTACAGCTGAATAGTTCTGATATTGGTCGTGATCATGTTAGGTTGTAAACAAAGGGATGCCGTGAAATCAGCGTAGCCTGACTCTGCATCAGTCCCGCCCACAACATGGAGGTCAATTTCTAATGAACTCCTTTCTCTCTGCAGAAATCATGTCCTGGAAAACAACAGATTTTTTAAATTTAGGCTAATGATTCCATCATAATAATTAAAAGATCACTGGGAAATCTTTGACAATAAATCAATAGAACTTTAAATATGTGTAAGATAATAAAAATGATCTTTGAGTGTCTCCATGGACCAAAGCTTCACATACAACAAATACGTCAACCCATTCTCCACATGATGGTGTGAAAGGTTTCCTCCTTCATGCCAGGCATCAAACTGAACGTCTGAGGACCGCAGGGACGTCCCTCTGACTTTAGAGGGATTTTTTGAACCTGCTGAAACAAATCACAAGCTGATGACTTCTGATCTCATCTGGATTATTAAAATCTGTGATTTGTGCTGTATTTAACAGCAGCAACTTTGTCTTCTGACGTGATTGTTTAAGGGAAACCTGAATAACAGCTTACTTATCCTTCCAGAAGAGAAGTTAAAGAGCGGTCCTGGGGCGGCTCCTCTGAGCTGAATTTTCCTCACGGGCCGTTTTTTCAGCTGCTACCCTCTGGTTGCCATGGTGTCAAACATAAACTCTGTGATGAGCGAGGCGAGCACGTCTGCAGTGCACAGCAAACACTGGCAGTTGCATCAGAGTAACCGGAGCAGGGGGTTACCGGGTTTTTTCTAGAACATGGTCACGGATACGCCTGCAGGGCGGCTCTGCGCGGTATGTCAGTATCAGTATGTCTGTCTGGCCCACTCTGGACTTTCAAAACCGCCCTGCCGGCACACGGCTACAGCAGAACGTGAGGAGAATGATGTAACATAACCTTTATTTATTGTTATTAATGAACCGATGTTATCTTGGGCTCATTTCTAACTTGTAACATTATGACTAAATATATTTTTATGGAGAGTAAAATATTGAAAGTTATTTAAGGTTTAAGTTAATTTATTCTGGAATAATTTTCCTGATTTTTTTTTATTTTTTATAATAATGTTAAAAAGTTACAGTTTTAAAGTTTTAAAAATTGACACTGCTAGTTTTTTGGACTATTTTGGCTATTTTGAAGTTTAGCTATTTTTTCAGCTACATGCTAGCTGTTTGTGCTAACCTAAGTTTTTTTTTTTTTAGCTAATATTTTAGCTGGCTATTAGCTTCAAGGATTTCAGCTAATAACCTCAGCATTTACAGCTATCAGCTTCAGTGTTTTTAGCTATTTTTGTATTATCTTCATCTATCAGCACTACAATCTTCAGTGGTCAAATTCACACTAGCATTATTGCATGCAATGCTATATATCTAGTTAATAATTATGTTAAAAAGTTACAGTTTGTTCTACTAGCTTTATGGACTATTTTGGCATTTACTAAATTATTTATTTCAGCTACATGCTAGCTGTTTTGGCTAATTTAGGTTTTTTTTTCAGTTTTACAGGCTATTTGGAAGTTAAGCTATCTTTTAAAGTACATGCTATCTGTTTTGGATAACCTAATTTTTATTTTGTTTGTTTTTTAGGCTAAGTTGGCATTTAACTTGAGCTGGGCAGCTTTAGTGTTTTTGGCTATTAATTTCAGTATTTTCAGCTATCAACTTTAGCTTTTTTAGCTATTAGCTTCAGCGTTTTTACTATCAATTTCAGCATCTTCAGCGTCCAAATTCAGCTTATAGCATTCATACTGGCATTATTGCAGGTAATGCTATAGATTTAGTTCATAATTATGTTAAAAAGTTACATTTTTAAATTTTTAAAATGTAATTTTAGATTGTTCAATAAATGTTTATCCTGGTCAGCCCGCGGCCTAAGTTGTGTTTTGGATTTTGGGCCCTTGTTCGATTGAGTTCGACATGCTCTAAAGAGAATTAGAAACAGTTTTCTTGAACGTTTCTGTTTGTCCGTTTTGATGACACCTTCAGGAGGATCTTCATCTGTTTAAGGAAATTCTGATGGAATGTCAGTGGAGACTAGCACTAACTAAACTGAATAAAAACACTGTTTTTGACATTCACTGTTGGGTTCAAATCTGTTGCTTTCTCCTGGATTTTAGTTTTAAGGTGTGTTAAAAGAAACAAATATGTTCTTTATTTTTTTTTTCCACACACAGTTGTCATCAATTTGTCTTTGAAGCAGCAGCTCAGCTTTTATCAGTCTTTCAGGACTAATACGTTGTTTGTGGTTTGTATTTGCAGCTTGTCTTCCTTCTGCGGTGACTCAGTCGCCTCTCTAAGATCCTGCAGGAGATGCTGCCCCTGAAGAAGCTCTTCACCGAGGGCCTGGTCCAGATGGCGGTCCTGCTGAGCCTCAGTGGACTCGGGGTGGACGTGGGTCTGGAGTCTTTCCCGCCTCCCTTCTGGCAGGACTCTGTCTTTGCTCCAACCTCCATGCTGATGAAGCCCCACGACCAGCGGGGGGGTCCAAAGAAGTTCCACAGCCTGCATGCTAAATCTGAGGCCCTGCAGGAGCTCCTCGCAGCGCCACATCCGCACAACCAGCTGCACTCTCTGGACCGGCTTCAGGTACAAAACCACCAGTGATCCGGCCTTTGTCTGAGGAGGTTTTCTTCAGAAATGTGCTTTATTAAAAAAGAATAATAATTACATGTTCATAAACTAGTCAGCCGAGGTTCAGGTCTGCCTAAACATGTCTTTAAAGTTTAATGCAAAAGTAAAGATACGTTTTCTGCATCTTCTGGTTTGAACTTTTTGAGAAACTTGGTCTTGAAGATCAAGTCAGTAGCTGTGTTTACATGTGCAGAACGTCTTTGATCGGATGAAAGATCAGATTAGAAAAGAACTGTGAACATAAAACACATTTTCAGATTTTCATGTACATATTCCACACGTTTGATTGGAATAAATCATGTTGACATGCGCAGAACTCTCTAAAATGCCAGAAATAGTCGTAGAAGAAGAAATAGTGAGTTCCGTCATAAACAAAGATGCTGAATAGAGCGAGACGATACCCTAAATGTGCTTCCATTATTATTATTATTATTATTATTATTAATAGTTTTTTTTAAGAGACTGTTTGCTCATAATTTTCTAAATATGTGTCATCGGTATCTTATCCTGGCCACACAGACCCAGTGGAAGAGTCTAGACCAGGAGTCTGCAACCTGCGGCTCCGGATCCACACGTGGATCTTTTATCTCTCCATGGTGGCTTCTTGGCCAAACATAAAAAAGTCAATAAAATAAAACCAACCCAGCCATGTCAACCACTAAAGGCAGCAAAACCAAAACTACCAACAGAAAACAAATAAACTAAGCCCACAAACTAAGACTATCAAGGTCCAACCCCAAACTAAAATAACAAAACCCAGCAGTGGAAGAATGATGAGGACAAAGAGGGGAAAAAAACAGAAAAGTAAATAAGGGAAAATAAATTGGCATTAACCTGCTCTGTAGGTTTGTACATCCCTGTTGATCTGAAGACGTCTTGTTTGTTCAATTCTACCTCCAGAATGAACAGATTTGAAAGCAAAACTTCTTTTATGAGTTTAAAGCTCATATTTTCTTATGCTGCACAACATTGGTTTTAAGAGATGCTAGGTTCTTTTTATATTTTTGCGTTTGTTTGTGCCAAAAATAGACATAATTCATATTTATTATTAAAAAAACAGAAGGTCATGAATGCAAATCCAAATTTTTTAAAGTCCAAAGTAAGACTACACTTCTCCCTCAGTAGAAAACGAGACTAAATGGCTCTTAAACTGTTAAAGTTAAAGTTGATAAAGTAGTTCCCGACTGTTTAAGAACCCCTAAGTTTGACATTTATTCCTGCATGTACTAAAAATACACGCAGCTTTACCAGTTCAGTGCCCTTGTGGTAGAGTGTCCGCCCTGAGATAGGGAGGACGTGAGTTCAAATCCAGACCAATTCAGACCAAAGACTCTAAAAATGGGACCCAGAGCCCCCTGCTTGACACTCAGCAATAAGGGGTGGATTGGGGGGTTAAACCACTAAATGCTTCCTGATGGGTCAAATCTGGAGAACAAATGGTACACATCTAGGAGTGTGACTAACTATTTAACGTAAATATGTGGGAATAACATCAGCCTTTATTCTGTCTGGACACGACTGGAAACAAGAATTCTCGTGATTATTCGGAGCTCCGCTCTGCGAGCTCACAAGTCCCAAGTCACTCTGCTATTCGTTCTGTTTTCTGCTGCTCCGCTCAGAAAAACGGTTCGCTTGCAGAGAGCCGCCGATCGGTCCTGTTCCTCCAAAGACTGCTCTGGAGCGCCATACCCTCCATGCGTGATGTAAAATGACACTCGATCAGATCAACAACAGTATAACCACCTTTTGGATCCGAATGCGTCTGGTGGGGCCAGAGTGTTCTGAATGGCGTGTTCACATGATGCATTTTACTCTGATCAGACGTTTACTCTGATTACTCGTGTCCATGTAGACATTGCTACATGTTGTTTAAAATCAGCTCCTGTCAGGAATTAGAACTGAAGCTCTGTGGATCTGCAGGTTCCGGACGTGGTGCTGCAGACGTGGCTGGTGCAGCAGGAGCCTCTGCAGAGACCGGCTCAGGGGCAGCTGGAGTGGAGCGGCCTGCCTGTGGAGCCTCGAGCGGCTGACCGGGAGGAAGAGGAGGATGAGGAGGTACTGCAGGTCGCTTTGTGTGCTTTGAGCAGACCGAAATGTCTGCTGTGGGATGAACAACAGGAGAGAAGGAGGAGCTGAAACTCCTCCCACTTTTCCTCAGGGATCTCAGGATTTCCCAGCTTTTGACTGAAGAGCCTCACTGAGTTTTTGAGTTTTCACAAACAGAGCAGCTCCTTTAAAACATTTATTTCTAAATAAGCTAAAAGCTTGATGTATGAATCCTATTGTTTTTATTGTGTGTATGTTTTTATGATTATCAGCAGAAAACCACGATTTAATTTCCTCTGGGATTATTAAAGATTGTCTATCTCTATATCTATCTATGTCTATATCTCTCTATCTATCTGTATACATCTATATCTATATGTATCTCTACATCTCTGTATCTATCTCTATATATACAGTATCTCTATCTTTAGATCTATTTTTATCTATATCTATCTCTCGCTACATTATTTTTTTTATCTATCTCTATATCTATCTTTATCTGTCTCTATATCGATCTCTACATCTCTATCTATCTCTCTATATACAGTACCTCTACCTTTATCTATCTCTATATCTACCTCTATATCTCTATATCTATATTTATCCATCTCTTCAAATATCTATCTCAATATCTCTATATCTCTCTCAATATATCAATTACTATCTCTATATCGATTTATATTTGCATTCTAAGTTTTACTTTTTGTACATCAGAAACGTTTAAGGGAAGAAGTGGATTTCTAGACCAATCAGGTTTGACCTTTCTAGGTCTTTCATCACTTCCTCATTTCACACCTGAAAACCATCATTTTCTGAGACAACAAAAAACATGTGAAGATGTGCTGAAAGCCAAAAACTGAATGAAATTCCTCATGTGAAGAATGTTAAACTGTCTCCTGATCAGATCCCATCTTCCTTAAACCACAGCTGTGCCTCGGATGTTTGGGACATGTTGAGGCTCAGAATTGTGTTACTGGTGTGTGAGTGTGTGAGTGTGTGTGCGACAAAACCAGAGACGCCTGTTGCTTCATCTGTTTGTCAACACCGCTTCATGTATTAAATGTGGAGCATGCCGCAGCGCCGTGTGACCGGCGGAGCTGTTTTGAAACCGGATCACCTTGCTGTGGCGCTCTGACACACATTCACTCCTGGAGTGTTGCAACCTGCGTGTTTACTGCGGCTGCAGGTAAACAAACACTTTCACTGAGAAGCTGAAAACAGCATCTCCAGAGAAACTCAGCTCTGACTCGTTCAGTGACTTTCCTGACGCCTACTGACCTGAGGAAGTTTAACTCGAGCAATGACTTGATGCAGAAGCTGCAGACTTAAACCAGAGCAGTGAAGCTGAAGAAGGTCCAGAACTGTTGAGTAAACAAAATAAATGTTCCACAAAATGATAAATGTTCATCAATCAACTAAACCCAATTTACTGAAGAACAGAGGTTTATAATAGCTTCAATGAAAGACCACGAGTGATCAGTTGATAAGAATAATTACTGAGAGTCATGTTTTAAAGAGTAAATGTCTGAAAAAACAGAACGTACAGAGAGAAAATGATTGGAGAAGGTTCTGGAACATGGAGCTCTTTGGTATCAACTCAAATTTAGAGGAAGAGAAGTATCGTAAATGCCCCCAAGAACGCCATCCCCGCTGTCAGGCATGGCGGTGGAAGCATTATGGTTTTCTACACAGGACTACATCACCGTGAGGAGGAGAGGATGGGTGGAGTCCCATCCTGAGTGACGACCTCCTTCCCTCCACCAGGAGGCTTGAATGAGTCATGGGCGGATCCTCCAACAGGATCACGATCCAAAACATTCAGCCAAGAAAACCAAGGAACGGTGGAGATCAACTCTGAATGATTTAGAAATTGTTTGAGCAGAATTCCTCCTGATCATCAAGAAACCTCTGACCTCTGTGCTGATGAGAAGAATTGTAACGCAAAATATTTAAAACATATTTAAATCCAAATACATATAAATACAGTCTTAAAGTGGATTTCATGATTTTCTTTCTCTCGCTGTTCAAATGAATCTTCATCAGGATGACAGACTGTTAATTCATTCTGAAGTGTGCAAACCTCAAATCCTTGTTTCTTCCACTGTGGTCCAAACGGGTTTAGGTTCACAGTCGGTGTTAAAGGAAATTCTCGTCTGCTCAACAGTCCTTCAAGACTCCACACCAGCAAGAGTTTGAAACAAAACACTGTTCTCCTCGGACCAAATGCAGCCGAGTGGTGGTCTTCTTGGTCCACATGAGTTGAGGAACTGTATGTTCTGACTGTTCTGAATGTCTCTGTATTTCTCCTGATCCTCAGGATGGACGTGTGGACTCAGAAGGACTCAGAAGATCAGAGCCCCCCCCCCGCTGAAGACCTGGAGCTTCTCTGGCAGGATGTGTCGTTCCTCCTGGAGGATGAGGTGAGAGGTGGCTGGAGGACGGACAGAACCAGAGATCCCAGCAGAACATTTAACACCTCTAATCATTTGTTCGTCTGTTCTCTGCAGGGCGCAGATTTAAGAAGAACATCACTGAACTCAACCGTGAACTCAACCCAGCATGGATCATTTCATGGTGGTGAGCACTGGCGTGACCTGACACGGACGACCTGACACGGACGACCTGACACGGACGACCTGACACGGACGACCTGACACGGACGACCTGACACGGACGACCTGACAAGGACGACCTGACACGGACGACCTGACACGGACGTCCTCACACGGACGACCTGACACGGACGACCTGACACGGACGACCTGACACGGACGACCTGACACGGACGACCTGACACGGACGACCTGACACGGACGACCTGACACGGACGACCTGACACGGACGACCTCACACGGACGACCTGACACGGACGACCTCACACGGACGACCTGACACGGACGACCTCACGCGGACGACCTCACACGGACGACCTCACACGGACGTCCTCACACGGACGACCTCACACGGACGTCCTCACACGGACGACCTCACACGGACGTCCTCACACGGACGACCTCACACGGACGACCTCACACGGACGACCTCACACGGACGACCTGACACGGACGACCTCACACGGACGACCTCACACGGACGTCCTCACGGGACCTGACACGGACGTCCTCACACGGACGACCTCACACGGACGTCCTCACACGGACGACCTGACACGGACGTCCTCACACGGACGACCTCACACGGACGACCTGACACGGACGACCTCAAACGGACGACCTCACACGGACGTCCTCACACGGACGACCTCACACGGACGTCCTCAAACGGACGACCTCACGCGGACGACCTCACGCGGACGACCTCACACGGACGACCTCAAACGGACGACCTCACACGGACGACCTCAAACGGACGACCTCACACGGACGACCTCACACGGACGTCCTCACACGGACGACCTGACACGGACGACCTGACACGGACGACCTGACACGGACGACCTCACACGGACGACCTCACACGGACGACCTCACACGGACGACCTCACACGGACGACCTCACACGGACGTCCTCACACGGACGTCCTCACACGGACGTCCTCACACGGACGACCTGACACGGACGACCTGACACGGACGACCTGACACGGACGACCTGACACGGACGACCTGACACGGACGACCTGACACGGACGACCTCACACGGACGTCCTCACACGGACGTCCTCACACGGACGTCCTCACGCGGACGACCTCACACGGACGTCCTCACGCGGACGTCCTCACACGGACGACATCACACGGACGTCCTCAAACGGACGACCTCACACGGACGACCTCACACGGACGTCCTCACACGGACGACCTGACACGGACGACCTGACACGGACGACCTGACACGGACGACCTCACACGGACGACCTGACACGGACGACCTGACACGGACGACCTCACACGGACGACCTGACACGGACGACCTCACACGGACGACCTCACGCGGACGACCTCACGCGGACGACCTCACACGGACGACCTCACACGGACGTCCTCACACGGACGACCTCACACGGACGTCCTCACACGGACGACCTCACACGGACGACATCACACGGACGTCCTCACACGGACGACCTCAAACGGACGACCTCACACGGACGACCTCAAACGGACGACCTCACACGGACGTCCTCACACGGACGACCTGACACGGACGTCCTCACACGGACGACCTCACACGGACGTCCTCACACGGACGACCTGACACGGACGTCCTCACACGGACGACCTCACACGGACGACCTGACACGGACGACCTCAAACGGACGACCTCACACGGACGTCCTCACACGGACGACCTCACACGGACGTCCTCACACGGACGTCCTCACACGGACGACCTGACACGGACGACCTCACACGGACGTCCTCACACGGACGACCTCACACGGACGACCTCACACGGACGACCTGACACGGACGACCTCAAACGGACGACCTCACACGGACGTCCTCACACGGACGACCTGACACGGACGACCTGACACGGACGACCTCACACGGACGACCTCACACGGACGACCTCACACGGACGACCTCACACGGACGACCTCACACGGACGACCTCACACGGACGACCTCACACGGACGACCTGACACGGACGACCTCACACGGACGACCTCACACGGACGACATCACACGGACGTCCTCACACGGACGACCTCACACACACGGACGACCTCACACGACGACCTGACACGGACGACCTCAAACGGACGACCTCACACGGACGTCCTCACACGGACGACCTCACACGGACGTCCTCACACGGACGACCTGACACGGACGACCTGACACGGACGACCTGACACGGACGACCTCACACGGACGTCCTCACACGGACGACCTCACACGGACGACCTGACACGGACGACCTGACACGGACGTCCTCACACGGACGACCTCAACGGACGACCTCACACGGACGTCCTCACACGGACGACCTGACACGGACGTCCTCACACGGACGACCTGACACGGACGACCTGACACGGACGACCTGACACGGACGTCCTCACACGGACGTCCTCACACGGACGACCTCACACGGACGACCTGACACGGACGTCCTCACACGGACGACCTCACACGGACGACCTCACACGGACGTCCTCACACGGACGACCTGACACGGACGACCTGACACGGACGTCCTCACACGGACGACCTGACACGGACGACCTGACACGGACGTCCTCACACGGACGACCTGACACGGACGACCTGACACGGACGTCCTCACACGGACGTCCTCACACGGACGACCTCACACGGACGACCTCAAACGGACGACCTCACACGGACGACCTCACACGGACGACCTCACACGGACGTCCTCACACGGACGACCTCCAACGGACGACCTCACACGGACGACCTCAAACGGACGACCTCACACGGACGACCTGACACGGACGTCCTCACACGGACGTCCTGACACGGACGACCTGACACGGACGACCTCACACGGACGACCTGACACGGACGACCTGACACGGACGACCTCACACGGACGTCCTCACACGGACGTCCTCACACGGACGACCTCACACGGACGACCTCACACGGACGACCTCACACGGACGACCTCACACGGACGTCCTCACACGGACGTCCTCACACGGACGTCCTCACACGGACGACCTGACACGGACGACCTGACACGGACGACCTGACACGGACGACCTGACACGGACGACCTGACACGGACGACCTGACACGGACGACCTCACACGGACGTCCTCACGCGGACGTCCTCACACGGACGTCCTCACGCGGACGACCTCACACGGACGTCCTCACGCGGACGTCCTCACACGGACGACATCACACGGACGTCCTCAACACGGACGACCTCACACGGACGACCTCACACGGACGTCCTCACACGACGGACGACCTGACACGGACGACCTGACACGGACGACCTGACACGGACGACCTCACACGGACGTCCTCACACGGACGACCTCAAACGGACGACCTCACACGGACGACCTCACACGGACGTCCTCACACGGACGTCCTCACACGGACGACCTGACACGGACGACCTCAAACGTACGACCTCACACGGACGTCCTCACACGGACGTCCTCACACGGACGTCCTCAAACGGACGACCTCACGCGGACGACCTCACGCGGACGACCTCACACGGACGTCCTCACACGGACGTCCTCAAACGGACGACCTCACACGGACGTCCTCACACGGACGTCCTCAAACGGACGACCTGACACGGACGTCCTCACACGGACGACCTGACACAGACGACCTCACACGGACGACCTCACACGGACCCTCCAGTGAGCAACCAGGACCAATCAGGAGCAGAGCTCTGCCTCAAATGTCTGGAAAAACAACAGCTGATTTAACAACACCCCCGCCCCTCCCGAAAAAAAAACAAAAAAACTTCCACCATCCGGGGTGTATAACTTTCCTTCTCATACAGTTCTCAAAACCACGCCCCCATGTCAAACTTAGCTCAAATTGGCAGCGAAAACTCAAAAATCTGAATTGAAAGTGTAAACTGAGCACTGAAGGTGAAGATTCAGAAAAGCAAAAAAAATGTAAAGAGAGAGACTGCAGTTTGCCAGAAATCGATTATTTACGCCTTGATTGATTTTATACCTTTGAACAAACATAATCTTGTGGTTTTCAAGCGATACAGCAGTAACTCGATCACCTCCCTAACCTGCTGTTACACCCACTGCCACATTGATTTTTCTTTTACATCCCCCCCAACACCACCACCACCACCATTGTTTACCCTTTGTAAAGATTCAAAGTAACAGTAACTTGTAGGAATACAGGAAAATACATAAAAGGATGAGATAAAATATGTATAAATATAAAATATGTAGGTCAAACTATTTATTAAATAAATCTGATTTTTTTAAAACCCAAAAGGTTGTGAAATTGTCATTAAATTTGTTTTTTTTAATATAAAATCATTTAAAATGTCAGCTCTGCAAGTTTTTATCCCACTTTTATTTACAGTGTAATATAAAAAATAAAAAAAAAATGAAACGACATTAAATACCAGGACTAGAAAACATGCAAAAACAACAGTGTGTTATTTTTGTATGTTTCTACCCTGGAATTTTATCTTATTTTATTTTTTATTTATTTATTTATTTTTATTGCTTTTATAGATGCACAATGTATGTTAATGGCACAGTTTTTTGTACTGAAACTGACAGTTACCATAAAGTTTTTTTTTAAAAAGGCTCTTTTCTGCCTCCAGAGGTTGTTTTCAGGAACTGCAACATTTGTTATTCCTCGATGGCTTTGAATCTGGAGGCAGATCTGAGTTTGGTTGCAGGACGTCTTTCACCACAGTCGTGCTTTATCTCAGAAGCTCCCTCTCTTCTTTTCAGTTCTTTAGAGTCTCAGGTCCGGCCAGAACCGGTCCTGCTGCCGCTGACCCCCAGCGCTCAGTTGGACGATCACAGTTCGGCAGCGAACGCAGACTTCCGTCCGGATTCTCTGCCTCTCCGTTTAAACTCCTCAGACCTGCTCACAGAAGATCCTTTCAAAGATTTCCTGGAGGGTTTAAATGACATCTCCACCACCTTAAACTTCAGTCTGCTACCAGAACATCATCTTCATGAGGAGGAACCTGAAGCCTTTGTGTTGACCCGACACTCCCCAGCTTCACCCCAGCTTCAGATGGGAAGATGTCCAGAGAACTTCTGGCTCCGCCCCCCCGCGGCGTTCTGCTGGAGCAGGAGGAGGACGAGGATCTGCCGAGCCTGCTGACGGAACTCCTGGGAGGCGCGAACCTCCTAGATGACATGAATCTGTTGGACTTGGATCTGGAGGATGGATTTGGATCCAAACCGGCAGCCAAGCTGGAGGAAGGTTTTTCTCTGGAAGTAACTGAGATGGATGTTCACGTAGGAGAAGATGACGACCGAACCGGAATCCCACAAGGTAATGAAACAGACGAGTGCGGAGAGTTCCTAGAAACAGGAGTTTCTTTCCTCAGAGGTTTAGCTGAACGAGAGAATGGTCATGATTCTGGTCCATGCTGATCCAGATTCTGGATCTGACTGCAGCCACAGTCCGGCTTCTTCAGGCGCTTTCAGTGGCTCCTCCTCCTCCTCCTCATCAAGCTCTCTGATGTCCTGCACATCTCCTGAGAGGACTTTGTTCTCTGAGGATGAGGAGGGAAGCATGGACTCAGAGGTGGAGGAAGAGGAGGGAGCCGTTGGAGGCTCAGCCGGGATCGGTCAGCCTCTCCCGGTCCTCGGTGAGGATCACAAACACTTCCGTGGCTTCCCGTCCCGGCTGGGAGCACGTTGACCACGATCACACATACGACCAGATGCATTTCAGAAAGACCAGCTCTGCTCTGAGAGCGACAAAGCCAGGCGTCAGGCCGTCATCTTCTCGACTGTGGAGCCGTGGCGAGCGGCGAGCGCACTCCCTGAAGGTCCCGTTCTCCACCGAGCTCATCGTCAACCTGCCAGTCGACCAGTTCAACGGGATGCTGAGTGATTACCAACTTAGCGAGGAGCAGCTCGCTCTCGTCAAGGACATGCGGCGGCGTGGAAAGAACAAGATCGCAGCTCAGAACTGCAGGAAAAGAAAGCACGACGTTCTGCGGGGACTGGAGGAAGACGTTTTGGCTTTGAGGCGCCGCCATTCAGCTCTGCTCAGACAAACCGTGAAGCTGTTTGGCATTTGCAGCAGATGAAGCACAGACTGGGACTTCTGCAGCAGGAAGTCCTGTCGGAGCTGAGGGAGGAGGAGGGCGAGGTCACGCTGCTGTTCGGACCTGAAGGGACGCCCACAGAGAAAAGCCGCCAGAAACAGAGAGGCAAGAAGAAATGAGGAGCTGTGGAGGACGTGCAAAAGGACACGAGGAGCAAGAAGCTGCAACGCTAAAGCGCTGGGTCTGAGGGTCCGACGAAGAACACGACCCGGGGGTGGTACTGCCAGTGGAGGCAGAGTGCTCAGAGGACAGCAGAACTTCCTGGTCTGGTTGTATCACCAGAATCGTTCCCTGAGACGTTTGGTGTGTTCAGAGCAGAAAAAAACACACTCATTTCTCTAAAATCTTACTGATTTTCATTCAGAAAACTGCTTTTGCTTACAATGTATCACTCCTTTTAAACAAGGAGAAAGTGTTGGCGTCCCGTTCCGCTGATAGACAAACTGTTCTGTTCTGATTTTGTTTTCAGGGACACTTATCAAAGTGGGTGTTAGGTGTAAACCAGGGGGGTCAAACTCAATCGCACAAAGGGCCAAAATCCAAAACATCCCTGAGGTCGCGGGCCGAACAAGATGAACTGTTACAGAACGCTCTAAGACTACATTTTAGAAACTTTTAAACCATAACTTTTTAACATAATTATGAACTACATATATAACATTACCTGTGATTATGCTAGTGTGAATGATGTGAGCTGAATTATGCCACTGAAAACGTTAGCTGAAATCACTGAAGTTGATAGTCAGCTAGAATATTAGCTAAAAGTCAAATTAGCCTTAAAAACTTAAAAAAAAAAACCTTGGTTAGCCAAAACAACAAGCATGTAACTGAAAAATAGATAAACGTAAAAATAGCCTAAAAAATTGAAAAAAAGACTAAATAACCCAAAACAACTTGTGTGTAGATATTAGCCTAACACAAAAACAGCCTGAAAAAACAGATGAAATTAAATTAGCCAAAACAGCTAGCATGTAGCTGAAATATTTGCTAAACTCCAAGATAGCCTAAAAAATCTTAGCAAATACCAAAATAGTCCAAAAAGCTAGCAGAATGTCAATCTTTACAACTGTAACTTATTAACATAATTATGAATAATAAAAAGACAGGAATATTATTCAAGAATAAATCAACTTAAACCTTAAATAACTTTCAATAATTTACTCTCCGTTAAAATATATTCTGTCAAAAATGATTCAAGTTAGAAATGAGCGCAATATAATATTGGGTCATTAATAACTAAAAAAAAAAGATCTGTAGAGTCAGATAGAATTACCCTGAGGGCCGGATTCGGCCCCCCTTGACTTTGACACGTGTTGTGAAATGTCCAACTAAAACTCACTTAAAGGACAAATAAAGGAAATGCTCTGCAAAGCTTGAAAGTGTGGAGGAGTTCTTTTTCTTAAAGTTCTGTCCATGTCCGTCCAATCACATTTTTATTTCTTAATATTTTTTATCCAGCAATGAGATCAGCAGTGTTTAAAGGGTAACCAAACCATAAATGTACTTTTTTTTTGTCTGTCGACTTCTATAAATAGGACTTAAAAATTTCTGTCTGTTGGTCATTGACAAATTGTTGACAAAGTAAAATAAACTTGTTTAATTCTTGAAATTCTAGTCAAAGATTGTGTGTGCTGCCTCCTGCAGGTTGAATTGAGGTATTGCAGTTGAAGTTTGTGATTTGCATGTGAAGCAGAGCTGTTGTGATGAAAAGAAGATCATCCGTTCAGTCTGTCCAAGACAGTTTGAGATTTAAAAGGAGAAATACTGGGAAACTAAATGATTTCTGATTACATTTGTTCTCTTTCAGAAGAATGATCAAACACATAATAAAAACTCTAAAAGAGGATTTTCATTATAGGATCATCTGCACTATTTGATACATCCTGGCTGGCTTGGAATTAGGGAACAAACAGTGGGGTTACGAATAAAAAAGATCAATACAGAAAAACTTAAAATGAAATGTGTTTTGGTGCAATCTTGTATCTTCCTGTTGGCTGAAAGTCTGTAAATGACTAGAATTGTGTGTTTGTAATAAGCAGGGCTTTCTTTGACTATGATTTCTTTGTGTTTACAAACTTCAGTTTTGGTGTACAATAACCGAAAATATTTGACAGCAACAATTTTTTTTGTTATGGAAATAAAAGTCATTTTTAAACTGCATGTGTCAGTCCAGCTGGTTGAACAGGATTCCATTATTCACAAAATGTGACTTTCTCTGAGTAGTGTGTGGTTTATACACTGAAATTCACTGTTTTTGTTCTCAGTGTCTGTGCAAAGCTATTATTATTTTAGAAAATGTCTTTTGTTATTTAATTTGATCAACTAGCCTTAAAGGGGTTGGGGCTCACATATCACAAGCTTGTAAAAGTGGATTTTTCACTTTCGCAGTATGCTTGGATCAGAATCTGTTATCTAATAGTGATGCTGAAAACTCATCCATGCATTTGTTACGTCTAGACTGGATTACTGTAACTCTTTACTAATAGCCTGCCCAAAAAGTTCTTTCAAAAAGTTTTCAGCTTGTTCAGAATGCAGCAGCCAGATTGTTAGCAGGAACTAGCAGAAGAGAAACATCACTCCTGTGTTAGCTTCACTCCACTGGCTCCCAGTTGAATCCAGGATCAAGTTCTAAATCCTCCTGTTAACTATAAGGCTCTGAATGGTCTTCATAGATGTTTCTGAAGCAGGAACAAGTCTGAAGTCCAAAATGTATATTTGTTCATTCTAAATGGTTCAATTCTAGATCTACAGGTCAGGGCCGGCGCTGGGCTGCATGGCGCCTGTAGGTGAAAGGTGATCACCACTGTTTGTTGTCATGTGGGCATTGAGGCGGACAATGGAGTCCCCTGTTGGGGCAATTTCCAGTACCCTCCAAGAAGGCTGGGTCCTCAGCTGCTTTTCAGCGAGTATGAGACTACAGTTCCATCCAGTCCCAGTGCCGAGTCTCAAGGAGAACTTCAGCTACCTTTGTAAGTTCAGCATGGGTGATGGGTCAGTCCTCAGCTCTTTTTCTTCCAGAGGATGTGTGTCAGAAGGATGTGTCAGCAGGACCATGGAAATCCCAGGTCCTTGGGTTGGGCCCCGCCCACCAGGTGGTCAGGCCCACAGTAGCATATATTAACACAACTCATCTCTGTTTATGATTTACCTGTTCAATTTGTTTTTTGCTCACACACACCCTCTGCATTTATCCGGACTTGGGACCGGCACAAGTGGACAATAGTTTGTGTCTCCTTGTGGTTGCATTACACACTCACACACATTCACACACACGCATACACACCCCCACACACACACACACCAAAACACTTTTAAATTTTTTTTTTTTTTTTTTTTTTAGTTTTTTCTTTTTTTTTTTTATTTATTTAATTTTTTTTTTTTTTTTTTTTACAGTTTTTGAATTCTAACAAAAAAATAAGAAAACAGTATGCATGTACTGTGAGCTGTATTTGTAATGAAATGTTTGTATGAGAAAGTTTTTTCCTACTAACATGTATTTCTAACGCCCCCCATAACTTTTCCAGACAATGTTGACAACTAAAACATTGCTGACCAAAAAAGTAAAACTACAAAACTAATACAATATGTAAAACTAAAAAATCTTTGAAAACTAAAACAGGCATTGAGATTAAAATAAAAACTCACTTTTTTTTTTATATTAATTTTTTTTACATTACATAACTTAACTTGACTTCTCCACATAAATCATGTCACTTTTAGGAATAATTAATCCTATTTTGTGACATTGAATTTCATGTGAATCTGATCAAATTGACCTACTAATCTAACTAACTACTCAACCTCATTTGTTCATGTATTCAGAAAATGTATGTAAATCAAATCAAAGTAAAAAAAATTCTAAATAATAAAACATCATTTTGTCTCATTCCCCTTTGGTGTCTCGTGGTTCACTTCAGGGGGAACGGTTCTATTTTTCCTCTCCTCTTGGTAACTTTTGCAGGTGGAGCTCCAAAGGTAAAAAGAATCTTTTCAGACTTTTCCTGAGGTGCAATCCCTTTTTGCCTGGCTGTTGACTTCAATCGCCTGTTTGAATTGACCAAAACAAAATTGTTGTGGCTGATTAACTTTCAGGGAGTCGAGCAGCTGAGAAGGGGCATCTGGGTTTGAAGTTGGGGGGAGTGGTCTTCTTTTTCATTATCTTGTTAGTTTTTGTCCCAGTTGCAACTCCAATGCTGAAAAGACTCTTTTGTGGTTCTTCACAAAATGAATCTTTTTCTTTATCGGATGTGGAGTCAGTCGCAGCAATGTCAGATGTGACATGTGTTGATTGGTTTTGCTGAGACACACACACAGATGACTCTGTCTGATTGCTGACTCTGTTGGATTGATGGTTGGACAGACAGACCATCTCTGCCAACTGGAACTCAAGATTTTCTCTTTTCGCCTTTTGTTTTTCAAGTTTTTCTTCAATTCTAAATTCTGTCTGTCCATTTCCAGCAGTTGTTTTGTGACCATCTCGATCTCGTCTAAGACTGCCTGGTGATCATCAGAGTCTCCTGGTTCCTTGAGGAATTCCTCCACATTTTGATCTTCTCTTCCAGGTCTCTGATCTCCTTCCTGCTGTCTTGGCGAATGTTCCGTTGCTGCTCAATACTTCGTTCAGCAATCAGATATTCCTCGTGATTCTTCTTTGCCAGCTCCTCATATTTCTTTAGAGGTCTTGTTCCTCAGCGATTTCCCTTTCCCTAATCGCCAAACTGGCTTTTAGTTCATTGCGTTCGGAAATCAAACTGTTAGGATCGTTTCCATGATGTTTTACTTCAGACTTCACAGATGGCAAGTCTTCCTCAGAATCACTGGAGTCTTCATCCTGATAACGTGAGTATTTAACATCGTGGGAGTAGTGATCATACGTATTTTTCTTTACGTAGCTTTCCTCAGATCACTCCACTGATTACAATAATAGGGCATTCTAGTGTAGCCCTTGCCTGATTTAGGCTCTTCTGTGTCGCTTACATCAGGTGTCATGTTGTTGTAGAACTCAATGTCCATGGCATACAGTTCCTGATCTGTCATTCCTGCCAATGAGTCAGTGTCAGAGTTCATTTCTGAGGAGTTGGGTGAGTCCAGATTCATGGTTTCTTCAGGTTTCATCATTTCTCTTGATTTTCTTTGAATGTTTGCTTGGAATCTTTAATCACGAGCTGTAATGCTCTTCCTGCTTTCTCTTGCTCTTCCTGAGGTTTCCTGATTGTGGAATGGTAACAGAATGATGCGCCCCTTTATATACCTTGGCTGTGATGCAAAATGACGTCATCACGTAATCACGTGATTATTGATGACGTCATCACTGGCAATAGTCAAACTACTGTTATTGGCTTAAAAACCTTTTCATCCCTGGAGTAATGTAAAATTGTGATTAAATTATTTTTTTCTGTTTTCTTCAATGCAGAAAGTAAAATATTAACATAAAAAAATTAGCAAATGAATTTAAGTTTTTTTTTTTTTTTTTTTCCAGCAGCATGACCGTGTCACGTGACTAATCAGAACATTCCAGAAGCCGTTCTTTTACACATCAGGAAGAGCTCGGTGTAATCCGTCTCTAAGCTTCTAGGTAAGAGTTTATATTTGTAATTCTTCTTTACAAAAATGTCACTTTATATTTATTCTAGCTCGTGGCTGTTTTGACAGTTAATGAAGTCTATATTTCATCTGGTTATCAATGAGGTCTCCCGTTCAGAAACTACATTATTTTTCACATATCGTTCAGAACTTGTTATAGAGTTTCCTTAAACAGTTATTATGTGATTTAAAAAAATGTTTTTATTTTTTTTATTATATCTGCGCTGGCTAACATGTCATTTACTGTGCATCGACTGTATCTTGATAAGCTAGTTGTAGCTTGCTAGCTCTCTCGCTAGCTTAGCATCGAGTTTCGTGTGCCCAAGATGGCGATGTGCTTTTCACTATATTGTTGTCTTGCTGAGCAGAAAGTGTTTGAATTAGACCTGAAGCTGCGTTGTCGTTGAACGTGATTTGGGCGACACAGGCGGCCAGTCTCAGTGGTTCAGAGCAGACGAGACCGGAGGTTCTGCGGCGCCGCGGTCTGGCAGCAGGCGGCAGCGCGATTGGAGCGGCGCGGTGAGTCTGAATGTTTGAATTCTGTCGGGACTCAGCTTTGGAAATGTCATGTTTTCACGTAGAAAATATTGTGCATTCTCCTGATTTTCATATTGCACATGCGCCACGATCAGATCAACAATCATTATAACCCAGTTATCTCAATAGGAAGGAAACTTTGATCCAAACGAGGCTGATCGGGTCAGATGGTGTTTACATGAGGCTTTTTTTCTGATCAAGTGTTTATTCTGATTACTAGTAAACACAGCTACTGCTCAATGAAAACTGTTTGTAGTTGTGCCCTAAGTAATGTGACAATAAATGCTTATTTTTTCATTTTATTTTTGAAGATCAACGCAGAATAACAATGTTCCGGTTCATGGCTTCCCTGGACAACAACACTTCTGTAATCTCCTGGATATTGTGAGGAAGAAGGGAGGATCTTGCAGAGAAAAGATTCAACACACACTCAAGGCTCTGGACCAGGTAAATCATTTCTATTAAAAAAAATGGCAAAATGTATGGAAGTTTTTTAGTTCCATCAGACTCTGAAATGTTTTAACCTCTGAAATTTTATTCTGAGTTTTTTTTTAACCCTAGCTTTCTAAACAGCAAAATTTTATGCTCCCAAAAATATTTTCTATCTTAAAAATTTCAGTGTTTTTTATTTTGAGATATAAAATTTCGATGCGTCAGAAATTTGAAAATTTGGAATGAAAAACTTTGCATAAACATTGTCAATAGAACAAATAGTCGATCCAGGAACTCATTGATATCCAGCCAATCAAATCATGACACTGACGTGACCTCACACGGACGACCTCACACGGACGTCCTCACACGGACGTCCTCACACGGACGTCCTGACACGGACGACCTCACACGGACGACCTGACACGGACGACCTGACACGGACGACCTGACACGGACGACCTGACACGGACGACCTGACACGGACGACCTGACACGGACGTCCTCACACGGACGTCCTCACACGGACGACCTGACACGGACGACCTCACACGGACGACCTGACACGGACGACCTGACACGGACGACCTGACACGGACGTCCTCACACGGACGACCTCACACGGACGACCTCACACGGACGACCTGACACGGACGTCCTCACGCGGACGACCTCACGCGGACGACCTCACGCGGACGACCTCACGCGGACGACCTCACGCGGACGACCTCACGCGGACGACCTCACGCGGACGACCTCACGCGGACGTCCTCACACGGACGACCTCACGCGGACGACCTCACGCGGACGACCTCACACGGACGACCTCACACGGACGACCTCACACGGACGTCCTCACGCGGACGTCCTCACACGGACGACCTCACACGGACGTCCTCACACGGACGACCTCACACGGACGACCTCACACGGACGACCTCACACGGACGACCTCACGCGGACGACCTCACACGGACGACCTCACGCGGACGGAAAAGATTCAACACACACTCAAGGCTCTGGACCAGGTAAATCATTTCTATTAAAAAAAATGACAAAATGTATGGAAGTTTTTTTGTTCCATCAGACTCTGAAATTTTTAACCTCTGAAATTTTTGTTTTGAATTTTTACCTTTTTCTGAGCATAAGAAACATGTCAGAAAATAACTAAATATTGTTTTTATTTTATTATTCAGACTACAATAGTGTTAAATGTTCATTTTATCTTCTAACTTCTTTTATTGCAGAAATTAATTTGAACAATTTTACCATACTCCTATTTAAAATCAGTACAAGTAGTATTTAAGTATTTTGTTATTCTCATGTTCCCCTTTGTATAATGATGTTTTACAGTCTAAGAACAAAATACTTGAAACCACAGATTTATATTTGTTTTAAGTTTTTAATTTATTGTTTTACTAAAACTGTTTTTCTTGTGCATTCCTTTTTATCAGACTAACTCCTGTAATGCAGAATCAACCTGAGTCTCTCATTCCTGGAGCGGTTTATGAACAGAGAAGATCCAGACCAGACTCCAGAGTGAACAGGATCTCCTGCAGTCCTCCTGAACCTCCTTCACCAGGATGGGGGACGTGGGTGGGGGGCTGTCATTGAGACCCTGAGCGGAGCGTCCTGCAGGGTGGTCTCCAGAGTGTTTGGATGTCTCGTTCCACTGTCCACTGAGGAGGTGGTGGTCCTTCACCTTCCAAAAACCCCTGAGGACCTGGAGGTGGTGTCCCGTGGGTTTGCAGGGCTGACACGGCTCAGAGCTTCAGGTTCATGGATGGATGTCACATCAGGATCAGACCTCCTAGTGACCCTGATGGTCACTGCTACAGAAACAGAGAACTCTTCCCTCCATCATCCTGCAGGCTGTGTGACCATCGGGGCTGCTTCATGACACCCATGTGGGCCGGCCCGGGTCGGTGCATGACTCCAGGGTGCTCCTCCACAGTCTACTGTACAGGCAGTCGGTCTCCCCTCCTCCGGGGGACTTCATCCTTGCAGATGGTGGATACTCATGCCTCCAACGTCCACTCCCCCATCACTCCCTCCAAACAGGTGAATGAAGGTGTTGCAGGCCAGAGCTTCAACAGTCATCATTCCATAAACACGCTCGATTAGAGAGTTTGCTTTTGGAATGATGAAGACAAGATTCAGAGGAATCTTCCTGCAAGTGCTGGAGGTTCATCACACCTTTGTACCTCACGTAAGTGAACAAACACATAGCAGCATTTTATGTTCTTTGGAATATATTTCTATTCATTTATAGATTTAATGTATTTATTGCAGGTTGTCACAGCTTGTGCTGTCCTGCATAATATCTGCCCCTGTGCTGACGACACCGAGGCCCCAGAGGAAGATGTGGAGGTGATGATGAGGAGGAGGAGGAGGAGGAGGAGGAGGAGGAGGAGGAGGCGGCGGCTGGTTTGGAGGTCATCAGCGGTCCTCTCTGGCAGGACCAACTACCTGCTGAGGTTTCTGTCCTGGGGGAGGTACAACCAGACCTTTATTACTGGTAACAGGTAATTCATTCATCAAGTGATTTATTTATTTTAAGTTTTAGGACTGCACATGTATTATCTCATATTTATGGATCATTTTTGGTCATGCAGCATCCGTGGACAGCCAGCCCTGCAAACTCTGAAGATGGACGATGCAGTCTACAGTCTCTGCAGATCATCCTGCAAGATGTTCCAATCACCACCAGAAAGTTCCAGCCCAGGTCTCAGTTGAAGCCCCCCATCCATGTCAACACATCTTTGTAAATAGTTGGAAATAAAAGTGTTACATTAATAATGATTACTGTGTTAGATTTATACCTTTATTTAAATTAACAAAGCAGACATTTGTAATACACCAAATATAAAATTCATTTATTTATTCTCAGAAATCAAATGTATTTATTTTTTCCACAGACTGAGAAGTCGATCTAAAGTCTTCCTCCTCTCTCGTGCGCTCTGCTCTTCTTCTTCTAAATGAACTTTGGTCCTCTCTGTTCACAATAACACAAATATTTGTGCTTTGATTTAAACATACTTTAGAATAAAATGACATTTTCCAGAGAAAAATGATAAACTTTAAAAATAAAAAACATCATAATCAGATTAAGTCTCATGTTCAGCTCAGAATCTTCCTCTTTATCTGTTCTAAAAGCAGTCAAGTGAGTCAGTGGTTGTTAGAGGAAGACCAAGACTCTGATGAGCAGATCTGGATTCTGTTATCTGCTCTGTGTTGGAGAAGCTTCTCTCAGGTGTCTGTTGGTCTGTTGTGGAGGAGGTTCAATCTGGATTTATTTACCTGCAGACTCTAAATTATTCTTTTGTTATCAATCTCCAGCCTTTCTCTCCTTCAGCAGCGACATGACCGGGCTGCACATGTCACAGCTGAAGTGACGGGGAACTTAAACATAAAAGCTCAACAAAAGATGGGAATCTTTTTCACTCTGTTAAACTATATAAATGAGAAGATAATAGGGAAATATAAACATAAATACTCACTGATGTGCTACTGCTTTGGTTGGCTTCCATCTTGAACTCCAATGGAGCGTAGGAAACACAGACGTCACGTCAGTGTCATGATTTGATTGGTTGGATATTGATGAGTTCCTGGATCGACTATTTGCTCTATTGACAATGTTTATGCAAAGTTTTTCACACAGAATTTTTTGTAGTCAAATTTCTGACCCACCGAAATCTTAAGTCTCGAAATAAAAACACTAAAATATTTAAGATAGAAAATATTTTTGGGAGCATAAAATTTTGCTGTGTAAAAAGCTAGGGTTAAAAAAATTCAGAACAAAAATTTCAGAGGTTAAGAAAAATTCAGAGTCTGATGGAACTAAAAAACTTACATAAAAATGGGCTTTGTAGTTGTGGACCCAGTATTTAACAGTTCATATTACTGTTTTCTAAAAGCTTTTTTATATCACTGCACTCCAATGAGCACGAGGGATATGAATCTTTCAACTTGTGGAGGAGGTTCTAGATGCAATTCTTTTCCTGCAGACTCTAAATTCTTCCTTAGTGTATATTTGTATAAACATATTTGTATGAAAGTGTTTTATAATATTACGTATAAAAGGTCACATCATACTTTTGGCAACAGTTTTTCATTGATTTGATCATTTTTTACCTGCATTTTCCAGGGGCATGCAGGCCACCATAGACAGGAACGCAGCCGTGGAGCCGTACATCCATCAGCTACATGTCTGCGTACGTACCGGGTGGTTACAACTTATCTTGGCTGTGGACCTCTACCCCACTTGTCCCATCTGGCTGAACTCTATTAAAATACGAGTTAAATAAGCAAATTCTTTAACAGTCCTGGTAAACCGCCTGTCCGTCCTAGGATAGGATCTCTCCGTGTGGGCATCCCTAAGGTTTCTTCATTTTTTCTTACTGGGAGGGAGGGTCTTCAAAATCTACAACTTCTTATAATTCAAGCAGTTTTTTCAAAGTTGTTTCCCACTGATGCCTCAGGAGTTCTGAAGTGACAAACTGAAATCATCCGAGGAGTTTAAATTTGTGGCTGGTCCTGAAAGGTGAATTTTATTTTGGAAAAATCAACATGGTGACCTCTTCTTGAGGTCAAAGATAAACTAAACTTCTGCTTGTAGACTGAAGCTGGCAGCATTTGTGGGAAGATTTGCAAAGATAGCAAAAAAAAAAAAAACAAAAAAAAAACATGTATTTTCCTGTCTAGTAAGAATCTGTGAAATTCGCCAAATTTGACACTTTGCCACAAAATGGCCACCAAGTCACATGTCCTGTGACCATCCCATAATTTCAATACTTCCAGTTTCGTAAGTGAAATTTGATATTTCTTGTAGGATTAACCGGGCTCTTTTGATCCACTCAATTCAATTTTAATTTTTACATATTTATGGAGGCCCAAAAAAGCCAAAATGAAATAAATATATGCACCATTAAATTATTAAAAAAAAAAAATGTGTCATTTAAAACAGACATTAAATAAAAAAAAAGAAACTCAATAAATGTTGAAATATATTTCAACATTTTTCAACATCAAAGCTTAAAACGATATTTTTTTGCGACCGGCTCCGGCAGGGGGAGGGACTTCTAGCTAGGAATTTTTGGACGCCATATTTTCTTTCATTCATTCAAATTTCTGACAGCTTTTCCCACTGTGATGTAAAGTCTCGAGAGGTGGGAGGCATTGTTAACAAGGGCTGCTACGATTAGTCGACTAATCGACTATTCAAATTTTAAAAATGTAATAGTCGATTAATCCTTACTTTATATTATATGGAGTCATATTTTACTAAAGTTAAAAGTTATAATGGCATTCTGCTAGCTATTTGGACTATTTTAGGATTTATTAAGGTTTTTAGGCTAATTTTGAGTTCAGCTAATATTTCAGCTGGATGCTAGCCCTTTTGGCTAACTTAGACTTTTCTTAAATTGTTAAATCTAATTTGGCTTTAAATTAATATTTTAGCTGGCTATCAGCTTCAGTGTTTTCTGCTATTAGCTTTGGTAATTTTGTTGTTTTTAACCATCTATTTCAGTCTCGCTCAGCCTGTGTTTATGATCTTTGATTTACTGTAACTTTTTAGTTAACATGATCAACATAATTCCAGCAGATTCTCACACTATGTTAAACATACGTGTACGCGTCACCGAGACACTTCAGGTGTTAACAATGTCTACAATTCCTTTTCTTTTTAGCTCCACTGAGACGCCTTGAATCAGGAACAAAAAATAGTGTGAAAATCTGTTATTTCATAGTTATTTGGCGCTCAAAGATTTTTCATAGACGACCTCAGATGAACCTGCAGCTCGACAAACAGCAAAATGTAATAAACGACACAAAGAAGAAGAAAACATTTTTAGGAGGAAAAATTAAAAATTCCATAACATTTATTGTCCAAATGAGACAAAAGTAGATCAACATGCAACAGGTGAACACAAGCTAAAAAGGCTAGATACAGTAGAAAAAAGAAAAAAAAACTGCTAAGCAGCAGACCTGGAACAGCTCGTCCAATCTCCTCCCGACGCTGATGTCAGTCAGGTTGTAAGACATTAGACTCATAACACTGATGGACGTTTAAAAAGAATGAATGATTTTGCTGGATAATGGCGTCTGAATTAAAATACTTCCTTAAAATAGCTCTGCTGTTTATTCAGCCAAACTGTAGTCATCCAAGACCCTTAAGAATGTCCAAAATACTCCCAAAGCAGTGGAGGTTAGACACACTAAAACCAAGGGGGCGCCGACTGAAAGTGAACCCGGTTGTAACACCTGCACAGACAGCCTTCCTGACCAGACGAATCAGAGACGAGATTGGACGCAGCTCATCCAGATGCACCAACACTACGTGAACTTTGATATAGTATACATAGAAATGCATGGCCGGGGGTACACTGAACACAGAACGTTGGCAAACGAGAGAACCACAGAGGAAATGTTCATCACAGAAACCGGGTCAGTTCGGTACCCCTGTCCAGAAGGTGGCTGCTGTGTGCAAAACATGGTCAGCTGAACCCTAACGGTTCATGTGTGGAGACAAACGGCAGCCAGGAAGTTCAATAAAACCGTGGAAACGAGAACTTCCATCAGCCGCGAGACGAGCGGGGAGCCCCTCAGCTGACAGAATGATTCGGCTACAGAGGAGAGCATGAGTCAGCTAGCACCAGAGCATGACTCAGCTGGTTCAAACAGAAGCTTTTGAGGCTTTGAGCAGTCAAACATTGGCTAATGGGTTCACATACAGATACGTTCACAGTCATCTTCAATGAGGAACAGGTCAAATGTAATTGAGAAAAAAGCTTGTTACATAACATGAGCATCAGAGAACAAGCTCTTTCTCTGTGAATCTGGGCTTTTGTGTCACTCAACTGATTCTGGGCGGGCCGTCAGGGTTCTGTTGTACTCTGAAGTGTTTTCCAAAAGATGTTCCCACCCATTCACCCAGGAGGAGGACTGGAGGTTTGTCTGCATAACGTTAACCCTCGAATGCCCACTTGCCCGTCTCTTTCAGGTTGGACATCAAAAGGTTAAAGCTCCCCTGACAAACATTCAGTGCTCCTCTTTGATGCAGACGGGTTTATTGAACAGTTTGCTTTCATAAAACTCCTTCAGACTCTTTGAAGGATATCAACAGAAGGCACTGGTTCCCAATCAAGACATTCTACCTGCCTGCGGTCACAGGTAGAGCACTAGAGGAACCCATACAGGTGGAAACATCTTTCGAGGACTTCTGGCAGTGCAGGAAACTAAACAAATGTCTGCTGTTTCACCCCACACGTGAATGAACAAAGGGTAACTGGAGTGTTGATTTCCTGCACTTCACCTCCACACTTCCATCGCTTCTTTTGTCATCTAGTCTTTCTTCTCCTCTTCTTTCTTCTCCTCCTCTTCTGTGGGGTAGGAGTGCCATGTGAGGCGCTCCTCGTAGAAGGAGATCACCACTTGGGGACACTTCACGTTGGCTTCCTTGGCTGGAACGAGGTCGGCCTCATCGGAGTTTTTCCTGGCAAGAGATTAAAAGAAACAAGTTGAATACAGAAAACAGCATTCTGACGTCACACCACTCATTTACTTTATAAGTAAAGATGGAAACAATACTGTGAACAGCTAACAGAAAAAGGAGGAAACTTGTCATTTTGTCTTGTGAGATGATCTTTTTATCACAATAGTTTCCATCTAGCCTCTGTTCACATTTCTGTCAGTCGTCACAGGAAAACGAGAAACATTTCAATAATTAACATATTACCTTGGTAATATATGATATTTAACTATTTTTTAAAACAAATTTGTCTTTATATTTTCTTCAAACCTCATCTTTCAACAATTTCAAACACAGTATATTAATTTAATGCTGTTAAATTCAACAAATATAAATACCATTATATAAATATGTGTCTTTACAATAATTACATACATTTAAGGGTAACAAATAAGCAAAGCTCCAGTTAGTGTATAAACTGGCCTTCTCTCTTCAAAGAACAAAAAATGTGAAATTACATTTTCCAAAGCTGCATTTTAATACATTTTACTTTTTATGTCAGATAAATGATTATTATTATTGAGGCATAATAGTAATATTAAGCCTGTTAATATTTATTGATCCATATTCATTTTCTCCTCCTTTCATTAAAATTCCTCCACTTATCTTTGATAATCAACACTTTAGTCAGGTGCTCCACATGTGTAGCGCTAGCATACACACCTGTTGGATCAAAAACACTAAGACGTCTCATTTGGACGATCAGACGCTGCACATCTCTCCGCTAGAATCTGGTGGATTTTACTGTGGTGTTTGGACAGGTTACTGCTGTTTCTGCCCTTATAATCCATGTTTTTGTACATTAAAATCAGCGTGCGCTGTCTGCGTCTACTTTAGAAAAACAGACACAGCTTGGACTGTTTTGCATGCAGTCGCTTGGAATCAGCTCAGCTCCAAAAGCCACGCCCTCTCAGAGGAGATTTTAGAAACAGAGGCTTTAGATCAAAATTATAAAAAGACATTTAGGTTGTGGGACTTTGGTTAAAAACTTCATACTCATAATTATGACTGGAAACATTTTTTTTTTTTAATTTGTCACGGGGGACTTTAAATGCACAGAGCTGAAAGTGACAGACTTGATTACTGTTAATGACAACTCGGTTTTAGTGTGAAAGCTTGACTAAAGAACTCACCATTTCATGAGGAACATGAGTTCTCCGCTCGAGTCCGTGGCTCCGATGATCCTCTCAGGCTGCAGTCCTCGGCCAAACCCTCTGGCTTTCTCACCCTAAGAAGAAAGCACGATTATAATCTGGCAGCTTTTTACAAACTACACAAGAGTCTCCAGTGAACTTGTTCCCTCACCTCCTCCTTCTTCCTCTTGCTTCCCCGCTCCTCTGCGTCTCCGCTGCCCTCGCTGGTCGCTTTTCTTTTGCCTTCTTTCTTTTTCTCTTCCTTCTCTTTGTGTTTCTGCATATACTCTGCAATAAGGTCAGGACAGTCCAGGTTCTCCTCTGGCTCCCATGTGTTGTCCTCTCTGGAAAAAAAAATCAATCCAGACTAAAGATTTATCCTCTTTACTTATGATTTAATTTAAAATTGAGTTAAACCAAGATTTCATTCCAGAATCCAGAATGTTTATTTCAAAGAATAGAGCAGTAATTCAAGAGAATGTTCTGTTTTTTTAAAGATGACTCCATAAAGGAGACACAAAACAGTTTAAATGACTCACTTACTCAGAAAAACCTTTCCACTTCAGCAGAAACTCTACTTTTCCTTTCACCACCCGGCGGTCCAGAACCTTTTCCACCACATACTCCTCCTCTTCCTCCTCCTCTGCTGGTGCTGCAGGAGCTGCTGGTGCAGCTGCAGCTGCTTCAGCCACTGGTGCCTCTGCTGCGGGTGTCTGCTGCTGTTCTTCTTCCATCTTTTTGCCTTTCTTCGCTACTACAGCTGCCAGTTTGCTGTCTTCAGAAGACTATGAAGATACAAAGGTGTAGATGGGTCAATAAAACTAAATTTAACACATCGTCAGACAGCGCTGCTCTTACACACTGACGCTAGCATGCTACGATACTAGCTGCTAATGCTAACGGACTGTCAGTGCGTTGTCTATAAATGTAAACATGATCGGTTCAAAGTTGGTCGTATCCCCTGAGCGGACTTTAAGACGTGGTGGATAAATACAACATTAATTCATAGAACATTTAAAAAGCTGTATTTTATAAATATAATAACAGACATAAATCCACTTTGTATTCATTTATTGGTAATCTCTTTGTAACATTACAGAACTGTTATTGAGAGCTGCATCGCTGTCAGTGATTTCATAGCAAATATTCAAAATATTAAAATGTTTTTAAGCTTTTTCTTTTTTTAATTTGACTTCATTTCTGTTTGCATTCAATATACTTTAAAAAAAAAATAAAACCCATGTACATTTCTTGGTAAAATGGTGTAATAATTTGTCCAGTAAAAAACATGTTTAGATTTTTTTTCCCCACCGAGTTAAAAACTAGATTTTGATCACTGGGTTCTAACATCAAACTTGGGTAAAATAACTTCTGGTCCCTTGGAAAAATGGGATTTATTTGGAACAGCCTTCCAAATTTGTAAGAAAGATATAGAACAAGTTGTGGATCTATATTTTTTTCTTTTCAATTTCAGCATATTCGGTTCATACATTAAAAGCCAAATTAATTGCTGTTGCGTTATTTTCTAACATTGCTCCTTTTGTCATTGCCGATGACCGTGCCAGTTTCAGAAGCACTCGAAGGTCAGGTGACAGTAAGAGGTCACAGGTCAATGAAGAAAATGCACTTAGAGATCTTAACAAGCCCAATGTCTTTTTTAAATGAATCATAATTTTAGGGGTGTAACGGATCACGGATAATCTGTGGTCTGTACAGATCAGAGGCCACGGCTCAGGACACGTGTACAGCAGACCACTCCAACCCCCTCTTTCAGCATAAGAGGAGGGGGTCTGTGATTTGGTTGCATTTTGGATTAAAGACGTCCAACGTGGAGATGAAGACAGTAATATGTATGCAAAGATGTCCCGATTACGATTTTTTTGGCCCGATCTGAGTCTGAGTCTATTTTGTATATCTGCCGATACAGAGTCCCGATCCGATACTTTGTTACACATTCAAAACATGGAAATTGAATAAACAGATCTGTGTTGTCCCTTATTTATATTTCATTAACCTTCTTTTAAGATTAAAAACTTAAATAGAACACTTCTGTGAAGTAGCTTTAATAAACAAGTAAAATAGAAAAATATAAACTAGGGAAAAAAACTATTTTCTTGTTATACAAGTGATAATTAGTCATGTGAGAAAGTTTAATGACTTTAAGCTTTAATATCTTTAGAGCTATTGACCATTTTTAACCAAATGTGATTCCTGTCCTCATTTAGAATTCTTAAAAATAAATGATGACTTTACTTTAACATGAATTTTATGAGTGTTAATGAGTAGCTGATATCATTATTAGTTTTTGTTCATTAGGTTTTTTTCTGTTTATTTTTTTTTTTAATTAAGTAATTTTTTTCTAAGAGATCACATTTAGGGGTTTTATTACCACAGTAGTTAATTTTCTTAACTTTTATTTCTCAGTCAGATCAATAAACCAAGCATATCAAACGACAGCTTGGGTCCTTGGGATTTAAATCACGGCACTAGCATGTAGCGGTTAGCAGCTGATGTGTAGCCATCTGTCTGCAGCACCAAGAGCTTCACATTAAACAAAAACTGTTTCTTCTGAAATGCCTTTAAAGGTTGTTGTTTGTGTTACAAACCAATAGAGACACTTGCTGTCAATTTAAAGCGTTTTAAAAGATTTATTGACCCCGGAAGTCCGAATTTTTGATCACCTAGCTTGTTGTTTTTAATGGCCCCCTGATTGAGCTGATGCCGTTAGCGTTTTCTGCTGTGTTTACAGGCAATGGCATTTTGTGATCTGTTCTTGACATGCAGACTTCTAGTGAAGTTTTTATCCAGGAAAAACAAGATTGAAATATAAAGTACTGATCATAATAAGAATAAATGAAATATCTGATCCTGATCAGACAGAGTTCGATTTCAATCGAGTCATCAACCACCGAAATCAGAAATCGGGCCCGATTTCCAATCACTTGATCAGATTAGGACATCCCTATATGTAAGCTACGCTAAGAGGCTATTTCTGCGCAGATGCTAACACAACAAACCTCTCGGTGAAGGACAAGCCACAAAAATTAACATAGATAATAAAAATGAAAGCTATGGTAAAGATTATTTTAGCCAATAGGCATGTGTGTAACTACTGAGTGTGTGTGTAGACAGGCCCCGCCCATTCCAGATTGCTATTTAGACCTGGTTGTTTTATGATGTTGTTACTACCCTCTGTTATCTTTTTTTCTCTAACCCCCCTACTTAATAAACCCCTGTTGGGACATTAAAATCTGTCCAATGCAAGAGGCTCTCAGCCCGTATCTGTATGCTCAGCTGTTGGACAGGACAAGTTAAAAAAACAAAAGAGAGAGCTAATCCAAGCTGTAGAACAGGACTGTAACAGGCATCTAAACGAAAAAACTCAAAAAAATGTAAGTCAGAAAATTTGTGATGTCCTAGATTGCTTATAGATGAATATAGTTTTTACTTTACAAATATAGTAGAGTGCAGTAAAATATTTATTGCCTTGGATTGTACAGAATAATGTTGGATTTTAAAGCCGAATGTGCTTGCGCGACTGTCAAAATAAGACTACCGAGAGGTTCTATATCCATACAAAAAAATGAGAGCGTTGTTCCGCTTGCTAACAAAAGTTCTTATACAAAAAAAAAAAAAAAGATTTAACATGGAAGGTTTATGTCCAAAGTTTATATTGTTTTGGTTATTATATCTCTCCAAAAATTGGCACAATTCTAGCAGAATTTGTGCAAAAATGTGTTTTTCTAAATAGAAACATGAAACAGTTTTACTTTTAAAAAAATGTTTTTCATAAAAAGTAACTTTTTCATTTTGCTGCACTAAAATGTTTGTTTCTCTGACTATTCAGTTATCTATAACTTAAAATAGTCATTAAAATAAGCTATGCCATTTTTTCATTGAGCTATTGTCGTATATAGTGATACATTTTATTATGGTGATCAAAAAATATTTTATATTGTAGTATACATTCTTTTCCATATCGCCCAGCACTAATGCTAGTTATTTTAGCTAATTTAAGCTGTTTGGCTAACATGCTTGCTGTTTTGGCCAATTTGGGGCTTTTCTAATGATATTTTTAAATTAAGCCATCTCTTCAGCTACAGTGTAGCAGTTTTGACTAACCGAGGTTTTTTGTTTGTTTGTTGTTTTTCCCAGAGCTATGGGAAACATCTTCAAACACTAGGTGTATTTTAGAAGATGCAGGTGTTAAAAATAATATAAAAGACATAACAGTACAGATCATACTAGGAGGAGTGGCATATTAACTTTCAGCAGAATGGACAACCCCCAACTCCTCGTTCTCGTGCAGTCTCGGGGTTCACCTTCACCTCAGGCGTCTTTCTCCGCCCCCTCCTGCAGCAGCTTGGTGAACTCAAACACGCCTATGTCCCTGTTGTAGCCTCAGAGACCTGATGACCCGCCCCCGCGGGAGCGCGCACACGCTGCATCTCCTTCGGTGTTCTGCCGTGCAGATCATTGTTAGAATGGACGACCAGTCTTTGTTGTTTTTGATTTGAAAGTTTAACTCGATAAGTGTTTTCGTGTGGCATTTACTTGTGTGTTAGCTAAAACAATTGCTAACAAATAGGATAAACGTTGGTATTTAAGTAAAAGTTGAGACCACGTGAGCGTTTTGAGCTCGCGGTGGGAGGGTCCGGTTCTGAAGCACGTTCACTTGTGAGCACAGCAGCTCCGAACAATACGATAACAAGTGCAACACCGCAACTCAGACATTTTGCTTCTCCAGAACTTCCGAGCCGGGGCTCAGACGGGGGAGAACCGCCCTCCATGTTTCCAGAATCTCTTTCAGACTGATTTATTAACGTGCACCCCACACCACGTGCATATCTTTCTTAAAGCGCGCGTGCTTATCAAAATTCGCCTCTCCGTGTTGCATCAGCACATTAGTTACAGAACAGCAACAATTAGCGCGTGCTCATTCTTATCCCACGGGGACGCAAGTTGCAGGTCTCGAGCGTTAAACTAGCTTAAAAACATGTTGAAATATGCAAACCCGGTTCCGTAAATAAAAAAACAACGAGTTTGGTGACCATGAAACATTTCAGGGATTATGATTAAACACAGAGAAGCCATGTGGGCCGCCCCCGTATTCAAGAGGACAACATGGCGCATTTGCCTCAAAAAAATTAGCCTTACCTCCACGGAGAAACTCGGCGCGCTACCAGCAGGCCCGACCGTCTGTCGACGAACAGCAGCAGGCTGGGGAGGCCGAGCGAGCGCAGGCAGCGGGGAGCAGGAGTCTGGAGGCTCGGCGGCGTGATTCACGGCAGTTCTTCCCTGCAGACGAATCACACAAAAGCCTCGGCCACGGCGCTAGCAAGCACAACCAGTCCCGCTCTGCCCGCCAACAGCACCACCGGATGTTACGTCACAACATCCTAACGATCCGGCCAGGAGTTTTCTAATAAAGCCACTGCTTGCTTGGAAGTTATGCTAAACACATAATTTTCCTCCGCAAAAAAGTACAATATAGATGTAATCATCAAATCTTTGTTTACATAAAATTGGATAGATTAAAAAAGAAAGTGTTTATTCGCATTCCTTCTATGTTTCTGATCTTTTTGATGAGAATGGCACCCTTTTGGACAAATTCTTAAAAAAAAAAAAAAAAAATTCCAGTTACAAATAACAAATTCAACAGTTCAAAAGCTCTCCCCTCAGGATTGGTTCAACTAAAGACTTCTAAACTTAAATATCAAAAGGCATCACTAATCGACTCTCCC
This sequence comes from Oryzias javanicus, assembly GCA_003999625.1. Lineage (NCBI taxonomy): Eukaryota > Metazoa > Chordata > Actinopteri > Beloniformes > Adrianichthyidae > Oryzias > Oryzias javanicus. The sequence continues at coordinate 1,269,734 of CM012444.1, forward strand.
CTTAATAATGAATGATATTGATATAATTAATTAAAAAAAAAAAAAACAACAGCAAACATATACGTACTTTATGTGAAAAAAAGAAACTTTACACCTAAAGGAGAAATGTATTGTAACAGTCTTAAATTTTATCAAATGAAAGAAAGCATGGTCACTACTAGACAAATTTTGTATAAATAACAAATAAAAGAAATACACAAAGAACATTTTTTATAATATTTACCCCACAAATATCTTTATATCCAATTTCTCAGATATAGAAAATAACTGTTGTTTTTGTAATGATTTCCCTAAATCAGTTCTTCATTTTTTCTACTATTTCTCTCTAAATACAAATATAAATTCTCTCTTGAATTCTTGATCCAAATAGAACGATTTATAAATACTAAATTAAACATTAATATTGTAATTAATTTAGAACGAATTCTCACATATTTTAATCGAATGATAAAAAGGTAGAAAATAGTACACATTTGTTATTTCTCCAATCTAAATTTTAAATGCATAAGTGTAGAGTAAGAAAAACAACTCCCAGATTTGAAGGTTTTTATATAGAGCTCTGTCAATTTTATGAGTATTTAAAAAAGATTAACACTGCCTGCAAAGGCATGTAACACTGGAACAATTTGTGCTTTTTTGTTTGATGAATAATTCCCCATCTTAGTTTTTTTTATTCTTCTATTTTTGTTAGTGCTTAAGTAATATTTTCTTTCTATTGATATCATGGTTATTCTTATTTGAAATATTTTCCTTCTGCTTCCAATGTTCCCTTTACCTTTTTGTTTATGGTAATTTTCTTGTTGAAAGATGACGTTAGTTATTTTATTGTTTTTTTATGGAATGCTTACTGTTGTGATTTATCATTTTATAAAGTTCAATAAAGTTCTATTAAAAATAATGAATTTTCTACTAAAGCAGGAGTGTCAAACTCAATCGCACAAGGGGCCAAAATCCAAAACATGCCTTAGGTCGCAGACAGAACAGGATATACATTTATTGAACACTAAAACTTTATTTTTTAAAACTATAATTCCTAACTTTTTACCATAATTATGAACAAGATATGTAGCATTACCTGCAATAATGCTATTGTAAATGCTGTAAGCTGAATTTGGCCTCTGAGGATGATAGTACTGGACCTGAAGATGCTGAAATTGAAAGCTGATAATGCTAAAGCTTATAGCTGAAATCACTGTGGCTAATAGCGGAAAAAGCTGAAGCTAATAGCCAGCTAATATTTTAGCTAAATGCCGAATTAGCCTTAAAAAAATAAAACTAGGTTATCCAAAACAGCTAGTGTAAAAAAAAAAAGTCCAAAAACAGCCCCCCCCCCAAAAAAAAAAGAAAAATAAAATCCTAAATTAGCCAAAATAGCTAGCATGTAGTACTTCAAAGTAGTCTCAAACAATGAAAAAAGTCTAAATGTGTCAAAACAGCTAAAAAACAAACAAAAAAAAAAAAAAGCAGAAATAGTCCAAAAAGCTAGCAGAATGCCAATTTTTAAAACTTCTTGGCACACTTTGAACTCTTTCCATCCACAGTGTACCATCTTCTGATGCTACTTCCAGCGGGATAAGGCTCCATATCATAAAGCTAGTGTCATCTTAGACTAGTTTCTTGAACATGACAATGAGTTCACTGGACTCTAATGACCTCCACAGGAACCAGAACCCAATAGAACTTTTGGGATGTGGTGGAACGGGAGATTCATTGATCATGGATTATGGATGTTCAGCTGACAAATGTGCTTCAACTGTGTGATCAAATCAAATCAAATCAAATCAAATCAAATCAAATCAAATCAAATCAAATCAAATCAAATCAAATCAAATCAAATCAAATCAAATCAAATCAAATCAACCAACCAACCAACCAACCAATCAATCAATAATACTTTAACAACACATACAACACATATTGCCCAGTGGTGGGAAGCAGCCACGCAGATTTGGCGTGGCTGAAAAGACACATGAGGAATTATGTATAAAATCCAGCATCTTCAATCTATGTCGCAGTAGAACTGCATAGATTGAAGTACAAGCAAAAATACATCAGCATAAAAGCACATTGATGTAACATAGACGAAAGGTCCACACAAACGGACTCCCACACGTCCAGCCTGGCGGTGGCCGTCAGGGGGGAGCGAGGCGGCGGCGGGGGCAGGTGGCCCCTACCTACGTTCATGTCTTGCCCTTGCTCATTATCCAAACGTCTCAGCCTCTTCATCATAATGACAGAATTATACAAGTGTGAGATGGTTTCATGATTTGGACTTGAGGCTGCTAAATGAGCTTGTAGAGATTTCTTCATTGAACTCTCTTATTGTCCATTTATAAACCTTGAGCTCAAATAAACTCAGTGACGACGTGAGACTGTTTTACGTGTTAAAAGTGGCTCGGTATAGGGATGCCAACGATGTCATCCTTACAGAACGGTTAAACAACCGTATGGCTCAGCTGTCCGTTTATTTATTAAGAAAAACACAAGCGGAACATTGCATCACCAAAACAAAGTATTTACTGTTTCCAAACGAAAGTTATTGACTTCAATATAAAGGCAAAAATTGTTGTTTAAATTTAAAAATGTAACATGCTGGCAATAAACAAAAAAGGTGTTGCATAAATGGCGCTTACAGAGCTGGTCTACTTTAAAAGACTTGGAATCCTTTTGTTCCTAAGACACTGCCCTGTCGTTGTGTTGCACAAGATAATATGTGCTTTTAACCCATAAAAAATCAAAATTTTTTCCAAAGTTTTGCTTTGCAAATGAAATTTGTGCATCTTGGAGGTAGAGTTGACCAAAAAAGACATCAACATGAAATAAAAAAAACTACATAGTTCATCGTGTTTGTGAACCTCAGACATCAATTTATAAATGTAACTCATCTAAATTAAATAAATGCTAATTAAATAATCACTTTAAAAAAATTGCAATTTTATTTATTTATTTATTTTTTGTTCTTTTTCCTCTTTGTCTTCAGCAGTCTTCCACTGCTGGGTTTTGTTATTTTAGTTTGAGGTTGGACCTTGGTAGTCTTAGTTTACAGACTTTGTTTATTTGCTTTCTTGAGGTAGTTTTGGTTAAGCAGACATTATCAGAGAGCTGCTGACTCAGATGGTCGACATGTCTGGATCAACAGTCTCCATGAATTATTCTATGTTTGGTCAAGGAGCCTCAATGGAGAGATAAAAGAGACACTGATGATGCTGAAATCTGGAGCTGCAGGTTGCAGCCTCCTGACTTAAACCAAACCATGAATGATTTTAATTTAAGATGACTCTGCAATGCAAGAGCTTAGAATAAGGATGAGCATCATTCTTTAAAAAAAATTAAAGAAAGAAGAAAATATTTATGTACAAACATAAAATTCAATTAATAAAGGGAAAAAAACCCACAATTGATAGAATAACATGAAGTTATTATATTACCAAAATCCACCTTCACCACTTGACACAAATAAATGTGTGTAAATGTCAAATGTTGATTAACCAAAGAAATAAATACGACATCAAAACAATAATAACTGTTATACCCTCATTAGGTTCAGCAAACAGGAGTAAAACTTTAATGTGCAACGCAGTACTTTTGTTCAGAGCAAATACTGAGTGCTCCTTATGAAGATTCATAGTGTTAATTATGAACATGCATAGTTTCTTTTTCAGGACGGCTGAGAAGATTGATCTCAGTTCAGACTGGTAGAGCAAACGTTGGATTTGCTATTTGGTGATCATCGGCTCTGCATCCACATGGAGATCTTTGTTCTTTTTACAGATGAATATCCAAATCTAAGAAAAAAAAACACTTAAGGATTTGACAAAAAAAACATGTTAATGTTGAAAAAGGAATATATATATATATATATATATATATATATATATATATATATATAAATAAATAAATAAATAAAGGAATATATTGAAAAGAAGAGACAGATGGAGAGAGGGAGGGAGTGAGAACGAGGTAACCCATAAGCAGGAGAAAGAACAACAAGGTCCAGGAATCTAGTTCAGCGTTGAATCTTAAGACAAGTGAGTGAACACAAAGCATAAGAACTAGGACACCGAACTGGAGATGAGCACATCCTTAAATACATAGTTCACAATTTAGGAGAACGAGAAGCACCTGTGTGACCACAGGTGGGCTTGAGAAGGAGAGGGTGTCCATGACCGCTGGGCCGACAGACAGATGAAGCACAAATGATGGCTTGATGGACTGAAGGACGGTCAGAAAGGAGAATTTTTGATCGTTTTGAGACAGTTGTCAAAATGTTAACAAAATAGTGACATTCTTGGTCATTTTTTAAACAGATGTGTTCAAGTTTCCATTTAGTGAAAAGATGTAAACTTCCAAATAATCACCCCTTCATGGCCTGCAGAAATTCTTCAGTGGAAAGAACATGTTCAACTCAGATTTAACTTTTCTTTAGAAATTCTGGAGGAAATGCTCCGGATCATTTTCAAATGAGCTTTTTAAAGTTAAAAAATCCCACTCCGATCATCTTTTGGTGTATTTTTCAAGTGTTCCGAGTCAGACAGCAGTACAAAATGGCAAATGAAATGCACAACATAGTGAGTAGGGGAGGAATTCGGACATGGGGAGAGAGATCCAGAGCATTTCATCATATAACTGGGCAATGCAACACTAAAATCAATGCAAACATCCAAATGAAGAGCTGCCTGCTCACAGCTTGAGGGTCCATTTTTTTTCATTCATCAGAGCGACCGCGGCTTCTGTCGTGTGTTATGCAGTGAAAACCGGCCGCACAGCTGATCTTCCAACTGGAGAGGCGTTCAACCTTCAATTTTTTCACCGGAACGTCGCTCTGGACCGCTCCAGCTTACTTTCATCGCTGATTTCAAAGAAAATAAAGAGGCTTTCCACCAAGATCAAATCTAGTACTAAGAAGAAAAAATCATTCAAACTAAAACTTTTGAAACAATTTTACAAAGTTAATTCAAACACAGCAGAACATGGAGAAAATTACAGAAAAAAAGGAATGTAATCATTTTAAAAGAGTCTTTTGGTCAAAGAAAGTTTGTATGGCTGGAGCTCTTCATTTTTTTGGCTGGGGGTGTGGCAGCCAGACTTTCAGCAGGCCTCTTCAGAGATTTCAGTCCACACTGAGAAGGAGCACAGCTTCTAGTGCTTGAAGATGAGGAGACGGGACTTCTATGCTGAGTCACCAAACTTGTCCTGGAATTCAGCTGAACATTTGAGGGAGCATTTGGACCACGTTCAGCTGGACGAGAGGGAGAGGAGGCAGGGGAGAGAGATCTCGGAGAGGAGTCCGGGTCTGAGGAAAAGCTCAACCATCCCGTTGTTGTTCTGGGAATGTTGTTTACATTTGGAGAGGAGTAGACATGAAGGCGTTTCTGAGGCGGAGAATCCGAGTCGGAGGAAAAGCTCAACCGTCCCGTTTTGGCTCCGGGAATGTTGTTCACATTTGTAGAGGAGGCACTGAGCCTCTTCTGAGGAGGAAAGTCTGAGGATAAACTCAATCCTCCTGTTGGAGCTCTGGGAACATGGAGTGGAAGGAGCAGCAGCCACACTTTGAGCTGGCTTCTTTGAGGCCTTTTGTCCACAATTTCTTGTTGACAGGATTTTCTTAATGTCTCTCATCCATTTTGGCTGCGCACTCTTCATGATCGGTGGCGATTTTGACTCCTTGCGCTTCAAAGAAGTCCTTTCACTGTGAGACAGAACCGTCTGCAGATGCTGACTGTGCTTTTTGCAGCAGATAAACGCTTTCTCACGTTTTCCAGTGCAGCAGAGGCCAGAGAAGGAGCATCGCTGATGGAGCAGGATGATGGGGTGGAGATGCAGCCTTGCTGAGAAACCAAACTTGTTCTGGAGTTCAGCTGAACATTTGAAGAGGTATTTGGAAACCTCTGATTGGAGGGGAGGCAGAGGAAGTAGCAGAGAGAGATCTTGGAGGAGAGTCTGAGTCGGAAGACATCCTCGATCCTCCTGTTGGTGTTCTAGGAACATTATCAGGGTTTGGAGAGGGTGGAGCAAAAAACTGTCATCTGGAGAAATATTCAAAGATATTAAGAAGGTGTGCTTTTGATTCAGAATTTATCAGAGGTGGGTAGAATATTCAAAAATTTTACTCAAGGAAAAGTATCGTTACTTTACCAAAATAGTACCCAAGTTCAAGTAGAGAGTAGGCATCCAGATAATTACTTGAGTAAGAGTAAAAAAGTTCTTAAAATCTACTCATTACTGAGTAATTCATGAGTAATGTCCCATTTCTGTCATAAAAGAATGAGGAAAAAACAATGCTATAATCCAACTTTTAATAAGGCTGGGGGAAAGACATACATGCATTTTTTGCAAAATAAAACATTACGCAACATTTGCTTCAACAAGTTCACAATAGATTGTGAGAGGGTTTTTTTTTTCTTTTTTTTTTGCAAAACAACGTCCTTTTGCCAAGACATTGTTAATTCTTTTCCTCTGTTTTTAGTCACAAAAATTAGAAACCTTTCAAACAATACAGTTGTCCTTGAACTTAAACGTATTCCTTTACATCACATACAAGATTATCTATGTGTAGTGCTAAATTTAAATCAGTGGAAGAGTGTGCAGCATAAAAAACTGAATGAGAGTTGCTGCAAGAGAACATTTTTATCTAAAACTTAAAAACAAAAAAAGGGGACAAAAACTGTTGAGCTTCAACAGTCGCTGGCTGAAGATGTGATCTTTTAGCAGTAAAAAGAAGTCCTGCATGACTGAAGAGTCTCTCACAAGCTGCAGATGGTGGAAGACTTGTGTTGAGTTGGAGTAACAGTCTCTTGATCAGAGGGAAAGAGTGTAAAAGATCCATATCTCCAGTGGATGGGCATGTTTGGGGTTTTTTCATGGATCCAAACAAGTCATCTTCATCAGAGAGGCTGCTGCTTGTGCGGTAATCATCATCATCATCATCAGGGTCAATGTCCAGGTGATTCTTGATGTAGTCGAGGCCTGCAGAAACACATGAATAGCTTTTTATAAAAACAAGAATTACACGATCTGATCACTCATTCACTGCACAGGTCACCAATCAGGAAGCCTACAATGTAAAATGATACAACACAAATCTAAAATCAGGCTTGTGATATGTTGATTGATACACACACGTGGACAAAATGGTTGTTACCCCTCAGTTGAAGAAGGAAAAACCCACAATTCTCACCAAATCACTTGAAACTCACAAAAGCAACAATAAATTAAAATTAATTGAGAATTAAATAATAAAAATCAGCCATCACTTTTGAATTGTTGATTAACATAAATAGAAAAAGCATCCAAAGTGAATCTATGTTGCTGATCCCAATAGATCTAAGTTAGTTTTATCATTCTAGAGTGATTTGGACCAAGTAAGCCTAAAAGCTATTGAGGAAAAACCTTTATTTATTGATGGTAAAACTTTAATTTGTTGACGGTCCCTAACCATGCCCGGAGCGAATGTCTGTCGAATATCCAATATCCAACTAACTTCACCTCGGTGTTCCATCGGGGCTTTTAATTATGAATTTACCCTTTTAGCATCAATAAAAAACAGTTTATTTCTAGGACAGTTTCTGCAGGAGTTCATCAGAAATTCACCTCTGATTTGTGAGCACTACTGTTGGCATTTCCCAGCATCCCTTTTTACAGGCTCATCCACTAGCTTACAGCCCCTCACACCCCCAACCTAAAACCATTGATGGAATAAACATGTTGAGCAATATTGGAGCCGTTCAGTCCTGATCCAGACTCCAGCTCAGATGGAAACAAAGACGTTCATGGATCTATTTGTCTGCAAATGGATAATCAAAATGAAGTGGAGCAGGAGGACTTTTTATGTTACAAATGAAATATTTTTATAACTTTCTTATCCCCTCCTAACTCTCAACGATTTAAATAAATAATAACCCAGAAAAATAATTGTATTCTATAATATCTATCCTCCCTTCATCATGAGAAAAATGCTACAAGAACATGTTAAAATCACAGAAATCTAATTTTCTTCCCCCGAGTGAGTCTTGAAGGTCAGAGCTCTCTTGTTGAACTCTTTCATGATCTTAGAAACTTGAACAATTGCTCCATCTAGTGGACTCGGATTGCTAGTGCAGATTATGTCCAGACAAAGTTTAACTCGAGAACCCCACTATTCTTTAGTCTGTGTTTTAATGATTCATTAAATGATTGTTGATTGATTTGTCCAACCAAATCGACCTGTCTGAGGTAAGTTGTTAATAGAGTATAATCCAATCGAACTTTACCATCGTTTCAAAATGAGATAAATCAATAATCTAGACTGGAAAATACCATTTGGATTGAGGTATAGGGTCATTTTACTATAACATAAAAATGACCATCGCAGTCTAAAACTCTCATGTGATGCAGCAGAAACTGATCAATCATTTTTCCAGTCTGTTGAGTGGTGACACTTTGAATTTACAAAGTCAAGATGTGACCATACAGTAGAATGTTTTAATGATTATTCGGGAAAAAAACAACTTCATCAAACTAAAATGTGAATGGATTTGACATTCATTCTTGTTTGTTTGTACAAATTTATTATTTATTATCTTGAATTTATTATCTTGAAGAATCTGGAAAACTTCAGCTGCACTGTTCAGTAGCAGGTATTGATCTCTGACTCAGTGATCCTGATATCTATGGGGAAGGCGTTTCAAACGCAGTCAAACAAGGGGTCAAAATCCAGAACCCACCTTAGACCACGGGCCGAACAGGATAAACATTTATTGAAAACTCTATAACTACATTTTTAAAACTTTGAAACTGTAACTTTTTAACATAATTATAAACTAAATATATAGAATTACCTGTGATAATGCTAGTGTGAATGCTGTCAGCTGAATTTGGCTGATGAATATGCTGAAATTGATAACTGAAAATGCTGAAGCTGAAATGTTGGCAAAATGCTAAATTAGCCTTAAAAAACAAAACAAAACGAAAACAAAACAAAACCTTAGGTTAGCCAAAACAGCTAGCATGTTGCTTAAAAAGCAGCTAAACTCCTTAATAGCCTTAAAAAAAATCTTGGTAAATGTCAAAATAGTCCAAAAGTTAACAGAATGCCAATTTTTTTTAAATTTAAAACTGTAACTTTTTAACATAATTATGAATATTAAAAAGGCAGGAATATTATTCCAGAATAAATCAACTTAAACCTTAAATAACTTTTAATATTTTACTCTCCATAAAAATATATTGTGTTAAATTATACAAGTTAGAAACAAGTGAAAGATAACATCAGGTCATTATTAACAATAGAATGAAATGATCTGGAGGGCCGGATCCGGCCCCCGGGCCTTGACTTTGACACGTCCTATAGGGAGTGACTTCCACAGTTAGAGGTTATAGTGAGAAGGCTGTTAGTTTGTGTTGATAGTTTTTCAATGACTGTGTTACACTGCCACCTGCTGGTCACCTCCAGCTAACGCAGAAACCATTCATCTGTCCAATCAGGAGACTGGATTTTTACCCGCGTTGCTAGTTTCCACTCAGGCTCTTATCGTTGTGTGCATGCCTGAATGTGAGGAGTTATCATGAAGATCATTTCCTCACGCTGTCAGAATCACAGCGTTCATCGTCTCTGCACAGAAGCATCAGGGTGCCATGTTCATGCTGGGGTCACACAATGATGCATGCAATCATCTTCAGCTTTCCATCATCTTCATCATCTGTGACTGAGACCGGAAGTCTGTGCTGCTCCACTCCTTAATTCTGTCTGCATGCTAAGCTGAATGAGAAAAGGACATTTGTGAGCATGTCGTTTAAATAGTTTTAATGTTTTAGACTTAATATTAGTAATTTATTTACATCAATATTAATGGTGATCTTCTAAATGCATTTGACTAATCTCTTTAGCCCTCAGCCGGTCATTTTATGAGGTCAGTTATTGTGTGATTGCTTGTAATCATTCACACAATAATGATTCTCCGGCTCCTTTCTGTACGTTTTTCAGCGCGTAAAAACTCAATCAGACTTTCAGAAATTTCAGCAATCTTTGAATCAAAATGTTCAGCTTGTTCAGGACATTCCTGCGTGTTTTTTTAGTGTTCATAAACTAGATAGTTTTTAAAAAAATATTAAGATAAATTTTGCCCCATATGAAATGAATGAGAAAGTCTTCAAATTTCAACATTTTAAGTAGATTAGCAACAATCTTTTGAATATATTCATGGGTTATGGTTTCATTTTTATAGTAATTTTCAAAACATTTAGAGTTTAACAACAGGCTAACACTTTTGACTAAGTTTACTGAGGATATTTAGGCTGTTTTGGATTTTAGCTAGGTGCCTATTTAGGCAACGTGTTAGCTTTTTGGCTAATTTGTCATGTATGGTGGTTTTAATGGTAATTTGAAATTTAGCAAACATTTTAGCATCATGCTAACGTTTTTAGGTGATTTGTTATCTACTGAGGTATTTAGAGGCAAATTTAGAGTTTAGCCTCTATTTCAACAACAGGCTAACTTTTTATTTTTTTAATTATTTCATTTTTAAGGAATTTTCTGACTAATTAGTTTAGCTCATATTTAAGTCAGACACTAAATATTTTTGTAAAATTAGTTTTAGAAATTTTTAAGCAATTTTACTGCAAACTTCTCAGACATGTTGGTCAACTTCAGCGCTCTTTCATAGTTCTTTAACAAAATTTCCTGTCTTTTAGTAAATTTAACATTTTGCAAACATCCTTTGCATTTTCAGCAAATCCCTTCAGCAATTAAAATAAATCGTATCACCATTTTCAGCAAAAAGCTTCAACATCTTCAGCAAGAAGCATTCACTCTAGCATTATGGTAATGCAACTATTCTGGTTGTGTCTGTAATGCAGCAAATCCAATATGATAATATAATAATACATAGTCGGTTTTAGCTGCACCTCTAATAAAAAAAATATTTCTTTAAAAAACAGGTAATTTTTATTATTTTAAATAAACATATAATTAAATAAACTCTTTTAAAAAAAGATTTTGAGTAAATTAATTAATTAAAGAAATAATTGAAAAAAACATTTCTATATTCATAGGGGAATAAAATAAGCTTGTTATAAATATTTTTTCAAATTGAGTTTAAATTATACAATATTGTTTTATTTAAACCCTTCTCTGACAGAACGTTCACTTCGTGTTTATTTAATTTATTGTAGTTCCACTTTCCACCGCCAGGTGGGGCATGGACGCCGCAGAGCGTGGCTGCCGCGCGGCGCTGAATGCCAGCTTTTACTGTGAGGAAGGAAACGCATGTGCGTGTCCTGACAGTCTGCGTGATGGACGGCGTGAGCTGCATGCGGGAAGGAAGGCTGCGGGACTCCACAGCTGCAGAAGAAACAAACAAACAAACATGAGCAGAAACGGGTTTTTTCCTTTTTCAGAAACACATCAAAATCCTTTTCCTTTATGAAGCGGATGACAGCTGGAAAAACATCAACCCGGGAATTTTCTCATAAAAATACTGCAGTTTTTATTTGCACAATTTTTATTTAAGCAAGAAAAAAAAAATTGATATTTTTTCCGTTTCCAGTAAAAATGACTGTCCCTTCAAAAAGAGTCATTATAAACAATATAAACATTCATTACATCGAAACCTAGAATCCGTGTCAGTGAATTTGTATATATTTTTTTTATAATTTTGCTCCAGACTTTTTGAGTTTGTGGCCTCGCACAAACATATCATATTTGTACTTTTTATATTTCTGGATTTTCACTTTATTAAAATTAAAAACAAACTTTGAAACAAAATTAGATTTTTTTGCAGAAAAAAATGTATTCCCGCACGCACGCACGCACATGCACGCGTTTATTTCACCGCAGCTGCAATGAATTCAAGGAATTTCCTGATTAATTTCTGCTCAAACTAAAGTTAGATTCATGCAAAAAGATTTGAGTTATATTTAATTTAAATGAGTTTGGTCAAAAATTTAAATTATTTGAACTCTTCAATTCAGACACATTCTTACTTTTTTTTGTCTTTTCAGTTTAAGAAAAATAAATTATTTAAAAAATAATTATTTGGTTCATTTTAAATAAATAGGTTTTATTTCATTATGATTTTTAAATAATTCATTTAATGAAAAATTGTATTGTCCAATTTAATAACGTTAACAATTGTTTAATTGTAGATTATTATTATGATTTTATCTCTGTTTGAATTCAATTGACTTTAAAAAAGTATTTTAGTTTACAAATATTGAGTTTATTATAGTGAAATCATTTCATTTTTACTAGAATAAATTGGACTTTATGTGAATGTTTTCCTGTTAAATAAATGACATTCAGATGAAAACGGTTCATTTCTTTGTGGTTAGCCTTCATCTCTCAAAAACCGAACATCTCCTCTGCCTCTGCGGCCGGAGCTTCCCGTCTCCACCTGTCAGAAGCTCCATGGCCGTGGTCATGACGGACTTCCCTCCTCCTGCACAGGGAAACAGGCGCCATCCTTCCAGAATCAAGGTGAGAAAAACATCTTCAAACAGGAGTAATGATGGAACTTCCAGCGCTCCCCATGAACACCAAAACAGGAGCAATAAGTAAACATCTGTCTTTAAGCTTCCCTCTCTGCTGGTTTAAAGCTCTCCGCCTGACAGGAACAAAAGCTACAAAGGCGGATGCGGTTTAGATCCAGGAGGAAGGCCGCAGATGGTTTTAAAGACGCCTCATTCCTGCTCCTCACAGATGCGAGGCAGAAATGTTCCTGCAGAGGAGACACAGAGTGGAAGTTATTGTTGGTAATTGCAGCTCTGCATCACCCACATCATTTAGCATCAACAGAATCCCCGTCTGCTGGCTCTTACTTACATTTGGGGTAAAGAGGAACCCACGTCACAGATTAGTATCCCTTCAGGAAGGAAAGAGAACGTCAGGTGAAAAGAAAAAACGTCTCAGAATAAAAACGTTGAAACTTTTTAGAAGTCTAGTTTTGATTGAGCTGGAATCTTCAGTATCAGTGTTCCTAGACATTGGAAAATTTCAATCATCAACTCAGAGATTTCTTTAATCTTGGTATCAAAACGTTCAGCTCGTTCAGGAATTACTACTTGTATTTTTGATATTCATAAACTTTATAGTTTTTGAAATATGGAGGAAATGAATGAGAGCGTCTTCCACCTTTGAACTTTTAAAAAGATTAGCAACAAGCTTTTAAATATATTCATATTTATTGTCATTTCCAAAAGATTTGGAGTTTAGCTAATATTTTAGCAACATGCTAATGCTTTTGGCTAATTCGTTATCTACTGAGGTTTTTTTGGGCTTATTTTAGCAACAGGCTATAAAGTTTTTGACTAATTAAGTTTACAGATGAATTTTCGGCTATATTGGAGTTGAGCTAGTATTCAAGCAACATGCTAGCTTTTTGGACTAATTTACTACTGAGGATTTCAGGATAATTTGGAGTTTAGCTCATATTTATGTTATAAATTAAATATTTTTACAAAGTTGGCATGTATTAGAGGTTTTTTTTTAGCAATTTTACTACAAATCTTTCAGAGAATTCAGGTCAGCAAGAGCTCTTTCATGGTTTTTTTAACAACATTTCCAGTCTTTTAGCAAATGTAACATTTTGTAAATAGCTTTTGTATTTTCAGCAAATCCCTTCAGAAATTAAAGTCAACTGCAAAAATCTTCAGCATCTGCAGCGACTGCTTTCAGCAAAAAGCATTCACATTAAGGTAAGAAAAATCCGTTTAAGGTGCTGTGACTCACAAACAGCATCTCAGATGTTTGTCCAACAGCAGCTTTGGTCTCTGCTGATCCTCTTTCTGCTCAACATTCCTGTTTGTAAAGCCAACAAACAAATCAAAGCAAACACAATTAAAGCATTTAAAGTTTTAACACAGAGAAAATATCAAAATGATATTACATTCTATTTACGAGGCACCTCAAGTTCACAGCTAAAGAAAAAGAATGCACCAGAAAAATAAAACAACCCAAAGCGACGTGTCGGACAGGAGAGACAGAAACACAGCCAGGAATTCTTTCAGACATCTTTTTCTGATTCTCACAAACATCTTTAGTTCACAGAGAGATGCTTTATGAGCTCCAGGTCTCCTTAACTGTCTGTGTTGCCATGGCAACAGCTTCCGAGCTGTGCAGAGATGCACCTGTCAGTTTATCTGGAGAAACCTTTAGCCTGACAGACAGGCTAACATGATTATGAGGATTTGTGTTCCTCCTCCTTTCACCTCCTCCTCTTGTTTTGGTCTAAAAGTGTCTGTCTCCTCCTCCAGCTCGGTTCACATTCGATCTCTCCAAACTCTGTCTTTGGACTCCGGGAGGTGTTCCTCCGACGCACACACAGCCAGCTCTGAGCGTGGCAGCCCGCTGCGCCACGCGCCCCCAGGGTGCGAGCGTGATGGAGAGCGGGAAGAGGGTCGTTGCCCTGCTGGTGAACCCTCTCTCTGTCTGCTCGCCTCCTCCATCTCTCTGTCGCCTGATGGAGACCTGGAGCCACCGTTCTCATTCCCAAAACATCCATATTTAAGCAACTTCAGGAATAAATAAAAACACCGGCGCAGAGAAAGCTGCAGTCTTTGTTTCTGTTTCTGTGTTGATGATCTAATTAGAGAGAAAAATGTTTCCTGCAGCACAATTAGACTTTCAGCTGTGAACGGGGAAATGATTCTGAAATGCAGACGTGCTGAACGCCAAACAAACCAAAGCTGAGCTAGTGAGGGGCGGGCGCGCCCAAAAACATCTCCTTTGACTCCCAGGATGTGGAACATAAATGAAATGTAACATGAACTAATCAGAGCTGATTTTCAGACACTTCAGTGAAGATCTTTGCTGAAGTTTCAGTTTTTTCAATGATCGTGTTCACAGCAAAAAGACCCCAAATTCTGTCGTCCAAGCTTTAAGAACTCCAAAAAACATGCACATGAAAGGGCTTTTATTTTGAAAATTTCACAAATTCCTAATGTTTTTTATTTCTTGAAAAAAAATATCAGAACAAAAGAAGAAATGAAATACAACCCGGTCACAGTTAGATGAAGGTTACAGGAACTTCACTGAATGCTGCTGGTTTGATTATGAAGGTCATTCAGATTTTCTTCTTCTGTTTGATGCTAATGCTAATGCTAGCTTTCCAAGACGGTGATGAGACGTAGATCTGCAGAAGATCTTTTCTCTCCAGTTAAAGTTGATGACATTTCTGTGTTCATAAAATCACTAAAATTAGACAATTTCAACATGTCTGACAATAAAGAAAAACGAATAAATGTTGTTTTCTGACGTAGCTTCTCTTTGCTGTTGATCATAAATGTGTCTGATCCCTGCAGGATAATAAAGGTAAACAAGAATGAACAAATCAAAAAACATATTCCTATTAAAAGAATTCCTATTTTTACAAATACTCCTTAAAATACCCAGAAAAACAACAAATACTTCTTATTACAACATTTAGCCTTGGGTTCAGTTAAAACACATGCAAAACATGTAGAAATGCTCCGATTACATGTGGAAAACATGAATTTCTATCAGTTTTTGTGCTGATCGCACTTAAAATACATCAAGCAAAATAGAACCTGTTAGAATAAAATCTGCTCAAATAAAAAGTCGATATTTTCATTAGAACCTCCAATATGAAAAAAAAGTCTGTTGCTGATTTGCTCATTTTCCGCTGATAACAATGTTTTGCTAATATGATGGAATAAATGTGAATCTGAATAAAAATAAAGCAACAATAAACAAGTGTTTTGTTACAAATATACTCAAGTAAATATAAAAAGTATGCTGCAGTTAAAGTAAAGTTTTGGCACAGTTTCAATGAGGGAAAATCTACCTAACCTCCAGGTTCACCGGGTTGTTATGTCATCTACACCATCAACAATTAGGACTTCACTTTGAACCAATAGCTAAACAGCTCGCCTCTCTTCTCAGCCAATCACAATGGTAGTGATGTCATAGTCTGCTCTCTAACCACCATCATGTTTTTGGTTCATAAAGAATGTGAGAGGTCCAGAACCGAACCACCAAACGCTGTGGACTTATTTGTTTTCGTGTGTATCTTTACTCACATCCCTCTTGATTAAAATAGGACAAAGATTTTCACTAAAGCTACTGATGGTCTCTGGTTACATTGTAGTTTATTACAGATTGTTACAAAGTAATCCCATACCTTAAAACATGCATTGATACATCTGGAAAAGACGATTCAGGTGACAAATATCTTGCAAAATGCTGAATTTAGATGAAGGTGAATAAGGTTTGACCCTTTAACACCTGAGGCGTCGGTGGTGACGCTTTCTAGAGACGCTTTTATCCCCTGGAATCTGCTGTAACTATCGTGGTTAAGAAAAGAGAACATAAACACTGAAGCTCCAGAGCTGAAGGGTTCATAAAAATGACTGGACATTGTGTTTTTTGGCACAGTAAAAGCATAGGGAACACGGAAGAACTAATGCTCAGTTTGTCATAAAACACGTGTGTCGGAGCCCTCCAGATCATTTTTATTTTATTGTTATCCTGAACTCATTTCTAACTTGTATATGAATTAATCCTTGTGATATGAATAAAGTTCAATTCTATAAAAATATCAGGTATGTTTTTATGAAGAGTAGAATATTGGAAGTTATTTAAGGTTTAATCCGATTTATTCTGGAATAATTCTCCTGCCTTTTTATTATTCATAATTATGTTAAAAAGTTACAGTTTTAAAGTTTTAAAAATGGGCATTCTGGCATTCTTAGGTCCTGGGCTGAACAGGATAAACATTTACTGACCAATAAAAAAAATGTTTTAAATGTTAAAACTGTAACTTTTTAACATAATTATCAAATAGATATATAGCATTACCTGCAATAATGCTAGTGTGAATGCTGTAAGTGGAATTTGGCCGTTGAAGATGCTGAAATTGATTGCCAAAAACGTTGAAGCTGAAAGCCAGCTAAAATATTAGCTGAATGCCAAACTAGTCTAAAAACTAATACATAAATAACTTAGGTTAGTTTAGCTAGCGTGTAGCTGAAAAAAAAAAAAAACTACGCTACAAAATATCCTAAAAAACTGAAAAAAAGCCTGAATTAGCCATAACAGCTAGCATCAATATTAGCTAAACTCCAAAATAATCCAAAAAATCGTAGTAAGTGCCCAAATAGTCAGAAAAGTTAGCAGAATGACAATTTTTACAACTTTAAAACCGTAACTTTTTAACATACCTATAAGTCGCTCCGGAGTACAAGTTGCACTTTTATGAGAAAAGTCCAACATTTATGAAGAAGTTCAACAAGCCCGACATAGCGTTGCATTTGACACCGAACGAAATTCATGCGTCAAAGTTGAGTTTGCCGCCTCTTTGACAGGCGTCAAATTTGATGCTCAATGTTTGTCCAAAAATGTCTTCATTAATAAAAACTAGATGCTCCCTCTGCGTATGGAGAAGCTCTCTTTTAGCCTCATCTCTACATGATGGAGGTTTTGACTGTTAATCTTGTTTAAAATACACGGAAAAATGTTGAGAAGTTATTTATTTTTAAGAGTTCTTTAAAAGTATCTATAATCACGTCTCCATGTCTGTGTTTTTCTGTCTTTCTCTTGGCGATCTTTACCTTCTAATGAGAGAAAAATAAAAACTACAATTATAATGTCTTGATGCAAATAAGAAGAACATCATAACGTCCATGAAGAGAATGATCTGAGCAATGTTTGTATTGAACGCACTTCTTCTTTTGCTTTTCTGTCAGTAGACAGCAGCAAATACTGACACACAAACCTACAGCGCCGTCTCGTGGTTGTTAGAGGAAACAACCACTAAAAAATAACAAATATATGAGCCTATTTATGTCTAAAAAAATATCACAAATACGTCGCTCCTCAGTATAAGCTGCACTCCTGGCCAATCTATCAAAAAAAGAGCGCTAATTATATAGGCAGGAATAATATTTCAGATTAAATCAACTTAAACTTTAAATAACTTTCAATATTTTACTCTCCATAAAAATGTATTTTGTCAAATTTATATATAAGTTAGAAATGAGCACAAGATAACATCGGGTCATTAATAACAATAAAATGATCTGGAGGGCCAGATGGAATTATCTGAAGGGCCGGATCCGGCCCCTGGGCCTTAACTTTGACACATTCCATAGGTTAACAAAGGCTGCGGCCTCTGTTCCATGCCGCTTCAGCAGCCAGTGTGAACCAGGCGTTAGACTGATCCGCAGGTCACTATAAATGTAACCAAGTTAATGGTGATTCCCTATGTTGCAGCAAAAAGTAATAAATTACTTTTGTAAAGAGTTCCTCCCAACATCTCCGGCTGGTATCCAGTTTAGAGATAACAGGTCAAATCCCTGAAGTGTGGAGTTTAATTGGTACATTATCATAACAAGGTTCAAACGGTTCCTGTAAGAGCCTAAAAATAGATTTTTCCGTAAGGAGAGCATGAGGATGAACTGCAGCTCGCTCTGACCTGCATTTGAACCCCGACTGAACCCTGGTCGACCCTTCAGACAGGAAACAATGGAAGTCAGCTGGAAGATGTTGGTGAGCTCCTCATTCAAAGCACCAAACGTGTGAATGTGCGTCCGAACGGCGGAGCCATCCGTCAGCTCTAAAGGATCCGAACAATGATGGCAGCAAACGCAGAGATCAGAGTGTAAAAGGAGAGCAGCTGCCATCACAGTCAGAGGGATGAAGACATCCACAGACAAACCTGAGAAGCAGCAGAACGCCACGGACAAACTCAGAGTTCCTCCTCTGAGTTAAGAAAAAAAAAAGCTCAAAATCCACAAAAAAGAGCTAAATGTGACAGTCAAGCTGATTCATAAAATGCTTTTATTTAGAAACTGAATGTCAATATTCAGCCCAACAATTTTCAGAATAAAAGCGTGGAAGGGACTTGATTTGTGAAGATGGAGATGTTTATATGCTTGTAGAGACAAATTGAAGCACTGCACTCTGTTTGAACCTGTTCCTTCCTCCAGGACATACTCTTTCTGTTTGACGGCAAATTTATGTTTCATTAAAAAGTCACGTGATATTGCTTTAGAAAAAAACAGAAAAATGTGAAGAAACAACATAATAATACTAAATTAGAAGAAGAACAGTGAAACATTTACAGTTATCGTCTGTCTATGTGAACGCTTGCTGACAAATGATGGAGTGAAACATTCAAAATGAGAACATTGTGACAAACCTGTTAGGTTGAAACTAAACTGTAATGTCAGAAAAAAGAGCTTAAAGCACAAATGTCAGAGGATTCTGTCCGGCCCTCCGGATCATTTCATATTATTATTATTGATAATTGCATAATTATGACAGGATATGCTCAATGGAGATGAAAAACTTTTGCGATATTCATAAATGTAGTTTTTTAAAATAAAATGACATACATGTAAAGAAATATGAGTTTTTTTCTTTTAATATTTACTTTGTTTCAAACTTGTATGGAGGGTAAAATATTAAAAGTTATTTAAGGTTTAAGTTGATTTACTCTGGAATAATATTCATGTCTGTTATTGTTCATATTTTTCATATTTTGTTTTTGAAAGTTTAAAAGTTATTTATGTGTCCAATAATTTTCTTGTGTTTTTGGCCTCTGTGTGTTGGAGAGTTACACCCCTGTCCTGAAGGACCCCACACCTTTACCTGTGTGACCTTTGAACTGCAGCGATGGCTTGGATTTGTGAAGAGTGAGAATGTGGCCTAACCTTGAAGAATTGAAAACTATTTCAAAGGTGCTGAAAAATGTTCTCTTTGTGCAGTTTTGTGGTCTTCTGTAAAATCTACAGGGCGGTGACCTTTGACCTTTAGCGGCAGCGACCTCGGTTTGACCCCGGGCCGACCCAGCCGTGACCTTCCTGATCAGAAAGAGCCTGTTCTGTTTCAGAATCAGATATTTTTTGTGTGAACATCTTCTCCTTCTCGTAAAAGCTCCTTCAAAATAAAAGTCGGCCCCCATGGACCCCCCCCCCCCCGGACCCCCCCCCGGACCCCCCCCCCCCCCCCCCCCCCGGACCAAATCCTACGGAAGCTGCTTCTGTCCCGTCTTGATGAGGGAATCACCCAATTCTTGATCCTCCACTTCTGCTGACAGATCCAAACCTACCTGACCTCGTCTGACCTCCTGACCTTTGAGATCAGAAGTAAAAGCTGAGGGAGCGTTTTCTTGATGTTCAGATGTTGGAGCTGCTGTGGTCAGAGCTGCAGCTGACCCCTCCCTGAACCGTGTCTGTCCGTGAGAGCTGACCCCAGGCTGAACCCAGCAGCAGGTCAGAGGTCAGGGATGAAGGTCAGGTCTGGGTCAGCGGGGGCTCCAGGCTCTGTGGGTACAGGAAAACCTGCTGAAAGAGGCTGACGTTATATTAGCCCCCCAGGCAAGATGATCTGAATCACCTTTAAACCATTTCTGTTCAGCCAACATCAAACAAACCTGACAGGAGTTCAGCTGAAAGGGAGAGGCCGGTCATACAGACTGGGAAGTCCCTGAGCCGGGACGGGGGCAGGGATCTCAATCACAAGGAACCAAGTTTGATTTCCACATGAGCTCGACCAGAATGAGGATCAAACCAACAGCTGCTTCTTGCAGGGGGGTGAAAGAAGTTTTAGAAAGGGCAAGAAAATCAGATCCACTGTGTGTGGGGTAAGAAGAGCAGCTTGTGGTGGTAGTGTCATGATTAGGGGTTAGCAACACCGCTCTCATTTTTGATTGATGAAACAATTATCTGTGGAAAATGAGATATTCAGAGTCCTTCATTCAAGGAGTGGAGGATGCAGCTGCACATGTCGACTGAATACTGCAGAGTCCAGGTCTGGACGTGAACCACAACAGAGACCAGAACCAGAACAGAGACCAGAACCAGAACAGAGACCAGAACCAGAACAGAAACCAGAACCAGAACAGAGACCAGAACCACAACAGAGACCAGAACCAGAACAGAGACCAGAACCAGAACAGAAACCAGAACCAGAACAGAAACCAGAACCAGAACAGAGACCAGAACCACAACAGAGACCAGAACCAGAACAGACACCAGAACCAGAACAGAAAACAGAACCAGAACAGAGACCAGAACCACAACAGAGACCAGAACCAGAACAGAGACCAGAACCAGAACAGAAACCAGAACCAGAACAGAGACCAGAACCAGAACAGAGACCATGACTTAGCCCAACAGAGACTCCTTCCACTCTATACACAAATGTTTCAGTAAAACCTGGAGTTGCTTTAGAGCTTGATGACTCTACAAATGTAAAGAAAAGACTTTTTGCTGAGAGTTTGTTGGTCCGTTTGATCAACCTGCAGGTTCTGGTTCTGCAGGATGAGTCCTGCTGTCATCTGAGCTGCAGTGTGTTTGTTCTGTAGGATGTTTCATCTTGTTGAGCTAGTTCTTCTTAAAAAATGTGTCTGTAACATTTGTTTGTGGTTTGATAATAGAGGACATGTTTAAAAGAATTAACCTTAAAATTGAGTTTCTGAGTATTCAGTTTTTTAATGTTAGTGAATCAGGAGTGGATGGAAAATAGCTTGAAGGTGCATCAACAAGCAGTTAGAGATTTCTGATGAACTGCTGCTCTGCAGAAACTATATCCCATACATTTATTTTGGCTAAACCACATACTCGTGAAAACACCACTGGGAAGCTTTTCCAGATGATATGAAGATGATCGGAGTGGGACTTAAAGCAGATGTATTTTTATTTATTTGTTTGTTTGCGTTTCTCTCAGAAACGACCTGGTTTTGTTCCGACTGAACTAAATAAAGCTGTCTTAATTATTATTATTTTACTTTGTTTCGGAATTTGCAAAGAAAATCTGTCCGTTTTAAAGGAAAGGTTCAGTAGCAGAAATGTTCCAGAGGGTCGCCGTAAAAAAGGTTAAAAAGTTTCCGTATTAAAAACAGATTAAATGAAGTTCTTGGATGGAGAAGATTCTTAGCTTCCTCTAGAACTGAGTGCAGCTCCGGACTCTCAGGAAACGTCTCTCTGTGTACGTGTGGGTTCAATCTAAGCATGTAGGAACAGTTTCTACACTTCCTGACCTCCGAGTGACTCCATGCCTCAGTTGCTGTGGCGACGCTCCGACCCCAGGCTGACCCCCGGACAGGTCAGGGAGGCTGCTGGCCGTCGGCGCTCGAGGGTTGTGTGTTTGCGTGGAACCATGTTTGTTTCTGGAAGTCTTCTGCTGTTAGACTGCAGTCAGAGCATCCCATAAACCTGAGAGGTCGTCGTAGTTACAGAGTCCTAACTCCTTAAGACATTTATCAGCATTTTTCTTCCAGAGATTCCAGATCTCTGAAGACGTTCTTCACCGGCAGCCTGAAACTCATCCGTCACCAGACAAAGAGAAGGACTCTGCAAACGAAAGCCAGACGGCGAGTCGGCCGGTCCGAGGAGAGAGAGCCTTGTTGTGTTTAAGTGTGTGTGTTGTGGCTGAGCTGCCGGGTGGTCTGGGACCTTCGGCCTCTGGACTTCCCTCTCTGACACCCTGACCTTGTGAACATTCAGACACTGCAGAGCAGCTGAATGAGCCTCTGTGTACAATGGAAACTAATAAAACAGAAATCACTGTCAGTCCTGCTGTCACCTACAGAGAGAGAAGCAGTGTTTGTGTCCAGCAGATGGCATCAGGGAGCTGCAGACTTGACTGATGTGCAGGGAGCTTTTTTTTTAGATTGGGGGGAGGGAGGGAGGGAGGGGGGGGTTTCTCCAAATTCTATATTAAAGACAGACTTACAGCTTTGAACAGAGTGGAAACATCTCCCTGTATGTTTCAGAGGACAGTAATGCAGAGTCTCCACCTGGGATTGTTTGCACGCATACTGTGTAGGGGGTGGGGCCTTCAGGTGGTGGTGGGGGGTGTCATATGTTCTCTTTGCAGGCCTGCTTGTCCAAATCCTGGTGAAACCAAACAAGCAGGCCCAAACCATCTGATGAGTTGGTCTTGTTCTGCTTCCAGACTTGGTACTGTACATGACAAATTCACACATCGATGATAAATGTTCACATACATGATAAATTCAAACACGGGATAGATTCACATATACATGATAAAGTCCCACATAAATGATAAATACCCAAGTACATGGTAAAATCACATTCATGATTAATTCACACACGATAAATGCACACAGAGGATAAATTTACACACATGATAAATTCACAAATACTTAATAAATTTACACTTAAAGGATAAACTCACAGGTACACGGTAAATTCACACACAGGATAAATTTACATGTACGAGATAAATTCACTCATACATGGTAAATTCACGCACATGATTAATTCACACAATATAAATTCACACACATGATAAATTAACACACATGATTAATTCACACAATATAAATTAACACACATGATTAATTCACACAATATAAATTAACACACATGATTAATTCACACAATATAAATTCACACACATGATAAATTCACAAACTTGGTGAGTTCAGACGGCATAAATTCATACACAACGAATTCAAATTACATGGTAAATTCACATCCATGGTAAATTCACACACATGATGAATTGATACATGACAAATTTACACACATGATAAATTCAAATTACATGGTAAATTCACACGCTGGATAAATTCACAAATCCAGGATAAAATCACATGCAGGATACATTCACACACACATGGTAGATTCACATAGATTGTAAATACATGAACACTAATTTCACTCAAATTATAAATTCACACATATGGAAGATTTACTCACATGCTAAATTCAACTATAAGGTAAATTCACACATACATGATAAATCCACATGTATGGTAAATTCACACAGGTTACATAGGAAATGTCCACACATGATAAATTCCCCCACAAGGTAAATTCACACAGATGGTACATTTATTTTTGGTGGTTTTTCATCAGATATTTCTTGATAAACATCCAAACTCTGGTCAGTTTGTTCTCCAAAAGCACGTTTGTTTTGATCAGAATGTAATCAAGAACAGTGCAGAGTGAGTCTGTAGTCTGTGTGGTTGTTATGGAAACAAGATTACAGGCCTTGCATTCTGTCACTTTTCCCACAGAGGAGATAAATGTAAACACGTGTGTTCACATACGCCTGAACGCCGTCGGTGTTCAACACACGGACACACTTCCTGAGAGCAAAGCTGATTTATGAGGACCAGAGCAGGAGCGGCGATAAGAGGACGAGGAACCACGGAGGAGATGGCAGGAATGAGGAGCGGCGGAGGAACAGGAAGAGTGAGCCCAGCAGATGGATGGTTCTGCTGGACAGTATTTCATGTCCGACTGCGCCGCTCACCGCTGGGAGCGCAGCGGGGCCTGCGCTCGCCGACATGCTCCTTTGGTGTCTGCAATGGAACATTTTAAGAGGTGTGTTTGTGTACGAGCATTATTCATGTCAGGCTGAGATGAAGACTCTGGATGCTTTTTTCTCAGTATAGATGTTATTTTTGAAGGACATTGACCTGAACCATGGAGACCTTTGCAGTCATGTCAGAGCTCTACCAAAAACCTCACCTTTTCCTGTGACTCCTCACATTCCTCTCTTTATGAAATGTTGTGAAATCATCTGTTTCAGGGCAGAGGAAGTAACAACTATTCTCTTTGGCGCTTTCACTGCTGACAATGTGGACTTCATCGTCCACAAACATGTTCCAGAGAGGTTCTTTGACACAGAATACTTCTTCATCGGGGCAGGCTAAGGACTGTTCAGTCTCATCTGTTGTCATGCACCAATGCAGGTGTGTGAAATGTCCATCTCCATCTCCTGGGGGAGTGGTAAGCTGCAGAAACAGCTGCACTCCTTACCCAACCCCTTCATGCGGAGCTTCACTCATGGAGGTGATGGGTCCAGTAACGACACAGTTAGTTATTATACCAGGGGGGTCAACCTCAATCGCACTAGGGGCCAAAATCCAAAGCACACCTGATGTCGCGGGCCGAACAGGATCAACATTTATTGATCACTCTAAATTTTAACCTTTAAAACTGTAACTTTTTAACATAATTATGAACCAGATATATAGCATTACCTGTGATAATGCTAGTGTGAATGCTGTAAGATGAATGTGGCTGCTAAAGATGCTGTATTGGATAACTAAACACGCTGAAGCTGATAGACAGCTAAAATATTAGCTAAATGCAAAATTAGTCAAAAAAACATTATGTGATGGTTGAGCCTCAAACCACCACATAGGTGTTAGAATTTTCTCTTTCTTTAAAACATTTACTTTGTTCACTTAAAATAAGTTATATGGGTGCACACATTTGATTTATTTTAAGTGAAAATACAGTTAATTTACTTTTTGTTTTTCTGAGTTTCATATCAGGTGCTCCACATCTTCCATAATCAGCAGAGGATGTTGGGATATTCCACCGGCAAGACTGCAGGGATTCCCAACACTCCTACTGGACTTTATTTTTGTTTCTTTGAGTGTAAAGTATTTTGTTTATTCTTTAAAGACTATTTTGATTATTTAGATGCATTTAGTTTGTATTTTCTGTTTTGCTGTTGTAGTTTTATTTGTTAGTTTGTGGTTAGTCTCTTTCTCCCCTCCCTCATGTGTCCATATGGTTTGCCCCAGTCTATATAACCGTTGTGTCAGCATGGAGTTTGGTCAGGCCTGTTCAGTCAAGTCATCTATGTTTGTTAGTTACTTTAGTTATATTTTTCAGTTGGCCCAAGTAATTTTTTGTTTTTGGAAACAAATGTACTGATTTAACCAACTTTTACCAAAAAAAAGTAATACAAAAAAAAAAAGGAAAATAAACTTCTTGCAAGAAGAAACTCCCAATGTCCACTGACTCATTGTGAACCTTCACACGCCAAATTAGCCTAAAAAAATCTTAGAAAATAGTCCAAAAAGTTAGCAGAATGACAATCTTTAAAACTTTAAACTGTAACGATTTAACATAGTTATGAATAATAAAAAGAAGGAATATTATTCCAGAATAAATTAACTTAAACCTTAAATAACTTTCAATATTTTTATGTCAAAATTGTACAAGTTAGAGATTAGTGCAAGATAACATCGGGTCATTAATAACAATAAAACAAAATGATCCGCCTTAAGCCACCCCCAAACCCAAATCAAACTCACCAGCTCAAGTTTACTTTTATCATTTCAATCCTTCCATTTATCTATTAAATATTTTATTTCTTTGCACTACTCTTTAGTGTCCACCAGTTAGAGCGATTGATCCAGTTTTGTATTGCAAGCAACCACTCGGTCAGTTGATCTCGTCTCTTCTTCGGTGCTTTAAAGATACTTTTCTAAGTCATTAAAGAAGTGCAGAAGTTGGACCAGTAACTGACTCTGAGTCAGAGGATAAGAGATCGAAGAACAAATCTGTAACCTTTAATCTTCCTTTCAATCAGGAAAACGTCTTTTTTGTCAAGTGATGGTAAATGTGTCCAAGACCTGTCCTCCAGCATTACGTCAGAATAATGTATTCAAGTAGAAATATCAAGTTATCATTCAAATGATTTTTAAAGTTAAAAAGTAACTGATGACAAAAGTACTTAATGAGTAAATGAGTAATAGAGTAATGATGCTGAGGAACTCCTTCTTCTTATTTGATTTTGTAGAAACACATGAGGCTCATAACTGATATTCAGTAATAACATTAATGCTTTCCTTTGTTGAGAACAACAACCTGCTCATCATCCACATCCCAGTACTGTTGCACTGACGTGTTGTATTATTATTTTATTCTGACTCATACAGACTTTTGCTGTTTTAAACCAGAGAATGAAATCAGAAACCCAGTCCACTCACAGATCTGTGTCAGAAATGCATTTCTTGTTTGACATAAATGAGCATCAATATTTTCTTGAGTACAAAGAGGTGGTGAGGGGTAAAAACAGGAAGTAAAATGATCCAGGTGATCTTTCTGCACGGGATCAAGAACATGCGTGTTCTGGAAAGGGCTGTAGAGTGAAATCTCAAGGCACATAAGAGATTTTAAAATCACAATGATGTATTTAAATTAGTCATACTGTTACATCCCATCATGGTCTAGGGCAGATGTGTCACAGTCAAGGCCCGGGAGCCGGATCCGGCCCTCCAGATCTTTACTTCTCTGAAGTGAGCCTCTGATTGGATGAGCTCGTTTGAGCATTTCTGTGACTGTTCTAAAGATCTGATTGGTCCCTGAAAGTCACATCTTGACGGTTTGCAGGTTCGTTTACACGGCGTTAAACACGGTCACAACCCATAACACTACTGTGGTTTCTTCTACACTAAAACACACAACTCATTTAATATTGCTGTTTCTGTTTGCTTTTTCTGTTTTCAATAAAGTTATTTTACTCATAAAAAAGTGCAAGCTTGTAACAGTTCTCTTATACCTTGCCTCTCCAGCCTTCCCTGTCAGACTCTCACAGCCTCGATGCTCAATGTCTGGATTCCTGGTCCTCATCTGACATTCTGAAATCCTGCTCTGCATCCAGCTCTCCTCCAGTCTGTCTGCTGATCTCCAGCTTTCAGCTCCGGTCTCACCTCACCTCCAGACGATAAGACTCCTCTGCAATAAACTCTTAAACTTTCCCTCTGTTCTTGGGGCTTTTACTCTGGGGTCCTCTCACTGCCCAACAGGGCTCGTTTCAAGAAGCAAGTTTAACAAATTCAGAGTTTAAACCTGAACTCAGAGTCCACAGACTCAAAAATCTCAAACTCTGAGTTTTTGATTTCAGAACAGCAGAAAAGAGTTTGATTCAATCAACTTGAAGTTGTTGGAACCAGAATCAGGTGCGAGCGTCGCGACCATTAAAAGCCCTGATCAATGGAGCAAAGACAGCACGATTCACCATGGCAACGGGATTAAACACCTTTAGGTCTTCATACTTCCAGTGACAGAAATTGAAGTGTTCCTACAAGCATATGACGACTACAAGAACATTTTCAGCAAAAAAACCCAACACAGCTGCAGAGGTAAAGTGAAAATATCTGCAGAGTGAATGTGTACGTCTACATTTGAATCATTTCACTTCAGGATAAGAACTAAATCATGTCAGGAAGGTCATGTTGTCACAGGAATGGTTCTCGATCTGTGAATAATTTAACCAGTCATCTCCGTGATCACATGAATGACCGTTTACCTCAACCCATCACCCCCACCCCCCATCACATACACACACATGAAAATCACTGCATGCTAAAAAGAAACATTGTAGGTTTCTGGGATATGTTCAAATTAGCATTTATTTAATTTTGATTCGCAAGACTTAAAAAATATTCACTGTTTTTTTTTCAGCACAAACACATTTGCCATAGCTGGAAGTCAAACTCAGTTCTCTGTAGCTGAAGACAGCTCTGCTGACAACCGAGTTAATATTTGTCATGATTTTGACAATATGGTAAAGGAGTTGAGAATGTTTGAAATGTAATGATTTCCATTGTTAAAGGTTTAAAATGAGGAAAAGAAAACTCTGTATTATTAACAGCAAATCCCTGGAAAAACTCACTTTTTATAATAATTGCTTCAATAAAACTGAATCGTAGAAACTGCATCAATCGACGAATTCCTCAATCTCCAGACATACATACACATAACCTCTGGATTTGGATTAATCCCGCCTCCTCTCTAGATGATCCTCTATGACATGATATTCATTTTGGGTTTCTGTGAAAAACGTGATTATCTAATGTGAATTTCTCTAATTATCAAATGAAGAACTCAGATTTGAACATCTTTTCACTTTAAAAAGGGGCGGAGACCACAGAGAACTCTAAGTTTCCTGAAGAAAACCTGCTCCAGACCAGGTTTCGTTCACAGACTCAGTTGCCACAGTGATTGATTCTGAGTTCAGCTTAATCCGCTTCTTGAAACGTGCTTGGTTTAACCCACTTTCACGGGTTTGAGTTATCTCTCTCTCTGAAACCGAAAACTCAAGAGTTTTACTGAATTTGGAGTTCAAGAACTCAGAGTTCCAACAAAACCTGCTTCTTGAAACGGGCCCTCCATTTAAACAGCTACATTTTTATTGAATAACATTCCTAAGAATGAACTCTTGAAAGAGTTGCTCGAGCAGGACGGGCTGCAGATCGGATGGAGCTGTCCGTCAGAAGCTGAGCTTCATCAAGCTGCAAACTGCTGTCAGGCCAGACTCTTCAGGTCAAAGGGACTGAAAGGAAAGGGTCCTCCCGAAGGAGGCGCAGGATCCCTGTGGAGGAGGACAGGATGGATGGATGGCTGGATCACACGCAAAGGGGGAAAGGGAGGAAAAAGGAAGGAGAGGAAAGAACCCCCCCATGTTGACTTGAGCTAAATGTAAAGCTGTGTGAACAGATTTCAACATCTTCTCTTTTTATGGCTTGGGAACCGGATTCTGTTGCACATTGAATTCACACTCGTGCATGTGCACAGACACACACAGACCAAAGTTTACAAGACAAAAACACACATGCACAGATAAACACAGATATTCACTTTATAGCAGGGGGTCAAACTCAGTCAGGGGAACAAAACACACAATGGATAAACATTTATTGAACACTTTAAAAGTCATTTTTAAACTTTTAACATAGTTATGAACTAGATATATAACACAACCAATGCTAGTGTGAGTGCTGTAAGCTGAAGATGCTGAAACTGATAGCTGAAATCACTGAAAGTGATTGTCGGCTAAAATATTAGCTAAACATCAAATTAGCCAAAAACAAAACAAAACAAAACTTAGGTTGGCCAAAACATCTAGCATGTTGCTGAAAAAAACAAAGCTTCAAAATATCCCAAAAAAAACTTTAAAAAAAGCCTAAATTAGCCAAACCAGCTATCATAGCTGAAATAATAATAATATTAGCTAAACATCAAATTAACCTAAAAAATCTTAGTAAATACTAAAATAGTCCAAAAAGCTACCAGAATGCTAATTTTTAAAACTTTAAAACTGTAATTTTTAACATAATTTTGAATAATAAAAATGCAGGAATATTATTCCAGAATAAATCAACTTAAACCTTAAATAACTTTCTATATTTTACTCTCTATGAAAATACATATTTTTATCAAAATTATACGAGTGAGAACCAGATAACATTGGGCCATTAATAACAATAAAAAAAAAATAAAATGATCTGGAGGGCCGGATAGAACTACCCGGAGGACCGGATCCGGCCCCTGGGCCTTGACTTTAGGGGTCGACCGATAAATTGGGGTCTTGTTTGGTTGGAAGCTGGATCTTACGCATAGAAAAGAGCTTTTCAGTGAAGAAGCTGTTGTAGTCCCATCAAATCTATCACTATTTTAATAAATGTCTTTGACGTCTCAGTATCATCACCTTATGTCCCAATGTGAACCAATGATTCAGACATAAAGAGAGTCTCAGATGGTGGAATCGTGTGTGGCTCAGAGAGAACAAAGAGTTTCATTACAGGGAAATTCTTCCAGATTACAGAAGGAGAAGCTGCAGAACAGACTGGTCGGTCTTTCTTCTGTGTTGATCCACAGATCTGCAAACATAGAACATTATACATTAGATTAGATGCTGAAGCTGCATGCCCCCCAGACTATCCCAAACTTGAAGATGTCAGCTCTGAACTTTTCAAATTCTCCCTGCAGGTAGATGGATTTAAGCTCAACCTAAAAACTCCATTTAACTTTAGTTTCTGTTTGAACTGAAACAAAGACGGTGTTTTCTGTTTGTTGGAGGGTTTATTTTAATTTCTTAAAAACATTTTAAGAAGGAATTCTACTTTTTTTTAACATGGCAAGCAATAGCCTACAATGTTTGTTTGTGATTTGTTTGTCTGAGGAGTAAACATTAGTATTGTTAAATTCTGGAGAGAAAATGTTGGTTAACCTTTACCTCAACTACAACTAATCTAGATCAGTACTGGCACTGAAAAAAAGCATTTAGGATTATTTCTAATTCACACGTAAATGAAACACAAACATGAGAAACTGGGTTAATTGAGGATCTGGTCTGAGCACCGTTTGCTCTCTAGAGAGTAAAAATCTACATTTTTGTCTCTATTTTGTCTAAAGTCTAAGACATCCCAAACTCTCACAATTGTCTCTTATTTCTCATTTTAAGACTCAGAAGCTGCAGTTTGAGGATGGATGGATGGATGTGTCTAACATTGAACAGAACTCTCAGCTGCTAACTGAAAGGTGTTGGACAGTCATGTTCTCTGCATCTGTGAACTCAAACAAATAGAAATATGGAAATGAATGAAAACAATGATGTAAGTTAAATAAACCCTGAAAATACAGCTGCTGCACAACTGTTGTACTTCATTCAAACATGTGTGAAAGTGGAATTTTTTTCAACAGGAAGAAAAAAAAACCCTTAAAACAGATTTGATCCATTACTGAGTTATTTTAATGGAAATCATCCAGTTCCTGGGAGATTTTCCTTCCTTGTGTGTCAGATTAAATCGAAGACACAATCTTTTCATCTCCTCAGCCTCCATGTTTACTTTCTCCTCCTTCTTCTGTTGATCTTTTCCTCCTCGTGTTTTAAATAAACTTACATTTTTCTTCAACTCCTCACGACGGCAAAACAAAGACAAAGGCGAATGGGAGAGGTTGAATTATCTAGAAAAGGTTTTTAATTATGCACGGTGTTGTGATTCAGATCTAAATATAATTACAGTCAAGTTTTGTGTCTCAGTAAAAAGGAACAAATTATTGTTTGAGTTCTTGAAAAAATGAGCTTAGTTTGTAAAAAATACTTTTCTAAAAGTATGAAATCATCTTTTGTCTTATTCATTTTCACTTAGACTTTTCCTACACATTGAAGGTTTATAATTATTTAAGACTTTCAAATAAATTGATGTGTTTTATTCAAGTGTTATCTCATCATTTTAAAGTGTCTGAGACATGATGAGCGTTCAGCACTCGTGCTGTAGCGAATTCCAATTATGGCTCAAAACTTTGATTGATCCAATATTGTTGCACAGCTAATGTTAGCTTGAGGCTCTTAGCTCGCACGTTAGCGTGCTAAAAGAGCTCTTAGCGATGAGGAGGAGGAGGGGGGGGGGGTTGCTCTGTGTCAACTGTCCCACCCACAAACCGGAGTTATATTAGCTCAAGGAAATGTAGAATCCCCAAACTTAATCCAAAATCAATGTTACACATCTCCAAAAACAATCAAATATGTGCAAAATCTGGTGAATAATATTTATCTATTTTTAATCTATTTAAATATCTATACTTTTATCTATACTTTTAATTATTTTTGTGTTTGTATTTGTGTTTTGAGCTTGTTTATGTGTGTGTGTGTGTGTGTGTGAGGGGGGGGGTGAACAAAACTCAAATATTATTTTAATGATGTAGTTCATGTTTCAGTTTATGTTTGTCTAATATCAACTAAATGGGGTATCTGTGTCTTCATTGTTCATCTGCCACCACAGAGAATCATCTAATCATCTAACCCACAAGTTAACTTGCCCAATTGTTAACTTGTAAAATTTTGACAAAATATATTATTTTGGAGAGTAAAATATTGAAAGTTATTTAAGGTTTAAGTTGATTTATGCTGGAATAATATTCCTGCCTTTTTATTATTCATAATTATGGTAAAAAGTTATGGTTTTAAAGTTTAAAAATTGTCATAGTTTTTTAAGGATTTTTTTTAGGCTATTTTTTTCAGCTACATGCCGGCTGTTTTGACTAACCTAAGATTTTTTTTTTTTTAGTTTTTTATGTTAATTTGACATTTTGCTAATATTTTAGCTGGCTTTCAGCTTCAGTGTCTTTAGCCATCAATTTCAGCATCTTCAGTGGCCAAATTCAGCTTCCAGCATTCATAGCATCATTGCAGGTGATGCTATATATCTAGCTCATAATTATGTTAAAACGTTATGGTTTTAAAGTTTTAAAAAATTTGTTTTTAATGTTAATCCTGTTTAATCTCAGGTGTGGTTTGGATTTTGTCCTCTTGTGTGATTGAGTTTGACACTCCTGATCTAACCATTTCGTCTTTATCCTCCTCACTCACACCAACCATGTCCTCCTTCTTTACATCCATGAACCTCCTCTTTGGTCTTCCTCCTGACCTTTCACCTTCATCATCACTGTTCCTCCTCTCAACATCTCCATCTGCTTCCCTGCATTGATCTCCAGAACATCTACTACGATCTGTTCCTCTGATGGATTCATTCCTCATTCATTCCTGATCCATCCATCCTGATCCATCCATCCTGATCCATTCCTGATCCATCCATCCTGATCCATCCATCCTGACCCATCCATCCTGATCCATTCCTGATCCATCCATCCTGATCCATCCATCCTGACCCATCCATCCTGATCCATTCCTGATCCATCCATCCTGATCCATCCATTCCTGATCCATCCATCCTGATCCATCCATCCTGATCCATTCCTGATCCATCCATCCTGATCCATCCATCCTGACCCATCCATCCTGATCCATCCATCCTGACCCATCCATTCCTGATCCATCCATCCTGACCCATCCATCCTGATCCATTCCTGACCCATCCATCCTGATCCATCCATCCTGATCCATCCATCCTGACCCATCCATCCTGATCCATTCCTGATCCATCCTGGTCTCTCCCAAAGAGAACCTCAACATCTCTAACTCTGCATCAGTCTACTCCAACCACATGGCTGCTCTCACCACAGCCTTCTACACCCTTCCTTTCCTTCTTGATGACTCTCTATAGTCACACATCACACCTGAAGCTTTCCTCCACCTCGTCCAACCTCGTTCATCTCTTTTCTATCTTCTCTTCTTCCACTCTGCTCCCTTGAATCTCAGTGTTACAACTGAGTTCTTCCTTTCCTCCCCAGATCAAACCTCCACCTCTCTAGATGTTCCTCCACCTGATCACAATGTCATCTGCAAACATCATCATCCTCTGAGATTCCTGTTTAACCTCATGTGTCAGTCTGCCCATCACCATGGAAACAAGAAGGAGCTCAAAGAGGATCCTTGATGCCGTCCCACCTCCACCCTGAACTCCTCTGTCACACTTTCTCGTCATGCCAGATGCTCTCATCCGGTCAGAACATTCTTATGAGAGGATCTCTCCTCATCTGTTTCCATTCTCATCTGTGTAAAATCCAAGCTTTGATCTCTTTCCATTTGGTCCCTTGAACACATGAGATACATGTTTCTTCTTTTCATGACATCAAAGTTCCACATTCAAACTCTTCCTTTCCTTTCTCTTTCTTTCTCTTGCTACCAGCACTTCTTCTTCCTCTTCTTCTTCTCTGTCTTTCACCAACAGTAGTCTATTTCCAGCACTCCCTCCTGTGGTCATTGTTATCCTGAGCCAAAAGGAAAATTCTGGTTCACATGATTTATTTGGGGCTGCACAGTGTTAGCTCTCACCTCACAGCAGGAAGTCTCGGCTCGATTCCTGGCTGGGACTTTCCTTTGTTGTTTACACTTCATACCAGCATTAGAAAGGCAATCAGTAAGGAAAAACAAGCAAACATACAGTATGAGCATACATTGATTTTTTTTTTTTTTAGCTGGTTACACTGGCGTGTCCAACCACAGTCATTCGGGGTTGGTCTCCTGCAGGTTTGTCAGAAACCTCAGCTCCACCAGCTGCTGCATATAATGTGTTCAACCAATGAAAAACGCAGGAGCATATGGAAAAAAAGCTGGAGCATTCCTGGAGCACAAGTACTGACACCCCTGCTGTATCTGCCAAACTTATCCAAACCGTACTTCCTAGAACCAAATGTTTTTTTTTTAATGTAATTTTTTTCAGATGAAATAAACTATTATTGGCAAAAACTAAGAGATCTCATTTTCAGAGGAGACTGGGTTTGTTTCTTTACATGGTTTACCCACAAAAGCTGGCTTTATTTTAATTTTTTGGCAGTAACATGATGCTCTTCTCTTTTCCATCAATATACAGGATTCACACTTGCAGATCCCAGTAGGAGATTCTCTGCTGGAAGAATGAAAATACTCAGCAGGGGAGCCGGGCTAGACTGGAGAGCAATCAGGAAGCAGTATGAGATGCAGAAAGATGCGCTGCAGATGGCTGTGTTTTATGACTTCCCCGTGAGAATAGAAAAAGAAAAGCCACTCACCTTTCTGACTGTAATGCTGCATAAATGCTACACACTGTATTATGATGGAAATTATACATTTCCTCCTTAGTTTTCATCCATGACATTTACCAAGAGACTTTTGGACACAGAAGTCACAAGATTTGTTTATCTAATCTATTTGATTACGTTCGAAAATTGTGTCCATTTTTAGATTTGAAACCTTACGTCACTAGCTTAAGTTCCAGATAACTTTGTTTGTGTTAATGTATAAAAGGTGATAGCACTTTCTAACAAGCAGAGAATCTGTGGACTCCTCTCCATCTTCCCAGCATGCATTTCTTTTCTTTTACTCTGTTGAATTTGAAAACGCTTGAAGAAACGTTTTTTTATTCCATCAGATCTAACAAGTTTCCGCCCACAATCTTGGTGTCAGAAGTGGGATTCCGCGTGTGTTCGTCGGAGCTCAGACCAGAGGGATCAATCGACCTGAATCACACACAAAGATTCCTCCTGGTCTCACCAAATGCCAAAGAGTGACGAAGACTGTGGTCCATGATCTTAAACAACCGTGATGGAATCGTCGGACTTCGGTAGACAGATAGATCGGATAGATCCGGTGAGGAGGATTTGATTCTAAAACATTTCCGCAGTTTTCTTTGCATGGGTTAATTTGGAACATCAATAACATCCGGCTTCTGCCCCTGAAATAAGATAAGTGTTTTCAGAAAAATAAAAAGATTTGCTGAAACCCACAAGAGAGTCCTGTGAGTGTAAGAAAGCTTTGTAAGACCAAGTAGCTCTGAAGCTGTGACCCACGTCATAGGAAGACCAGTAAGGACAGTGGAGAAATCTGGACAATCCACAGTGTTTGATTCTAGGGCTTAAGAGAGCAAACAACAAGAATTTAATCTGGACGCAGAGAACAACCAGAATGCTTAAAATAGAGCATCATGAGGAAAGTTCAGGGGTCAAACGCTCCAACAACAAAATGAAGCGCAGCTGCACCGAATTTGATCCAAGAAAAGAAATCGAGAACTTCTAACTTCTCTGTTAATGTTTTTAAAAAAAATTCTGGTTTCAAAATGTTTTCAGCTCAAACATGGAAATCCTGTGCTTTGCTCTCGCTCGCTTTTTTACAGTTAGATACATAAAGCTGTTTTATTCTCATAAAAAATGAATGACTCATTAAAAACTGTGCTCTTTCGTAACTAAGATCAAAACATTTTGCTCCAAACATTTTTGAGAGTTACTTTGGTAAAATGATTTATTTTAAAAACCATTTGTTTTATTTTTAGGACAAAAACAGCAGAAAAAAAGCAGATAATGTTTAAAATTCTCCAGCAGATTTTGTCTTTATTTGTAGTGTGTAACATTGTTCTATAGTTTGAGATTTATTATAATTTTAAAAAAGGTTTTTTTTTTATTTCAGATTTTTTACATACAGCTAAACAGGAGTTAGGCAAATACAAAATAAATAAATAGAAAACTTTTGTAAAAAGAACTAAACTTCTCACTAAAACGTATGTTCTTCACTGGGTTTCTATCATTTGAGATGGTGAGAGTTAAAGGCTGTACTTAAAGTCTCATTCCAATCTTTTGATCTTATGAAAGATCTTTTTTTTTTTTACAAGATTGTAGCCAAGATAAAAAACCTGTGTCATTTTCAAGGACATAGTTTCTGCAGTGACAGAAATTCATCTCTGAATTGTGAGCGGACTATTGCTGCAGAGCAACCCCGCCCCCCTTTCCTCTCCCCCGTTGCAGAGTGTAGCAGAGCAGGAGGCTTGTAGTCCACCCAGCAGTCTTCTACATCACAAATATGCCTTTTTCTGATCAGCATTTTTTGTCTGCTCCTGATTTGAACAAAGAAATATGGAAAAATGCAATTTTGAAATAATTGCACTAAATTCTATGCCTTAGTTTTATTTTGTTTGAGGTTTTTTTTTATCTAGTCAAGGATTACATCATTGTATTGATGTTGTGTCATGGGGAGTCTCAGGTTCAGGCTGTAGATCAATGATTGTTTAACACCAGGCAGCAGGAAAAAGGTTGAAGTTAAAAAAGAAAAAAATCTTTCACAGAAACTCAGAGGAAAACAGAACCTGCATGAACCACTGAAGGAGTGAAACTGACAGAATGGAAAGTTGCTCTAAAACACAGAACCAGCACATGACCATTGACTGTATATCAGAGCTGGAATGAGTGAGTGTGACATCATCAATAGAAAATGGTTTACTTCTGGCTCCATCAAATAGAAATCAATTCAATTGTATTTTTTTTTACATTTGGAGCCAGGAATTGTCAGTAAGCAGTGATTGGTCCTAATCAGTCTGAGTCATCGTTTCTATGGTGACCACTCTCACCAATCAGGTATGAGTTTGTTGGAAGTCCAAACCAATGAAAGCAGGCGACGCAAAATCCATCAGCCAGTTAGCCCAGTTAGCCCTCTTCATCTCAGAGTTAACCTAGCTGCTTTTATAATTTCTATTCATTTTCTTAACCCGCTGTCGGGGTCATGGTGCTGCTAGAGCCTGGCCCGGGTAGGGAACATCTGGACCGGTCCAGAACCCCAACATACCACACACACCATATCACTGCTGGCTGGTGTTGTGTCAAGATACGTCCCTTCTGCCAGAACGATGCCTGAGCCCGGGGAAACTAATTCTGACCGGGGAAACGTACCTTGACACAACACCGGCGAGCGGACAGCAGAGCGACATCCTGACGTTCTTCTTTTCCTTCATCATTCTCATGTTTCTTTTGTTTTTTCCAGCAGAACTAGATAATCAATAAACATTCTAAAAGTTTGAATTCCATCACAGTTTAATGGATGAGTTGCTCACTCAATGAATCGATGTTCCGGGACTCATGTATGAGCCTGTCATGAGTTTCTAACAGTTTGTTCACAAGAGAAATTCTTACTCAAGATAAAGAAACGTCATGTTCAAAATAGACACGTTAAACGTAAAAACTAAATGATTCATTCATATTTTTTTATGTAAAGTGGTGCACAAAATACGGCTTTGTGTTTATGAATAAAACTTTTTCTTCATGAATGTTTCTTTTTGAAAGCTATCCAGTCCTAACTGTGTATTTAAAAGGTATTGCAGCAGCCAGGTGTGCACACCCTCACTCACACACACCTGTACATCTGTTCAAAGAGTTCTGTCTCAGGATTACGGAATCAAATAGAAGGACTTGAATAACCGGCTCCGTTCCTCTGAACGTGCCACAACTGCACAATAACTGTAGTGAAAAGCCTCTCAGACAGCGATCAGTTCAGACATAAATGCAGTTGAATTGTAATAATGTTGACAACCACATT
Source organism: Oryzias javanicus (assembly GCA_003999625.1). Classification (NCBI taxonomy): domain Eukaryota; kingdom Metazoa; phylum Chordata; class Actinopteri; order Beloniformes; family Adrianichthyidae; genus Oryzias; species Oryzias javanicus. The sequence goes on from CM012444.1 coordinate 1,307,967, forward strand.
TCATATTCTCATTAAATTGTAGCTTTGTCCATTACTTTATTTTATAATGAAATACTTTCAAAACTAATGACACGCCTAACTGCTCCCAGCGTTTGTCCACGTTTCAGCCCGGTCTCTGGAGGTTTTGGTTTTAGTGCTAATTAGCATACTTTCACATTAAAATGAGGCACTGCTCCTGCATTAAACCTGTAAATTGGCATTAGCTTTTAGTGCAGCTTCCTAGAGCGGCTGCTGCTGCTGCTGCTGTCTCGCTTTTGTAGCTTCGCACAAATAAATTTGTGAAAAAGGAAGAAGGCAGAAAAAGCAGACCTGGGGATGAAGCAAGGACAATAAAGGAATGAATGTAATGAGGAACGGGAGAAGGGCCAACCAGGAAAACAGCCACAGAGGAGAAAGTGAGGAGGAGAACAAACTGAGAAGACTAGAGCAGACTGCTTGATAGAAACAATTTGATTCAATTTTCCACTCAATAAAATACAACCATCAGCTCTCCACACACACGCGCTAACACTGCCGCGCTCACACGCAGTGTCTGTCTCTGGAGTGGTCTTTTAATTGAAGCAGGTTACGGTGGTGTCTCAATGAAATTGGAAAACTTAATCAGCTGGAAAACGGTGTGTTTTCTTCCCTCCGGCCTCGCAGCAATCACTCGCTCTCCCCTTCTCTCCGTCAGCCTGATATGAGATGGCTGGAATACTAATTTGTGAGAGTCTGCTCTGTGCATGTAATTGTTCCTCTGGTGGTGTGTGTGTGTGTGTGTGTGTGTGCACGAGCCGTCTGCATGGGTTCAGATGTGCAGCCTCCTTCTTAAAGGAGAAATCAAACCTTAGATTCTGCTCTGACTGACACTCAGACGGTTCACTGTGAGTTTGTCAGTTTTTAATCATTCGTCAGTGTGTTGCGGTGCAGAAAAGAGTCTTTCTAAACGTGCAGTTGTGAAGGTATCTTAGAATAATCTGACCACAAGGTCATTGTGGTCTGATGGGAGAACAGAGGTGGTTAATCTTTCATTAGAATCCTGTCTGAAGGTGTCAGTCACCTGGACAATTATTCTTCCAACCATTTTTGTGATAGAAGAATGTTTGAGAGGTTTATTTATTATACCTCAATGCTGTCTGCCCCCACTGCAAAGAGACCACACCCCCAAACCAACAAGAAAGCAGACTCCAAATCCAGATTGGTCACATCCAGTTAATTTCCTGTGATGTAAACCTGAATATTTTAAGTCAAGGCCCGGGGTCCGGATCCGATCATTTAAGTTTATTGTTATTAATGACCCGATGTCTTTTTATTATTCATAATTATGTTAAAAAGTTTTACAAATTGGCTTTTTGAAAGCTTTTAGGACTATTTTGGCATTTACTAAGATTTTTTAGGCTATTTCAGAGTTTAGCTAATAGTTCAGCTACATGCTAGCTGTTTTGACTGAGCCAAGTTTTAATTCATTTTTTTGTTTGTTTTTTTTAGGCTAATTTAGCATTCAGCTAATATGTTAACTGGCTATCAACTTCAGCATCTTCAGCGTCCAAATTCAGCTTACAACATTCACTCTAGCATTATTGCAGGTAATGCTATATATCTAATTGTTTAAAAGTTACAGTTTAAGATTTAAGATTCGTTAAAGATTTAGTTTTAGAGTTCAATAAATGTTTCTCCTGTTCGTCTCGCTATCTCAGGTGTGTTTTGGATTCTGGCCCCTTGTGTGATTGAGGTTGACACCCCTGTCTCAGATAATCCTCGTGGTGGGGGTTTCTTCATAGACATCATCTAAAAGCAGATTCAGCAATGAACCAGTAGGAGAATCTCTGCTGATCACATGACCTGGAGTTATAAACAAACACTGGTCACATGAATAAAAAAGGAATCAACTGTCCTTACTGTTATGTTATGCAGCATGTGTGAGTCTGGTTACAGTTATGCCAATAAAGTGTCTGGAATCACCTTTCATATGCAGAAGTTCTTGGAATGCAACATTTTATTATTATGTGTATTTAAACAGAAAAATCTTCAGTTTAACCTTTGGTTAAGTCTTTACTGTGTACTGTGTTTGTCTTAATCACCAGATTTATGTCATTAACTGCTGCTGTGAGTCTAAATAGGAACTAGAGATTCTTAAATATATATTTAATTAAAATTATCCTCGAATAGAAAAAAAGACAGCACTGTCGCCCACTTTTGACAGATCTCAACATGTTTGTTTCAAATTTCTCCTATTTTGATGCCATTTTGGATTCTTCACTGTATCAAAACTGAAATCAGAAAAGAAGAGGAAGTTCTTTCTGTAGTTTTGAAGATGTCTGTCACCCAAACAATTATTTCTTTAACATTGTCTCAAAGGTCATATAGATTGAAGTCTAATTATTCACTATTAAAACTATACTGTAAAATTATAAATATCCAAAATAAGGATGAATAATGATTTAATTGTTTGAAAGTATCTCTGTTACCGTTAAAATGAGCTTTACAAAATTTAATTCTGAGCCAATATTGTGTGTTAAAAGGTTAAGAAATTCCAATATGTACATTTTAAAGGTTGGAAAAACCATGGTGATTGTCAGGAACTGATGGATGAAGACAATTCAGGAAACCAGGAAAAAATGGCAGAAAAGTAAACATTTTTCCATCCATTCATATTCAAACCCCACTTAAACTCTTTTGTTGTCATGGGGCTGCTGGAGCCTATCCCAGCTACTGTTAGATGAGGGTGGGAATAACTTCTTGACAGGTCGCCAGTCTGTTAAAGCACAACACAACCACATACAAAAAACCCACACCTATAGGGACAATTTAGAACGATCAATTATCCAACGTAGGATGTTTTTGGACTGTGGAAGGAAACCGGAGTCTCCAGAGAAAAACCCAAACATGAAGGAGGACAATATGAAAACTTCAGACAGAAAGGTCTCTGCTGGGATTTGAACCTGGATCTTTTTAAGGTTGATTGAGAGGGCTAAAGGTTATAAAAATAGGAACAAAGGGAGCAACAAACGTGACAAAGCAGCTTAACTTAAAACCAAACACGCTGAGTATATCAGTAATCATCCACGACAGACTCCGGCGTCCCCATGACCCCTAAAGGGAGATCGTGGGTAAAGAAAATGGATGAATGGAAGGATATATTTGTCAAGATTCTGTGCTTGGGTTTTGTCATCATTTTTTCATGTTCAGTCACCATTTTTGTTTCTCCAGGGGTGTTTATCATGTTTTGGTTTCTTTTTACTAAATGTTTTAAGTTCCTGTCACCAAGCCTTGTTTCCTGTTTGTCGGTCCTCCTCCACCACGTCCTGACCACACAGCAAGAGAATTTTTGCTGCATTCACAGGGTTTTCTGTCACTGCAATCAACACCATTCCATGCCATGCCAAGCCACATCCACCGAACACATTTGTTAGAGGGACTGCCGGGGCCATCCTTCAAGCTTCATGTTCCTCCTGAGAGGGGCCGGGGCCGCTCCTCTTCATGTGTCCTGTCTCTGGGGAGAGTCATCGGGGTCGCTTCCCTTCATGATAGCCCTCACACCCGTCTGGATGCAGGAGCTCTGTTTTCTGGACTTTTGTTTTGGTCGTGAGGGTCCTCATGGATGTTTTTGGGCATCTGGGATCTGCCCTTTTGGGGTGGGGTACTGTCAAGCTTTATCATGCTTTTGTAATATTTTGTTCTGCTCTGTTCAGTCGCCATTTGTTTCTCCATCGGTGTTTGTCATGTTTGGTTACTTTATTAAATGCGTTAAGTTCCTGTTACCAAGCATTTGGGTCCTCCATCACCATTTTCTGACAAAGTTTAAGTAATCAATGAATATTGTTTATTTTATACAGCTGTTAATAATAATACATAGTATACAGCTGGCAGGGGGACAAACACATGTCATGAGAACATCACATGAAGAATCAAGACATAAAGTGAAAAAAGAAAAACAGCACTGTATGAATGAATGAATGAAATGGTTTATTTCAAGCAATCAGGTCATAATACATGAAATAACATCACATAATAAATCACAAGTAGATCTCTTGAAAGGGAGTGGGAGGAAGCGAACTTATATAATCCCACCCCGGCTCGACCATATCATTTCCTTTACATGAATTATCAATATCCGGTTCAGGACTTAATATCAAATATTTATACTCTACAATAATAGATTCAGGTTGTAAAGGATAATTAATATCAGTGATGTAATCAAATTTTACAACATCCACTGAAAAATCATTTCTATTAATTATATTTTCATTAAAACAAGACAATTATTGCAGATTGTTTTCATCCAAGAATGATTATAATAATACAAAAAGTGATAATAAGTTGAAAAGAAATAAAAGATCAAGAATTTGAGCAGAATCAGATCTACATCACAGTTTAGGAACAAGCTTTAGCCATGTAATCGTTCTTTATTGTTTTGACTGAGAGACTGAAGGTCTCATGATAAGAGAATTGTGCTCCAGTTCTGCAGTTAAGAATCAGGTCAATGTTTACATTCAGCGTTTCATGAGTTCACATTTTGCTTGAATTAAAGGTTCATGCGTGATCCCTCAGTTCTCAAAGTCTTTCATGGATTTTATTTCCAGAGGCTTCGTCAGGTCCGGTGGTCCGAGAGGTTTGACAAAGATTCTGGAGTTCTGGATCCACGTACTGTGGATCTGTTTCCTCTGTCGTAGGAGCCTCGCGTGCGACGCCAGATCAGCATGATGTTTGGATAAATGATTATTAAGGTACACAGCTGAACCTTTTAGGTGTTGTTTCATCAGAGCTATCTTGTGCTTTCGATTCACAAACCTGATCTGGATCGCTGGTTTATCCGTGTTCTTTCTCTGAGGAAGCAGATGACAGACCTCGACAGTATTTAGATCCAAGAAAATCCCTTTAGATTAAAAAAAAAACTCCAATCCATCCCAGCTCCATTAGCATCCATGCTAATGTTGGTAGCACCAGGGCATGCCATGTAGTTGAAGTCCCGTGAGAATCATATTATTCATCCGTACCTGTTGATCCACGTCATGCTCTCCAGGAGATCTTGGCGATTATCTCATTGTTTGTTACATGCCTTCTCATGACGGAAATCTTCCACTGGTCGTAGCAGAGGTGATAGCTTAGCTTCCAGCTCCATCAGAGCTGGAGGCTAAGTGGCTTCAATATTTTTCCTCTGTGCCATGTCAAACTCTCCTCATTGCAGTAGCTGTTTTGCTGTAGCTTGAGAATTAAAGTCGCTTGTGGGCAACTTTAAAAGACTTAAAAAGCCGAAGAGTTGAGGAGAGTTGGAGACACGTGTCTGGTGCTCGTGACCTGGAACCGGAACTAAAACAACGCTTACTTTTAGAGTACTGGAATTATTTACTGTTACTGACTAAACAGACCCTTTAAACGACTCATCACACATCACCGGATGTGTGATGAGTCACTCCCAGCTAGTATTCTTTGGAACAGCAAAATTGACATCTGAACGCTTTTAAAGCAATTTTACTGAAAAGGTAACCTAACCAATTGTAACTTTGTCCAATATTTATTTTATAAATATTCTACCTGGTTGTATTCATTTCCTAGTTCATAAATGAGAGTACAAATATCAATAATCCTGTCTGCAGTCAGAACAGCAGATCAGATGTTTCCTTAAATTCCTCTGGATGACATTAAACCAGTCGTGGATTATTTCTCTCTGACAACTCGGTTAAAGTTAGACAAAGGTTACAAGAACTTCATTGAATGCTGCTTGTTTGATTATGAAGGCAATTAGGATTTTATTCTTTTAATCTGTGTTAATGCTAACACTAGCATTAGCTTTGTCTATGAGACTGGAGCTGCAGAAGATCTTTTCTCACCAGTTAAAAAAATGTTCTCCTGCTGTCAGTGAGCTGCTGTTAGCTCAGCCGAGGTTCTAACATCACTCCTCTTTGTTTCTGTTCATAACTGTGTCTGATCTGCAGGAAAATAAAGATAAAAAATGATCAAATTAATTGAAACTGTTGCCAAAACTGTTAGTGACAATTTCCAAATGTGTTCACCCAGAGCTTTTTTTTTTTTTTTACTTGACTGCTCTCATTTTGAAAGCTGGCTCAATAACTGCTCTGAACATTTTCACTGAATTAAAACCATTCCTGTTTTTACTATTATCCCCTAAAATATCCCGCAGAACAACAAGTAGATTTATCCTGGGAAGCAATTAAAATGTGTTCGGGCAATGCAGAGATGTGTGTCTTTGCTGAAGGTATTAAATGTGGCCAACATGAATTTGTATCAGCTTTTGAAAGGTCAATATTTTCAATAAAACCTCAAATATTGAAGGATTATCCAAGTTTGTATTTAGATTTGTGAATAAACTAAGACAGGAAAGGAAAATACAGTTCAGCAGGACATTCAGAAAATGAATATTGTACATTTCTCCATTGAAATTGATAAGGTTATCTTTTATTATTCATGTAAAATGTTGTCAAACAGCGTCCAGCTTTGCTGTTCTAAGGCTGGTTTATACGTCATAATTGTTCTCGTCGCATCCACAATCTTGCGGTCTGATTGATTGATTGCGACTCTATTGCGATGTATTTCTGACTGGTGTTCATACTTTTCAAGCCACGCGATCGTGTCCAGCGTTTATTTTTAACATGATCAGCATCCCGCTCAGACAAATGCAGCATCTGCAAGCGTGCAGGAGCATGAAAGGCAGAGGAGAAGGGGATGAGTTTGAGTTTGAATACAAAGACGACAAAATGAAATAAAAAGGATTGAACTGCATTCTTTGCTGCAAGATATGAGAAAGATTACATATTTTTTCCAGCAACTTGCTCTATTTTCCATCCAGTTGTCCACTCTCTGTGTGTGAAGTTCAGTATTTTCTAACTTCTTCAGTAAGTCTTCATTGTTTTTAGTGTTAAAAAATATTTCTGTACAGAATTTTCTGTCGTGAACTCTAATAGCTGAAATAAATTTAAGTTGAATGATGGGATTTCCATGCGATTGCACTTAAGGTGGAGCATTTGAGTGGCGGGTGACGTCACCAGCAGGGGTAGCGTTCTGATGCCACGCCAGCAATTACGAATTGTGTGGAATTACGAGCCAGCCTTCAAAACGAACGCCGGAACTTTCACTTTGTTGGCCCTGTCACCATTTTGTGTGACGTCACCGGGGAAAGGGGCTATTTAACTAAAGAAAAAGTTAACGTTCATTTTATATAAAACAAACCCTTTTTATTATTCATAATTATGTTAAAAAGTTAAAGTTTTTTAAATTGTTATTCTGCTACCTTCTTAGATTATTTTGCCATTTACTAGCATTTTTTAGGCTAGCTACATGCTAGCTGTTTTGGCTAATTTAGGGTTTTTTCAGTTATATTTTTCAATTCTGAAGTTTAGCATTTTTTTCAGCTACATGCTAGCTGTTTTGGTAAACCTAAGTTTCTTTTAGTTGTTTGGGCTAATGTGGCATTCAGCTAATATTTTAGCTGTCTATCTGCTTTATTGTTTTCATCTATCAATATCAGCATCTTCAGTGGTCAAATTCAGCTACAGCATTCACACTAGCATTACTGCAGGTAATGCTATATATCTAGATGATAATTATGTTAAAAAGTTAGAGTTTTAAAGTTTTAAAAATGTAGTTTTATCGTGTTCAATAAATGTTTATCCTGTTCCTCCCGCGTCCTAAGGTGTGTTTTGGATTTTGGCCCCTCATGCGGTTGAGTTTAACACCCCTGGTGTTGGAGCAGCACCGGTGAGTCTGATCAGATGCAGCAGTACAGCTTTTCTTCAGCTTTTCTTCAGTGCTATCTGTATGAAACCCTGAGAGAACTGCTGTGGTTTTACAAAGAAGGAAGATGCTGTTCAGTTTGTAGACTTCTCGCTGTTACCTAACAGCCGGGATCAGGAGAGCAGTCCAGCACGTCCACTGCTCATGTGGGAGCGACGACCTTGAGCAGCTGAACATGTCACAGGGTGGACAGACAGACAGTTGAATGTAAACCTGTTTCATTTAGCGTGAGGGTGGAGACAGACTGTCACCCCCAGGCCTTAAAGAGGATGACTGATCGTCCGGTCTCTGGAAGCTTTGCTGTCCATGCAACATTACTCCACCCAATTGAGCATCACTTTATATTAATATGGCCATCAGTCTGGTTAGAAAAACGCAGGCGAACAACAGCAGGAAGAAACAAGGTTTAGTCCAAGTTTTACAAGGACAGAAAGGAGGAAACGTTAGAAAGTGAGCAGCAGTTCTCAGGTCCAAGGAGAACAGATGGAGGATCCTGCTCGTCACATCAACTGCACTTCAGTCTGCTTATCAGAAGATTTTACACTGATAATTATTATTTATCCATTTTTGCTACAGGTTCTTTCTGTATTTGATAGTGTTTTGATGTTGAATATGTTCACAGTGTTCCTCGCTACCTCATAGTTCATCTTTCACTAGGGCTGGGTTGATAAAATCGATTTAAATTGATCTAAGCTTAATAGACCAATAATTGATCCATTAAAACAGAAATTGATTTAGCACATAACAGCTAAAGTCAGCTAGCTTCATGCTAACGTTTAATTCCCCATAGCACAGCTAATGCTAACGCTTGGTCAACCTAAACATTACTGAGTAAATGAACATCTTTATAAAATCACAGGCATGAATTTTCTAAACTTTCTAAAGAAACATTTGTTTAAAAGTGACATTTGTAGTCTAAAACACAGTGTTTTGGTCATTCTTTCTTCTTCTTCTGGATTAAGGTGTAATACCACCTAGTGGCCAAACTGAAACGCCCTCCAGGAGAAGCAGAACAATGTTTACAATGTTAATTTCACTGATACATTTTACAGTATGTGAACTGGATCAGATTAATGTGAATATCTTCAAAGCATATACACATTATTCATGTATTTCTGAACTAATGTGTCTGATTGTGTAAACTGTGTAAACTCAAAACTGAATTGAATCAAATTATATTGAGTGGATTGAAAGAATAAAACAAATCATAAATCAATCAAATCCATTTTGGAAATTATTGTCATACCCAGCTCCACCTTTTTACTGTTTCACAGATTTTTTTCAGTGTAATTTTGCTTTTTTTATTTTTCAGTGCTCTGTTATCTGTGTTCTGATTGGGTGTCGATATTGTCAATCAATCTGCTCCATGCTGCATCTCATGCCCAGAGTGCACTCAGTTTAGGGCTTCTAAATCTACATAAATCTCAGATCAAAAATTTGTTTCCATTCTATAATCCTAGACTTATTTTAAAATAAAGGTTTGAACTTTCAGAGTTTTAGCAAGAGAAAAAAGTGAGAATATGTTTATGTCTGTTTGAGAAAAGTGTAGAAAATGTCTATTAAGGATCTTAAAACCATCTGTAATCCCACTTAGCAGATGTCACCTATCATTTTTAGAACATAACCTCCGCAATGAACAAGAGAAGACAGCATTATACCGACTAAAACATAATATTTAGCTTCTTCTGTAATGTTGAGGACCTGTTCAGGATGCAGCCTGCCTCTCTTCAGCAGCATCTGGGTTGGCTCCAGGAGCCCTGTGACCCCGTAAGGGATTTAGTGAGTTGTGATGGATGATAGATGTAATCTAGTGTGTTTAGCTTGCAAAGCCACCTTAAACCAGTCTTAAAAGTCCTGTTTAAACTATATTTTTTCTCTTGTAAAATTGTTACCTGTAATTATTATGATTATGCAGTTTTAGCCAAAAATGAACAAAACCTGTGTTGTTTTTAAACAATCCATTGGTTTCTCAGAGCAGAAAATAATGAAAGCTAACATCCAAATGCTCTTTCATTGATTTCCAAGCCTTTCCAAGTGCGGTCAAACGAGCCGCCGTTCACATTTCCGTGGTCACATCAAGAAGCTCCGTGGAGTCTGTTGGAGATTTTCCAGCGTTCTCAGGACTGCTACCGTAAGTATTGGATGAAAGTCAAACCAAAAATCCAGTGACGGCTGATTGGAGCACAGAAATGTGAACGGCGGCTGATTTGACTGCAGTCAATGTGAAGGTAGCATGTTCTCTTCTCCAGAAGCTGAACTAGACACGCTAGCCGGACCAGATGAGGGTTTAGTGCATGTGCAGCAGAAAGGAGATGATTGATGAAAAACAGAGTGTGTCCAAGACTGTTGGATTGATTTAAAAGGAGAAATACTTTGAAATGGAAAAACTAAATGATTTCTGATTACATTTGTTCTCTTTCAGAAGATAAATGACACACAGACATGATAAAAACTCTAACAACAAGATTTACATCAGAGAGAGACTTTAAAAAAAAGTCAAGATTGCTGCTCCAATGGTTTGAGAACCTACTCTCTGGCAGAAGGGAGGTCCAAACCCAGAACTTGGATTGATCCTGGTTGATCCTGTTTGGTAACATAGATTTGGCTTAACTTGAGAACGAAAAGAAGAAGAAACTTCATGTTACCAGACGTTTGCAGTAGAGCAGACAGAGCCACAAATACATGAGCTTGATCATAGGGGGTGAGAGGACAGGTAAAGGTAAGACTGAAAAGAGGACCTCAGCAATTTATTTATGTTATTTCATTGCTGCCATTGATAACTGTGTTTTATCAACGTAGTTGTGGCTGAGCTGGTTGTGTTTTCAGTCTGTAAAGTGTGTGTGTAAATGTGCGTTAGCTCTGGGTTACTCATTGGCATCATCGTTTTGTGGGCTGGTTGTGTCATTTTTGCATTAAAGAGATTCCATCACAATGATGCACACACACACACACACACACACCCACACCCACACACACGGTTTGTTTCCACTTGACGAGTTAATATCTACGCAGAAAAGGAGTGCCTCAGGGCAGTGGGGCTTTCACTGCTCTGGTAAGCATGGACGCATGCACCCATGCGGGGTGTTTGCTCACATGCATATTTATGAGGTTTTTGGACAAACCTTGCTCTTTGTGTTGCTCACATGTCCATGCTTACATGCACAGACACACACAGAACAAGCCGTGTGAGTGAACTCAAGCTGGAAGAAGTGATGAAGATCCAACTTTAGACCTCATTAACCGACGGCAGCCCTGGAGTCAGAACGAGGGAGGATCGGAGAGAGATCTGGACAGACATGAAAGTCATGGAACAAACACAAGAAACTTAACCACAATCTCTAGATTCACATCATTTATGAACTTCATAACCTTGGTCATCTCAAAGTTCTACAAAAAAGCAAAAAGTTCTAATAACTGGAACATGTGTTATAGGACAAACTATGAGTTAGCCACTGCAGCAGTCATGGACCATGAAGCAGACCGGATAAAGAGATCTGTTACTAACAACAACAAGAAAAATATGAGGAAGATGGACTTCCTCAAAATCACTCTCTCCAATCTTTTGGGTCAAAAAAACTTCACGAGTAACTGAAACAAAGAAAAGCTTCTGCTTTGGAGTCAGAACTGCAAGAATGTTTCATTTCTGATGTTTTTATTCAGATCAGTCCAACTCAGTCGTTCCCCTAAAACTAGTCCCACCACCATTTTCCCGACTATGTCAAAGGTCAACACATTCTCACTCCGAAGTTGTCACATATTGATGTTTGGTTAAGGGCCCATTCCGCATCACTTTTTGACATTTGAGGTGTCCCTTACTTGTTGTTTTTGATGTGTTGGTTGTTTGTAAAACCAAGGGTGTGCAACCCTCGAGACATGGAACTAAATGTGGTACCAGATGTGGACTGGTCCTTGTAATGCATCCAGTACCAATTCCCTAACCCAGTACCAATTCCCTAACCCAGTACCAATACCCTAACCGCGTAACGATACCCTAACCCAGTACCAATTCCCTAACCCAGTACCAATTCCCTAACCCAACAGTATCTTAACCCAGTACCAATTCCCTAACCCAACAGTATCTTAACCCAGTACCAATTCCCTAACCCAACAGTATTTTAACCCAGTACCAATTCCCTAACCCAGTACCAATACCCTAACCCAACTGTATCTTAACCTAGTACCAATACCCCTAACCCAGTACCAATTCCCTAACCCAACAGTATCTTAACCCAGTACCAATTCCCTAACCCAGTACCGATACCCTAACCCAGTATCAATACCCTAACCCAGTACCAATTCCCTAACCCAGTACCAATTTCCTAACCCAGCTGTATCTTAACCTAGTATCAATACCCTAACCCAGTACCGACACCCTAACCGACCAGTATCCTAACCCAGTACCGTTTCGGGTCCGGTACCGGATCTGGTGCCGCATCCAGTGCTGGGCTAGGATACCGGGTTTGGTTACACACTGTAAAAACTAAACATTGTATCAATTAACAAAAGCTGTTATTTGTTACATTAAAAATATTAGTTTTTATGAAGTTATTGACGACAGGACACAATTGTAAGATATTCGGTGTTCTGCATCTAAAATGAAATGTTCTTTTGTTGATCACTGCTAGCTCTGTAGAAAAATTGAGTGTTGGGTGTTAGCCTGGGGGCGGAGCTTTCAGAGCAGACTCTTCCTGTATGACAGGACATAATTTAATCACTAAAGTTTTCATCTGACACTTTTTCATGGGAATTCTTATAGGACCTTTTAGTGGTGCACAGATTAAAAGTTTACCTAACTATACCCTTCCTTTGTTTGTATTACTTTTTGCTTTTTGTTAAGTGTTTTATTCACTTCCTGGTTTTCAGTGGACCCCATTATGATTTAGTTGACTTAGACAGGCCTATTGTAAATTCAATGTAATACTTCTGTTTGAATTGTTTGTTTGAATATTATTGTTGGTTTGTGAGTCTTTATTTCTACATTTTGCTGTATGAGAAATGTTTTGCCTTTATTTGTTTATGTAAGAAGTTATTTCTGTTAAAAATGTATTTATTTGATTGCTAATTGGGTTGGCCTGGCAAACCCCTAGCTCCATTGGTGGTGGGGGTGTTGTTGTTCTTGCCAGGCATGTTGTAAATTGGTTTATGTGAGCTAAAAGACAAAGAAAGATGAATAAAAAGTCTGGTGTGGACAGCAGTTTGATACACCTTACGTCCTGGAAGGGGCGGTACACGTCATGCTGATGTCAGCACGTTTCCATCCGCTCGTTTCCATGGGTATAGGAGGGGCTGCTGACAGACAGTGCAAGTTTTTAGAGGATTACTCTTAAATGCATGAACATATCAAAATACCGCTTTGGGGTTCTTTATAGAAAGGAATGGACCCTTTAATTCATTTAAAACCTCAAAAAGTAGAATTTCATGGTATGTCTCCTTTAATTATATTTTATAAAGGTTATGCAAAAAAACTGCATAATTTGTAGATTTGCATTGTAAAGAGACAGTGTAAAATTAGGCATAAAAAGGCTGTTTGTGGGGTTAAGGTTAAGAATAGTAAATACTTGTATAATGCTTTCCTACCTTCCTCAAAGGTCCAAAGTGCTTCCCCAAAAATCAACCAGCGATAGTGCTCTAGGGTTGAGGGTGTGAAACCCAAATACGGATCTGCCGTTGGTTCACAAACCCAGAAGAATTCTGAGATCCCTGAAATTGTAAACGGTGCATACTTACATAGCACTTTACTACCTTCTTAGACGGTCCAAAGGACTGTAGAGTCACAGTCGCATTCACGCTGTAAAGGCAGCTCCGCTGTCGAACACTGGTGCTAACCCATAACCAGGAGAAATGTGAGGTTCAGTGTTTGGCCAAAGGACACTTCAACACATGGACAGAAGAGAGTCATGCATGTGACCTTCTGGTCAGAGGTTGACCGCTCTACCTCTACACCACAGCCACCCCACACAACAGAAAAGAAAACCAGCTGGTAGAACCTCAGCGAGATCCAAACAGAATCCCGACGGTTCCAGCTGCTCCACAGATGGAAGTAGATTCCTGGTGAGTTTGGTTTATGTTTATGTCTAAACTTACATCATTTCTGGGGCCTTTCTTTGAAGTGTCTCCCCCTGCTGGCTCACCTGAATGAAATACAGACCCAGCAGGAGATGAGTGCAGAAAGAAGTTTGGAGGCCTTGAGAGGGAAGACAAACCACAAAGCCAGACAAGAGCGGGAAGGAATCGTGCCACGTAGCAGCCATATTTCCCTCAGTATAGTGATCATCTCTTTGTCTAAACAAGACTCCTCTGAACGTACGAGATAAAGTCAACAAAAGCTTTCTTTAAGTTAGCAAAAGAGTAAGTAGCAGGTGTGTGCTCAGAGCTGTGACAACAGAAGGATGATCTCTATTGTGAGAAGTGTGTTGTTATGTAGGTGGGCAGGAAATGGAACAGACACTTTCAAATGCCTCATTGTCTTCACTGACAGACTGTTCTCCTCGTCGTTCCTCTGTCTGCCACTGTCCTGTTCCATTTTCCTTCCACTGACAGACTGATATTACCTTTTGGAGCTGAGCACAGAAGACATCAGGGGAGTGAGGAAGACAAACAGAGTTAGGTATGAACCTAAGGCGGTGTCTGAACGCCACACAAAAGGTTCAAGAACAGGAGGCAAACAGTGAGAGACGCTCAGAGATAAATCCTGGTGATACGAGTGTCTCTGAGCAGCATAATGAAGTTTAAGATGTCTGGAGTCAGGAGACATCATAGACTTCATCTGGAAGCTCTTCCGGGGCAGTTTTGTCTCCTCCTAAAGCTGGGATGTATAGTTTATATTGCAAAATTAAATCAACAAACACCAGTATTGTCATTGTTCATGTGTAACAATATTTTATATATATCTATGTATACTTAAGGAACTCACATTTTGAGAGATGCTAGATTCTTTTTATATTTTTGCTTTTGTTCTTGTCAAAAAATAGACATAAATTATATTTCATAATTCATATTCTTCTTGAAAAAAATAAGGTCATGAATGCAAATCCAAATTTCTTAAAGCCTACAATAAGACTGTGGGTCCTACAAGGTTTTGATCAGTAGAAAACAAGCCCAAATGGGTCTTTTACTGTGAAAGGCTGCCGGCCCGTCTTAGACCAACAGTCCCACTTGGACAACATTGACCGTCTGAGCCAGAACCAGACTCAATACGGTCTTCCAGGAGTCTATCCGATTGGAAAGTAGACACAGGGAGGTAAACCTGCTTTCTGATCATTTTCAGTTTGGAGAAAGTGGAGGTATAAGACCTTTGATGCGCTGTAGATGAGAGGAGTAGAGTCTTGAACTGGTCTGATGTTGGACTTTTAACTCCTTCCTCAGATCCTCTATTAAATCGAGTTCCAGAGACTAGCTGGACCAATCCAGAACCTTGAAATGCTTTTGTGTTTGGAAACATTTCAATTTTCATGGACAATTTCATCTTCAGTGTTCTTGCTGATGAAAGAAGGTTTTCAATCAAAGCCTCACTAAACATTGCAAAAAAAAAAAAAAAAAAAAAAAAAACAGACCCAAACCATGATGTCTCTGCTCCCGTGTTTTATAGTATGTATGTTGTTTTTGTGACTTAACGTCCGCTTTCTTCTCCCTTCAAACAACATGAGTGGCGTTTATACCAAAGTGTGTCATGACTTACTTCCAGTCCTCCTCTGGATAAACCGGAGAACTTTAGATGGATCTGGATATATGCTGGTTTAAGAAGGATGACCTCTAGAGAACTGGTGGTTTAGTGTGTTACTGATAGTAGCCTATAATACTTTGCTCCCAGCTCTGTGCAGTTCATGGACTGGGCATTTTTACTCATTGTACTTGTGATTATTTTGACCCCACTGGTGAGGTCTTGCGAGGAGCCCCAGATGGAAGGAGACCATCCGTGGTCTCGTGTGTCTTCTGTTTCCTCATATTTGCTCCAACAGTTGATTTTTCCACACCAATCTGCTTACCTATTTCTGATTCGGTCTTCCCAGCCTAAAGGAGGTCTACAATTCTGTTTCTGGTGTCTTTTGACAGCTCTTTGGTCTGGCCATAGTGGAGTTTGGAGTGCAACTGTTTAAAGGTGTCAACAGGTGTCTTTTATACAGGTGACATTAAGACAGGTAACAAGAGGAAGGCAGGACGTAACAGCCATAAATCTGTCATGTCTGAAGGTGATCAGATACTTATTTTACAGAGGAATTTAACAATTATTTAATTTTAAATTTGTCAGTGGGATTTCCTGTACACCCACCCCCCACCCGGTCTCTCATAGTTGAAGATAATGAACATTTCAGGCCTCTGTCAACTTATTACGTCAGAAAACTCTAAATTGATGGTTGACTAAAAGCTTGTTTTGCTTCACAGTAAACTCAATTTTCAAAACATTGATTCTTTAAGTACAATTTAAGGATCTTTCTGTTGGTTCACACTAACACTACCACATACTCCTGGCCCCGAGACTTGAAAGCCTGTCTGTTATTCCGGCCACCTGAGTGTGTTTTTGAAGAAAGCCAGAGAAGATCAGAGAAGCCAGAGCTGTCAGTTTATGGGCATCATGACAGTTTTATAGTGACAGGATGTGGAAGTCAAACAGGACACAACTAAGCCAATGAAGCCACAAAAAGCCCCATTAGAGGAGACAATAAAAGAGAAAAGGGTGACAAGGCTGTTTGTCCTTCAGTGGTGATGGTATCTGGTCTGGTCTGATCCTGTGTGACGTTAAGACAGACGAGGAAAGCATGAAAAGAACAGAAGAGAAGAGAAAAGGAGAGACTGAAGATGTCCATGAGACTTTAACATGGGAAGAATTACAGAGGAAAGGGAGGAACTTAAAATAATGTTTTTACTTCAGCTATCAACTTTTCTAAATTCACTCAGGTTGACCCTTTAACTAGACAAAAAAAAAAAAACACCAAAAAAGTTTTTTTTTTTTCTGCTGCTTCATGCATTAGTACGGAGACCCTAAAGGGACATCAAAGTAAAAAAATAAAAATTAAAAATGAAAATTAAAGTTAAAAAAAAAAAAGTTTTTTCTTAAAAATACTTCTTAAAAAGTGAAGTAAAAAAAAGTTCTGGTTACTAACTAGAACTTTTTTTCCTAAAAATTAAAGGTGTAAAAAAATATGGTTAGCAACTGGTGGACTCCAGATAGTAACTTTTATTTTTTAAATTGAATTAATAAAAAATGTTCTGTTCTGTTGATGCAGACTAGTTACTATCTGGTGCACATCTGTAACTAACTTGAATTATTTTTTTTACATTTCAATTAAAAAGAAAAAAAACTCTAAGTTAATTGTTTTTTTCAGTTTCCCTTTAGAGGCTCCGTACCTCGTGGAGTAATACACACAATCAATATTTTCTGAAACGTGTTTTCTAAATGTCTCCCACTGTTTGGTTGAGCAGGTAGTGAAAGCTTTAACTTTGGTCATCAGTTTGATCAAAAAGAGAAGTTTAAAATGAGACGTCTGCCTCCAGAACGGAAGCAGAGAATGTTTACGTTGGTGTGGATTCTCTTCAGCTCTCAGGCTTTATAAACTCGTCTCCATTCTAGTTTACGAAATATTGGGCTGAGCTCTTTTCACAAAATACAGAATTTCTACAAAGGTTTGTTTGGAAATATGTAATTCCTTTCTGTTTATTAGAGGAAGAAACAAAGACAGACCCGTTTTCATTAGAACTCGGCAACAAAAACGACTAAAGTATTTAAACAACACAGTAATGACTCATTTCTCTGTGTCTTTTGGAGACAGAAGTATCCTCCTGGTTTGTGCCACTCCGGTTAAAAATTACATAATTGTCATCATAGTCTTGGTAGAACAGAAGACCAAAGCTGGTGAAAAACAAGGTAGAAGGTTTTATAGTTCTGAGACATTTCTAGTGAGGTAATTATCTTGCATTAATATAGAAATGTAGCAGAATGGATACTTTGATGCCACAAAATAATTGAAAAAATATTGAACCAAGTACAGAACCTTGTGGTACACCATGAAGAATTCTGCTTTGTGTGAAGTACTCATTTAAATAACATTAAAACTACATCATTACTGTTCTTGTGATACCATTGACATGGTCCAGTTTCAACAATGAAAATATTGATCAATTATATCAATATTGTTATGTTACCCTCAACAGAGCTGTTTAAGTGCTATAATGTGCTCTAAATCCTGTAGAGACAGGAGTATCGACACAAAAGCCTCAACATTTAGAAACCTGTACAACACCAATTTTGGTTTTAACTACTATATTAAATAATTGATTTTGTGTCATTTCTATGTGAGCTACTCCAGTGTTTTGTGCCAAAACAGCCCACAACACATCAACCTGCTCCATCAGTCACATGACCAGACAGGCTGCAAGTTGGTCGCATTGACTGTATATAGACAACTGGACTGAGTGAGTGTGACATCACCCACCAAAAATGGCTTACTTCCGGCTCCAGCTAAATGAAGTCAATTCAGTTGCTATTTTTTGGGGGTATGGATGACGCCAAGTTGGAGCCAGATGACAGTGATTGGTCCAGTCAACGTTTCCACGGCAACTACTGTTGCCAATCAAGAGTGATCTAGTTTGACGTCCACATCCCTTCCACTCAAAGCGGAATCGGGAGAATCTGTCAATCAAACTCTCGAAGTGGGGCCTCCAGTTAACACGCGTGTTTACTGAAGCATTCGATTGGTCAGTTTTGAACTTGAGATTAAAAAAAAGCATTTTTTTAAAATCTGAGGATTATCAAGAACGTGTTAAGAAAATGTATCAGATCAAGAAGAGTTATTCTGACCAATAGAATGACAGAAGAACAGCTGTTTGTCACTTAGTCCAGTTCTCATGTGCTGTCAATGGTTGTTTGTGATTTATGAGTGATTTCACTCATAAGATATTACCAGAAATCAGTAAAAAATATTTTTATGCAGAAAGTCATTAATATTCTATTGAATCTTAAAATGTTGGTAACGCCCATCTCTAAAATCCAGACTGGAACTACAAAAGAAGCTGATTTTATCTTTTCAATGGTTCATGTCTTTGTTATTCTGGTAAATTTTGATCTTTAAGTGATGATTGAGTTTCATTTTTTGCAGATTCTCAGCCTCAGCTCATCTTATGGGAGCTTTGCTTTGGCTGAACCATAATCCTCTTTTTGGAAGATGCTTCTTTTCTTTTCTTTTCAGAAATTCGTTAAGCTTCAGATTACCCAAAAATGATGACTAAGAAATTTTATTTAGCATGCTCTGATCAGGAACAGAAGGGGGATAAAAGCATCAGAGAACTTTGGGTAAAACAGACAAACACCGGTTTAGTTTAGACAAACCCCATAACGTTTTGGTTTTGCGAGACTTCACAATCATAATCCTGGAGAACAAATCCTATTCATAACTAATAGACTTGGTTACATTCATAGTCCCTCTCCTCTCAGCCTGTCTTCCCTCCGCTGCTCTGTCATTGGTTTTGTCGTGTCATGCTTATTACTCAGACAAGAGATGAGCTGCTTCTTAGCCATTATGACTAAACTCAGATTGATGCTCCCATTAATTAAGCAGGATTTTCTTTTATTTCCAAAAAGGCCCATCTCCCTGCACAGGCGGCCTGGCAATTACAATGTGTCCTCTAATAGATGGCTTTCCTCCTGCACTGCTGATGGGATGGATGTGGAATTAGAGACTCGAGAAACAAAGCGCAGAGAGGAAAAAGTGAAAGGTCGAAGAAAACTCCAGAGGTCACACGAGGGGTTTCTGCAACAGGAACCTTCAGGGAGCAAATCCTTCTTTATTGAATGACTCGATTCTGTGTTCAGTCTGTTGATGACAGAGGCACAACTTCCTGTCAAACCACTTTTTCACTTTTCATTGTCAGACTTTAAGTTCATTCAACTTGTCACTATAATAAAGTTGTATTTTAGCATAGGAGAGGAAAGTCCATCTAAAGTTCTGTCTTATTCCATCTTATCTCAGCCCGTCTCCATTATCCTCCCTATCCAACTCAAACGAGTTTGTTTGGGAATCAGTCATCAATCATATGATGTAATAATTAATCTATGCTTTATAAATATCAAATTATAATTTATTTTATACATAATTATCCAAATATGTGTTTAAATGAAAAAATAAAATTAAAACATAGAAATTAAAAAAAATAGATAGAAAGACTCCTCAGCTGAAAAAAATCTCTTAAAACCAAATTAAAGGTAAATAAAAACAACTTAATTTAATGTTTTTTTTAAGTTAATTTCCATGTGTTACCATATATATTTTACATTTATTTTGAATGTTAAATATATAATATTTTATAAAGTAAAAGCTTTACTTGGTGAAACCACATTAAATGGATTCATCTTTTTTTACTTTTTTTCCGTAAAAAACATTTATTTTCCGCTGTTTTATTTTACATTTTTTCTGACACTTTTTGTTCTTTGCTGCATTAAATAATGAAAACTTTGTTTGAACTATTTATTAATTTTTTACAAGAATTTTTTTTATTTCTGATTATTAATTATTCTAAAAATATTTAAAGAAATTATTATTATTATTATTAGATAACGTTTATAATTATTTAAAATAATAATAATAAAAATTATAATTACAAAAATAAATGCATGAAATGATATTTTATTTAAAAAATTATGGTTGATCAATTATAATTTTAAAAATATTTAAAAACAACAAAAAATAATAATTTTAAGAATAAATTGCAAAAGTTTTTGATTGTACTTTAGAAACAAATTTGAATCATTTTAATGTAAATATTAGACAGTTTGGAAACACATAAACAAAAAGCTTCTTAAAATTGAAATATATTTTTTCTTAATAAAAAAGGAATACAATAAATTATGAAATTCACAATTTGATTCTTGTTTCTATCATTAAATTAAAAATATACTAAAAACAATTCGGTAAAAAAAATCCATTAATTATTTATTTTTTTTATTTATGTTTTTTAAAAATCAGCAATATTCATTAAAATTATGTTTAAAATGATAATAATAAAGTTTTAATAAAGTAATAGCCCACATGGTTCATAAAAGACAGAGAAATCTGAGGAGGAATAACTGAAAACTGAGTGTGACCACTTGGAGGCGCTCTGACATTACACATTAACTAACAGCTTGCACACACACGCACACACGGATGCATGCATGGCTGTGTTTTGTCCAGCTCTTTGTTTCCCTGCAGGAGCAGCTCTGGTCGACGCCTCAGATTTGTCCATCTGATCGATGTGACGTCTGATTTATGGGAACAGAAAACAGAAACTCTGAGAGTTTGGGTCCAAGACAAACATTTCACAGAATCCAGAGGGGAGACGAGGAGCTGGCTGGTTTTTGGCATGTTTGAACGTCCTTCTGTAATCTAATCATCGATGTTCTGTGTCCTTCACTGCCCAGAAGAACCCCTACTCCTGTTGGTTGGTTTGTTTGTGCATGCATTCATGTGCACTGATGAAAAACACTGATGATCAAATTAGGAAAACAGTTCTTTTTCATTTCTGGATCAATAATGAGATTCCTAAAATCTCATGATTGAGAATGTGCTTTTTGTTTGTAATAACAAGAGTTTCCAGGATTGATGGTGGCACCTTCCTGTGCAGAATCATGCTGGAGCTCAGAATCTGCAGCATCTTTCCACAGATGAGCGTCTGCTGAGATGAGCACAGCTGTTTACTGTTACCTCTCTCAAACGCTCGTGTTCCTCCGTCATTTTCTCTCCCCGTTAGCTTCTGGGCACAGATTGGAGGACTTCCATGCATGTGGGACGGCGGCTGCATGGACAACTGCATTCCTTAATGATGCATCCTCTGAATTGAATTGAGCCTGCACATGTCTCAGATAACCAAAGGTGCATTTAAGCTAACCAGCAGTGATCCGTTTGCGTGCACAGATTTTCATATTTACCTTGCCAGAGCCGGTGATTGACTGTGTCCTTCCTGATCTGCAGCTTGAGAATGTAAGGCAGCCCATGATTTACAGCAGTAAACACAATGAAACCGGAGGTAAAATGAGTCTACAGGAGTTTCATCAAGTCAGAGTCAAACACCTGTCTCACCTGTCTGAAGATTGGAAGTTCTGGATGTTACCAGGCTCATAGTTAAAATGTTGTTCAGGTACATTGTCTTGGTATTGTCTGATTGTGTTAATCACTCAGTCATCAATGACCAGATCTAACATCTTGTGTTTTGTATAGAGCAGGGGTCCACAAACGTTTCCTTGTGAGGACCACGTAGCTGTTTTCTTCTCTGACGTGGGGCTGGGGTCGGTTTAGAGGCTAACAGAAAAAGTGTAACAATCTCAGGCTAAACGTAAAAATTTACAGTTTTCCAGAGAGCCAAGCATAGCCAATTTCTAAATAATTCATTTCTTTATTCTTCATAGAAAAAATAATACATACACAATACACAGCAATACAATATATAGCATTACCTGTGAAAATGCTAGTGTGAATGCTGTCAGCTGAATGTGGTCACTGAAGATGCTAGTGCTCATAGCTGAAGATACTGAAATTGATTGCTGAAAACACTGAAGCTAATAGCTAACTAAATTATTAGTGAATTGCCAAATTTGTCTAAAAAACTGGATAAAAAACCAACATATAGCATGTAGCTGAAATATTAGCTAAACATCAAATATTAGCAAAAAAAAAAAACTCGTAAAACGTCAAATTTAGCTAAAATGTTAGCTAAACGCTAAATTTGCCAAAAAAAAATGGTAAAATGTGTAATTTAGCCAAAATAGCTAGCATAAAGACAAAATATTAGCCAAGCTCCAAATTAGCTTCAAAAACTGGAAAAATCCTAAATTAGCCTGAACAGCTAGCATGTAGCTGGATTATTAGTTTAAATCCAAATAATTGGAAAAGTTTTAAAAAATCCTAAAGTTGCCAAAACATCTAGCAAATAGCTCAAATAAAGCTGAAATATTAGCTAAATGCCAAATATTAGCAAAAAAAAAAAAAAAAAAAAAACTGGAAAAATGTAAAATTTAACACCAAAACAGCTAATAAGGCAAAAATTTTAACCAAACCTCAAAATAGCCTTAAATTCCCAAATAAGCCAAAGCAGCTAGCATGTAGCTGAAATATTAGCTAAACTAAAAAACAGCCAAAAAAATCCCTGTTAACTGCCAAAACACACACACACACACACACATATATATGGGTCTCTGACAGTGTGTGGGGGGCGGGGCCAGATGTGTAGTTTGGGAGCCCCTGGTATAGAATGAGTTTCATGCACACACATCGATTTCTTGTTTTAGTTTGTCGTTTAGAATCTCTTGTGTCCAGAATCATGAAGATTTCTGTTGTGTTTGCAGCCTTACAGTTTCCACCGTACGATAGACGAATCCAAACCTGAATCTGCATCTGTTCAGTCTCTCAATGTTTCCTTCAATGATTCCTCTCACTGTCTTTATCATTCCCAAACACCTCCTGGCACTTCTGCACCTCCTGGAGAGAGAAAATCCTCAGTGCAGAGATAAATCTGCAGACACCTTCAGCAGCCTGTCTGCTGTGTCCTGAAGACATCCCGTCTTCCCTCCACACTCTTCTGCTCGTGCTCCTGAAAGCCTCACTGGTGCATCCTCTTTCTCAATGAGGGTTTGAAGCTCTAGGCAACCGCATGCAATGTGAGAAAATATCAAAACTACACCAAATTCACGACCTTGTCTTGTGGTCAGAAGACCGTTTACAGGAATTGTTCCATTTCTCCATGATCCACACCCTTTTTTCTGTGTCTGAATGAAAGTCTAAATAACTTCTGCGGACCCCCGATCTTCTCGGCTGCCTTTTAGAATTTTTCTTGTCTTTTACTGCATGAAATCCCTTTAGTATTCGTCTCTCTTTAGTCTGAGGATAGGCTCAGTAAAGCACGGCCCAGGCCTGGTAAGGCAAACTCTAACCCACTCCCACCTCCAGCGTTACTGCTCCAATGCAACTGCCAGAGCCTCTCCGGTGCAACAAATTCCTTTTTGTTGTGTTCAAATCATAATAAATATCAGGTTATCACAAGAACTTACATGAGTTTAGAGTTGAGGTCGGCGGAGGCCTGTGGCTGCAGGGCGTCATCTTCCACAGCTAGACCGCTCCTGCGTCGCACTGGAGCTGTAACTCCAGCCGTGGGGTTATGGTTGGACCTTCACAGCAGCTCCAGCCTCAAGGTGATCCCAGTATAGACAGGGATTAGGATTAAGTTTGTTCATATGAGATTAAGTCAAAGTAAAACCCTTGTCCTCTACATCCAAGAGAACCAGTGGAGGTCTGGAGAGAACGCCACTCAGATTTGACATGTTGGCATCTCTTTACTGAAATGACTGAGGACAGCAACTGGATAAATCAAAATTTGATTCCAGGTCCTGCATCTTCAGAGCCCACATCATCACCCTTCCATCCCCATGCTTATGCTTTGATCACAACTGCCCTTACAGATGGATATGAGCTGTCTGCAGGTGAAAAACGGGAACATTGGTGGCCTCTGTGACAGCTCTGTGAGCCTGTAAGATGAAAGAGTTCATGAAAATGTGCTGCAGGGGACAGGTTGTAGTTAAAAGGAAGTGATTCATAAAACAAAAGAGTACACTCAATTAAACTTTAATTGTAATAAAAATATCATTAAATATTATTAATGTAGGCTTTTTACAAGCTTTTTAGGCTAATTTAGACTTCAGCAACTATTTTAGCTTTATGCTAGCTGTTTTGGCCAAACTTGATATTTTAACAGTTTTTTAGACTACTTTGTAGTTTAGCTGATATTAAGTTTCATGCTAGCTGTTTTGGCTAGACATTCAAACAGTTTTTTAGGCTAATTTGGAGTTTAGCTGACATGTTATTTCAATGCTAACTGTTTTAGCTAAACAAGACATTTTAACAGTTTGTTTAATGCTAATTTGACATTAAGCTAATATTTTAGCTTGCTATTAGCGCTTTCAACTTTTAGCTTCAGCAATTTCATCTATCAGCTTCTGTGTTCTCATTTATCAGCTTTAGCGTTTTTAGTTTTCAATGTAAGCATCTTCAGCTATCAACACAAGCACATTCAACTAGCAGCATTCACAGTAGCATGTCCTCGGTAGTGTTATATAAGCAAATAAGCAGCTTCTGCAGGTTCTCTTTGTTTTAGTCTAGTAAAAAAATATTCTTTGTCCAATCTGTGTCATAAGTGGTTTATAAAAAATGTTTCATTTCCTGAGGTTAAAAAAATAGCTTTATTGTTTACCCTAAAGTTTCTCTGCAGTTAAATCAAAGCCTTTCATAAAGTCGTTGCAGGGAAAAACACAGGGATGATGCTGTGTTGGTTTCCCTCTGCTGATGTGTCTGTGTGCATTTATCAGTCCTGAAGCTGCCGGAGAGCAGCAGCAGCTTCTCCAAAACAATTTACAGCAGACACATTCACAGCCTTTCATCGTAAAGTCACCAGATTGATCCCTGCTCTCTCCCTCTATCATATTCACTGCTCAATGCTCCATTAAAAGCTCAGCTTCAGTGTTTTACTGGGTTTTAAAGGGCAATATTTTTTGGGTGTCCTAGGCAGCCTGGCTCTAGGGGCCTTTAAGCATTTCAAAATATGAGTGTATGTGTGTGTTTATAATGTAAACCAATATGAATCTAATGCTTTGGACTGAGTTAAGCACAGCTTTGGTAAGACAGACGTGCTTTTTAAGGAACATTTCTGCTGCTCTCTTCATTCACCGGGTAAAGATCCACTCTGATTATCTTGTGATCTATTGGAAAATTGTTCCCATTAGTCTTTTGATTATAATTATCCTGTTTTTAGCCTAAATTTGTGTCAATTTCTAGGACATAGTTTCTGCAGAGTGGCAGGAGTTCAATAAAAATTCACCTCTGAGTTGTAGGTGGGACTGATAGTAGGAACAACCCCACCCCCCTTCCTTTCACCAATAACTTTATTGCATATCAAAAAACAGCAAAAATTTCTTTCTGTACTTCTATTTTGTTTAACAAAAGGGAACATCTACAGATTTTAAAGTGAGTTTAACTCTATTACAAAATAAATCAACCTATAACCATACAATCTTGCATCTCTAAATAAAAATCTTCAACTTTCACTGGAGTTCTTTGGACTCGCTGTTGCTTCCACCTGTTTGGTGTTTGTGTGTGTTGGATGAGTGACAGAAAAGCTGGTGGTGTGTTTGGTTTCACAGTTTACCAAAGCAGTTTTTAACATTCAAGAATGATGTGAGGATTGTAAAACAAGTAGTTGTAGATTACTTTGTTCCTTAGAAATGTAAAAGTTTTTCGTGGTTTTTCAAACATCATTATCACAAACATTGGAATCCAGAAGATGGCGGTTGTCCTTAAAGAAAATTTAAGGTTGTTTAGATTAAGGTATTCAGGGCATGAGGGTTAGCCACGCTTCAGCTGCTGAGCTGATGTTAGCAGATGTGTTTTGGTAGTAAGTATCACCCCAATTTATGTGTGCACAATTCCTGATTTGTGCTTAAATTTGGATTTGGATTATTCTTGATTTGATATTGTAACAATCACTCCTTATATTTAGAGGGGACGTCACAACGCCCTCCTAGGGCATGGGAGCATTCAATGTTTGGATGTTGCTAAATAAAACACAATACTGAAACCTTCTTTGCTGTTCTCAAGCGTTTTTTTTTTATATACTCATGAAAAAAGGTGCTTTCCAAAAAACCCAAATTCACCACACATATCACCCCCCCGACGCTCAACAACACAGATGACAAACATACAGTCTTTACACTCCCACAATCCAAACCCCAAGTTCTCTCGTTTTTTTGTTGCTAGCAAGGGAAGAAAGAAAATAGTCTGTCCAGGTCACGTGACCGTCGGAAGGCCGTCTCGTCCACTTTGCGAAACGCGTTCCCACGAGGAAGATGACGATCGGAAAAAAACTAATACTCCAGCTCCAGGGAAGGACTCTCTCGCACCAAACCAGTGATGATATAATCCACCTCGAGAACGGCAAGTACATCCACTCCCCGATCATCCGCTCCTTCACCTGCTGGCGGGCTGCCCTCTCGCGCACCTGTCCTCATTAAAAGAAATCTGTAGTCCTTTTGCATGCTGCGACACAGTCCCGATCACCCAATAGGGTGACACACAAAACAAAACAAACACATGACCTCATTATGACGTGGGTAAATCCCCATTCAGCACAACTTGGATAACACGATGAGAATCACGTTCAAAACTGGCACTGAATGGCAACCATTACAATATCTCACATAATAGAGTTTGTGCATGAGTACAAAATTAAAAAATACAATTTACACACGCACTAACATAACATTACAACAGCATGTAACTAATTATACATGCAGATCTTTAAAAATCCTGCAGGAATCACTTGTTACGCACACACAAATCTGGCAAAACATCGCCAACCTTTATACAGTCAGTGCACGGAGTTCTGGCCGGCAAACGCAGCGATTGCAGGCAGCACCAGTCCACTACCATCTCCGGGTCCGGCGCTGGGATAGAACGCTTGTTTTGACTTGATCAATGATCCAGAATATCTGTTTAAGAAAGTAGAAAAATGTCCAATTTTACCGGATATTATTCACAATCTAAGTTTAAAATGGCTGATAAGAAAACTCTGATGACCGAGCATTCAGGTGGTCACTAAAGGGCGAATCTCTGAAACATGAAATGAGTCTTACCACAGATTTGTGCCAAACTGAGGTTTTGTGTGTACGTAACAAGTGATTCGTACGTGACTTTTAAAGATTTTCGTGTGTAGTTTCAAGCTGTTGTCATTTTAAATCTGTGAATGTGTAAATTGTATATTTTATTGTATTTTGTCATTTCTGTGCTTATGCACAAAATGTATCAAATGAGTTAAAAATCAAGAATTCTGTAGGCACAAACCTTAAGTTATGCACATATGCATAAATTGGGGTGATACTTTCTCTCCATATAACCTGATCTGAACTTTAATCTCGTGCAGATAAAATCATGAAAATAATGTTATATTAGTGCTTTTCTACTCTGCTTTAGGGCCCAAGATACTTTCCAGTCCTAGTTCCATTCACCCACACACACACGTGTTCATACACTGATGGTGGTTCCACTGCT
The DNA here is from genome assembly GCA_003999625.1 of Oryzias javanicus. NCBI lineage: Eukaryota > Metazoa > Chordata > Actinopteri > Beloniformes > Adrianichthyidae > Oryzias > Oryzias javanicus. The sequence goes on from CM012444.1 coordinate 1,335,755, forward strand.
GAACACTGGCACCAACCTGTAACCACCAGAACCAATGTGGAGTTCAGTGTCTTGCCCAAAGGCACTTGGACACACGGGCAGGGAACAGAACCTCTGATCAGGGGTCAGCTACTCTACCTGTGCCCCACAGCTGCCCTATGATCTCTGAGTTTGTTCCTGCTTTGGAATATTTGTCCTGTTAAGGTTGTATTCTTTGTTTATGCAGTTGTCTTTACAGTCCACGCTCAGTCATATCATGCAGGAGTTGGCTGCACCCTTCAGTCCGTGTGGTTCAAGAAGGCCCTTTATCCTGCCTGTTTGTCTGTTCTGGGGGGTTTCTGGGAAACCCCAAATCCTGCTTGAATGTTCTGAGGGGGTCTGAGGGGCGTCTCACCAAGCCTGCTCTGTAACGCTACTTATCTACATTTGGATTAGCCAGGGGGACTCTCTAGTCTGGACAAAAAAAAAAAAAAGAAATACACTCACTGGCCACTTTATTAGGCACACCTTTCCAACTGCTTGTTAACACAAATTTCTAATCAGCCAATCACATGGCAGGCATCAACTCAATACATTTACACATGTATACATGCTCAAGATGATCTGCTGCAGTTCAAAACAAGCATCAGAATGGGGAGCAAAGGTGACTGAAGTCCATCTTCTGATGCTACTTCCTGCAGAAAAAGGCTCCAAGTCATAAAGCTAGTGTCATCTCAGACTGGTTTCTAGAACATGACAATGAGTTCACTGGACTCTACTGACCTCCACAGTCACTAGAACCCAATAGAAACTTTGGGATGGGGTGGAACGGGAGATCGGCATCATGGATGTGCAGCTGACATGATGCTGTCATGTCGATATGGAGCAGGTTTGTTTGAGTGTGGTTGTGTGGCCCTGAAACAGACAGGAGCTTATCCACTGTCCACCTGAACCCAACAGTAGCTGGGTTGACTCCAGCAACGCTGTGGCTCAAAAGGGATTTAGCAGCATATGAAAATGGATACATGGAAACTGTAGCTGAACATGACGACTGAAAACATGCATCGAGATACAAAGAACCCAAACAGACCTGTGTATCAGCAGACACATGTTGAAAGAGTGAGACAGCACCTGATGGAGAGGACAGACAGACACGTTTATGACAGTACTTCATGTTTGAGTTCAATACTGACCCAGCCTGGCGTCACCAGCACTCTGTCCAAGCGTGAATGTCTGGCGTACAGTCAATTCCATCTTAGGAACCCAGAGTGTGTGGCCATGTGGGTGGGGGTGTGTGTGTGTGTGTGCGTGCACATGTGTCCGATTGATTAAGGTAAAGCAGTGGAGGGAGAGACACACATTGCTGCATTTTCATCCAAACTGCAAAATCAATGCAAAGTGGATTTGAATGAAATGAGTGCAGAGCTTTTCCCAACAGATGAGTGTGTGTGTGTGTGTGTGTGTGTTTGCTTGTAAACCTGCTTGTATCCCACAAACCACTGCTTCATTTTACAGATCAAATGTCTCTGAACACATTAACATTATTGTTGTTGACATAACACTCATGCAAATGTATTTAAAAGAAGTATATGAAGATTTATGTCTTTTGTAATTTTTTTTGTTCTTGTTCTTGATATTGAATTTGTTAAATTTTGTGTTTATGTTTTTTGTTCTCAAACTTTGCTTTCAAAATCATCTGCAATGACGTTCATTCATGCAGGATGTTTCCAATGCAGAGGAAAAGTTTAGAAAAGGTCATTTGAACTTAGTTTTTTTTGTCACCTTGGCCTCAGCCCAACCATCACCCACTGGACAATCATGTCGAGCACCCAGACCACCACAGGGCCCCCAATGCTAGAGAGCAGAGAGGCATAAGAGCACAGAGTGCCCAGCACAGAAAAATAGCCCCCCCCACAGCGCCAGGAAGACCAGCGAGGGGCCCTACCCGGGTGAGTCCCCCCAGCCCCAGACGAGCAACCACCAGGAGTTCTGAGGACTGTCCCACCCCAACCCCAGGCCTAAGTCAAGGCCTCCCAAGGCAGATCTGCTCCATGCAACCATCCCCCCACCTCGCTGGATGTCCAGGAGAGAGCATGGCAGGGGTCACCCACCCCCTGTCCAGGAGGAGGACACCCAAGAGAAGCGAGGGTCCTTAAAGAACATTGTAACCATGCCCCAACCAGGCTCACTCACTGTTGGAGTTTTGGAGAGGCCCAGTGCTCTGGGGCAAGGATCTCCCCCAGGCTCAGATGTGATGTGATCTCCAGCTCACGGTCTTGACTGAAGTTTGTCATTTATCCATTAGCTAAAGTCCTAGATTTTAGGTACCAAAACCTGGGACAAGGTAAATGATTCTTGAAGAAGGAGAACTCAAAACATGGCTACAGAGACTGAGAGAAACAGAAGTCTTTCAAGTACCAATAGAAAAGCAAACTATAGATATGCAAGGATGGAACTTGTAGTGTTTTAGTTATCAGTGAACAAAATACATCTTCAGCACTAAGACCTAAAGTTTGAAGATGAGAACCTGTTGATGCACGGCTGAAAATGTGGATTATAATGATCACCTCAACCTCTGCAAAAACAGAGCTATAAGAATTGTTGACTGAGTACCATCTAGTACATCAGCAAATACTGATGGAAAGCTGGAGATGAGTTCTTAGATGCTGATCGTTACATGCTGTCAGGTTCTATGAATCCCGGATGACCACCAGAATTCCCGGTCCGTCTGGTTCCTTGCATTCTCTCAAGAAGTGCTGGGATTGTCTTTTTGGTGCCGTGTGACATTATAGCCTCATGTGGGTCACCAGGGGGTCGCAGGGGATCATTAACTTCTTGTACTACGCATGTCTAAGAAGGATCGTCCAGTGACTGAAGCACCGGTTCTAGTGGTCATCCAGGATTCATGGAACCACTGGTACCTATAGTGATAATATTTGGTTGGACACTGCAGGGACCTGTCCCCATACCTAGCATGAATGAGGCGTCATGCATGGAAATCGACTTTGATGAAGAAGCACATGTCTCAGTGAAGTGACCAGTCTTTAGGGAGAGGGAGTTTGTGAGCAGAACTGATAGTGAAGCAGATGGAAGACTGATGCTTAACAGAACTTTCACAAAACACTGAAAAGTAGAGTAGATCGCCAAATAGATTAAGTTACCATGATAATAAGATGGACCCATAGCCCCAGATATTAAGAAGAATTCAGAATTTGGAAAGGAAGCTGAAGTGTTGCATTTAGGAAAAACAAAAGGTTCCCTTGTTTATCACAGGAGCTATGTTCTAAAAAATAACCTGCGATAGATGAAATCTGTGAAGTAAGAAGAAACTAAAGAAACTGTCCCGTCTCTGGGCCAGAGTCGAAACTCAGATCCTCTGATTGTTTTGATGAAATCTGCATTGATGGCTGACATGTACAAATATCGATGGTGGAGGAGAACAGAGATATTCTGAAACTGATTTGGCCCACAGGACCTGCAATGCAGAGACCACAACAGAATGCAGTCTTAGAATGACTTGTGGGGTGTTGAGAGTGTCATTAAGTCCATTCCTGCTGGCAGCTACGACCAGAACCCATCTGGAGAAATTTCTAACAAGCCACAATGTTGAAAGTGCTTATGCAGTCACAACAGAAGCAAAAGAGATACCAGCAGCTGTCAGCATGAATCTGTGGAAGTGAACTACTAATTCTGCTGGACCAAAAGCAAAGTGGATGCTGGGTAATCCGAGTTTTATTTATATATAGGGATCAGAAATCGAGGACATTGTCTTTGATTCAAGCACCTGAGGAAGATTTTTCACAACTGAAAACAACGTCAAAGGTTTGCTGGAGTCAATAACTAAAAGGTCCCTACGGTGGGAGTTCTGACCCAAAGTAAGCAGAGATGAGCAGTAGTCAAACGACATATCACGAACAGGCCTGCAGTGGTGTTTGGAGATGTTTCAGATCGACATGGTATTGAACAGACAAAACAAACTCAAGACCCAACACCAGTGAAAAAGCCCACCGCTCAGCAGCAGGACGATGTACGATGGACCAAGCCTCAGCGTGTTTCAAAAACAGGCTTTTCCTCTCTTAGAAGTAATGGGAACTCTAGTTTTGGCATTAATGACAGAACCAAAATGCAGGAGACCAGGCTGGAGTTGAAAACTGAGAGTGCAATCAGGAGGAAACCCGGATGCAGGAATGAATCACAAGCACACTGAAGGCGGAGTCCAAGGGCTTTGTTTACATCATCCACAATAACAAAACTCACAGAGCTACGAAAACAAACCAGAGAACAAGACCAGCCGACACTGAGGGCTGCGGTAGAGTTCCTTAAATATACAGAGCCTAAGTACTGAAGTGCAGGCAGCTGTGACTGCTTTACAGGATCCACAGGAGAATGGGCGGAGTCACAGCAGCCTGCACTGAAGCAAAAGAAACAAGTCATTTATGAAGCAGAACATGACTCTCTGAGTCCATTTAATCTAGTCCTGAACTTGTGTTTGGTCTGTATTCAGACAGCCTTCAACCAGACTGCAAGCAAAACCATGTGACCAAGAATCTCTTCAGTCATTGGTCCGTAATTAGGAGGGTGGAGCAAAGGAACGATAGTATAAATAATTGAAGTCCAGCACTTTGTAATCCTTGTCTGGAAAGTTAACTTAATAAAACTTTATATTGATCGTTTTGAACATCAGTATCAGTGTCAGATTTGGTGTAGCGGTGGCATGGTGCCAGACGGTTACTGAGGAGTAAGACGGTACGCTGATAAGTGTTTGTGGTGTACATTGTCAGGATGGAGAAGCAATTTGTATGATGTTAAAAGTTATTCAATTCATCTGACCACGATTCAATGAGTTGCTGTTTCTCATTGTTGCTCTCTGCTCATTATGTAGATGGGCCACTCCAGGCCTCGAGGTCCGCATTCCTCAAGATTTCCAACATACTTTGTTCTTGCACGTTTTAATTGGCTGGATGTTGTAAAAAGCTCATATTGATTAGATTTTTATTTCATCATATCTGCCGTTTAGAAAAAGAGAAGTCGTAAGCATGGTGTCGAAAATCCAGGGCACCAGGTGGTCCTGCATTAGATAGTTTTTTTAGTAGTTAGGGATTAAGGGAAGAATTTGGAAATAACCCAAACTGAATCCAGATGATGTGAATCATCCATGGAGCAAAGACCTGCAGCATTCATACCTGTGACTGAATTCTGGTGTTTTAGTGGAGGTTCGTCTTTGGTTGGTCGGATTTTTGCAGGTGATGCAGATGAAGCTGAGACGCTCCTGTAAGTGAGGTCAAAGGTCAAACACTTTTCATTTTTAATGCCCAGTTTGTTCAATGTGTTTGTTTTTTCGGCCGCCTCCTCTCTGTGGTTTAGTACACAGGAAACCTGCTTCCTGGTCCTCACATGGATGAAAGACTGAACTGAAACGCTGAACTGCTCCTTTAAGAGTTCCCTCTGGAGGGGCTGCGGAGTGTAAAAGTGTGCTGTAAATCTCCCAGTGCGGAGTTTACAGCCCGACGTTCACACGTTCAGCTTCAGGACTGGAGGCTGCACACTCGCCTGGCAGCTGTCTGAGTGACTGTGTTTGTGTTTATGTGTGTTCATAAGATAAAACTCACCGTGACCCTCAATGAAACGTCGACATCATTCCATTTCCTTGGAAACGGCTTGCGAGAGGCGGGGTTAGTGAGTCAGAGAGAAATGTGCTTTCTTTTTCAGTTTATCGTCTCGTTCTCAAACGCAACAAAAGAACAAGACGCTCATAAATATCTCAGTGTGTGTTTATGCTAATTCTGAGTGTAAAGTTGTGAGCTGCTTTGTGCTGCATAGCTGTGTGTTTGCAGCAGATGGTGGAGCTCCTGAGCTCCTGCAGACCGCCGCCTATCCTCAGAAGAAACACGAGGAGATGGATTCCCTTCCTGTCAGTCCACACTGGAGCTGTTTCTAGGATGACATTTTAACAGTCAAGTGGATCGATGTAAACATAAATGTAAACATAAATAAAATACAGTCAGGAAGCCTGTTTATGAACATGTGTGTCATTGAGGAGCTCTGACAGCTGATTTCAAATCTAAAAACATGAGTAGACAAAGATTAGGTACTGACAAATACTCAAAATAATGCTGACAAAGATAATTAATACATTCGTTAAGTTTGTAAGCAGTTTATTAATATGACATTTGTATACAATGTGTATGTTAATAATCCTTACAAAGGATCTGTATTAGGTCCCCTACTTTTTATTTATTCATAAATGATGTCTGCAAAGTTTCCAAAATAATCCAGATTTTGTTGTTTGCAGATGACACGTCAATTTTCCACTCTGGAACAAATTTACCTGAGCGGATGGCAACGCTAAAAGAAGAAATTGAAAAATTGTTTTTCTGAAAATAGGTTATTTTTTAATTGGGAGAAAACAAAGTTTATGATTTTTAGTAATCGGCAAACAGATGAAAATTTATCATTAAATATTGATCAAGTTAACATTTGCAAAGTAAGTGAAATAACATTTATTGGGGTTATTTTGGATGAAAAGTTCAAATGGAAATCTCACATTAATTATTTGAAAAAGAAAATGAGCAGAAATACTGGAATTCTTTACAGTAAAAGATTTATTCAACCGTTAATGCTTACGCATGTTTTATTGTTCTTTTATTTTATCGTATTTTAGTTACTGCCTTGAAGTTTGGGGAAAAACGTATTCAGTTCATACAAAGCCTTTGTTTCTCTTACAGAAAAAAAGCAAAAAAAACAATCAACAAGTAAGGCAGCAGAGAACACACAAATAATCTGTTTACTGAATCACAACCATTCATTCATTCATTCATTCATTCATTCATTCATTCATTCATTCATTCATTCATTCATTCATTTATTCATTCATTCATTCATTTATTTATTCATTCATTCATTCATTCATTCATTCATTCATTCATTCATTATTTGGCTGAATGTGCTGATATAAAGATTAGAAATTTTCTTTTATTGTAGCTTATATGCCTTAAAAACGTCATTTTGATTAAAAATGTTGAAGGCAAATACATTAACACTGTTTGTTATTGTGTTAATAAAGCTTCTTAAAGATTCTTAATGTCAAGTGTTGCCAAAACATGTGAACATTCAGTCTCCTCAGATTATTCTAAACTTTATCTAAGATCCTTTCAGTTTAAATTCTTTTAATCTCTGAGTTTGAATCCAGACATTCATTCAGGAGATTCATTTTTCCTTTTAAATATTCAGGTGTTTTATGAGGTGAAGAATACTTTGAGATTCTTTAAAACTTTCTTTCCTCTGCAAACGTTTGACTATTCAGCAGATTTTCTGCTTTAAATTGAACTCAGCTTTAAAAATCCTGTAAAAAAATAACTAATTAATAGCAAAGCTGGGGGAAAGTTAATCGCGATTAATCGCAATTAACTTTTTTTGTAACAGTTTTGGCTGAATACTTATTTTCTACAAATAATTGTAATATAATAATCACACATAAAACTACATTTAGAACTTTATTTAAAAAAAATCTGATTGATCTCACTTCTGTGTTTGATTAATCACTATTAATCACAATGTTTTATTAGGTAAATATGATGACAATATGCAGCTTTTTTAACAAACACCCGTGGAAGCCTAAATCGTTGAGACAAAGCGAAGGCCTGCTGCTGCTGGAGGTGTGATCAAGTTGATGAATGTTAACGCATTAATCCTCTTGATTTATCGCGTGCCTTCATTTGTTAATGTTCAGAGCCTTCGTATTCACATTTGAAGTTTTTTCCCTTAGTTTGGGTTTTCCTGTTGTTTTGAACTGAATTTAACATTGAGCACTGCCGTTTCAGAGGTTTTTTCTGAAGTATTTGCTGTTAAACACTTTTTATTTCTGTTCACGTCACAAACAGCTGGTTCAACATGCAGCAGTTGAAGACAAGAGCTAAGCACAAATGAAAGTCCTTGAAGCTAAATCAGGGTCAGGTAGGCAGAGATCAATCATGAGCATGGGAGAATCAAAGAAGAGAGCAGCGATGTCAGAGTCCAAAGACCTCTCAAGCTTCGGACACGCCGTGCATGTGACTGACGTTAGTCCAAGGTGTTCACACTGGACGAGCAGGGAAGGGCTTCTTCTTCTTCTTCTGGTTACTTGTGCATGTCTGCCACCTGCAGTTGGAAGAGGCCTGGAGTGAAATGGAAAAGTGGTGAAAAATCTGTGAAAAAGTGAATCTTACTGCAGGTTTTTTATTTCACAACTCTGCTCAGATCTATGAAAGACTTGGTGTCATAGAATATCAACAGAATACAAATCGCAAGTATTCGTTTCTCACTTTTTCATGACTTAGAGCATGTGTCAGAGTCAAGGCCCGGGGGCCGGATCCGGCCCTCCAGGTCATTCTATTTTATTTTTATTAATGACCCGATGTTATCTTGCACTCATTTTTAACTTGAATCATTTTGACAAAATATATTTTTATGGAGAGTAAAATATTGAAAATGATTTGGACACCAACATTTTGCGTTTGTGCACGCATGTTCCATGTTTTTGTGCATGGAATCCAAAAACAGTCGTAAAAACGTCCATAGCAACCCCTGAGCAAGGTTTTTGAACAAAAGTCCAAAACGTGCTTTCCTGTATGTTTACATGAAGTTTGCATTGAAAGTGGTTGATTGAACGTAACTTCAGGTTCTGTTCCTGCTTCTCTCTGTTTGAAGATAATATTAGTCCTTAGCTTTGCAGCTTTGCAGTCACATTCTCTGGTTCTCTGAGTCCTCAGTCTGTTTAACTCCATGGTTTCAGTCAGTTATCATGTTTTCATCTTTTTTTAGTTTGGCTTTTAACTCGTCTTGTCTTTTCTTTTGCCTTTTATTACAATAAATCTGTCTTAGTTTATTTTCTAATTGTTTCAGTTTTGTCCTAACAGGCGCTCAGCGAGGACCGACTCAGGCTAATCAAAGTACAACTGGACTGGTTGACTAAAACTTTCATGAGAGACAGAAAATTACAAAGTCACACGTTTTGGAAGATATGTTTTCAGAATGTTAACAGGTTTTGAAAACCCATAAGAGGTAATAAGAGGAAATAAGATCTACTCTTCAGCTCCTCCGCGCTCTTCTCATTAGCATCATGTCATATAGATGATAACATCGGATCCCGCTGAGCTGCACTTCTCTGTTAGCAGCTCTTCTCTGAAGGTGGTTTCTATAGATCTGAAGGTGCAATAATATTCCAGCTTTCTTTTTTTTCATGCTTTGGTTTCGCTCAATACTCATCAATATTTACATTTGAATAATAGAAATATTTTGCCTTTGCAGGTTAACAGTTCCGTCTACCTGCGCGTCACACTGACATGTTCAGTGACGGCAAAGGAAGAATGACATAGTTTCTTCATCGTAAAGCTTTCTGAACCATAAATAGAAGGATGTTGGACAGCAGATTTTATTAAATGTAGACAGAAAAACATTTACACTAGAAAAGTCCAAATCTGTTTCATGTGGAGCTGAAAGGATCATAAACAGTTTTGTTTAATGTGTGTAAAGCTTACAAACCCCACCAGTAAGGGTTTGCAGTGATACTGCTGTGGACCAGCGTCTCTGTCCGTCACAACTTTCCCTCCAGATTTATGACTGTTGGTTGAAGGACCAGAGGAATGCTCCTAAGCTGCTCAGGGTCCTTTTGAAGCCTCCAAATGTAAATCCAGACATGCAGTAGTCATTTCTCTGTGGAGTTAAAGTTTTGTGAGGTGAATTCATAAATCATTCAAAAGTCTTATAAAGGTTACAACCTGTTTAAAGAAATTGTAAAATTTTTATACCAGAAAAAATGGGAAAAAGAAATACTTCATATATTCATTTACAGTTGTTTATATTATCTCCTTTCCGCCAGCTGATTGACTTCAAAGAAAATCTTTTAGAAGTAGTTGTTATTCCTTCCACCAGCAGGTGGCGCCAAACAAAGCTGCATGCAGCCAAGCAAAAGGTTTTTCTGTACAATGACAAACGTTCAGGATCAACGTTATGTTTTATTTTTATTTATTTATTTTTTAATGATTATTTATCCCTAAAAAATTCTTACTGTACATTTGACCTTATGTTTTTATTTGTCAAAAGTTGAGCTACAAGTATAAAAAATGTGTTTATAAAAGTAACATTCTTGTTGTTCAGATGATACAAACACATCAAATGAACGAATTTGATAATTTTTTATTATTATTATTAAATTTGAGAATTTAATAATAATAATTAAAAAAAACTGTAATCAAATAAAAATTTTAAAACAACAACTACTGATAATTATTTTTTAACCTTTAATTTGTTTGGTCTTTTTTAAATCAATCAATAAATATTTAAATAAATATATCTATATATGTGTATTTTTGGCTTGGGCCATTTTCACCCAAGATAAATATTTAAATAAAGCTGATATTTAGCAGCAATTGAAAATAACTTTTTTTAAAAATAAAGAAAATAGAAAGAGGAAAATAAAAAGATATACTACATGGAATGGTTTAGTAGATAATGTAAAAAAAAACTTAATAACACTATAAAGTATTAATATATTGTTTTATTTTTTTGTAATAATTTTTTTTTATGATTTTGTGTATTATAAATTACTTTAATACATCCCAATGTGTAATGACATGTGTTTGTGTGTGTTTAACAGAACTATGCAAATGTTAAATTATAACTATAATGATAGAAAATGAGTCAACATAAAAAAAAATTGGCAGGAAAGCACCAGAAAATAAGTTTGATGCTTTAAAAAAATCAATCTTTAAATCAACAAAGACAATATTTTTTCTGCTTCAGGAACGTTGTAATTTAAAGGGAATTTTTTCAACTCTTGATTATAATTTGTTCATCGATTTTTATTAAGCATTTTTAAGGTAAAATAAAAATAATAAACAACAAAACAAAGTATTCAAATACACATTTAAACATGAAAAGACAAATTAACTCAATTACACCAACAAGAACAAACAAAAGCTGAAGTAAAGCAATAAAAATACGTAAATAAAAATAGTTTATTTTAAAATAAAAATATATTTTAGCTAACTGCTTTACTTTGAGACAGGAAATGGAAAAAAAAATTGAAAGATCAGAAACATAAAGAAACATGTTTGAAAAATGTGTGTAATTTAGAGAATAAACGCAACAGAATTCAAACTATGAATAAAACAATTTTTTTTTGCTTTTAAATTCTGGAGATAACAAAGATTATTGAAGAACAGTTAAAACTACCAAAGACAAGAAGATATTTGGTTTGTTTTATTCATGTGATCAGTTTGTATGATGTCAGAACTGTTAGATGCAGATTTGTGACGGTTCCATCAAAGCTTTCTGTTTTCCACTTATATTCTTTATATTTTAGGGGGAAAATGATTTGCCCGTAATTTTTCATTTCTTTTCTTTTTTTCATTTCTTAAATAAAGTATGAATATGTATATGTATATGTATGTATATATGAGCTTTTTGGTCATTTCCTCATCGACTGCCTCAGTCATATTTTCTAATGGAACAAATTTAATAAAAAAAAAAAAAAATTAAAAAAAGTGAAATAATTCTGAAAATGAGTCTCAGAAGTTATAAAGAAAACTTTGATGATTGGATGTTTTTACATTCGTGCTCTCATCAAAGTTTAATTCTTCTGTTTTTGCCTAATCATGTATTTATTTATTTAACTTATTTGTTTATTTTACCATAATAAAAAAAATTGAACTAATCCAAAATTCAATGACAACACAGTTCATGGATTTAGAGTTTTATGAAGAAACCTTTGTACAAATTAGGATTATCCGTATATAATTTCAACCGAAAAGGAAAATAAATCAAACCCTTCACTTAAGAAAAACTTGAGAAAACAAAACCTAAACCTTATAGTTTGCTAAAAAAAATTGTTGATTTTTATTCATGCAGCTAATTATTTATACCAAACAAAAATAGTTAAAAATTACTTAAATAAATATTTTATTCATTTCTTTTTAGTAAATAATTGTGTAGCACCTAAAAAAATGTTGAAAACGATAGATAGAAAGGAGCAGGAGATCGGAGAGAGAATAAAACCTAATTTAAAAATACTCTCCGATCTCATGGATGCTTGAAGATCTTCATAAATCCTTAAACTTCAATCGTTTCCATGGAAACGATTGATAAGGGGAGCGGTTGATCGAAGGAGCAAGAAGAGGAGGTCTGATTGTAAGATTGGAAGCACGGAGGAGCAGGAAGGAGGGAGGGGGGGGGTGTTACTGTAGAGGGAGAAGAAGAAGAGGAAGGAGAGGTCAGAGGTCACTCTCATTTTTTATCCATTACTGCTCTGGGTCACATTTGCGACTGCAGCTCTGAGTGTTTGAGTCACCAGACTCTGGTTTTAAACAAATACCTGCCTCCGTCTCCTGCAGAAAAGGACGAGGAGAGGAAGAGGAGGTGCTCTTCCTCGCTGAAGCAGACAATCGCCTCACAGCAGCAGGAGCTCCACTCCTTTCTCTATGACAGGAGGTGGTGGGAGGAGGAGGAGGAGGAGGAGGAGGCGTTTGCATTTGACCGCCGCCTGACCTCCTCCCTGGTACCCCCTCACCTCTCCTTCACCTCCCTCCCACCATCCCTCATCTCGGACAGAGGAGGCCCCACGTGCGCACACACATGCACACATACCCCGGTTTGTCCTGGGAGTGACCCCTGCTCGGCTCAGCAGGAATGCTGAAGGAGAGCTGCACGCACACAGGAGTACAGTGAAGAGGAGCAGCTCCGGTCCTCCGCTCATGGGCGGGGAGCATCGCCGAGGCTGCAGACGAGGAGTACAGTCAGCCAGGAGGTTCACGTTCTCATGCTGGGAGAAGGAATGATGTATGGGGAGAACTCCACAGAGAGAGCTGCGTATGCACGCAATCAAAGCCTCCGCACACATCAAGGTGTTTATTTGATGCAGATGTGGGGCAGGAAACCCCAGTTCATGTGTTTGTGTTCAGGGACACAAACACATCTGACACCTGAGACGTGTGGTCGCGTCAGTAGAGTTCAGTAGAGTCCAATGCTGCAGTAGAAATCAGTAGACACCTCCATCTGATGCAGACCGAGCTGTGTGGAGATCAGAGCAGGAGAAGGGGGTGTCAAAGGTCAGCTGGGGTCTCTGCGGTCAGACTGAGAGCAAAGGTCAGGCAGAGGTCACATTCTGCAGGAGACCTCAGAAACTGAGACGCATGCATGAGGGGGTCAGAGACCGCCGCCATGCTGATGGTACTGGAAGACTCGGAACAACTCACAGAGCTAACCTGACTCTGCTGCTACAGGATGATCTGAGCGCAGGGGATTGTGGGTAATAACCCCCCCCTCACTGTGACGTCAGAGAAAACAGCGACAGGAAAAGTGAATGGCTACTTCCTCCGTTTGCATTTAGAACTGAACAGCTGAGCGCTGTCTTTACGTGAAATTACTCTAAACAACGTTCAGCCGTCGGCTTTGACATTTAAAGAAATATAAGACGGAAGCGACTCTGCACTTGACCGGTGATGTCACGGGAGAAGGGTCTAGTACAGGGGGGTCAAACTGAACAGGATCGAGACTCTAAAACTAAATGTTTTTTAATTTTAAAAAATGTAATTTTTTAACATAATTATGAATAATAAAAAGGCAGAAATATTATCCCAGAATAAATCAACTTAAACCTTAAATAACTTTCAATATTTTACTCTTCATAAAAATAGGTTTAGTCAAAATTATCCAAGTTAGAAATAAGGGCGAGATAACATCGGGTCATTAATAACAATAAAATAAAATGATCTGGAGGATAGAATCACACGGAGGGCCGGATCCGGCCCTCGGGCCTTGACTTTGACACACGTGCACTAGCAAAATTTTTTTTGGGGAGATTCAAAAGCTAGCTTGTTGCTTAATTACTAGTTAAACATAAAAATAGCCTAAAATTCTTCAGTAATCTGTCACAAACATTGCATGTTGCTAAAATATTAGGTAAACTTCAATTCTTTTGAAAATGGCTTTAAATATTTAAACAAAGCCCATGAATATATTTAAAATCTTGTTTTTAATCTACTTAAAATGTTGACATTTAAAGAATTTCTGATTCATTTCCAAAGGGACACATTTTGCTCAATATTTTAAAAACTGTAAAGTTTATAAATACCAAAAATATAAGCAGGATTGTCCTGAACGAGCTGAACGTTTTGATACAAACATGAATGAAATCTCTGAATGTGTGATTGAGTTTTCACAGGCCGAAAAACGTACAGGAAGGAACAGGAGAATCACTTTAGTGTGAATGATTACTAAGAAATCACATAATTATTGTGTTAATGGTTGAAAAGTTACAGTATGTCAAAGATTTTGTGTTTAAGCGTCATTACTTTTAAAGGGTTGATTGTTCAAAATTAAAAATAATCCCCCTCGGTGTGATAAAAGTAAAGGCTTAAAGTCTGCTATCATAAAAAAAAAAACGTCATAAAGACAGTTTTTTAGCTGTATTTAGAGCTGGAAATTGATTCAAAAAAAGTCAATAATTAATCAAAAACCTGAAAAATTCATCATAATTATTTCTTTATTTTTTGCTACACCATTTACCGATAACTCATGTTTTTGAATAATCGCAAAATGAAATCACACACAAAACTGTACATTTACAACATTTATTTTTAATTAAAGCTCTCAACTGATTAAAAAAATATTACATTAATCACACTTTGTGTTGTGATCAGACACTATTGATCACGTTGAACAAAAATAGGCCAGAGAGAATTCTTTCGTTAATTTTCATTGTCTGAAATGTGTAAACGTATTAAGTGTAATTTGTGTGAATAAACATATCAACAGTAAGATAGGCAGAAATCTAAAGACTGGCATATTGCTCCAAAAAATTTAATAAATGAATAAAATTTCCCATGCTGCCATAAGAAACGTACAGAGGAAGATCAGAGCCACGGAGAAAAACAAAATTGAACATGGAAAATTCAGATTTTTCCTTTTTTTCAGAATGAAGATATTCTGAGAAAAAAATAATTGTCTTTCTCCATGGCACTAATCCTCTTCCATAGAAACAAACCTGCAGACCAAAGTTTTGGTCACTGCTCTATATCACTGCAGGGGCTGCTGTAAAAGAACATTTTCCTTCATCTTCTGGTCAAAAACCAGCAGGAAGCTGTGAACTTCATTTAACCTATCATGATGACCAGCTTTTCTATCGCTTTCCTTTCTTTTTAAGAGCCAGTGCTCAGATTTTAACTTTCATACGTTCTAGACTTCACTATTGCAACACTATCTGGACTTCTGAAGTAATCACTGCACGCCTCTTAACTAATACCAGAAGAAGGGCTTCTACTGGTCCAGTCTGGAGGTCCCTGCACCGGCTGCCTGTCAGTTCCTGGACTGATTCTAAAATTCTTCTTTGTTTTTAAATGTGGTAATGGTTCAGGTCATTTAGAAGATCTCCTCAGTCCATACAAACTGTTAAGAACCCTAAGATCCTCTGGCTCCACGAGTTTAACTGTCCCCAGAACTAGAACGAAGACCTCTGGCGAGGCTTCTTCTCCGTGTCTCGGTCCTCGTCTGTGGAACAGCTTACCTGAGGATCTGAGAGTCTTTACATCTGTGGAGGTTTTTAATAATACATTGAAAACATACTTTTATAGTTCATGTAATATCTCTGATGCTGATTTCAGACCAGAACTACATAGGTTCAGAGGAGCAGTGTATAGACTTAGAAAATACTAATACCACATTAATGATTTTAAACCCTTTATTAATTTATAAATGAATTAGAAAAAACAAAAATATCTTCTATTGAAGACATAAACATGGGAAATTAGAACAGAAACCCAAAATTAAAGTTGTTCACCATGGACTTTGTGTGCTGATAAAACTGATTAGGTCCTGGCAGTGGACCTCGCCTCTGGCTCGTTCTGCATCTCGGAGTAGAAGAGATTCCCGGAGGCTCGCCGGTTTTCCAGGAGACCTCGCCTCTGGCTCTACCAGTTGTCCTCCAGCCCATCTGGATGAAGTCCCTCAGCTTCACTAATCAAACATGTAGTTGTAGAGTTGGATAAGCTAATTCTTATGTAACATTCCGGGTGCATCTACTGTCTGTCTGTGGAGAAGATCTGTCCTTCATTTGGACATCCCTTCTTATTTTTTTCCCAAAATGTTTTTTTTTTTTTGGAGTTTTTCCTCACCAAGAAGGAGGGTCTGACTGCAGAGATGTCAGGTTAACTTGGTTTAGTTTATCAACCAGCTAATGACTGACTTTATGTCTGTACACATTTTTTTTTTTGCACGATCATGTTTTCTTTTTACCTTGTAAAGCCCTCTGAGCTCAACAAATAAAGTTTGATTGATTGAGATCACTTTGTTAGCAGCTGCAGTCAAGGCTTTGCTTTGTCGTGTTACTATGACAACCCGCCGGACCAAGATTAGATCAGATAGTCTGGTTTATGTAAAAAGAAATCTAAAAAAAACAAGATTAGAGCACTAAAAACCAATTGAATATTTATTTCTTTTGTAAATAACCATGAAAGTGGGTTAACACCCGGCCAAGTGTCTTAATGTACAATGTGGAAGCCTTAATGAATTCCTTAGAGCCTAATTTAGATCTTTTGTTGCACCACAATGTCACAAGTTAGAATAAAAATACCTCAGAATGTTAGATTCTTTTTTATATTTAATTACAGGTCATGATTGATTATTCACTCAAAAAATGAATTGCATGTCAGCTCTCTTTGTGGGATCAAACGCCCCCCCCCTCACCAAAACAATGGATTGTAGCTGAGGTTATCTTTATGGCGCACCCTGGATGTCATGATTGCTTCCTTATCTGTTTCACAGAAGCAGCACCGTTTGTTCGATCCATGCATTTGTTACGTCTTCTGTGATCATAACATGGTTTCTTATAGAGCTCTGTAGAAAATCTTCTTTTTCTTTCAATGTCGCCATGAAAAATCTGGGAATTAAGAAAAAAAAATAAAGACTTCTGAGGAAGGAAAACTCTTTTTAAAGCAGATCCTTTGTACGGTTAGGAGGTTTAAATGAGGATTATTTCTTTATTTGGATAGTTCCTTCTGTGAGATGTTCCAGTATCACATGTATGGCGCAACGGAATATAAGAACGGTTGATTTTCAAACTTCAGTTACATATTAAGCTCAGAGAACTTGAAGGTGTCATTGGTAAGACAACAGTCAGAGATGAGTCTGTTTTTGTCAGATTTCGTTACATTTTTCTGTAGTACCTTGAGAACTAAGCCAAGTAAGTATGTATGTTTAAGTATGTTTGAATTCCTTCTCTACTCACTACATCGTGCAATCCTCATTTTCTAGTGCTGTCTGAATCTACATTTCCAAAATCCCTAGAAATTTCCCAGAAGTCTTTGTGAAAAGCCAGTGTGCGCCTGTGCTCACCATGTTAGCAAACATTGACCACATTGCATTGAACAATTTTGCACAAAAAAAATGTCTAAATGTAATATTTTACTACAACGTCAATGTTTTTTATCATCAGAACAAAGTGAATTCATAAATAGACGGCTCTAAATGATTTTTTTTGGTTACTAGCCAAGTTGGTCGGTAACATTTAAAGCAGGGGTGGGCAAACTACGGTCCGGGGGCCACATGCGGCCCCTTAAGCTACTTAATCTGGCCCTCCAAATTAAAACACATTGAATCAAAAATCCAACAAATTAACAAATTATTGTTTTATTTTCATTGTATTTCTGGTTTCTTCTCATGAATGGTTTTGTTTCTCTGGCGTTCGTGTGTGTTTTTTTCTGAGTCAGAAGGTGATCTTTCAGATTTCATGAGTTCACATTTTCCTCTGAAGAACATCAACCCATTGGATCACCAAAAAGAGAACAAAAATCAAAGTTTAGAAATTAAAACTCCCCAATTTTCTGTTTTTATATGAATATATGTGAATTTGAATTCAAATTAAAGCATGTTTTTCTCTAAATTCCATATTATCTTTTTAGTTTATGAGGTTCATTACCAAATCACTCCTTCCATCTGCTCCTTGTCCGGCCCTAATGCCAAATTTTAGAACCCTTTCTGGCCCACAAATCAAAAAGTTTGCTGATTTACCCCTGATTTAAAGTCTACCAGACAAATCTGGACTCTACTGGCCAAATATTTCTATGGAAAAATTATTTATGTGAACAAAACTTTTTATTTATTTTGTTTTAGTTGATGTTTATTGTCTCGCAAAAACAAAACACTGATAATGATTCAAATGTAGACTTATGTCAGATTTTATAATATCACAGAAATGTAAACCTTGACTGTGTCTGGAATCCTTCACTACTCACTATACGGTGCGTTCACCATTTTCTAGTGCTGTCCGAAACTACAATTATAAAGTCCCATGCTTTAGAATTTTCCCAAAAATCAGTGTGCACCTATGCTCACTATGTTAGCAAATATTGACCACAATGCATTACATTTGAACAATTTTTAAGCGTCATTTTTTTAAATTAAATCATCATTATCAGAACATAGGGAATTCATTCATAGATGACGTAAAATGTTCGTTTTGATTAGGTTTTCACTTTGTGAAATCGTCATATTTGATGTTAAAAAAAAAAAAACAAACAAGTAGTGAGCATGGTGTGCAGGGCACTAGTCCTGCATATACAAAGTATTTTAATAATTCTGACATAGAAAGGCTGACATCACTACACATTGGCCACATTAGTGTAAATTTGTTTGCAACTCATAGAAAAACAGACGGACGTTTCTGTACCTCTGAAAATCACTTCAACATCAGTAAACAACCAGACTCCAGATCAGAAGATGCACTGACGGTTTTTGTTTGTTCTTTAATTTCTTATAATTTTAAATAATACTTTAAAGATCATCCTATGGAGTGGGAAACACAGTAGTGAGAACATCTTTCCTAGAGTAAAGTGAATTCTATAAAATATCAATCTGATCTGGACGCAAACTATGACAAACTTCATAAAGCAGCTGCAAAGCAAAATGTTAAGTAAAGTTTTTTTTAGTGAGCATTAAATGAAAGGAGTGATTTAACCAACATATATCTACTAGCATTTATCAGTCTTCAGGGAGGCGAGCAGAGTTAGCAACTCTAAAACAAAAATAAAGGAATTATAAGACGATAAAAACAAATGAAGCAAACACATTTATTTCTTCAATTCCCACAGTGCACTCTGTTTCTTTCATAATCAAACCAATCAGCTCAGGGTTCTCCTTCACTGCTGACGTCTTTTTCCTGCATCACATCTACATCTACATCTCCACAGAGCGTCCGCTATGTTGGACGAGTTTTTGGATTTGAATCATCCTGATAAAGAGAGTTTGTGAAATCTGTTCTTTTGTTTGGTGGAGTTGACTTTACCTGTTTGGACTCCAGGATTCAAACTCAGTCAAAACCTTTTTTAGTCTTTGTAGTTGATGAACAGCTAAAATTAACCTAAATCAAGAAAATAATAAATATTAGAATTCCTGCTTTATCTGGGCTAAAAATACCTGCTCCAATGAAAATAGTTGTTCCAGTAATTTTAACATATTCTTCTGTCATTTTCTCATGATGAAGGGCATAAATAAATAAATGTATCTTAAATTCTGAGTATTTATTTATTAAATCATTGTTTATCGGTAGCAGACAAAAAATGCTGCTGGAAATAGCGGTGATGTTGGGATTACAATTTGTGGGTCACACGCCCCCTGCTCCTCCCCTTTCTGATGCATCTATTTGCAGACAAATAGATCCATGAACGTCTTTGTTTTCCTGGTCTAAGCTGAAATCTGGATCTAAACTTTATGGCTGATAGAAATGATATTGATCACCACTAAAGTTATTGGGATAAAAGCTAATTGGACAGAGTGTAAATAAGGGGATGATGGGACGTCAGGGCAGGCTTACTCTGCACCACCCATAACTCAGAGGTGAATTTCTAATTAATTCCTGATGTTCTGCAGAAACATTCTGGATCAGGCGTCATAGTCAATCACACAAGGAGCCAAAATCCAAATCACACCTCAGGTCACGGGCCGGATAGGATAAACATTTATTGAACACTCTAAAACTACATTTTTAAAACTGTAACTTTTTAACAAATTATGAACTAGTTATACAGCATTACCTGCAATAATTGGCCGCTGAAGATGCTAGTGATTATAGCTGAAGATGCTGAAACTGATAGGCAGCTATAATATTAGCTGAATGACAAATTAGCAAAAAAAAAACCTTTTTTTTTAGAGTAGCAGACATTAGCAACTGACTTTAGGCGAAAGTTAAAAAACTGCACAAATTTACAATGTCATTTAACAGCAGCAACATGTGAGTGTGCCACAAAAATATGCAAATAAACGTCAAACATCAACTAACATCTCTGACTAGTTTATGAGCGAATCTGCTGAAATTTGTAGTCCACTAACAGGTGGTTAAATCTGTCTTTCAGGGCAGAGAGGTGGGCTGTTCTATGAGTTATAATTCCAATAAAGAATCCATAAAATTAAATTGATCTTTGAATTAGCAGACAGAGTGAGGTAATGGTGTTTAGTGTGTTTGCTGTGCCAGGGCTAATTAGAGCACGGGCCAATGTAGATGTGCACGTGTGGGCGTGCACGTGTGGGCGTGCATGTGTGGGTGTGTGTTTGTGGATTTATGGTACTTGGTCTGAGACTTCAATTTCCTTCTCCATCTGACGTGTCAGAGGCCGTAAATCAGCACCTGAACACACACACATGCGTGCAGACACACAACAACACACAAAGTCACCCCATCTGTGCATGCATGTGTGTAATTTACAGCCCACTGTGTTTGTGTTATGGTTTGTTATAATCAGTTTTGCACTGAACTGTAGAGCAAACATTTTCTAACTACTCAGTTTCTCCTCACTCAAGTTTTAAGATTTCAGACCCGTAAACAACTTCAAATCCATTTTTCTGGTATTTTGCATCAGTTGCATTTTATGATTATTTAAAATCCCTCCCAAGTTTGTACGTTAATGCACACACTTGTGCACACGTGCATGCTAAAACTACAGTGCACATAACGATGTTACAGAAACAAATAACGGATTTGTGTCCGACATTAAATCTCCGCCTGCTCCGGATGATTCTGTTTATTCTTCATTTTGGTGAAGTCCTGCTCTCATCAGACACAAACACCTACAACTGCTTATTGGACAACTTTGCTTTGAAATTCTCATCATCATATTGAAGTGTAGCAGTGAATTTATGACTGCTCATATCCACAAGCTGTGTGTTTATGAAGCCAGCAGTGGAGTTGAACGTTTCCACGCCCGTATCCATTAGAAATGAGTGTGTGAGCATGCTTCTGCTCTCCATTACCTCCAATTAGCTTCCCTGAGCTGCCACTCCAGGCCAAGAACATTGAATTGGACTGTAATCATTCTTAAGTGTTTGTATTGACTGTTCGGTCCTGCTAAAGAGAAGCACCATAACTGATGTTCTCTACATCTTTTCCAAGAGCGTAAAATGAGAAGATCCAGAGGATCAGAGCAGCTTTGTAGTTCTTCACTTTTACTGTATTAGAGACGCTTGTCATCTTTTCTTCTGTGTATGTTTGATCAAAAGCAGGAAATATGAGTCATAGTGTGATATTTACAGATTTGCTCTTAGTGTTCTCTCATGCATGAACATACATGAGGTAAGCTCAAGAACTGAACGTTACATTTCCAGGGCCTGACATGTTCTGCTTACCATACTAAAGCTTTAGTCACATGAACCTGGATGGGTGCTGTGAGTTTCTGGGTAGGTTGCAGGAAGGCCTGCTTCTTTAAGTCCTCCATGAAAATTTTATACATTAAAAAAAAGCATGTTCCCAGTGGTGTTTTAATTTTGATTATGAAGATTTTAACCAAAATCCCACGAACTAAATGTCTTAAAAACCTATTTTTCATGTTGATCTGAAGCCTCTGTTCCCAAAACCTCCTCTGAGGGGGCGTGGCTTTTGGAGCTCTGCTGAGGAGCTCCAAAATCCTGATTCTTTCTCCTTCCAGTTCACCAAAGACTCTTTGATGTTTCTTGACGTTGCTGTGATCAATCCATTCAATCCATTGGTTTCTCAGAGCAGAAAATAATGAAAGCTAACATCCAAATGCTCTGTGATTGTTTTACAATCCTTTCCAAGTGCGGTCAAACGAGCCGCCGTCCACATTTCCGTGGTCACATCAAGAAGCTCCGTGGAGTCTTTTGGAGATTTTCCAGCGTTCTCAGGACTGCTACCGTAAGTATTGGATGAAAGTCAAACCAAAAATCCAGTGACGGCTGATTGGAGCACAGAAATGTGAACGGCGGCTCATTTGACTGCAGTCAATGTGAAGGTAGCATGTTCTCTTCTCCAGAAGCTGAACTAGACACGCTAGCCGGACCAGATGAGGGTTTAGTGCAGGTGCAGCAGAAAGAGGATGATTGATGAAAAACAGAGTGTGTCCAAGACTGTTTGGTTGATTTAAAAGGAGAAATACTCAGAAATGCAAAAACAAAAAACTCAAAAAACAGGAGTTTCATCAGAATATAATCTATGAAGAAGACTTTAGGGAAATTCAATTATCATCAGTTCCAGTTACACATGTCTTTTTCACATGATGCCACATTAAATGTAGAATACCAAGAGGCCCATTCTCACAGATCTTTGTTTTATTACATTTTCTGAGAATAAAGAAAAACCCAGAGGAGGTTCTGGTTGTTGATTTGCACTGATAGAAGCTCTGATGTCCTCAGGGAGAGCCGGGAATGGCAGCCATCCACATACAAACACATTAGCAACGAGCACGTTGTTCAAAGAAAAATCAATTCAAATGTGTGAACAAATTAATTGGAATTAGCACAAGAGGTTGGCTGTCACGCCTTAATTTTACACTGAAGATGATCTTGCTGTTTAATTACAGTCTGGAAATTATTAGAATAAGATATGAAGAGAGATTTGTGTTTGTCTTTGATATTCTCTCAGTGTCTGGTCATGGTGTTCATGAAAGCAGTTTTCTTTTAATTGTTACAAAATGGCATCGGATTCACTAATGAATTATTCTCTGGTTGTAATTTAGACTTGGACAACAAAGTTTGATCAAATATTGTTCATGTGTGATTCAAGAGGAGAGGAAAATCAAACTGTTTCTTTTTAAATACATTCTGAGTTCATCTTAAAGCATGAATGGTAAATGGCGTATACTTGTATAGCGTTTTCTACTCTCCTTCGAGGGCCCAAAGCGCTTCACAGTCACAGACCCATTCACCCATTCACACACACATTCACACACTGGTGGTGGCTCTGCTGCCGAACACTGGCGCCAACCTCCCACCAGAGGCAATTTAGGGTTCAGTGTCTTGCCCAAGGACACTTCGACACATGGTGGACAAGGAATCAAAGCCATTTTCTTCCGATTCTGAGACGACTGCCCTACCACTGCACCACAACCGCCCCATGGAATGGATGGATGATGGATGGAGGGATGGATGGACGGATGGATGGATGGATGAATGATGGATGGATGGATGGATGGAGGATGATGATGGATGATGATGGATGGATGGATGGATGGATGGATGGATGGATGATGGATGGATGATGGATGGAGGGATGGATGGATGGATGGATGATGGATGGATGATGGATGGAGGGATGGAGGGATGGATGGATGGATGGATGGAGGGATGATGGATGGATGGATGGATGGATGGATGGATGATGGATGGATGGATGATGGATGGATGGATGATGAATGGATGATGGATGGATGGATGATGGATAGATGGATGGATGGATGGATGATGGATGGATGGATGATGAATGGATGATGGATGGATGATGGATGGAGGGATGGATGGATGGATAATGGATGGATGATGGATGGATGATGGATGGATGGATGAATGGATAGATGGATGATGGATGGATGGATGATGGATGGATGGATGATGGATGGATGATGGATGGAGGGATGGATGATGAATGATGAATGGATAGATGGATGGATGGGTGGATGGATGGATGATGAATGGATGATGGATGGATGATGGATGGAGGGATGGATGGATGATGGATGGATGGGTGGATGGATGGATGATGAATGGATGATGGATGGATGATGGATGGAGGGATGGATGGATGATGGATGGATGGATGGATGATGGATGGATGGATGATGAATGGATAGATGGATGGATGGGTGGATGGATGGATGATGAATGGATGATGGATGGATGATGGATGGAGGGATGGATGGATGATGGATGGATGGGTGGATGGATGGATGATGGATGATGGATGATGGATGGAGGGATGGATGGATGATGGATGGATGATGGATGATGGATGGATGATGGATGGATGGATGGATGGATGATGGATGGATGGATGGATGGATGATGGATGGATGATGAATGGATGGATGGATGATGGATGGATGAATGATGGATGGATGATGGATGGATGATGAATGGATGATGGATGATGGATGGATGGATGGATGATGGGTGGATGGATGATTGATGAATGGATGATGGATGGATGATGGATGGATGATGGAGGGATGATGGATGGGTATTTTTCGACTCCGGTGCTCTCTACCATTTTTTAAGGACATCTCTCCACTTTCAATGAGACTTAAACTCTCCTCAGTATATTTTTCTCAGCAGATTCAGGATCACCTGCAGCTTCAGTTCTGATGGCTCTAAAACATCCGAGCTCTAATCTGTTATCAGAGAAGAGCTGCTGATGATATAAAAGCAGGATATGTGACTTTAAACTGTGAGTTCAGGTTAATTACTGAAGACCTGTGGTACGACACAAAGTCCTCACAGTATCAGGTGACAGCTGCCCTCTTGCTGCAGCGGTGGGACAGTGTGTGGTCTGAGCGCAGTCCTGCTCCGTCTGCTGTTTGTCCGTCACTGACTCGGACCACACAGGCGCTGCATGGCTTCAGACGACGCCCCTCAGGACAATAAAAAAAGAAATTGGGAGAGAGGTATTGGATCAGGGTTCTGGATGTCCAGCAGTGTGACCTCCATCTGACTCCTCAACAACCCTGACCGTTGCCATAGTAACCAGGAAGGTCTGCAGGATGGAGACCAGTTGGAGGTCACTGAAAGTGTGAGTCGGTTCTGTGCGTGTCTCTGCATCCTGACCTGCAGCAGTCGACGGGCTCACGTCTAAAACCAGATTCCACACAGACGGACTTTGGTGGTTGAAACGTTTGAAGTTCTCCAGTCATTTGTTCTGAAGCCACAGAGGTGGATGGAAGGAGACGGTCCTCAGGGTCTGCCCCATCACACGCATGGGGAACTTCCAACAGCTGCAGGGACTCTTCACTCACATTTCACTTCCTGCTGCTGTGGTACCAGCTCATTCAAGTTCCTTCCAGCGTGTCTGGGTGAAGCTGCGCTGCCATTGACCACGGCAAATCTGATTGAATACATTTGCCAAATGGAAATACAGCAGTTTTGAAATAAACTTGCATTTATCAAAAAATGTATTTGCTCTTGGAGGAAGTGGTGTTTCTGACATAGCTGTAATGGACACACTTTTTTTTTATTTAAATGAGTCACATGACCAACAGCCGCATGCTAAGTTTAGGTATCAGCAGGTCCAACAAGAGGCTCACAGCGTCACAGCTCATCAAAAGTCTCATATGGAATTGTTGGATCCACATCTCTGCTGTAAAATGACCAACCACGATTTCCCAAAATCACTTCATCTGCAGCCGTTCCTACAAGTCTCGCTAAGACTCCAACGTCTCCTTTGATAGATGATAATGAGCGCTAGTGCTGGAGTACAAACTTGAAAGTATCTGCCGTGATTAAAAGTATTCAAGATTTTGAATGAGTTGATTTGTGTTCATATGTTCATATAATTAGGATTTAATTGAAACAATGTAATTATAATTTTTTTTTCAATATGTCTAAAATTTTGATGTGTAATTAAGACGCAACTTCAGAAACTTAAGATCATAAACTGCGAGTTAAAAACTGCACCATATCTGGAGTGTATATTTAGATAAATCAATGTCTGGTTTGCTGAGATCTGCTGCAAAAGACATGCAGAACACAGAAGATAATAACATATTGTCCTCATCACTCAATTCATAGGATCTCCAACAGTTAGCATGTGAATCTGTTATAGGTTAAACTTTAAAGAGAAATACCAAGATAGAAGGTGAAGCAGCATTCCAGTGGAACCGAGCATCCACAATGATGGTTTGAGGTTCTTCTTTTAATGACCTCACCTTTTAAACAAGTTTTCTCATAGGAGGTCAACATTCTTAAATCATATAATAAATATTTACAATGCTTATTTTTTCCATGTTCTCTAAAACAAAATAAAGCTGGCTCTGTTTACAAATATTATATTTGTTTAAAAATGTTTAAGGATTGAATGCATGAGAGGGACTTTGGGTTTTTTTAAATAGATTTTTTGTAGAGTAGCTATTATTATCATGAAGTCAAATGATTTTGTTCAAAAGGGACAGAAATTAGTTTCAAAAATACGAAATATTTTAGAAGATATTTGACTTGGTTTCAATACATTATTGTAAAATTAGTGTAATGTAATGTCAGAGCATCAGCTGATGCTGAAGATCCCACTATTAACAGACACAAACCACACTGGTTATGAGGAAAATGTAGGACATTGATCATTCATTTAGTAAATAAAATAATTTCAAATTTTTAACAAGAAAAAACAGCATGGAGAGATGCATCAGCTGACTCATAAGCCTCAAAAATGTCCTGATAACTGCGGAGTAGGGCTGCTACGTTTAGTCGATTACTATTAAAATAGTTGACAACTATTTTGGTCGTGGTCGTCTTTAGTTTAGTTTTTCCTCGTTTTGATCTCTAAACTACGGTGCACACTCTCTAATGTCGGGTCTGCCATTCTCTTGGTCACACGTGCGCAGTAGTGCTAAACCGGTCAGCAGTGATGTCACAGGAAGTTCTCGTAGCTTTATAACAACACACTAACAGAGCTGGAAAGAGTGGGAAACAAAAGACAAATAAAAAAGTTTCTAATGTAATTTCTGCAGGCAGAACTTCATGGGAGGACTATGGTGATGCATGAACACCTGATGATGTGAAAAAGTTTGATCACGCTGAACAGAGAGCTTCAACTAGCTAAGCTAAGCTAACATCGGCGCTAACACAGCTAGCTCTGCAGCAGCAGTTTCACGGTTTAAATGGATCGTGTGCGGCTGTCATTAATGGAGAAAACCAGAAGATCTGCAGCAGATCCGTGTCTACATAACATAGTGAACGTTCCATGATCCGCTCTTTGAACCAAGCGCCGCGAAGGGGGCGTGGCTTATGAGTTTACACTGGAAAGGAACCGCTCAGCCAAGCAGTTAAGGAGCGATGTGAAAACTATGAGTCCAGATGACAAGTGTAGCATTGCCATACCTGCATTAAGCTACAATTAAATGCAACTTGAAGTAAAAAAAAAACAACAAAAAAAGTATATATATATATATATATATATATGTGTGTGTGTGTGTATCCCAATAATTCATGTTCTTAACATTGCATTTAACACATAACCAACTTGTAAAATATAGGCCCCACAAATGTTTTAGGAAAAGTCCTGAACATGAACCGTAGAAACTGTGACCTTTGTTTGAATCCCGTTGCCATGGAGACCGGGTCTAACCCCTCCTAGAAGCAGGCTTTCGTTGCCATCATTGGGTTTGCTTTCACCCGCTGTCTGTGGGTTTAAATAACCAGAATGCTTTTACTGAAGCTGATCTTATTTTGATTGGAAAACGATCGATGGGAGGCCATGGGATTTTGTGTCATTGGAGTAATGCGTATGGGAGGAAGGAGGACGCGGGAGACAAGGAGAAGATGAAGGAGAAGGAGAAGTGGGGCGAAGCGCACAGTCAGGTCAAACGCTCGCTTTTTGGGTGAAACTAAGTTCACATTACCATACAGATCAGAGTGTGTGTGGGTATGCATCTTCTCCTCACTGGAGCGGTGACACCAAATTTGTACTCAAGTGACGCCAACAGATGGAGCTGCTATTGTGAAAGGGCCCGCACACACATGCATGCAAGCACGCACACGCACACTCGCACACAAATAAACAGACATCAATGCATTTGTCTCATTATGGGAATAAAGTTCACAATCACCCAGACAGCAGCCTCCTGTGGTTAAGGGCTGAGCGCACACACACACACACCCACACACCCACACACACTGATGGCTCCTCATCAGTAACCTGCCTGATAACACACTGGAGAGGTAGCATGTGTGTGTGTGCACGTCTGAGTGTGTGCAGGCAGAAATTGAACCCTTGAACTGTGTTTAACCCTCTCTCCCGCGCTCTCGGTGGTTCTGTATATCCTTCATCTGGCCTTTATTGTTGCTTTCATCCTTCCTCCCTCTCTTCCTGTTTTTGACACCTTCATTTGTTTTCATCTGCTTCTTTTCCCTGCTCTGTCTCTCTCTCTCTCTCGGCGGGGCATAAACGGGTTTCAGGTACTTTGAGGTCAAAGCATCATGCACAGTGAGGCTGTGGGAGTGTGAATTTACTGCAGGAAGCCGCTCACAAAGACACACACATCAATGCACCCATAAATTAAGGATTGTTTGTAAATCATCAGCCTATGATCTGAATATTACTGTCGCCAATTGAGTGCATTTGTGAAGTCCTACAACTAATTATGTATATATATATATAAATTAAAATAAATAGTTTGTGCATATTAAAAAGGTGTTTAAACAAAATACATTAATAACATCTTTTAAAGTATATTTCTTATTTGCCCCGCGTTTCCAGTGACAGAACCAGGAATCGTCCTCCTCTGGACCCGTCCTGGAGCGTCCGTCGGCACCAGACTGTGAACCTTTGAAGCCGGCAGCAGAGGACAGTCACGTCCCTCTTTTGCTGTAAAAAGGCACACACCATTGTGAGGCTGCTAGCCTGGTGAACTCCTGAACTGAACTTGAACCGTGGTCGGGTCATGCTGGGGGCAAACGCGGTGAGTGTGTTAGTGGTCATGCTGCACCAGAGGACTGACCCACACCTGCCCCCCGGGCAAGAGCATCTCTGAGTCCATGACGGGGAGAATACCTGTATTTTTCAATTTTTCAATAACATCATCTGAGTATTGATTAAGAGATGCTTTGATTATTTAGTAATTGAATTGCAACAAACATTTATGGAAGTCTCTTGCAGCGCACAGAATAGATTATCTTAAAATGTATATTGATTCATTCCTGTAACTAGTGTGCTGTCGATCTGATTCACATTTGCTACAAGATTCCTACTGACCTTAAAAATGGATCAGAACATCTTTATTCCAAACAGTGCAGCTGAAGATAATACATTAATTATGTGTACAAACAAACAAGTAAATAAGAATAAATGTCAAATCCATTCACAAAGTTCACTGTTGTTATTTCCACATCAGAATGATCATTATTAAAACATTCTACTGTACGGTCACATGACTTTGTAAATTCAAAGTGTTTCCACACGTTGGACTGGAATGATGGTTGATCAGTTTCTGCTGCATCACATGTGAGTTGTCCACAATGATGGAACTTTAGTTGTTTTTACATTTTAGTCAAATAAATCCAAATGGTATTTTCTTCGATTTATTTAATTTGGAAACGATTTCATAATCGTAAAAGTTGATTCAATCAACAACTTGTCTCAGAGAGATCTATCATAGGAATCGATATTGACTCATTGATTAATGTGAGAAACTGCAGATAGAATAAGTGAAGCTAAATGACCATCATATTCAGCTGCATGATGGCTGACGTACTTTTTACTTCAATTAGAGACTAAATTAAAATGAAAATAACAAAAGAATTGTCTGGATTTATTCCTTTGATATGAATAATGAAGAAGTTTCTGAAAAAAATGTACCTTCAATTGAACTCAGCTACTTACATACTGAACACACAAAGCAAAAAAACCAAAAAACCCCATATATTGTCTAACTGCCTTTCCAATTGTTTCCTATAATTTAGTCTTCTGAACACACACACTTCCACTTCTTTCTGGTCTGAGTAGGAAGTCATCAGTCATTGGCTGAAGAGAGGAGACGGTGACCTCCCCCTGAACTCTCACCTCCCTTTAACCTTTGACTGAGGAGGAGAAGAGGCTGCTGCAGGAGAGAGGAGGTGAAGGTAGAGAGAGTGGAGGAAAAACCGCTGAGGAAGGTCACTCAGACGGAGGAGGAAAAGACGAGGAGACGAAGACGAATCACAGAAGTCAAAATTAGAAGGAAAAAAAAAAAACGCAGAGAAAATGAGAACAAAGACTTGGAGGCGGGACCAAACAGCAGGGGGCAGTGTTGGGACGGAGTAGAATGCTCTGTGGGACGTGACAGTTTGGGGCCATGAGTGGGAGGAAGCCTGAGAATGATGAAAATCAAAGATTGCAAAATAGCAGCGTCGATTGAATCCATTGGTTGGCACGTTTCACGTTTTCACGTGGCGTCAGGTCGGCAGTGGGAGGAGCATCGCGTGATGATGTCGCCGTGACTCTGTGGCATCCGAACATGGCGACGCCATAGCAACGCCTAATCCTGTCCAACAGACAACGCCCTGTTGGCTAACACGCGCATTCATGCCACATTTATGTACATACAGCTATCCAAACACACTCAGCCGTGGAACCAGACAAAGCACGCGCACACATCAGTGCATGTGCACACACACACACGTAGCCCTTTTGTGGAGGGGGGGGGCAAAGGAGGGAGCGAACATAAAGACTGTTTGTTGTCTGTGTTCTTTAAAGCATCCAGAAATCTGTTCTGGGTCTCAAAGGTTCTGCGCCGAGCGCTCAGCTTCCGGTTCTCACGCCGCTCTGCGCTAGGAGCATAACTCAGGTAGACGAGGGACGAATTCACTTTGATAGTGAGCTGGAGAAGTGTCAGACTTCAAAGTTGCACTGCAGCCCCCTCTGATCGTGGCAAACCCACCCATTCTGGACACCTGAGCGGCTGTCCTCCCGCCTCAGAGGAGAAGGTGTGGTCCCATGACTCACCAGAGCCTGATCAAAAGTCTGAGGAAGCCGTGAGCTCACAGGCCAGGTGCAGGCAGGGTCAAAGGTCACGGGAGGCAGTTCCCACGGCGACCGCCGGGAGGAAGCAGTTCCAGGGCTTTGATCGCAGCTCACGTGCGCTCGCTGTTCACGGTGCACCCGTGGAACGAGACACGAACCGTGTGACTGGATCCAACAGAACCTTTGATGGGGGGGGGTCGCGGGGTCGCGGCAATGACAATAACAGGATCCATTCACTCCACACGTTCATGCAAATAAAATGTTTACTTCCAGGAACTCACTACAGCCTGAGGTTCATCTGGGAACATTTTTACTCTATGTTCAAGGTCACAAGGAGGCGGGGCCTCCCAGCTGTCACACAGCCACTCCTCAGAGTCTATTTTCATGTCCAAGCGCTTCAAATACCCATCAGATTAATCTACTCAGAACAACTGAATATCTCCTTAAACTTTACAATTTTGACTAAATTAATTCTCTAACACAAATTCTACAGTTTTTAGTCAATCAGCATCCTGGAAATGTCCATTCAATTAAATCTCTGATCATGCGACATGAAAAAAATCATTTGAAAGATAAACTGTGAGATTATACAAAAGGGCTTCTTCCACTCGTTTTCAAGCAGTAAATCAAACTCAACTTGACTGTAGTTAATATTCATGAAATTCAATTAATTTATTGTGACTTTGTATACATTACTGTAAGAATCGTTATATCATGAGTGATTACGGGGGGAAGACTTTTTCAATTTTGTTTATTCTTTTTATGTTTTTTAATCAGTGGATTTCTCTATTTCTTAACATTTTGTGTCATTTCTTGTTGTCCACAATTACTGCATAAAATAAAATAATTAATGAATTCAAATTACAAATTTGAATTATAAATATGAAAGTCAGAAAATCTGATTCCCAAACTCCAGCAAAAAACACAATTCACAAAAAGACCATTTCTAAAGCCCCCATTACAGATGGAAAAACTACTAATAATGGATTAAAAAATATATTTTACAAATTATAAAATAATAAAATGAATGCGTGTGAACATAAAAATAGAAAAGCCCAAATCATCTTTTTCTAAACCTTTTTTTATCCAAGAAGAAAATAAATACAAATATTTATAAATTATTTACGATGTCTTTTTGAAATGTGTAACTGATAAAATATACATAATTTTAGAAAAATGTAATTTATCTAAAAATATTACAATGTTGACCAAACTATTTAAATATTTCAGAAGAAAAAGTGTAATAACATTCTGAAATAAATTCTCTTTATTTTAATTCTGTTTAAAAAAAAAAAAAAACGTCAAAGAAATGGAGAAATAATTTAAACTCAGGTCAGCTGTTGTTGGAACGTCCCATAGACGATGAGGGTGAACCAGACGGGATGCTGGTTCTTGGTTATACTGGCAGATCAAACAGGAATTCTTCAGTGGTTCTCACGGTTCTGTGGTCGCTCATCGATCTGATGAGGCTTCAGCCCGCCGTGCTGCATCACGCTCGGCTCTCTTGGGTTCCCCCAGAATCATCTCATGGATCTGAAGTCCTTCATAAAATAATGGAGTGAAATTCAAGAGACCGCATTCTGGAAAAAGATTTATTTAAAAAAACAAACAAAAAAGAACTGTCAGATTTCTTCTTCTCTGTTTGATTTGATTTTTTAATCACCATGAATGTTTGGTTGAACATTTACTGTGGGGGGGGGGGATTTTTTGCTCAGGTCAGAACAGCCATATGCAGGATAGTTATTACTGGTTCAAATGATTATTTTTTAAAATTTGGACTGAGTGTGATGACTTGCATTTATCATATAGAACTCATCATTACGGTAAGATGTAGATTTAGAGACAAGCTAATGCAGATGAATCCTGGGAAAACTGTCTTTCAAAAAATACATTCATTGGGAAAAGGCTGTTTACTTATAGTATTTTGTTGTAAATAAAATATATGTATCTGAGACAGGACCAAATATATTATATTATATTATATTATATTATATTATATTATATTATATTATATTATATTATATTATATTTATTATATTATATTATATTATATTATATATATTATATTATATTAATATTATATTTATATTATATTATATTTATTTATATTATATTATATTATATTATATTATATTATATTATATTATATTATATTATATTATATTATATTATATTATATTATTTGTTTTTGATTTTGTTCACTACCGCTTTGGAAATTGAAGCAAACTCTGAGTTTTACATAACTTTTATTTATTTACAGGTGTAAACATTTCGTTCTGGGTTGATGCAGTTAATTGATCTATAGTTGTGATATTTATTAAGAAAATAATGCAATTTATGAATTTATTTTAAAACATATTCGTCTGTTTTAAAGCATTTTTCCAGATAAGCTAATTTTGGCTTGTAAACAGTTTTGAGGAAATTGACAAAGAATGCAAATAATAGTTTCATTTAACAGAGACCAGAGCTTAATTCTGGGCTCTTTCTTTATGCCGCCTTTGTAATAAACAGAAATTATTTAATATGATTTAGTTTTGTTATTAAAATAATTTTTTCCTGTTGTAAAAGCAAACTTAATTTTAATTATTTGCACCTGATCTATTTTGTAAATAAATAATTCATCGACCTTCTGTGCTGCTAAATACAAACATCAGAGTTGATTTGTTTTTGCTGTCATTTTGATTCTAATTATTTCAAGATTTATGTTTTTTTTAAAACACAAAATTATGTATGTCTTTATTTCCTCATCATACTTGATAAACCAATTGATTGAATAAAAATGATTAAATTAATAATTCTTATAACTGTGAAATTCTTTTACCATAATTTTAATAGGACTGTTTTTAATCAAGGGAATTCTATTTTTTTATATAAATATTTTTAAATTTATTATTTGACAAAGACAAGACAATATGAAAACAATTAGTTAAATAATAATGCTGAATTTTTAAGTTGATTCTGAAATAAAAACATGTTAAAATCATTTAGGCCTCACTTGTTTTATTAAAATCTTAAAACAAGTATGAATTATTTTTATATTCAACCTCAGTACAGAATCTTGAAAATCTGTAAAAACAATACTGTTTATAAGGCAAAAGAGAGTCTGAATTCTTGTTTATTTTCTTAAAACACACACAAAAAACACTTTTTTCCTGGATAATTATATCGTTTGTAGAAACTCAGCTTGTTGTCAGAAAATCAGTTAAGCTTTAATAGCTATATTTTTGTTTAAATAGAGGAGCTTTACTACAGGAAAAAATTTAAAACATGAGTTTTTTCTGACTTCCTAATCAAAGACTTGAAAACAGAGCTGTTTAATTCATAACTAACACCAAAAAATTGAGTTGCTTGATAATTGCTTTTTATTTTAACTCAGAATTATTCAACTGCAAACACCTCAGGGGCTTTTTCTTTTGGTAAATCTTATTAATGATTGTTTTTACATTGTTGTGTGAGTTTAAGATGATGAAATAAATTCAACTCTCTCTTCTATTTTCTATTCTATTCTATTCTATTCTATTCTATTCTATTCTATTCTATTCTATTCTATTCTATTCTATTCTATTCTATTCTCAGCTTAGGTTGCTATCCCCCGTAGTTGGTATGTTTCTAAATAAATAAATACTTTTTTTTAGACTTTTTCCTGTGACAGATTTCAGTCTAAATCTCGGACCCCTCCTTTTATTTTGAAAGCTCCTTTGAAACTCTTAATGTTTCAGTTCTATGATATAACCATGTTTTTAATGACCCTGTTGGAAACGTTTATTGACGTTTATCTGATGTTAGTTTGAGATGCAGCCCAGCAATGCAGGTAAAGCGTAGCTGCTGCTTTGGCAAGCGAGGTCTCAGCTGTCAGGGTTAAAAAACGTGAGCTGGGGGCACGGGGCGTGTGGAGGTGTGTGTGTGTGTGTGTGTGTGGGGGGGGGGGGGGTCATCTTTGAAGTCTGGACAGGGGGGCTGTCTCTGGATTTTTTGGGCTCGGTGTTGCAGGGTGGGGTTTCACATTCATGCAGGTCAAAGCAGCAGATTCCTTCTCCGTGTTTGTGTTCCTGCTCCGTGGGGGACATTATTCACACATCCCAGAATCCACAGTGAGACAGGCATGAGTAAAGGTGCCCGGCTCAAGAAGAGGAGGGATGTGATTCGTTAAAAAGATCCAGTTTTACAAATGTCTGGGCGATAGGTGCGGGCTGCACAAATAAAGGTCTGGAGCAGACGGAGTGAGAAACGTTGTTTTGAGGATGTTCTTTTGTTGCTGCCGTTTCTGTGTGATCAGGAGGAAGAACTTCCTCCAAAACCAGCTTCCTCATCAGCTGCAGGTATGACAGAAAAACTGCAGTTGATCTGATGCTTCTCTTCTCGTCTATCGTGGGTTTGATTCAACTGCTCGGCGTGTCGACCTTGAAACCTGAATCATTTCTCTTATTTTATACCTCATGTATAATACATTCATTGTTTCATATCTGCTATAGGAGTGTGGGGAAATGCAAACAAGAAATCAATAAACTCCATATTTATACTACAGAAACCATCAATATGAATCATCATGGGGAGTAATTATTTGGGTCGATTCATACCACTATTTACAAAGCTGAAAATATTCAAATTTGAAGACTTGGTAGATCATTCCATCCCATATTTTGATGCCTGTTAATGCAGAAATGCTTCAAACTACATATGGTCCAATCACTATGATTTAGCATCATTTTGAGAGCTAAAAACACAAGAGATGCTTTTTTTCATAGCTGGAAATGAATTCAGGCATCAAGAAGTTAAAGAAAAATTAAGAAGCATGTAGATCATGTGTGTCAGAGTCACGGCCCGGGGGCCGGGTCTGGCCCTCTGGGTAATTCTATCCAGCAGATTATTTTATTTTATTGTTATTTATGACCCGATGTTATCTTGCGCTCATTTCTAACTTGTATAATTTAACAAAATATATTTTAATGGAGAGTAAAATATTGAAAGTTATTTAAAGTTTAAGTTGATTTATTCTAGATAAAATTCCTGCATTTTTATTATTCTTAATTTTGTTGAAATTTCATGGTTTTAAAGTTGTCATTCTGCTTTTGGACTATTTTGGCATTTTTATTAACATTTTTTAGTCTTTTTTGGAGCATAGCTAATATTTCATCTATGTGCTAGCTGTTTTGGATAATTTAGGCTTTTTTCAGTTTCTTAGACTATTTTGAAGTATAATTATTTTTCAGCTACATTCTAGCTGTTTTGGCTAACCTAAGTTTTTTTTTTTTTTTTTTTTAAACTAATTTGGCATTTAGCTAACATTTTAGCTAGCTATCAACTTCAGTAATTTCAGCTCTCAGCTTCAGTGTTTTCAGCTTCAGTGTTTTCAGCTATCAGCACTAGCATCTTCTTGCCATATTCAGCTTACAGCATTCCTGCTAGCATTATCTCAGGTGATTCTATATATCTAGTCCATAATTTTGTTTAAAAGTTACGGTTTAGAAGTTTTAAAAATGCAGTTTTAGAGTGTTTAATAAATGTTTACCTGTTCGACAGAAGGTGTGTTTTGGCCCCTTGTGCGGTTGAGTTTGACCCCCCTGGTGGGGGCTTTGGACTGAATAACTCTGGTTTCCCATGAGGTTGTGTAATACGGAGGCGGATCAGTGTGGAGGACTGCGGAGGACCGCGGTGCTTTACGGCCAGCTCGCACCATGCAGCAATTGTTTTGGCGTCTGGTCTATTTTTGCACGAGCAAGCCCTGTCAGTCCTGACAGGAAGTTACACCAAGACACACAAAAAAATCTGGTCGAAATATAACACATTTTTCATAATAAAATACCACTTTTGAAAAATTAAATTGTATTTTTGTATCTAAACAGATTATAGAGGTGAAAATACTGTAAACACACAAACAACACAAAACACACACACACAGATCAATGTAGTGGGAGCGGGGGTGTGGTTCAGGGGGGCAAATCAAGATGGAGGATGTCAAATTAATTGTAGAATCTCTAAATAACGACAGCTGAGCAGAAGCACCTGTGGACCGACGCTTCTGCGTCCGGTGTAAGGATGAACCTCAGGACTGACCCCCGACTCTCTCTGACCCGTTCATCCTTTCAGGGTCTGGAGAGAAAAGGTCAGGACTGGAGTGTTGGTCAACATTTATTTAGTTGGCTTGTTGGGCCTAAAGAAAAAAGCTCCTGAAGAGCAGAGAGAAGCCTGGCGGGAGGATTATTGGTTGGAAAAACGAGGAATGTGATCCGAGGAAAGGAGGAGTTGGTAAATTCACGCTCCAGTTCACAGCTCAAACATTAAAACACAGCCTTTTTCATTGTTCTCCAGGCTCCGCCCAATTCCACACCTGTGAGTAATGAGCTCCTCGGGTCCGCCTCAGGTTAACCCGCCTGCTCTGAACTAAATGAAATATTGGATCTGAAGTGTAAATTTAAGTAAATTAAAGATGAAAGCTGGCACACACTAGCACCCCCCCTCTCCGTGTCTGTCCCATCATCCTCTGCTCTGGAAGGGAAATGACCAGTCAGACCTGATGAGGGGGGTCTGTTCCTAGCGGTGACCTCTGGGGGGCAGTGTAGTTTGACAGATGTCATGGCTGTGTGAGTTTCTCTCATTGTGTTGTGTTTTTGATGGGGGTGTTTTATCCAGAAATCTGATGTTTGTGCAGAGAAGAACACGTTAAGGTCGTTCTGCCGTTCTTTCTCTTACACACAATATTTTAACCCTTTAACACCGGAGCTCCAGTATTTATGTTCTTTGAATTACTGCAAGTTTTTTAATTGTTAACATGATAGTTCTGAAGGAAAAAGTCGAAGAGTTTCAGTATTTTGAGGATTTTTTGTTAATCAGGTGTTAATGCATTAAATGAAACTGCATAAAGAACAGAGAGGAAGCTTCCAGAATCCTGTTGATTTTGAAGAATGTGAACAAAAATATTGGGAAAGAAAAACATTTGAATGTTTGATGTAATAAAGTTGAATGTAGTAAAAGCAATGACATCTTAAAGCAAAGCTCTGATGTATGAGAAAAGGAATTGAACAGAGAAACACTTCTTTTCCTCCAAAAAGGAAAAAAAAATTCTCATCTCAGGAAATCCTGGAATCTCCTGTTTTTCCTGGAAATTTGCTCTTAATTTATTTAATTATTTTTTTACTATTTTTATTTGTTAGTTGCTGAGAAGTCATGTTTTTTATTTGTTATCAAATATTGATTTTTTTCCTTATACTTTCTTCTTCTTCTGTAATAAGGTGTAATGTTACAGCATGATCTCCACCTCGTGTCCAAACTGAAACATCCTCCAGGAGAAGCAGAACAATGTTTCCATTGTTAATGATCTGAACATTTTAGTTAGAACTTCTCCTTTAGAGAATCCATGAAACACTGGATGATATTAACAATCTCAGTATTTCACTGATGGATTTCACAGTATGTGAACTGGATCAGATTAATATAAATATATTGAAGTTATATTAGTAGATTATTAATGTATTTCTAATCAAATGTGAATACATATGTAAATAATGTAAACTCAAAACTGAATCGAGAGGATCAAAAGAACTGAATAAAAATTGGAATTGAATCGATCCAGGCTCTGGTGAATCAAATCATTTCTGGAAATGATTCCTGATACCCGCTCTAGTTTGGAATCTCTGGATCCGGCCCCCGGGCCTTGACTTTGACACATGTGCTATAAATGCAATAAGATAATGATTATAAACCACTCTGACAGTAGATTATACCTTTTACATCATTTTAATCAGTTAGGCCTATCTGACATTTCAAAGATCTAAACATAAATCAATAATTATTTTAGTTTTCTTCAAAGCCAAAGAGCCACAATGGAGGAATAAAAGAAAAGGCTCCAGAGCTTCAGGTTGCAGACCACTGTACCACAGACATGTAGAGGAGGAAGTATACTAACGGAAATACTTCTTCAGGTTAAATTGGGACATGTTGATTGTAAAATATACAAAGTAGAGGAAAAGAAAACTTAAATTATTGTGTTTGAGTTTTAGTGAAGACTTAGTATTAATGACTTTTTGCTTGAGGATGAGCAGAAGTGAACTGGGCTGAGCCGGTCTCTTGAGGTAAAGGTGTTTGCTAATATAAATGTGTGTAATATAAATGTACTTAACTTGATACTTAAAAAAAAGATGAGCTTCTCCTAATCTATACTTAATCAGTGAAAGCATCACTTCATTTCTCCTGAAAATCTCTGTCCGTGTTTGTTAATATCAGATATACAGTCAGATCAGCCAATGACACGGCCGCACCGGCAGTCCCGCTCTGTGATTGGCTGCCCCCAGTGTTTGCTCGTGGTTACAGAGTTGCTGAGGAAGCAGCCTTTTATGTCTGCTCACAACACTGGCACTGTCTGAGCCCGACACACACACATGTGCACACACAAAGGCCGGCTAAGCTCTAGCTAAACAGTCCAACGTGGAACCATCGCTCCCTCTCCCTCTTGTACAAACACACACAAATGCTCCCAGGCAAATATTACTTCATCCTAAGTATTTTTAAATCAGGCGATGACAGTTTCAGAGAGAGTGAAGGACGCACACGTAGCCACTGCGGTTTGGGGTTGAGCTGTGGTGTGTGTGAGGTTAACGAGCTCTTACAGCCTTCTTAGCACATCGATGAAAGACACAACTTAAGAAAGACAGAGAATCAAACCTCGCCAGACAAAAGTGAATGGGTGTGATCATTTACTTTTCTGTTCAAGAGGCTGGTAAATAAACTTTTCCACTTTGTTGTAATGTACGTGTGCTTTTGCACGTCTGTGTACCCGTAATCACACTTAAACCTGCTGAAAAAAGGAAGCCATGCCTTCACTTGCCCACCCATTGTTTTGCTTTGCTATTACTGTGTGTCTGACACAAGTGTCTGTGTGAATGTGTTTGTGTTAGCACGGGGAAATTCCAGAAATTTCACACCAGAATGCGTTAAAGCAACAGCAGTCTGGAGACGTCACTGCAAAGTTTGTGTTTGCAGCATCCTGAGACAGTCAGACGTCCCAACATCTGCAATTATCTTTGATTCCTCCTCGTGCTCCAACGTCACAGCTGTCCGGACAACCGTTGGTGGGGGAAAAACAGGAACTCCCAGCGGCCATGAATGAGCCGATGCTCACCTGAACGAACCTTCAGCGCATCAGTGGGATTAGAGAAAATGCATGATGACGTATGGAAACACCTGCACGCCGCAGGGCCACCCATTGTTTTTATAGAATTCCCATAATGCAGGAAGAAGGACGTTCACTTTCAAACGCGTGGTCAGTTTCTACTCATTCACACACATCATTAAATGTTCTTTCATCTCTGGTTGGACACTCACCACCACTGACAGAACTCAAGAATTTGTCATCAAAGAGAGAAATCAGAGATTCTCTTGATGTTTCATCATCCTGCAGCTGCGTTCTCACTGCCTCCATAAATGCTTCATGTTTAAAACTCAAGTTTTCACAACCGTTTTTGGGCTCAGAATGTGAAGGCTCATTCAAGTCAACTTTGACCAATCAGGAACTCGGATTTGGAAGTGATAGTAGCATGGCGTCTCTTATAATTCATCAAAGTACCAATTGTTTGAAAATTGATGATGAAAACGAAATGAATGACTGAGGTTTGTGTAAATTGGAAATGAATTGGAATGAAGCTGAAAAAGAAAAAACCTAGAGTGAGATTCACAACATTTTCTGCGACATTTCCCACCAGCCTCTCAACTGTTGGTGGCAGACATGCACTGGTGTACTGTAGTTCAGGGATGGTGATATATTATAATATATGAATACGTAAAAAATTCTACTTTTTCATTCTGTTTTTCCTTACATCACTGTCATTTTCAGGATGCAGATTGTCATATTTACGTGGATATTTGAAAAATTTGAATTTAGACGACATGTTTAGTGAGCTTGTGAACAGACTTGGTGTTTTTACAAGTCTCAGGTCTCATTAATCCTTGACCTGCATCTACCTTTGCCCCACCATGGATAGATGTTAGATTTACCTCATGATTTCTGAGTAAAAACTCTGCTTTATGGAGTTTGAGCTTGCATCTTTCTTCTTTAACACGCTGACCTGTCTCTTTAAACAGGATGAGAGGCAAATGACTGGACAACAGGAGTTCCCCACAACCATTTCCTGTTGACCGCCTCCAGCTGCTCCTCCTCTATTTGGACAGATACAAGCGGAAGAGAACAAACTCAGAACAACTTTACTCCTCGATTCTGACCACAACAGATGAAATAAACGACAAAATAATCAAAGGCTTAACAGAGTAGAATTTGTG
Organism: Oryzias javanicus; assembly: GCA_003999625.1. Taxonomy (NCBI): domain Eukaryota; kingdom Metazoa; phylum Chordata; class Actinopteri; order Beloniformes; family Adrianichthyidae; genus Oryzias; species Oryzias javanicus. Next base: position 1,376,937 of record CM012444.1, read on the forward strand.
CATGTGTGACTTTAACCCATAAAGACCCATGTTTCCTAAAACATCAAATGATGTGGAATGCATCACAAACCAAGTGGCCTGAAGTGAAGATCACGTCAGTCCTTTGTGTTTGAATCAAACTAAACTCTGCATTTTCTGGTCAAAGCAGAGCTGCTGTCAGAACCGGCAGCTGCTCTGTTTGGCTGCAGTACCCACAGGCTGCCAGTAGGAGGCAGTGCAGCGTGTAAGGTTTTTGGAAGTCTGTGTGGATCTCTGAATCTCTGCATGAGTGAATCTCTGTGACTGTGTGTGTGTCTGTGTGTTTTTGTCTTTAGTGTTTCCAGTTGTGTGTATCTGGATGTGTTTGTCTTTCTCTAAGTATTTGTAACTGTTTATGTGTGTGTGTGTACTCCCTTTGTCTAAGAGGGATTTTGTGTTATCCAACTATTTCAGTGCTAACAAACACACACACACACAAACATTCCATGACCACAGTGAGCACAACTCCTGTTTACAGTAATATTCCTGCCTTTTTATTATTCACAGAAATGTAAAACTGGCGCCATGTTTTTGGACTGTTTTGCATTTACAAAGATTTTTTAGGCTAATTTGAAGTTCAGCTAATATTTCAACTACACGCTAGCTGTTTGGCTAATTTAGGTTTTTCTGTTTTTTAGGCCAATTTGGAGTTTTGCTATTTTTTCAGATACATGCTAGCTTTTTAGGCTAATTTTGGCTTTTTTGTTTTTTAGGCTAATTTTAAGTTTAGCTAATATTTCAGCTACCTGCTGGATGTTTTGGCTACCCTAAGTTTTTTATTTATTTATTTATTTTTTTTTCTTTAGTTTTTTTAGGTTATTTTGGCAGTGAGCAAATATTTTAGCTGGCTCTCAGTTTCAGTGTTTTTAGCTATCAATTTCAACATCTTCAGCTATCAGCACTAGAATCTTCTGCGGGAAAATTCAGCTTACAGCATTCACACTTAAAATGATCTCAGGTAATGCTATAAATCTAGTTCATAATTATGTTCAAAAGTTACAGTTTTAAAGTTGCATAAATGTAGTCTTAGAGTCTTCAATAAATGTTTATCCTGTTCGTGAGGTGTATTTTAGACTTTGACCCCTTGTGAGATTCAGTTTGACAGCAGCATAATCACATAATGAGAGACTGTGAAAGGTGAACATCAGTGGGGAACACTGTCCTCTGTTCTCCTTGACTCTAGAATTTTTTTTTATTTAATTATGGGGGTTGCGGTCAGATAGAGGCATAGCCTGCATGTGGGTCTGATCGTTTTGCCAGAATGAAAAAATAAAAAAATCCCTCCTCTCTGATGTTCAGAGGGCCCGGCCCACTGTGGAGGAGAAACGTTTCAGGAGTCAGTGCTCTGACACCCCCTCTAATCACTGGCAGGAGCAGTCTCTAGAGTAATGAATGCACTTCTTCTCCCAGCAGCCCCAGCCCACAGTTCCTGGATGTCGCTCAGCTGACTCTCTTTTGTTAATCACCTCCCTCAGTGTGCAGTATTGTTTGTGCCGTCCTGCCTGCATTACTGAGCATTTGTACCTGGACCTGGGGCCCGTTTCAAGAAGCAGGTTTAACAAATTCAGAGTTCAAACTTGAACTCAGAGTCCACAGACTCAAAAATCTCAAACTCTGAGTTTTCAAATTCAGAACAGCTGAAAGAGTTTGATTCAATCAACTTGAAGTTGTTACAACCAGAATCAGGTGCGAGCGTTCCGACCATTAAAAGCCCTGATCAATGGAGCAAAGACAGCACGATTCACCATGGCAACGGGAACAACAGGAATAAACACCTTTTGGGGCTTTATTCTTCCAGAGACAGAAATTGAAGTGTTCCTACAAGCATATGCCGACTACAAGAACATTTTCAGCAAAAAAAAAAAAAACAACACAGCTGCAGAGGTAAAAGAGAGAAAATATCTGCAGAGTTAATGGGTACGTCTACGTTTGAATAATTTCAATTCAGGATAAGAATACACACAACACGCTATAAAACATACACACACCATACTACATATACACAACACACTCCATACAACATGCACTCAACCAACATCATACAACATACACACAACACAGGAAATGCAGAAATGCTTATGCATACACACAAAAACACACTATTCACACACACACACATGCAAACACAAACACTATGAAACACAAATAGAAGTACAGACTTGTCCATGCACGCATACATAAACGCACACAACAAACACAAATATAGGAAGCACACATCATACAACAGCACACACATACACAGGAAATACACACAATACACTGACTGACTCAGAACAATACACACATTTTAACAGAGAAAACAAACACCAATCAACAAACACTTATATACAATACAACACACATTGATGTGTAAGTATGCAAACACACACACAAACACACACACACACAGCTGCTTTGAAGGAGTCCAAAGGGGTCCTGACAGATCTGTACAGACCCCCCCCCCCCCGCCCCCCGCCCCCTCCCTCTCTTCTCACACTCTGGGTGACCCTCACATCAGTCCAGCAGTCTCTCCATCACTTTGTTGCCGTAGCAACACGCCCGGGCTGTGTTTCAGCTCCTTCCACAGATGTTCTGGAGGAGATCTCTTACATTACATACACATCAGGCAATGTGTCTATAACATAAAAATTTAGCATTTAGCATTTAGCATTCAAGAACACCACTGCCTTTGCACATACACATGCACACTTTGAAAAATTGATGATGCACTTTCACAGGACTGTCGCTTCTCAATACTAGTCTATGTACTCATGATTGGAAAAGGATTGTGAAGTCAAATCTTTTGAATCTTGCTCATGGACTTTGATTCTTCAAGGTTTTCTTACATACTTGAAAAGTCACTGGCCTCAATCCGAATTCTTCCCCGACCTCTCCGGCTTCTCCCTACGCCTCCAATTTGAGTGACACTTGAAAAGGTAAGGGATGTGAAATGGTTTTTTAGCCACATGGAGCCAAATCAGGGGCATAAATATTTGAAACCCAACAAGTAAAAAAAAAATATTGCTGTTTGACTACAAAAAAAAAGATATATTTCCAAATATTCTTGCTATTCTAAAATAAACTTAATTATTTTCAGCTTCAAATGTTTTTTTTTTTTTTTTTTTTAAACTCAAAATTTCCATTTTAAAGTTTTTTTCTGTTTCAAAACTTTGTATTCACTTCAATTCTTTTTTTTACGTTTTTGAATCTGAAAATTTCAGTTTCAAAACTTTTGGCCCCATTAGGGCGCGTTGGGGCGGGGCTAACACGAAGGACCAATCAAAATCAATGAGGGTGGCAACTTGACTAACATGATTCAATCTCAAACAGTTTGTCTTTCCATGATTTTAAAAGGACTTCCTCCTTACATCATTACCAAATGTGAGTCGATTTGTCAAAATTCCGTGGCCACACGTTCTGTATATTGAGGCTGAAAATGGATTTGAGAACTTCCAGAGCGAGGTGGAAATCTGCAACGTGCAGATAAAGTTATATTTGAACACAGGAACATCAAACAGTTCAGAACAGTGCAAGTCTCCAGACTCCGACTGAACGAGGTGTATCTGGTTAACATTATTTGGTTAATGTGAACATAATTTAATCTATTAAAAGAAAAAAACATTTTTCTGTATAAAGTGTCCAGAATTACAGTGGAACACAAAACTGCTTGTCACTGAAAATGTGACCAAAAGTGTGATCCCTCACTTTCAGTCATATTATCTGATCTGATCAGAAAGTGTGCATGTGTGTGTGATTCAGAAAAAGGTGGACAGCTTCCTGTAGAAAGGTTAACGCCCAACACGTGCTGATCCACGCCCCTCCCTGAATAAGCGGAACATCTCTTAAGTAATTGATCTAAAAGGCTGAAAAATATTTAATTTTCTGGTCTGCATCTAATAAAAATGCAAAAAAATGAAAGAACCATTTAAATACACTGGAAGTCTAAAACAACATTTTTAAAACTTTAAAATCATAACTTTTTAATACTATGAATAAAAACAGACAATATTATTCCAGAATAAATCAACTTAAACAACTTTCAATTTTAAAATATATTTTTTCAAATTTATACAAGTTTGAAATAAGCGCAAGATAACATTTGGTCATTAATAACAATAGAATAAAATGATCTGAGGGCCGAATCCGGCCCTGGGGCCTTGACTTTGACACATTAAGCCAGGGGTAGGGAACCCTGGTCCTCGAGAGCCACATTCCTGCATGTTTTCTACCATACCCTGCTCTGGCATGTTCTTATTGGCTGAACACACCTGACCCAGGTAATCAGTGTAGGGACTCATGACAATTACCTGGGTCAGGTGTGTTCAGCCAATAAGAACATGCCAGAGCAGGGTATGGTAGAAAACATGCAGGAATATGGCTCTCGAGGACCAGGGTTCCCTACCCCTGCATTAAGCAATCCAGTTGGAAGTTTAATTTGGGGCGTTAAAGTTTTATTGCATTTTCCTGATGGAAATCGTAGATGATGAGGAAATGTACTTGTGACGTCTGAGGACAGAACATGTTCCACCGGGTATGATAGATTAAAACTACCCTCTGTTTGATTAGAGAGATATTAGGAGATGTTCTATTTTGTTGTTAATTTCAAACATTTTAGACTTTGGAGAGCTCGTTAGTTTCAGTTTTCCATATTGTGCTGCTCTTGGTTTAAATGGGTCAAACATTGACGTATTCATCTCTTCAGACTTTCCCTTCAGTTGAGCAACATCTTCACTTTCAGGTCATATTTTTAAAGCAGTTTTATGCATGACTAAGACTTTCATAAAAACAAACCCTGACAAATTGAAAACATTGCATTTTTCTTTTTCTATATATTTCTGGGAAACCACATTATTAGAGGCGGAGTTTGTCTTGATACTTCTCTGAATGAACTGAATCATGCAGATGAGGATGTTTTCACCTCATATTTCTGCACTGATATGATTGAGCCATTCTGTCAGACTAATCTGGCCTCTGACGTGATAATCCAGCGCCTGACGTCCTCTTTTGCCACGCCGGTGCACCAGGACAATGGTGCAATGATGATTCAAGGCTTTCTTTTTCTTTTTTCAGAGTTTTGGACACGCTCCAGAGGCAGCAAATCCAAATGACACAAAAAGACAAGAAGTCGAAGGCAGAGCTGACTTCTTAAGCTCTTCTCTCCACACTTTGAGAGCAGATGAAAGTTGCGCTGCACGTCATCGCCCTTCTGCCTGTTTGTTAATGTTGCTTTGGGGTTGCCATGACAGCAGGTCTGACTGGGGTCAGAAGCTGTCAAAATGCAACTGTAAAGGAGGAAGTGGGGGGTGTGGTGGTTGTTATGGAAACAATTGATCTGCAGCATCCTCATCACTGCTTTGGACAGATGAGGACGTATTCAAATGTGTTTCCTCAATTTGTTTTTGCAGAAATGAATCCCATACATGAAGCTGGTCAATAGTTAGCCTTAAAATTCCCTAAGAGAGCAGATCAAGACCACACAAACCCACTTAAGCTTTAAAGTCCCACTTGGATACTCTTTTGATCTGATTTTAATTTTTTCCTAGTGGTTTTTATGCTGTTTTAGCCAAACTAAAAGTTAAAAAGTTGTTGTTTTATAGGATTTAGTTTCGGCAGAGGGGTGAAAATTAATTAGAAATTTACCTCTGACGAGTAGCGCAGAGTAAACCTTCACTCATTTCCCTTCATCCTTTTCCTTACATGCTCTCATGCTAGCTTACAGCCCCTCACACTCCCAGCTAACATTACTGGTGCAACAAAAATAGCAAATCATATCAGAGCTATCCAGGGGTCTCAAACTGGCGGCCTGTGGGACATTTGCGGCCCCCGTCTTAATATGAAAGTTCAACGTCTACTAAGCTATATCTTCTGCATGTCCACAGTTCAGTGATGATAGATTTGTATTTGTTTTGGGATGTTTCAGCTTCATGCTTAAAACTTTGCCTTTGCTATTGTTGAATCTGGTCGTCAGAAAAGTCCTTAGCAACAGTTGCTAGGGTCATTAGCTCCTGTTGTTTCAACGAAGATACAGTTTAGTAGTACTTAGACATGAACAAATGTTCAATAAACTTATTCAATAGACATAAACGATGGACAAGGGTATAAACAGTCGACGCAAAAACATAATTTTGGCACAAATTGAAGCCCGTACTGCCCAGACTCAGCCAGACTCCGTCTGCAGTGGCCCCAAGGCATAGCTTGAGTTTGAGATTCCAGCTCAGACGAGGAAAACAAAGACGTTCATGGATCTATTTGTCTGTAAGTGGATGATCAGAATGGAGCAGAGCAGGGAGCTTGGGGAGAATCTTTTTCAACAGCATGTTTTCATCTGCTCCTCTTTATTCAGATTGAATTAAAAATACCAATAAGTTCAATTTTAAGCTTAATTTTGAGGAAAAAGCTACAAGAACATACTGAAAAAACATGTTGATTGGAGTGTTTCTTAAAGATGAAAAGCTGAGAAAAGGAGGAACACTGAGAGAAGAGGCGTGCAGAGGTCCGTCCGGTCAGCTGGTCTCTACAATTAAATGTTATTAAACCAAAGGATGGAAGCAGGAGTCCCTCTGCACAACTGACACATCCGTGTGTGTGAAAATGTGTTTGTGAGCGCCAGACACCTCACCTCATCCTCCCACCATCGCAGAATAGAATAATCAATAATAGTTCACACACACAGACCACATTTGCATGTAAATTAAGCTCCTTTGAGCTGCAATCCACCAGCCTTCCTTTTTCATTTGACTGCGCATCAATCCATCGCTCCGTGCACACACACATGCACACTCATGTTAAAAATAGATGATGCCCTTTCAGGCTTTGTGTTAATTGTCAGTGCCACTGTATTGACACGGGATAATTTTATTCTGGCTCTCTGTCACTCCTTCCTCATCCTCTGCCTCCTTCTCTGCTCTTTTCCACCTTCGTCAGGAATCCAGAAGATACTCAGGCGGAGCTTTTGTTTCAGGTGTCACATCGTGGATCATCCTTCACCCCTCGGTCACATCGACACTTTCCATTTTGTTTCATAAAGCACTACGCATGGGTGAGCAGACACAAACGCTGCCTGCTTTGGGAAAAATGATCAAAGTTGTTATTTTAATCTGAGTTCAACCAGGAAGACTGGAAGAATCCTGAGAGAGTACACTAGTTATGAAACTGAATCCATTCATGACTGCCCTGTGACCTATTAGTAAATGTTCAACACTATTGACAAAGGGCATCTGCAGGCTTTTCAGAGGATGAGTTGTTCTCTTCAGAAAAACATATTTTTAGACACATCAAGGCCAAGAGAAAGAAAAACATGGACCGGATTTCTGCATCCACTATTTTTCCTTTTTTTTAAAAAAATATTTATTTTTTTGTTTTTACAGATTTTCCCAAACGCTACAACACATTTTCTGATTTTCAGATTAACCAAACTGAATTTTGAAAATATAAGTTAAATGTTCAAAATTGACAAAATGGTTCATAGAGAATGAGACACCCCAATAAAAATAGAGTCAAATAGTATTCAAAATGTTTGTTTATTTATTTTGTTCTTGTTAGCCCAGGTTAACATTAATTGAACTTCACCATCTTATCTTTGTGTGGGTCAGACCAGAAGATTTCATCCACATCAGATATGATCTTGTTTGATCCATTATTGACAAGACCCAACTGAGATGTCATCACAAGCCATGTCTACGGCCTGCAACAGGATCTGTCGAGTGTACGTCTGTCTCTGGTAAACCTTCCAAAGCCAAGAAGAAACTAAATCTTCAATTGAGTAAAGAAACAGAGAACAAGGTTCAAGTTGGAGATTTGTGTTGATCTACTGTCTGATGAGTAAACTAGAGAAAACTGACAGAATCTTCTGTTATTCTCTTGAATTTCTGTATGAATGATACAGATTATAGGAACAACTTGAACCTGTGGAGTTGAGGGTTGACCTTTTGACCTGCTTCCCTCGTGGTCATTCAATGAACCAACAGGTCAATATGGTGAGGATCTGGGTCTCATTCTGTTATCCATCTTTAAAGAGATGTTCAGTTGTTCCAGAACTTTTTATATCCAGTTGATTTGCATCAAGTGTCTTCAGTTTTGATCAGTTTTGTGTTGATGGTGATTTTTGTGTTGGAAAAGAGTTTGAGTTTTGACTCTTTTGTTCTCTTTTTGCCTCTTGTGTGGTGATTGCCAACTGTGTTTTAAAAGTGAGAATGTGTAATGCGTTCTGCAAAAAATAGATTAGAGTTTTGTCAATTGTGTTTTAGGTTTTCACAAAAGAGTGATGTTTTAGAGAAGAGTTAAAGCAGTTGATCGACTGGTTTGGAGAATGGCACTGAGTGTTTTAGCATTTGGGAAAAACTGTAACATGTAAACATGCTAAGATAGCCAAACTCTTCAGATTAAAAGTGTCTCTGAGTTCCTTTATTTGGCTCTTTTTAAAAAAGTAAAACGCAAAAACTAAGCAGGTTTTTCAAGCATCCTCAGCCTCACATCCTTTTCAAATTAAATAGTTCCAGGTTTTATAATGTGGATTTGGGGGAAACAAAGGCTTAGAGAATATTGCAGACATTCACAAAAGTAAAAGTTCCCACATCAATATGACAGTAACTTCTGTTCCACAGGAGGCTTAAATTCAGCCTAAAACACATTCTTAAGCATAGAATCCCCCCTAGAAAAAGACCCTTTTTTTCACCTCTGGCACGTAGAGAGAAAAGACTCAGTGTTTGGGGTGAGCGGGGCTGTGAGCTGACCGCGTGGCGCTGGGCGGGACTCCAGCGGAGTGTGTTGGTGTGCGCCTGAGGCCGGCAGCAGGGAGGTGTCAGGCCAGTGATGAATGAAGCGCTGGCTGCAGAGCCCCGTCCACAGGCTTCACCTGATGGCGGGCCTCACCTGCCTGCAGGCGCACTGGAACCTGCATGAGATTAGAGTCGGGCTGCAGCAGAGAGCCGAGTGCGTCTCTCAGCAGCAGACGGCCTCCCTGATGGATCAGGATGACCTGGAGTGCAGCCGCACTTCTCTGTCTTTCCTTCTGCTGAGCTAAAACTGCATTTCTGCACGTTAGGAAGCTCTACGCACATCCTGACGCTGCCACAGCTGGAGATAAATAAAAGCAAAGAGATCTGCACCAGCATTGAATTTAGTGAACACTCGTAGTCTCAAATCAGCTTCTGTTTCACCAAATAGAGAAATACTTTCAATGTTATTTAAACCGGGAGGATTCCACCTCAGATAGAACGCTGTGCATTTAAAGGTTTATCTGGATTATTATCAGAGTTAAAGAATCGGATTAAACTGCATTTTTTGTAAACATTCTATAAAACAAAATAATAAAAGGTAACATTACCAATTTCAACAGTAAAATGAACAATATTTATTTTCTGAATGAATTTATTTTCATTTCCTGTCTTAGATCGTTCTCAAATCTAAATACAAATTTAAATAATCCTTCAATATTTGAGGTTCTATTGAAAGTACTGACCGTTGAAAAGACATTTTTCTAATGGTTTCTATTTTGCTTGATGTTATTCACACGTGTTTCAAATGCGATCAGTACAAAAACTGATTCATGTTTTCCACACGTAATTGGAGCAGCTAAGATGCAGATTGCTGCATGTTGGCTGTGTGTGTTTTAACTGAACCCAAGGCTCATTTTAGTTGATGTAATGAGAGGAATTTGTTGTTTTTCAGGAATTTTTATGCGGTAACTGTAAAAATAATAAGAATGCCTTCGATAGGAATATTTTTTGATGGTTTCAAATGATTTTGATCCTTGTTTACCTTTATTATCCTGCAGGGATCAGACACGGTTATGAGAAACAGCAAAGAGGAGCCACGTCAGAAAATAACAGTTTTTAGATTTTCTTTATTGTCAGACACGTTGAAATTATCCGACTTTATCTCTGTTTTTAGTGATTTGGTGAATACGGATATAATCAACTTTAACTGGAGAGAAAAGATCTGCAGATCTACGTCATGGAAAGCTAGCGTTAGCATTAGCATCAATCAGAAGAAGAAAATCTGAATGACCTTCATAATCAAACCAGCAGCATTTAAGGAAGTTCCTGTAACCTTCGTCTATCATAATCCTCACTGAATCTAAAATCAGGACATGAAACTCTGCATTCTAAAAGAGACACTTTTAAATGACTTTAGACACAATTGTTGCCCCTCCCACTCATCAACATTCACCTCCTTCCTCCCCCTTCCAGATAACCACAGTGGTGATGACGACATGACCTCTCTCTGCTCCCTCTTAGCCTAAATATCTGTTCAAATAAATCACAGACTCAGTATAGCTCGGGTTTCAAGCATGTGGGTTCACCTCTGCTCGTGGCAGCTGGTTTCAGAGGCTGCTCACCGAGCAACGCTGCAGCATCAGCTTCAAAGCTGGAGAAGGGTTTTAAAACCTGCAGAGAAAAGTGTCTGTTTGCCCAAGGATGCATCATGACTCCAGCAGAGAGAGATCTGGGAAAAACAAGGCTCAGTTTGCAGTGTCACAGGTGACAGGAGAAGAGATTTCAACAAGATTGCACAGCGGGAATGTCAGATCAAACATTTGTTTTAGCCTCACAGGCTGCTGATGTTTGAAAAGAGACTCTGCAGTTTTCTGAAGGGGAGAGGCAATCCAGAAAGCCCACTGAAAGCACCTTAAAGAACAAGAACAATGACATTTTTTAATAATATTTGACATTTTCACTATTTTTTTGCACAAATGAGAAATAACAGTTTAGAGAGAAATGTGTAAAATCTCAACTGCAGCTGATAATTTTACTGCAGGAGTGGATTCTGTAGTTTATTCTGTGCTTCAAAATGAAAAAAAAAAAAAAAAAATCTGTGTGTTTTTCTAATTTATAGTTGACAAAGTAGTAGGAGTTCACCAGAAATTCACCTCTGAGTTGTGGACGGACTGGAGAGGACTAGAGCAGGAAAATTGCGAGGATTTTCTACCTAAAAAAAAGATCTTTGTTGAAAAAAAGGGGTTTGATTAAACAAAGAAAAACTCAAAACTTTAGTTATGATATTGATTTTGTAATCAAACACTCACCGGGTCAAAGTCCAAAACACACCTCAGGTCGCAGCCTGAACAGGATAAACATTTACTGAACACTCTAAAACTACATTTTTAAAACTTTTAAAACGTACATTTTTAACATAATTAATAACTTCTAAATTTAGGTAAGCTGAAACAGCTAGCACGTGGCTGAAAAAAACAGCTAAATTTCAAAATAGCCAAAGAAACCGGAAAAAAGCCTAAATTAGCCAAACAGCTGTTGTGTAAATATTAGCATGAGTCTAAAAGAGCCTAAAACGTTTTTAAAGAACCTTAATTAGCCAAAACAGTTAGCATGCTGATGAAATATTAGCTAAACTCCAAAATAACGTAAAAAAATCTTAGTAAATGCCAAAACAGTCAAAAAAGCTAACAGAATATCAATTTTTAAAACTTAAAACAGTTGAACATAATTATAATACTAAATAGGCAGGAATATTATTCCAGAATAAATCAACTTAAACCTTCAATAACTTTCAATATTTTACTCTAAAGAAAAATATATTTTGTTAAAATAATATAAGTTAGAAATGAGTGCAAGATATCATTGGGTCATTAATAACAATGAAATAAAATCATCTGGAGGGCTGGATAGAATTACCTGGAGGGCCGGATCCGGCCCCCGGGCCTTGACTTTGACAATTGTGATAGAAGTCCTCCATCTTCAGAAAAATGGCAGAAGAACATGGTAAAAACACGATTTTCATTACAGTGATTTTTAACCTGTATTAGCTTACAGCTTCATCACTGCTGATTCCTCAGATTTGTCCTTAACTGTGACTGACTGACAGATGCACGGCCTTCTTTAAGCTTTTCATGACTGTTTCTGAATTTGTGTTGCCGTGGTGACGCGCTGTCTGCACGCAGCTGAGCTGAGCAATGATAACCCACTGCACTGCCAGTGTGCGCAGACATACGGCCGTGGTAACGAGCTGGGTCAGGTGTTGTGGAGTGAAATGTCAAGAATCTCTTGGCCCAACCTCGCTGTGACCCCAGAAGAGGTCAACAAAGGTCAAAGAAACCCGAGCCCCCGGAGCTGAACTATCTCTGGATCCACGCCTGTGCGCACACACACTCACACTCCCCGTCCAGATGGAGTTTGGTGGTGACGCCATCCCGACAGGGTGTCAAATCAAGCTTTGAGAGAGAGCAGACAGCCTGAGGAAAGCTCGGTGAACGCTCGCTGCTTTCAGCCTCTTGAATCTGACACAAATCAGGTAAAACAGTGGAGAGGATCCTGAGGATGCAGGAGACACAAACATCAATGCATTTGTTGGAGAACACACCAAGAGAAACTGACTGACTAAGGGAAAAGGAAAAAGAGGCAGGTTTTCTGCAGCCTGAGGTTCCAGTTCTGCAGAATTTGGAGGCTGTGTACCACTGAAAATCCTTTGGAGGTCAGGAAGCACAATCAGAATTAAAGTCTCCCGATGACAATTAGTTTATTTTTTTAAAAGCCTTCCATTTGTTCTCTTTCATAAGAAAAATGTCATATAGACATGTTAAAAAGCTAAAAAAAAGAAAAAAACCTGGGAGGGGGACTTTAATGTGTTCTAGTTTTAAAGCATTTATCAATTTGTTTTGCAAATGTCATTATTGTGGTTTGTTTGACCTGCAGCTCCTCCCACGGTTCAGTCACGATGCTTCCTCGGCCTCTGGCATCATTGTAAATGAGAATAGGTTCTCACTTCATGGACCTCAGGGGGTTGTGGGCCACTAAGGGTTCTAAAACTTCATATGCTTGAAGTGTTTTGGTAGCGTACATCATCACCGCTGCTCCACAAGAATGTCTAGCAGTTTTGTTTTGAGCTGGATGTCAGCTCGGACGAGGACGTTGAGATCTTCACGGACCGAACTTTCACCGATCCTTTACAACTACGGACAAATGAGCCGCCTTTCCAGCGTTCTCAGTCTGACTAAATCAAGAATAGTACAAAAAATCCAGTGACGGCGGATTTGACCACAGAAATGTCAACGGCGGCTCATTGGACAGCAGTCAACGGGAAGATTCTCTTCTCCAGAACCTGAGCTCGGCACGCTTGCTGGGCCAGATGAGGAGGAGATCCGTGACGTATTAACTGCTCATTAATTCAAACAGAGATTTTCTGTGACAGTTTGATTGACAGATTTAAAAGGAGACATACTCGGAAATGCACAAACAAAATAATTTATTCCAACATTTGTTCAATTTCATAAGAAAAATGCCACACAGACATGTTAAAAACTCAGAAAACATGATTTTCATCAGACGGGGACTTTAAAACCGTAACTTTTTATCATAAATATAAATAATTAAAATACAGGAATATTATTCCAGAATAAATCAACATAGACCTCAAATAACTTTCAATATTTTACTCTAAAATGTATTTTGTCAAATTTATACAAGTTAGAAATAAGTACAAGATAACATCGGGTCATTAATATCAATTCAAATAAAATGATCTGGAGGGCCGGATAGAATTATCTGGAGGGCCGGATCCGGCCCCCGGGCCTTGACGCTGACACGTGTGATTCAAGGGGAGACACCAAAATTTCAAGGAATTTTAACCGCTTAATAAAGATCATCCATATAATTTATTCCAGTGTTGGCGGGCCAGATTCAATGGCATACGGCCCCCGGGCCGGAGTTTTCCCACCCCTGACCTACCTGATTAAATAAATAATAAATTGGGAAAACTTCCTTCACACAGTTTTTCTTTTAATTTGTTTCAGAGATAAGAACTAACTTCAAAGCTTTACATTGTAAACATTTATCCCAAACGTTGTTTGTCTTTTTTTTTCCTGTCGACAGTCTGCAATGTGAGGAGCAAAAAGGAAATCCTTCAGAAATGACAGCACTGACCCTGATCTACAGACTCATCTGAGCATGAGCCACGTCCGTGATGAAGGTGAGGATTGAGCTCAGTTACACACAGATTGACTCCTGCAAACCTGTAATTATCCAAAGATGCTGTGTCCGGGGGAGGGGGGGGGGGGGGGGAACGACACACAGGAGGCCATAAAATGTGTGACAGCTACGGAGGTTAACGAGTTAGCCGTCAACGCTAGGACTTCAGCAGAAGACAAAAGAAGGAACTCAGCGGTGAGTCACACAAAAGAGTTGGAAAACCAGTGAGGTGGACCCTTAACCTGACCTGGCAACCATATGGAGGCACACAGGATGACAAAATGACTCCTTCACGCGTCCCGCCGAGCCATAAAGAGAGGATGAACTGCTCCGGCCGGGACAAACCGCACCAAGCTGCAGCAGCCCTGAGACCAGCAGGCGGGACCAAAGGTGTCGCTCAGGTCTGTGATGGAGTCATCTCCAGCGCTGGAACTGCCCTGCAGGTGCAGCTGGGGCTATTCTAAAGAAGCTGGAACCTGTCATTGATTACCTGCAGGTTTGATCTCATTGGAAATGAAAGTGACAGACATGATGCAGTCAGCTCTGTTCACACACACAAGTCATGAAACTCCAAAGAAAAAATATTCTTGGGTCTCTTTGAGCTCTAAGGCTTCATTCACTCTTAGCCCGGACTAGTTGAGTTTACTAAAACAGTGCGTTGAAACAGATTGCCTTAAATTTCTTAAGTTTTTACATAGATCCAAAACTAGACAAGTTTAGTTCAATTAACTTAAAACAGTACGTTAATACATTTGTCAAAAGGAAATGATGCTAGTAAAGTTTACTTAATGAAATATGTAGTCATAACTTATCATCATAAGTACATTATGTTTTCAAAAAATGTCAATTCTCAAGTGGGAGTTGAACCCTGGGTTCTTGCATGCTAGTCCTACACCTAACCAACTAAGCTATCCATGAACTTATAGATCAACATTTGCAGAAGACACTAAAATCCTTAATTTTGATCTTTGATTAATTATCTGCTTCTTCACTTTTAGTGGCAACGTCCTTATGAACTCAGACTATTTTAATACATTAAAAACCTGTACGAAACTTTTTAAAACAGAGTGCAGAGAACGTCCTATGAAAACAGAAATGATTTGGACAATGATAATGGACGATAGTTGGGAATGGTTTGGTCACTAGAACAACATTTTCTTAAAATCCCAAAGGAGAAAACATGTTTACATTTTTATCATCAAGAAAAACAAAAAAACAATGCTTACTTATAGCCCATTTTTGGCTAACAACCAGCGCTTTCAAACTCTGGGGAAAAAATAGGATTTAAAAGCAACTTTTATGAACAATAAATTTATAAAATTTTACTATGAGAAACTCAGCTTAAAGCAAATTCTGATGCTGATGAAAGAATTGTAAGGAGGACCAAGACGTTGCTAATTAATAAAGGGCAGAATTAGAGCCAGTTTCCATCAAACACAGTTTTGATATAAGCTCCGCCCACTCTTGCAGGAACTAAAGAAGAGTAGTGATCTCTACATAGTATAATTAGTAACACTTAAAACTAATCTTTAATGTGTCAAACAACAAATTTATTTAAGTAATGACACCAAACTAAAAATTATAATTAATGATTACTCAAAATTGTTATTACAGCTAAAGTCAGGGTTTACAGTGTTTACATTTCAGTTCTTCTTCTAAAACTAAACTCTAGGAACGTTTTCTCACATCGGTTGGTGTCCTGCCAGAATCTGCTATGGAAGCAGATTCTCTGCAACCTATTTCACTCTGACTCTGAACTGTTTCTGAAGGTTTTATTCCACTAGTAAGAAGTCTTATGTTGCTCATTTATACCAGTTATTTCATCAGATTCTGTACCAACATGATTAACTGTGTGAATTCTTAGTAATCATTCACACTATAGTGATTCTTCTGCTCCTTTTTCAGGATGTAAAAACTCAATCAGACTTTCAGAGATTTCAGTAATCTTGGTATCAAAATATTCAGCTCGTTCATGACATTACTTCTTGTATTTTTGGTATTCATAAACTTTATAGTTTTTGAAATATTGAGCAAAATGTGTCCCATAGGAAATGAATGAGAAAGTCTTCAAATATTGTAAGTTATTAAGTTATTAAATATATTCATGGGCTTAAAAAAAATCGGACTTTACCTCATATTCTAGAAACATGCTAATGATTTAGGCTAAATTTGTTATCTACTGGGGTATTTTAGGCTAAATTAAAGCTTAGCTTCTAATTTTATTTTTCTTTATTTTTATTATTGATATATTTGATCAATTTAGTTTATTGAAGAATTTTAGGCTGTTTTGGAGTTTAGTTGGTATTTTAGCAACAAGCTAGCTTTCTTGACTAATTTCTTGCCTACAGAGGTTTTTTATGCTAATTTGGAGTTTAGCTAATATTTTAGCATTACGCAAACGTTTTGGGCTAATTTGTTATCTACTGAGGTTATAGGTTAATTTAGAGTTTTAGAGCAGAAGTCAAATATTTTTAATTAATTTAGTTTACTGTAGAATTTTAGGCTATTGGAGTTGAGCTAGTATTAAAGCAACAAACTAGCTTTCTTGGCTAATTTGGCATCTACTAGCTCATATTTCAGCAAGACAGTAACATTTTTGCAAAATTGGTATGTATTTGGGATTTTAAAGCAATTTTACAGAAATTTAGGTAAACTTTTTTATGAAATATTTGGGAAATAACTTTTTCAGCTAAAAACTTCAGCTCCACCGTGACGATTGTCACCAAAAGCATTTGAACTAGCACTATTGCAGGTAATGCAACTCTTCTAGTTATTTTCTGCGTCTGCTTGTCGTACATGGATCCTGATAAAGAAGTTTTTTTCAAAGGAAAGCTTCAATTCTGACAGAAGTATCTGTAGAGTCTGTTTTATGTGGATCAGCTTTTTGATCTTTGAGAAAGTATTTGAAGAGATGAATCTTCTCAAGCGTCTTAGCTACTATTCTTTAATTCTGAGTTCCAACTTCCCTTATGAGTGGATGACGGCAAAGTTGTAGACCACCAGATGATCCTGTAGAGAGAAAAGGATCATGCACCTTTATTCAAATCCCCTGAAACTACTGAACTGCACAATGAGCCTGTTAGTGTTGTGCTCCTTATTATTATTTACCTTTATTCATACAGGTTGGTCGATTGAGAACAATTTCTCATTTACAACGACGACCTGATTACGCATCAGCAGTAAAAAAATAGAACATCAGGGCAATAAGTTGCATACAGATTAAAACATAAACTTCTAACATCAATAATTTAAATATTTACAATAAAAAGTCTATAGGAGGCACCAAGTTAATTCAATTTCAATTTTTTTTTCAATTCAATTTTATTTATATAGCCCAAAATCACAAAGAATTTTGCCTAATAATTACAATAAATGTTAAAGATGTCTTAAATGCAGCTAATCCTTGTGTGCAGTCTGACTGTTGGAGATGAGGAAATTAGGCAATCAGAGTGTAATTGATGTGAATATCCGACTGGTGTTCTACAGGCACTTATATATCATGTCCACAACGAGGGAATATGTGCATGTTCAGTAAAAAGTCTGCACTGAGTGAGGCTTAAGGACACCGTTCAACACTCTTATGTCATAAATATGTGTAACTTCTATTATCTTCACAAATACTTCACAATACACTTACGACAATTGTACGTTCTATTTTCACCTGTTTAAGGTGGCTGTAGGAGCCTAAATAGAACTGCTCTCCTCTATATCGGGTTGCCGTGATGCAGAGCCAGAGCTCGACCTCCATAGAGGTCAGCAGGTTAGGTTCCCACCTTGTCCGATCATGCTAATGGAACTGTAAATCACTAAATCAGCCCAGTACAGGTGCTAGTGGTTAAGACTTTAGTTGATCACCAAACTTTGTGATTCTCATCATCAATTTTTGTAAAATTTACAAAAATTTCCCATATTTATTTATTTATTTCATTTTATTTTTAAAGGATCAATTTATAACTGAGACTGATCTTTCCAGATCAGTTAGAGTTTGAGAGCGACACAGCGTTCAGTAACTGGAGCCATGAGACAAAGACAGCCTCACTGGAACACATATTGTAGTTCAAAAGATGTGAGCTGTTGCTGTGTCCAGCACTTCAATGTTTTGACTGGTTTAATGTTACAGGCTCTTCTCCAAAAGCAACACCTGAAAAAACAACACATTCTCGCTCCACAGTTGTCACATCCTGACGTTTGGCTAAGGACCCTTCCATGTCACTTTTTGACCTTTAGGTTGTCCCCAAGTCGTCGTTTTTCGAGGTACTGGCTGTTACCATTAACTCACGGGTCCCCAATCTCCAGGTTGCGAACCAGAACCGGTCCAATACTGCAACACGGATTGCATAGAGATCCAAACCTGTACTGGTACCATAACCCTAACGCAACACCGGACCAGATGTGGTACTTCCAGTACCAGTCCCGGCTTAAGGTTAGGTTATTGGTACTGGATGCGTCCAGAGGACCAGTGCGCACTGGGTACCGCATCTGGTACTTCATCCGGTACCACATCCGGTACCGTGTCCTGAGGGTTGCAGAGCCTTGATTTTTCAAACAGCCCGCACGTCAAAAAACAACGAGATGGAGACTCCCAAAACGTCTAAAGCAGGGGTGTCAAACTCCAGTCCTCGAGGGCCGGCCTCCTGCTGGTTTTTAAGAAATCCCGCCTCATCTGTTGCTGATTACCTGGATCAGGTGTGTTTAGCCAATGAAGAGCTTCCATAGAAAGGGTAGTTTGAAAACATGTAGGACACCGGCCCTCGAGAACTGGATCTTGACACCTCTGGTCTAAAGTGACACAGACTCTAACCAAACGTCAATATGTGAGGACTAAACCCAAACTGAACAACTTTCAGCTCTCTAGAATATGACTTAACTCTTTTAATTGCTTGGAACAGTCATGTGACATGCTGAAAGAAGACAGAACGTGCTCCTCGGTCGACCTTTGTGTGTCTCCAGCCCACATTCATCTTCATTAGATGTTCTGGCAGAAGACACAGCGTCACCCAGGTATGATGTTACTACTGTTACAGAGCTGATGTAATTACTGCGATCTGTCCACCTGACATGAAGGACAGCCAGGTTAGAGACCAGTTCTGACCTGCTCTGTGCTCCAGAGCTGCATGCTGGCGGATGATTTAAAGACCAAACCTGCCAAGTCAAACAAAAAGTAACATTCAGCGAAGAGAATATGATCATGCATGATCAAGGATATGATCGATGCTCAGCAACTGTCTACAAACAACAGCCTTGTGTGTGCATGTGTACTAGACTAGGGCTGGGAATCACTGGGTACCTCACAATACAATGCGATACATGACTCACGATATCAATAATATCGCAATACTGCGATAATTGGTAAAAATCCTCCCTAATAACTAACATTATATAAAAGAACACGTATTTTTGGGGAAAATATATCCCCACTTATTTTTTTTAGCTTAAACACAATCATAATAAACAACTTGTGTCATACTTTATCTTGACTGTGACAAGCGTTGACAACAATTGAATTGGGATTATTGAGATCATTATTCCAATCTTTATTTATTTCCTATTTGGTCAGTCAGCAGTCAATAGGTAAAAATCTTAAAACATACATAATAATGGCAATAAATATTTACAAATTCAAATTCCATTACAGATAAGCAATAAACAACTTTAATCAATAATACTTTACATAATTTTAAGTTCTTCAATTAACTAGCAACCTCCCCATTTTACCATGAATTCATGTACTTTATTTTAATTACATGTTTATTTAAGTTCATACATCAAATCCTGCATTGTTATTTAAGAATTATTTTAAAATAACAAGCAAAAAGTAATTACATTTATTTGAAAACTTCACACCATAAATTTACCAAAGTTACACCGTACATCAGCAGGTTGAACATCAAAGTGCATGAAAACGAAAATTCCGACCGGTACCTGAAGTACACAAACGTTTGCACAGCACACGCCTCGTTCCAGTTTCATGTCATGCGACTCAGGCGCTCAGCGCAGCAGCCTCTTCAAATGAAAATAGAAGATCGATACTTGGTGAGAACCCATCGAGAATCGATCGCAGGACTAAATATCGCGATATATCACAATATCAATATTTTGGCACACCCCTATATTAGACTGCAACCACCCTCCCAAAATGCCACCGACATAAATGTGAGTTCTTCAGTAAGGTGGTATCTCATTTTTAACTTGTGGCAGAGATTTTAAGAAAAATTTCAACATTTTATGGCGACTGGATTTTTCTCGTTGGTCAGTGGGGGCGGGGGCACATTTGGAGGTCGTGTGGTGGCAGTCCAGAGACAGGCGAGTGGCAGGAAGGCAGCAGCACGACAGATCACTCAGGAAAGTCTCCAAGGTCCCAAAAAATCTTCTGGTGATTGGCCGATTTCAGACTGCCACCCCCCCGCCCCGTGCTGACACCCAACTGCCACCGTCTGGTGGGAAGGCTGTTTTCAGACATCAATCTGGCGATCCCGGCCACCGTGGGTCCAAATGTGGAGAAGGCCGGGATGCTGCACACGACTCAGACTCTCCATCAACCGAAGACTCCTGCTGTGGTTGGACTGCCTCCTCTTGGGTGCTGGGACCTTGTCCTTGCTGGGTTTTTTGGGAGGCCTGCAGTCTAAAAATGTGAGTTAGAGTCATTTCTACAAAAGCATATTCTTAGAAAAATAAAAAATAAAGCAGACACGAGCCAAAGTAAGATTTGCTGTTAATCACCGCCATCAAATCTGCTGCTAGTTTATAGAGACCCTTCATTTATCAGAATTCTGGTTGCCTAGGTTACAGAGCAGACTCAATCTAAAGATTAGTTTCAGCAGTCAACCATCACATCTTTTTGCAGACATGAGAACTAATCCCTTTCCCACACTTTTGCATCTCGCCATGTTGAAAGTAAACAAAAGAACTTCACATGCAGGTTAACAAGATGAAAAAGAAAAAGATAAGGCTTTAAGATTTAGAACACATAAACATTCAACATTGTATAAATGTATTATATATTTCCTCGAGGTTATGCTTTTGCACTGATAGAGAGTTGATATTTTGTATCTTTTCCTGTTTTACCTGTCTTTTATTTGAAGACCCACTCCAATGAAAACGATCTTTTTGAGTGTTTTTAACATGTTCTTGTAGTATATAATACGTAAAATAGAGCAGTGGTCCCCAACCTCTGTGAGGCTGCGGACCGGGCAACACGTGAAGATTTTACTTGCCTGTCTACTTGCACGCGCCCCCGCCCTGCTCTCTGCACGGCTACTTTTTGCATTAATCAATCGCGTCTTCACAACTTCTCTGAAATGAGCATCTGTATAGATGAGCTCGTTTCAGCATTTCTATGACCGTTCTAAAGATTAGATTCTTCATGAAAGTCACATCTCTCTGTAAACCAGCACGGTGTGTGGGAATCAACTGTTCTTGTGTCTGTTCCGCACCTCAATTATCCGATCCATTTGCAAACAAAGCTTCCACATGCAACTTCTCTCGTGTTACACGCCGCCAGACAGCTTTTAGCGCTCAAGCTAATCGAGAGAATCCAGTCGATTTTCACAATAAAAGATTTCTGTCTTGGAAAAAAAAAAATTCTCCGCGGCCTGGTGGCAATGGGTCCACCGCGGCCCGGTGGTTGGGGACCACTGTAATAGAGGACCTTAATAAAATAATTTACACTTAAAACTGCGTTTCTGAGTATTTTATTTATTCAAATCGCGTTCGATCAGAGATCCGGATTCTAGAAAAAGCTCAGACCCCCTGAGTGCACCGTGTTCTGCTCGCTTGGGCGTGCGAGGCATGATGGGCATTTAACACCCGCTCTGTGGCGAAATGCGATTCTGGCTCAAAATTGTGCAGTACTGACTTGATTGATCCAATATTGCTTGTTGTTGTTTTTGCTGTACTAATGCTAGCTTGAGGCTATAAGCTTGTGCGTGAGCTCGCAGACAGAGGGGGGCGGGTTCCTCCATGTCTTAATCCCACCCACAATCCAGAATTCTATTTTTGATGATCTACTGTCGCCGTGCATAAAACATGTCTTACAACGACAAAGACTTTTTGATTTTGGCTAAAACTTCATAATTATAATTAAAATATCACTGGAAATAGAAAACCATTTGACTGGAGTTGAACTTTAAACACACACAAACTCACAGAGTGCTGAAAGAATACAGCACAATAGCCTGTTTATCTGGGGCTAACACAGCATGTGTGAGGAGAGGACACTGGGTCAGAGGATACGCAGCGTTAGCAAAGGCAAACAGTCATGGCTGTTCAGACTTGTCTTATAATGACAGCACAACTTGAAACGGTTTTAAAGCTTCTGGTAATTTGTTTAAATTAACTGTTTTGGTTTTTACAATGTGACGCTCTACAAATGTACTCTATCCTAAAGGTCATTCTGAAAATTACAGTTCCGTTTTTTCAGACTTTTTCCTTCTTCTGGTGGAAGAGCAGGAATGTCTGGCCTGATAACCTCCTGTGCCCTATTCCTTCTTTGACCTCTGACCTCGGCAGCTCAGTCTGCTGACAAGCACATTTCCAAAAGTGATAGAAACCATTTTTTGTTTGGTTCACGACCTTTTGACTTTTTTGGTATTTCTTAAACGCAACATTTCCAGAATGGTGACTTTAGTAAAAAAGGAAAAAAAAAAAAAAAAAAACTTCAATTACATTTTCTTTGACTTTTACAGGAAAAAAAATATTTCTGCATGTTTGTGTGTTCCTGATCCACTTAATTAGTGTCTTTTATTTCTTTAATAACAATAAAAACTCCTAGTAGTTGGAGTTGTAAAAATAAATTTTATTACATTTAAAACTTTAAAAAATACTTCTTGATTTAGATTTAATGCCAGGAAAAATTGAAAAGTTTTTCCGCTTTGCTGCGGTGGAGCATGCAGAGTGCTGAGTCAGCAGTGATCTTTGGAACATCAGTCAGGGTGAGACAAACGTTTATGAGTGGAGAAGGTTTTCAGCTTTAACTATTGATAAAGTTCATTTCCCTGGATAGTCATCAAAAATATCCGATTCTACAAACTGCAGAGCTGCATCGTAGATTCTGTAGGTTTCAGTGATTGTGTAAAAATGTTTTATTGATTGTAAAAGTTTTAGTAAAAGTTTTCTGGAAAAAATACTCTGTGGTTCATCTCTGTACTTAAAGCGGTAAAAATCATTGGTAACTATGGGAACTATTTGAAGAAATAGTTGCTTGCTCTTCATTAATTGAGTCTTTAGCTTACTGATTAAACTGTCATGCCCCTCCCACTCTGATCCCACGTCTAGTTTGATTGGTCAACACAACCATTAAAATCATCACTGAAATGTTTAGCTTTCTTGCGTTCCAAAGATGGGACTTGCTGCCATCTGTGTGCTGAGTTACAATACACGAAGTATTGAGGACAGTTGTTTTGTCTGCAAGAGAACAAAGCCTAGAACATAAAAAATGTGATGGCTTGCTGACACTCAGTCAGCCATGAAGTCTCACACAGATAACTGAAGACACTATCATTATGTGTTTGTATTAGTGGAGTGCAAAGGGAGCCACTGGACGGAAAATATTCCAGCGTTGCAGCGTATATTTATGGAAACATCAACACCTGTTGGAGACCTGCTGGAACCCATCCAACAACTGGACTCTTTTACTCTGTGACACAAATATCCTGAAAAAAAAAGCATTTTTTCTTCTCAGGCTGGTGTATGGACACTGTTGCATTTCAAAAGAACAAAATTATATTTGTTAACAGGTGAGTGTTGTGTCCATTGGCCCCATATTATTGATTCCAAAATCTCACAGAACAAAACATTCTCTTCTCCAAGTCGTCACATGTTGACGTTTAGTTTAGGACCCCTCCGCGTAAAATCAAGGATCTGCAACCCTCGGGACGCGGTACCGGATGCGAACTGGTCCAGAGTCCTTAACCTGGTAGTAGTTTGCGTCCGGTACAACTTTCGGCTTGTGCCTGGTACTGTATCTGGTCCGGTGTCTAGTTTTTGGTACTGTGTTTGGGTACCAGTACCCTGACCTGATCCCGTACCACTATGTATAGCAGTACCGCTATGCGTAGTACCGCTATGGGTTGTGCAGCTATGCGTAGCATTACTAGATCAGTTCTGGTTCACAGCCCTGAAGTCTGGGACCCGTGATTTAATGTGAACAGCCCGTACGTCAAAAAGTGACGCAGGAGGGTCCATAACCAAACGTCAATAAGAGACGACTTGGGAGTGAGAATGTGATGTGTCAGACTGAGACACCCCCAGTGTAGAAATGAGCGTTCACCGTAGATCATTCCTCTGCACAGCCATCAGACTGTACAACACTGCTGTTTAAATGTTTGAATTTATTTATTTTAATAGGTTAATATGTGTATATAAAATTATTGTACAGTATTGTATTGTATAGTATATAATTGTAGTGTATAGTTTTGTATTGTATTGTATTGTATTGTGCTGTATAGTATTGTGTTGTATAGTTTTGTATAGTATTGTATAGTATATAGTCATTGTAGATTGGTGTGTATTACTCATATGTATATTTAGATTCATAGGAATATGTGTGTTTGTAAAATGTTTTAGATATATGGGTGCCATAACAGATAAATTTATCCCTTGGGATATTAATAAAGTTCAATTCAATTGAATTCAATGTACAGAAAAGGAGTCTGTTGTCTCTTTTCATGGTCACAAAATCTTTTGCCTTGTTTCCATTGAATGGTACGGTCCAGTTTAGAATGGTCCAGGCTGTTTAAGTGCGCTTTGCCACTCAAAGTCGCACCGGGCACACGGGGAGTAGACGATCGTGTTGCTTTGCATCATAGTCGTGCGAAAAAGTGCAAAGCTAACAAAATAACAATGGAGGTCTTCCAGAGGCTCATTTTTTACACTTTCCTTCTTGGAATTTGTATATACGAAGCCTTTGATGTTGCTACAGAGAAGATTGCTGGTGGTGTAGAGTAATAAAGAAGCTTTCTCTCGTCGTAATGACGTTCCGCCAATTCTACAGCAGCTTTGTGCTTAGTGGTCCGGTCCATTTTTCTTTGGGCTTAAAACCAACAGGGGGCCAAAAATGGTACAATTCAGTCTGGCTTATGGGTACATTTTACCACTCCAACGACAGTACTGGACCATATTGAACCGTAATGGACCATTCATTGAAATGAGGCTTAAGAGCATGTGGAGTATCTCAAGGTTGGATTCTTGGATCTCTGTTGTTCAGCATTTACAATTCATGCCCTCTCTGGGTCAGATCAAGCACATGCAATAACTTATCAGATCACATTTATGCAGACGACGCTCAGCTTTATGTCAGCTCAGCCACCAAGCCACCGTGGTCCATCAGACTGCTGCTTAGAGCAGATAAACTCCTGGATTCTCTCAGACTTCCTTCAGTTCAGCAATGACAGATAAAAGTCTTTGTTTTTAAAACAAAAAGAAAACATGAAGAAAATCGAAGAGCTGATTTAGGTGGGTGCATTGTGCACCACCAGAGGGCACACAAGTTCAGTCCAACATGCGACTTTGAGACAGATAAATGTTTTATTCCTAACAGTGGGCAAGTTTTGAACTATTAAAATCCAGGGATGTAGGAAAACATTATGACTGCATGGTAAAGTGGATCCTGCCTCCTAAACCAAAGAAAGGGACACTCAGTGACACACAAACACAAAGCTGGGTGATGAATGATGCAGCAAAAAGAGCAGGAAACCACCCCCAGCTCCATCATTAGGAGACAAACCTCGACTCCTCCCGAAATAAAATATTTTTAAAAATGTTGAAACCCTTTAACAAACATGGATGAAAGAACCAAATTAAACAAAGTTCAGTTCTTATTTACAAGGATCCCCTGACAGTCGATTGAACACATGCTGCAAAGCTTCTGCATCTCTGTAAACTCCTGGAATTGTCTCCATGTCTGAAAGGCGTCATACGAGTAAAACTGCCTTGGCTTGTCCAGCAGGCGTGTTTGCAGAGGTGGTAGAACCAAACTTTGATTGCAGAGGCTTTGAACTCGGTCAAAGGTGCAGAAACGCTGTGAGCGAGAGATGAGAGGAAATGAAGAGAGTGAAGGGAATGGTGTGCAGAAATGTTTCTGAATGCTTCCTGTAAGAGTGGACACCAGTTTAAAGGTCAGAGTCACAAAACCTCATCCTTAAAAAAAGAAAAAAAAACTTCAGGAAACTTGAAAACTGAGCCAAAGTACTGGTCCGTATCCTATCCAAACCTGATTTATACATTTACATTGTTTATTGGTTATTTATTACAGGTTTAAAACTATAAAACACAATGATTGGCCTCAACCCTCCCGACCCATCGCACCAAACAAAGAGACATAAAAATGAAGTAGAATAAAAAAACAACATGGAAACCTGGCTTGATGCTGATGTTTTGGGGAACTGAGAGAGAGAGTAACAAGAAATGAGACGATTCAATTATTAAATACACATATTTCTAAATTTCACCTAAAAGGCAGATTAAAATGGTATGAGCCTTCCTTTACAACAGTCTCTGTGGCCCTGAGGTTCTGTTCTGGTGAGGTCCTCAACAACTGAATGAAGCCTCACCTGAAGTTTTAGTTCAAACTTTAGTAAGACCCCTGTATCAGATGACCTCAAGTCTCATCCTGTAAAATCCTATTAGATAAATGTGATGGCCCAAGACCATAAAGACATATATAAACCAATAAAAGAAATTTAAAATCAGTGTACTTCAGATAACAAGGCTCAGCTAAAGTGATTGAGAAGCTGCCAGTCATGTTGCTGCATGGAAACGAGGAAATCCTCCAAACTGGACGAAGCAGCCGTGGTTTCATGCTTCAGCTGCAGGAGAAACAGAAAAGAAGCAGAATGCTGCTGTCCTGCAGTTCACAGGGTGGGCGACATGTGTGTGTGCTTTTCAGAGCGGCGGGTGTTGAGTGAGCTTGCCACCCAGGTTCCAGGACGGTCCTGCCTACACCAGCTGAGAGGCGATGAAGATGAGCAGGAGGAAGAGTGTTTACATGTTTAGATATCCCAGAGGTTCTCCAGAGGTCAGCAGGCTGAGAAACCCGCCAGAAAAATCTTATTAGAATCCTGGACCGGCCGGTCTGTTTGAGACCCGGTCTGGGATCAGAACTCCGGGTCAGATGTGCACAAAGTTCAGTTCTGTCTGGAGTCCAGTTAACACAAACAAGGGTTCAGTTCTTTAATTGTATTAAAGTCCCAGTGATCTTTTAATTATAATTCTGACGTTTTTAGCAAAAATCCTCAAACCCGTGTGGGTTTACAGAACAGAGTTTCTGCAGGAGTTCATTAGAAATTCAACTCTGAGTTGCAAGCCCACCCGCACTTCCCATCCCCCTTCTGTTGACACACTCTTTCACTAGGTTAAAGCCCCTTAGCTAACATTATCAGTCCAACAAAAACAGTGGGCAATATCATTTCTATCCAGTTGTACAGTTCAGATCCAGATTTCAGCTCAGACGAGGAAAACAAAGACGTTCATGGATCTGTTTCAGAGCTACAGCAGCGTGTCCTGTGTTAAAGGGTTAAGGAGGAGGGTTGAATGTGTGCAGAGAAAAGAACTGATGGAAAAGTGAAGGAGCAAACAGAACTTTAATGCTGATGACATCATACTTGAAAGTTTCCCTCCAATTATAGTTTTTTTCTATCATAAAGTCGTTCCCAGTCGTCTTATAATTATAATTATGAAGTTTTTAGCCAAAATCAAGAAGCCTTTTGGAGACATATTTATGCACAGCTGCAGTAGCTCATTAGAAATACTAAGTTGTTGACAAGGAGCAAGCCCACCCCCCACCCCCCCCTCCCCAACGCTAAAGTCTCTGTTCACGCTCACGTTTGAGCTCATAGCATCAAGCTAGCATTAGTGGCGCAATATTTACAACAGATCCTATTGGATCAATCCAGTCGTGCAGTGTTGCGGCAGAATCACAATTAGCTACAGCAGAGTGTGTAGCGCTGATCATGTCTCACACACATAAGCGTGAGTAAGGCGGAGGGGAGGAGACTTTGACACGCCTACTTCAGTAAGTCTGAGCATTTTCAATCATCCGGTTTTTTTATCCAACTCGATTTGATTAAATAAGCACTCAGAAATAGGGCTGGGTATTGAAATAATTTACAGAAAAGATTTGATTTGATTCTGATTTTTCTTCAATTTCGAGTTTAATCATTTACATACATTTGATTAGAAATATATTAGTGATCTACAATAACTTTTGAATAAATTCATATTAATCTGATCCAGTTCACAGACTGTAAAAAGTTTTAGTGAAATACTGAGATTGTTAATATCATCCAGTGTTACATGGATTCTCAGATGGAGAAGTTCTAACTAAAATGTTCAGATTTTTTCTTTCCGGTTTACGAGAAAACAGACTTCATCTTTTCAAAGTTGTTTACAAGCAACTTTAATGATAAAGCTACTGCTTTACATTGAAGGTGCATGGGGTCTGCAGTATATTCAGAGGATTATTAATCATCTGGGTATGTTTTTGGTGCTGGTTGGTGTGGGTGATTCTTCCTGGTAATGATGGTCAGAATATGTTTGGACTTTTGGTATTGACTAATGTTAATGGTTTCTTTTATGATAATCATCTGAGTATATTTAGATTTTTGATACTGATTAATATAAATGACTTGTCTATGGATGTTTGAAATTTAATTACATCACTCATCTTAAGGATTCTTAACCTTAATCTATGATTTTAGGGTAGAAATATTTGATAATAAGTCCTGAACTGGATACTGATAATTAATGTAAAGGAAATGGTGTGGTCGAGCTGGGGTGGGATTATATAAACTTGTTTCCTCCCACTCCCTTTCAAGTGATCAACGTGTGATTGATTATGTAATATGTGTCTATTTTATATATTATTTCCTGATTGCTAGAAATAAACCATTTCATTCATTCATTCATTCATTAGCATTGTTCTGCTTCTCCTGGAGGACGTTTCAGTTTGGCCACGAGGTGGCGATCGCGCTATAGCATTACACCTTATTCCAGAAGAAGAAGACAGAATGAGCAAAAAACTGTGTTTTAAACCACAAATGGTTACTTTAAAATATATTTCATGAAAAGAGTTTGGAATATTCATACCTGTGAGTTTTATTTAGTCAGAATGTATGGTAAGGTCAACCCAGTGTTAGCATTAGCCATCCTATGGGAAATTCCATTAAACGTTAGCATCAAGCTAGTGGATTTTAGCTTTATGTGCTAAATCGATTTATATTTTATGAATCGATTATTGATCTATTAAGATTAAATTGATTCAAATCGATGAATCGATTTATTAACCCAGTCCTACTTATAAACACAGTTATAGTAGTAAATTATTTTATATAGACTGTTTACGATTAGAAAAATGCCAAAAGAACATGTTGAAAACACAAACAAGGTGATTTTCTTTGGAGTGGGTTTTCAGCATGTATCTGCTTCACAAGCGCAGAAATTAAAAAAAGGAAATAAACAACTGTGAATCACATTTGCAGCTCTAGCAAGCATGTAACTGTTTTTAAACTACTGTATAACTAAAAAGAACATTCCGGTGGATGTTTAATTTGTCAAACCATTTGGTTTTTCTGTGCTCTATGCTGATGAATGCAGTTAATCCTGCATCAATAAAGAGAAGTGTCGTCATATTTCTGCTAGGGCTGCGATGATCAGTCGACTAATACCAAAGAAAATCCAACGAATTTAAGATTTAATAGTCTATGGAGTCAGAGCATAGTAAAGTGGAACGTTATAACAGCATTCTGCTAGCTTTTCGGAGTATTTTGGAATTCATAAAGGTTTTTGGCTAATGTTTCAGCTGCATGCTAGCTGTTTTGGCAAATTTAGACTTATTTTGTTTTTTTTTTTGTTTTTTTGACTGTTTTGGAGTTTAGCTAATATTTCAGCTACATACTAGATGTTTTGACTAATTTAGGCTTTTTTTCTGTTTTATATGCTAATTTTAAATTAGCCAACATTTTAGCTGGCTATCAGTTTCAGCTTTCTTAGCTATTAGTATCAGTATTTTAAGGTGTTAACTTCAGCATTTTCAGCTATCAGCACCAGCATCTTCAGCGTCCAAATTCAGCTGACAGCATTCAACTAGCATTATTGCAGGTAATGCTGTGTATCTAGTTTTTAGTTAGTTTAAAACTAATGATACAGATGTGTGCTTTACATCCAGTTTGCGCATGACCCGATTAGTCGACTACTAAAATGTTCGTTTGTGGTAGTGCTATCTGATAACAGTGTGTGACATGCAGAAATTATCCTTACAAACTGCCACTATTATCACTGTGAATACATTTTGTATCTCATGTTACACGCCTGAACACCAGTAATTGAGGGAATAAGGCCAAATATTTGATTAATTACAGGTAAATTAAGGGAATAAAGTCAAAATTACTACCAAAGTCACATTTTCCCATGTCTAAAGTTCATATTTTTTAATGTGGAATGTTTATGCACAATTATTAAACTGACAGTTAAATCAATAAGACATAATCAAGCGATTATGTTTGGTGTATGCTGCAAAGAAATTACTGACAAGTTGAAGATTGACAGAAGTTTTTATTTGAGGTAGATTTATAGGTGAAAACATGGCAAAGAAGAGACTTTAAGGCAGCGAGAAAGTTGGTGTGGTCTCCTTTAAAAACAGATCTCTGTGCTGAAAAACAGCCAACAGCCTTTGACGCCTGAATTGATTTCTAGCTGCTAAAAAGAAAAATCCAGATTTTGCTTCCACATAGATGCTATTTATCTGTTAGTTGCCTATTTGCATCAGTAGGCGTCAAGACGTTAAACCGTTTCAGCTCAGATAATACAGAAAGCAATCCCCACAGGAACATTTGATCTTGTCCTAAAACACAAAACGACTTCGACAGACACCTCCCATTAACACTTTGACACCGGAGCTTCAGTGTTTATGTTCTTTGATTTACTGTAACGATAATTCCAGTAGATTCTGAGGGAGAAAAGCGGCTCGACGAGCTGTCAAAGATATTGTGTTCCAGCGTCACAGATGACGCCTCATCAAACTGTAAGATTCACAGCATTGCACTGACAAACAAACCATAAATAAAGTAAAGTTTAACACTGATGCAGCACAAAGCATCTTTTCCACTTAACACGTCTCTTTATTCAGGTGGAATGCAGACAGAAGAACCACATTCTCTTTGCTCGGCAGTATTTGTGTGTAATTGAATCCCTGAATTCATAAATCATCAGACATTTTCATGAAAAGCTAATCTCTCCTTGGTCGAACATGTTCTGTGTTTTAAAACTTCTAAACACCTTTATTTAAAAAAATAAAAAATAAACAACTGTACAACACCAAAAGTTGTTCCATCCGATTAAATAGCCCCATACGCTTTCATGATTCAGACATCAAATAGATGCTAAAGTGCATCCAGAAAAAGCCTCAATGATGCCTGAAGTCTTCTCTTTGTTTTCTTCTTCTTCTTCTTTTTTTTTTTTTTTTTAGAAAAATATATGATCCAACATAAGAAAACAACAGCAGGCCTGTTCCTTGTGAGAGTCCCTCTTCAAATGTTGTAAAAAAGTCATATGCGTTAATTCACCTTTATAAAGTTATGGCTCATTTGTGATCAAACCTTCAGGAGCTGAAGATCCTCTGGAGTCTTTGCGCTTGGTTTCTGTTTTCCAAAACTATAAACAGCTAAAGTGAACAAGAAACAGTGAGCTCAGAGATATTCATCATAGTAACTAACGAGCTGCTAGTCCTATGAGCCTGCTCCGTCAGCTTCAGCTACAACAAGGGTCTGCAACCTGCAGCTCCAGAGCCACATGTGGCTCTTTCAACTTCCCAAAAAAGGTTTTTGCTTTTGAAAGTAACTGTAACATAAAAACTAAGTGGAAATATACACAAAAAAGGAAGGTAATCGATTACTCTGCAAGGCTCCTGATCATGGTAGCTGTAATGCTCCAACAAACAGTTCAGCTTTAACAAAGTCGGACTCAAATGTTTCAGTAAGTACAACCAGAATTGATA
Organism: Oryzias javanicus; assembly: GCA_003999625.1. Classification (NCBI taxonomy): domain Eukaryota; kingdom Metazoa; phylum Chordata; class Actinopteri; order Beloniformes; family Adrianichthyidae; genus Oryzias; species Oryzias javanicus. The sequence goes on from CM012444.1 coordinate 1,408,842, forward strand.
TTTTTGAACAAATTCAAAGATTTTAAGTCATAAATCCGGTAAAAGTCACGTATATTCTAATTTGATTGTAGTTAATTGGATTTCTGGCTTTGATGCACAACAATAGGTAAAATAAACTGTTCACACACGGGGTCAAAATCCAAAACCCACCTTAGGTCACAGGCAGATCCGGATAAACATTTATTTAACGCTCTAAACTTACATATTTTAAACTTTAAAACTGTAACTTTTTAACATAATTATGAACTTGATATAAAGCATTACCTGCATTAAAGGAATGCTGGAAGCTGAATTTGGCCGCTGAAGATGCTGAAATTGATAGCTAAACCCTTAGGTTAGCCAAAACAGAAAACGTGACTGAAACAAATAGCTGAACTTGAAAATAGTCTATAAAATTAAAAAAAAAAAGGCTAAATTAGCCAAAACAGCTAGCATGTAGCTGAAATATAAGCTTGTCTCAAAAATAGCCTAAAAAATCTCAGTAAATGCTAAAATAGTCCAAAATGACAGTTTTAACACAACCAGAATTGATATTTTTGAACAAATTCGGTGATTTTAAGTGAAAAATATGGTAAAGGTCACTTAATTTCTAATTTGATCATTTGATTTCTGGATTTGCTGCATCACAAAAAGTAATAAACAGTTTTTTATCCTTTAACACTCTGCTGACATCACACTCCTACATTTTCTGTATTGAGATACTGGTAAAGGATGTCTTTTATTTTGAAAGGACTTCCTGTGAACCTCTGTCAAAAGTTATAAACTATTTCTTATTTTGAAAAAAGCTATTCTCAATTTATGTTTTACAAATCAATACTTAATCTATCTTAATAGTAATAATTAAATATTAGTGCAAATCAGTGTCTTATTTTCTAAAGAGTGATTTGAAACTGTGTGACTCGCTGTATAGTCGGTGAGAAACCGACTCGAATGTCTCTTTCAGTGTTAAGGTTGCAGACCCCTGAGCTGAACATCAGAGCTTTGAGGGTTGAGGGCCTCGTGTCAGTCAGACTCATTCAAAGGTCTTTTCATTTCCCGGTTAGTTGGACTCATAATAAATGTATAAGGCGTGTATGATCCACTGTGTTCACGTGCTGCAGGTGCATCATGGTCGGGGCTGTGATGTCCCACTACGTTTCTGAGCTCGGGGACGCGCCTGGAGACGTGGACAGGGAGGACTGGTCCGTGTCCTCCGCCTCCTTGGTGGTGAAGCCTCCACAGGTATCCGAGCACGAGGACGACGAGGACGCGCGCGCACTGGCGCCCTCCCTCTCGCGCTTCTTCTGCTTCATGCGCCTGTTCTGGAACCAGATTTTCACCTGCGTCTCGTTCAGCTCGAGGGTGGCGGCGATCTCCACGCGCCGCGCGCGCGTCAGGTACTTGCTGAAGTGGAACTCCTTCTCCAGCTCCGTCAGCTGCCGCGTGGTGAAGTTGGTGCGCATGGCGCTGTTGTGCGCGCCGAAGTCGGAGACTTTAACTGAGGACAGAGACGGAGAAACGAGTGACAGTCTGCGTGCAGGGCCTTCAATAATCTGAGGCTCCAACTGTGTCGGGAAATATCTTAATGTGGGCAAATATAGTTTTAATCATCGATCTAAATTAGTTTTAGTATTTTGCATTTTATATCACAACACAAATAAATACATCCTGCTAAATACAGTTTGTTTTAAAGGATTTTCTGTATATTTGGACACAAAATATTTATCTTTAAATTTAAATCCATTTTATTGTCAAAAACGTTGCAGTATGTTGAGGGAAGCGCAGATATGCAGGAGGATCAGCGTCAGATGTCGGGTTGGTCTCCAAAGATCTGACCCCAGCCTCCTTTATTATTTCATTAAATGTAGGTTTCTGTTGGTTTAAAGATCAATAACAGTTGTTTTCTATCAACTTTTGAAATAGCTCCACTTTTTTCATGAATTTAATACAAAAAAATGTTAAGATTGTAAAATATACTTCATTTTTTGCATTAAAACGATTTTAAAGAGTAAAAGAAATGCATTCATTCTGCGTCTCAAATACAATAGCATGTCAGTGAAAAGAATGAATATTGCTCATTTGTACAGTGACGCACATTCAGGCCTGAGTGATGAAGACAAACGAGACCTGGGCGGAAGAACCGAGATTTACATGAGAAAAGGCCTAAAAAGGTGGAAAACTCGTGGAATAAGCAGGCCTCCGTCCCGCATGTTGATCACGCAAATCTGGATCTTCCTTCTGAAAAGTCTGATTGAAATCCTCACCTGTTTTTGGCGGGTTCCTCTTGACTTTCATCCACTCGAAGGTCTGTCCCTGTCCGGCCTGCGCTTCGTCCTCGTCCCCCCTCCCTCGATCGTGGGACGGAGGGAGGTCTGCATAGCCTCCTGGGTGCGGGAGCGTCAGGTACCCCATGGCGTCCAACCCCCCGCCTAACTGCTGCGGGTACTGAGAGGCGGGAGGGGTGCCCTGAGGCCCGCAGTAGGCCCCAGACAGAGCGCCGTAGCTGGAGCCGACGGCGGGGGCCGCGCTCGGGAAGCTCGGCTGCTGATAGTAGGAGGAGGCCACGGAGTCATCCATGAAATACTGCGGGTGAAGGGAGTTCGGGTGACCCGCCACAAACTCCGAGTTTGTAGGACACGCTTGGGTCGCAAAGACCCCCGTGTTGCCCCCATCCCCGCTGGAATAAGACAGCAGTGCACTCTGGGGGCTTTGGTTCTGCTGGAGGTTCGGATGATGGTGGTGGTGGTGGTGGTAGCCGTTGTAGGGGTGATGCTGCTGCTCCAGATGATCGGAAGGATGCTGCGGATCCAGGTGGCTCGCTCCTCCGTGCTCGTGCCCTCCCCCGCCCTCCGCTCCGCTCCCGTACATCCTTCCATCCGCGGTGTAGCCACTGTCTCCGCCCGCAGCCACCGGGATGGAGGACACGTTCAGGCCCGCGTGGAGGCCGCCGGGGGTCACCGAGAAGGCATGGTGCTGATCCAGCGGAAGGTGGTGACGCAGCGGGTGAGAGTATCCAGCTTTGGGCGCAGCGTAACCCCCGGATCCCTGTCGATTACAGATGGAGAACTCCACAAAGGAGTTCATGTTTTCCATGCAGGCCTCAGACGCGGCGCTGAAGGTTCTGGACGGAGTCTCAGCAAGAAGCGGGAAGCCAGAGGTCCGGGTCAAAGTCAGCAAAATCCATTTAAAATATTTACAAGATAAATTGGGATGAACAAAAAAACGAACCAATAAGAAGGGAGCCGAGAATACAAAATAAAAACCACATTTATTCTAAATCTTCTCTCTAAAATCTGGTCACTCCGTCAGAACAAATGGGCCTTAATCCCAAACAGGCATGTCCTCGCGCGCTCCTGTGTCCGTGCGTAAAGGGGGTGCGACAGCTGATCCACGTCTTCACCTGAGCGCCGTTTTCACTCAGCCATCACCCAAAGTTTCCTCCAAATTCTGTTTTGGACTTCTCTCCCTCTTTCACTCCTCTCTCCTCTTTCTTCTTTTCTTCTCATCTACCTCTGTCGCGAGTCACGTGTCTCGTCGCCTATGGTGACCAGGCCAGAAGTTGTCAGCTGGTCACCCCAGTGTTAGTGTGTGTGTGCGTACAGGAGGAGGGGAATGGGTCGTTTTCGGCTCAGGAGTGAAGTTGGTGCGCGCGCGCGTCAATAGCGGCGCACGCGCCTCATCCATCACTCGCCGTGACATCAGCGCGACAAAGAGACTTCAATCAAACCGGCCCATCAATCTGATATCAGCGCGGATCTGTCAGAGCGCAGAGCGGCGTGGAATAAAAGGGGAGCCGGGAGTCGGTCTGCAGCTCTACCTCCTCCTGACCAAGCAGAGGACAAGGAGCGCGCGCGTGCATTGAAACAGGACGGCAGCGTCCTCTCTGCAACAGGAGGGTTGTCCTGACAGCCCAGGCCATCACTTCATTTCACTTGAAGCAGATTTAAATAAAAACGCGTCTTCCTCATGGAGCTGTTGACTCACCTTAATACTTTGAATAAAAACCTGAACATCTCTCCGAATCTCTCATTTCCGAATCTCAGAGACTAAAAACAGTGAAGAGACAAGAATCAAACATCAAAAATATAATCTGCAGTTTACAGAAGAATTTATTTGGAGGCTTCAGTGTGGGTCTGGATTAAAGGGAGGGAGGTGCAGCATCTGACTCTTCAGCTCCACTTGGTCCATATTTATTCATTTTCTCCATTTTCAAGATGATCTAAATCAGGAGTGTCAACAGGGGGTCAAAATCCAAAACACACCCGAGGTCGTGGGTCAAACAGGATAAAGATTTATTGAACAATATAAAACTACATTTTTAAAACGTTAAAACCTTAACTTTTTAACACAATTATGAATAACATTACCTGCAATAATGTTAGTGTGAATGCTGGAAGCTGAATTTGGCTGCTGAAGATTCTAGTGCTGATTGCTGAAAACACTGAAGCTGATAGTGAACTTAAATATTATCCAAATGCTAAATTAGCCTTAAAAAATGAAAACTTAGTTTAACCAAAACAGCTAGCATGAAGCTGAAATATTAGTTAAACTCTAAAATAGCCTAAAGAAATCTTAGTGAATGTCAAAATAGTCCAAACAGCTAGCAGAATGACAATTTTTTAAACTTTAAAACTGTAACTTCTTAACATAATCAGGAATAATAAAAAAAAAAAAACTTGAATATTATTCCTTTCAATATTTTACTCTCCATTAAAACAGATATTTTTCAAAATTATACAAGTTACAAATAATTGCGAGATAACATTGGGTCATTAATAACAATAAAATATAATTACTCAGAGGGCCGGATCCGGCCCCCGGGCCTTGACTTTGACACATGATCTAAGGCCGGAGAGCCGAAACAAAAAACAAAGATCAAATGTGACTTTATGTTCATCTAAGAGCAACAAAGTCCTTTATTTTCCAAACACTTTTATCTTTTGCATTTAATGTTTTATCTTGAATCTCATCAACTTCTTTCCTCTCTTTTATCAGCGCTGATCATTGCCTTAAAGGTTATTGATCCGTGTTTTATCTTCTCTTTGCACCTTTTGTTAGCAGAGGGTTAAGAAATCCGAACTTGTCAGTGCGGAGGGGAGTTTACTTTCCCCCGCTCGGTCTGAGCAGCCATGGATTCTGATGGCTGCACGAGCGCGTGCTAATCGAATGAGCGAGCTGATCTGTTACAGCAACGAAGTTAAGCTCGACAGGAAGCCTTCTGGTTAGCTCAACCCTTCCAGTCCAGCAGGACAGGAAGCCAGGATGGCAACACAAAGGCCAGTCTGTGAGAGCGTGCACGTGAGACAATGGCCTGCCACTGGGGCCTTTGGGGATCCTTCTGTTTTCTATTTTAGAACGAGATGTGCACAAGTAATTATTGAATATTGCTCTTTTTGTGCCGTTTTCTTTAGTAATGAATCGTTTTTTTTAATGTCTGTAACAAAGGTTTGATCAGATGCGATGTGCTCACTCTCGTTATTACTCACTGCATTGCAAGATAAGTGCCTCCATTGAAGCCATCATCAATTTCTCCCCTTCAGGGCCTCCTTGTGGGTCCTGACAGCAAACGCACTGCCTCTCCAGCGCCAGGAAAGAGTAAGGACAAGCAGCGTGGGCGAGCGACAAGCAGGGAGGTTAATCATCGGTGAGAGCTGAAAGGAGAAACAGAGCGAGTGGGCAGGAAGTCTGCAGGACCAGACCTGAACCAGGAGAAGATTAAATGACACCCACTCGTCTGCCTGAGTGCAGGAGCGTCAACAGGAGCGAGGGATGAAAAGGTCAAGCTGAACTTTTACATTAACGCCACCTTCCTGTGAGTGTTCCTCACTGTCTCTGGAGCAGTTTCAGCAGGAAACATGATTGGTTTGTGGAAATGTTTCAGAAGGAGGAGCTGAGAAACTCCAGCAGAACCAATCTGAACCGTCTTTAACCCTTTCCTGCATGGAGGTCACCACAGAACGCTTTGATAGCAAAAAGATGACATATACCAGGGGTGTCACACTCAATCACACTGGCGGCCAGAATCCCCAACACACCTTAAAAATGAAACTTTTTGACAAAAGGATAAGCTAGACATATAGCATTAGCCGTGACAATGCTAGTGTGAATGCTGTAAGCTGAATTTGACAGATGATAGGCTGATAGCTGAAGATGCTGAAATTGATAGTTAAAAACACTGAAGCTGATGGACAGTTTAAATATTAGCTAAATGCCAAATTAGCCTAAAAAAAACAAAAATATAAACCTAGAGTGAGCAAAAACAGCTAGCATGTAGCTGAAATATAAGCTAAACTCCAAAACAACCTAAAAAAATCTTAATAAGTGCCAAAATAATCCAAAAAGCATAATGACAATTTTTTAAAACTTTAAACTTTTTAACATAATTATGAATAATAAAATGGAAGGAATATTACTTCAGAATAAATCAATTTATTGATTATTTAACTATGCATAGAAACATATTTTGTTAAGATTATAAAAATTAGGCATAAGTGGAAGATAACATAAAATAAAATAAAATGATCTGGAGGGCCGGACAGAATTACCTGGAGGGCCGGATCCGGCCCTCGGGCCTTGACTTTGACATGTGACATATTCTATCAGACATAAAGAGAAGAGAAGATGTCAGTTCTGAAATAACAGTTCATAAATTTGATGGGAAGCTAGATCCTAACGATGACGATGAGTTCAGTTACTTTAGTTACACTATTTTTAGTTCAGAGACTTTGTCTTTAACTATGTTTCACATAAATCAACCTGTAGAGACGGAAGAACCACCATAACAACAACATACCATAATTCAGATTATTAAGATATACCTATACCATAAACATTACATTGATATAATTTATTTAACAAAATTCACAAGGCACACTTGACTGAACAGGTGAATATATATTTCTAGATTTTAACGATATAACATTTTTTTTTTCTAAAAAAAACTTGACTTTGTATTCCTAAAGATGAATAAAAGCGCCTAATTAAAACAAAAGTTCTAGTTGATTTTATCCAAATTCATGCATGAGAGGGCTAAGAGGAAAAGAGCACTGGAACTTGAAAGGATGCTGTTTCAGTTTCTACACTTAATCTTTTTCTATTCGGTCTCTATCACAACATTCAGTGGAATTAAAGTTCAGTCTGTCACATCCACCACAAGGTTTTATTCATTTATGTTGTTATTTTAGTGGTAAAAGACATATACTTATGTCCATATAATGGTGGCCTTACACTAGTAGGGGTTTGTGAGGTTCAGCATCTTGACTGTTGCTTTGATACATGTGGGCAAGCTGGGAATTGATCCTGCAATACTCCTGTCAGAGGTTTACGGCTCTGTGTCTGAACCACGGTGTTCTGAGAGCAGAGCAAGCAGAACTCATCCTGACCTGATCAAAATTACAGAAGAGGAAAAGAATCGATGCTTTTTTGATTCAGTTCCTATCACAGGTTATGAGTCAAATGTCAGATATCAAATGGAAACATTAAAGGAAAACAGACACTGCTGAGTAAGAAACATCTGGATTATCACCTAAACTGACAACCGTTCAGAAAAAGAGCATCAGAGCAACAGTAAAACATGGCAGAGGTGGTGTGTGAGTCGGGGCTTCTGGGTGATGATTAGAAGTCCATGTGATCTCACCGAATGAAGTTTATCTGCACCCATCCATCCATCCATCCATCCATCCAACCATCCATCCATCCAACCATCCATCCATCCATCCATCCATCCATCCATCCATCCATCCATCCATCCTCCATCCATCATCCATCCATCCATCCATCCAGTCCATCCATCCATCATAAAACCCACCCATGAATCTCTTACTGCACGTGTCAGGGTAATCCGGCCCTCCAGATCATTTTATTTTATTGTTATTAATAGCCCGATGTTATCTATCAATTATTTCTAATTTGTATAATTTTGACAAAACATATTTTTATGGAGGTAAAATATTGAAAGTTACTTAAGGTTTAAGTTGATTTATTCTGGAATAATATTCCTGCCTTTTTAATATTCATATTTATGTTAAAAAGTTAATGTTTTAAAGTTTTTAAAATGAGCATTCTGCTACATTTTTTGACTATTTTGGCATTTACAAAGATTATTATGGCTTTTTTGGAGTTCAGGTAATATGTTAGTTACATGCTAGCTGTTTTTGCTGATCATTTTTTTCAGTTTTTTAGGCTAATTTGGCATTTAGCTCAGATTTCAGCTAGCTATGAATTTCAGCATCCTCAGCTATCAGCACTATCATCTTCAGCAGTCAAATTCAGCTTACAGCATTCACACTATCATTATTGCAGGTAATGCTATATATCTGGTTCATAATTATGTTAAAAAGTTACAGTTTTAGAGTTTAGTTTTAGAGTGTTCAATAAATGTTTATCCTGTTTTGGAATTTACCCCCCTGTGCGATTGAGTTTCATTCCCCTGCCTCACAGGGTTGCTAGGTTGCTGGGGCCTATCCCAACACCTGGACAGTTTGCCTGTCTGTGCAGATGAATTTGTTTGTTTTAAGGAACAATGCAACAAAAGTGTCCATCAATTGAAATATGCTGAAACCCACAGCATATCCATGAGCCAAGAACCCAACAGTGGTGAGTAGATGAAGCAGAAGATCCATGAGCTGACTGAGTGCAGGTTGTTCCAGTTTTTATGTTCTTTGATTTAGTGTTAAAAAAAAATTCTTGTTAACACAATGATTCTAGAATTCAGGATCTACTGGAATTATTGTGTTAACAGTTGCAAAGTTCCAGTGTTTAAACAACGCCTCAGGTGTTAGGAGGTTAAGTTGAACAATAAAAAGTCTTCATGATGTTTGATTCATTTACTTGAAGTCTGCAATAATCTGCACAGACTGTCTGACTGTACCGAAGCCAGCCTGCAGAGCTTGTAGGTGTGGGGTCATGGCCTGCGGGTTCTGTCTTATGTCAGGTCACCAGAGGAATTTAAGTTCCCCCAAACACCCCCCCTCACACTATCTGTTACTGTCTCCGACTGTTCGGCACACACTTTGGCTGCGTTTGTAATGCAGTCCGGGCTCCGAGTCAGTTGGAGAGTTAGAAACCGCAGACTCTTTGGACCTCATTAAGACTTCTTATTGTTTAAAAACTCAAACAGATCAAAGTTTTCTTTTCGTCTCAAACTGTCCAGAACCAGGAAGACGTGCTCACTATTCCTAGAAAAGAGTTTGAGGTGTGTTTGGTGGTGAAATGAAGAGTAGAAAAAACTGAAATCTGTCAAAATGAGAGATTCTGAGTGTGTGTTCAGGACAAACAGCACAGACACACATCAGTCACGTCTGCAGGTCCAATGATTTACTTTAAGTCAAACTTAAACGTGCTCCAGTATAGATTTAACATTGGAATAAAAAGACTTGAGCTTTTGACTTTGATTTAGTTTCTTCTGTTGTGTGTTTTATTTTGAAAGTCACCTTCTTGTTCATCTTCCCTGGTCTCCATTTGGAACATTTGGATAAAAAGTCTCTTTATGCTTTTTGCTCTTTGACCTCCTTTAGAAGTCTTACAGAAACCAAATCTGCATCTGAAAACATCAAGCTACGTTCTGACAGACTGCAGCCTGCAGAGATGCTTATATTTGTTTATATTTTGTTTTATTCTGAAGGATTTTTTTTAATATTACCTGCCCTGTAAACATGCTGAGTAATTTTAGTAACACCTCCTGTATTTTCTTCTCACCACATCAGACAAAGATGAAAGTGAGGAAATCCTCATAGAAGTCTGAACCTACATGAGGAAACCACAGCACCATACGACGGTGTCTGCCTCCAGATCGGAGACAGGAAGTTGGTTCCACTAGAGAGGAGTCTGACAGCTGAACGCTCCGCCTCCATTCTGTGAATTTATAGAAACTAACAGGATTTATGGAACAAAATTGAATAGAATATAATGTAAGCTCATCGAGTTTGAACATGAACATTTAAAGTCCTTCTGTTAGAGAAACTCCTGTTAGTCCAGGATGATCCATCCTGTCCACCTCCTGACTCTGGACTGAAGCTGCTGAGTCCATTATCTGACAGAACCAGTCATGTTTGTCATCATAAAGAACCATTCAGTACCATTTAAGTACTTCACACTTTTCATCACTGCACTGCGTAACAAGTCTCCTGTGAGCAACAACTATTACTGTAATAGAATTGTGTATCTGATAATGTCAGAAAAAACTTTTTATGAAAAAAACACTAAAGAAACTCTATTAGTTCATACTCAGATTAAATAAGACTCAAAAATGTAACTTTTAGCGTTTTACTTGCAGAAAGGAGTGACGCTGACGGTGGATTCAACAGTCAGTTCTACTGTTCTGGACACACAGGACTTACAGAATCTTCCTCACAACTGCATGGCTGCAGCCTTGAGTTTGTGTTTTGGAGCTTCTGCATCTCTGCTGAGAAAAACAGAGAAAATTGTATCTAACAATTCAAAATTAGGAATCGTTTTATTCTCTTTTAAATTGATATTAACAAAAGTGTTCTGATGTGTCAAACTTTTACACAGGAGCTTTCATTTACGTGAATCGTGTATTCTTTTGCAGAGAAAAGCAGATGCAACACTTTCTATCACTTATGTGTTGCATATTTGAAAAGCTGCTTTAAAGTGTTGAATATCTGCGTAAAACTACACTTTCTGCATTCCGATTTATGTAGATCGAATAAGAAATGACGACACATCACATATAGCAGAATGTGGCAGAATCGTTCCAGACGTTGAAGGTCCAAAGATTAAAACAAACAAGAACTTGTAACTGTTAAGGTTGATGATTAAAATTATTTTTCAACCAAAACTGTGTGAGTGTCACATCAAATGTCGTCCCAGCGCCATCTTGTTCCTCATCCTCCTGCCTCATCACAGCAGAGGTCTCAGACTGGCGCCCAGTTTGTGGCCCCAAGATAATATTTTTCGACCCCTGTTTTTAATATGAAAGTTTAATGTTGGTTGCTTTTTTATATGAGTGGCACTTTTACAGTGCTGTGTGTGGAGCTGACGGACCAACCAATCATGGTGGGGTATATGGCTCTTAGGAAGTGACTGTTTGCACGTAATTTATTCAACACATGCAGCAAGTGCCATACGGGGTTCCATTTGTGCCAAAAATGTGTTTTTGTGTCCACTGTCCAGGGGTTCAGGGGTTTAGGGGTCTGCAACCTGCAGCTCTGGACCCACATGAGGCTCTTTGATTCCTCCAATGTGGCTCCCTGGTTTAAGACAAATAAAAGATTTTTATTTCAAAAAGTAACTATAAAGTAAAAGGTAAGTACAAAGGTAAAAAAGAAACCAGAACTTTTTTCAACTCTCTGTAAGAAGTTTTCAAGTTTTATATTTTAGAAAAAGTCAATTTCCCCTTTATGTTTATAAAAAAAAGTTCATTTATATCTCTCATTATAGTAACAATAACAGATTAAAACCAGCGCCTTGTATTTCTAAAGGGTGAGGTGAGACTTTGTAGCTCCAGTCGGAATTTGCTCAGTGAGAAATCACCTGGAACGGCTCTTTAAGTGTTGAAGGTTGCAAACTCCTGATCTACTGAACAAATTTACTGTTCAGTCTATGTACTGCTAACATCTGCATATCCATGCTTCTTGATGTTTCATCTTACTCTGCTTAACCCTGTAACAACCCAAAAACAAACAAAACAAAAACACCAAAAAATTTGTTCAAGAGGGACATTAAAGTAATATATATATCAAACATATATTATATATATATGACACATATTGATATAAATATCAAATAGTAACTTTTGCACACCAGTTACTATCTGGTGTGCAACAGTTACTATTCAGTTTTTTTTATGCTGCTTTAACTTTTACTGGAAAAAAAAATAAATAAATGTGGTTAGTAACTGGTTCGCACCAGATGATAATTGTTTTTTTCTTTTTTTTTTTGTTTTTTTCTGAAAATTGAATTAAAAAAAGCTCTGGTTACTAATTGATGCACACGAGATAGTAACTATTTGGTGTGCGTCTGTTACAAACCAGATAAAAGATAAAATTTAATGAAATAAATATATATATAATTCAATTTTTGAAAAAAAAAAAATTTTTTTTTTTTTGCTTCAATTTTTTTCTCTTCATTTTCTCTTTAGGGGCTTCATACCTCGGGAAATAATACGCACAATCAAAATGTTTAAAAACACATTTTCTAAATGTTTCCCACCATCTGGTTGAACAGGCAGTTCAAGTGTTAAAACTTTGCTTTTGCAAACGTCGTTGGATCTGGTTGTCAGAAAAGTCTTTAGCAACAGTTGCTAGCAGCATTAGCTCCTGTCATTTCACAGAAGATATAGTTTAGTAGTACATAGGCATGAATAAATGTTCACTAAACTTGATCAGAAGACATAGACAAAGGACCAAAGATACAGACAGTGAACGCAAAAACATAATTTTGACACAAATAGAACCCCATACCACCCAGCCTGAACTATACACTGCCTTCAATGGCCCCATGCTAAATTATGTTTGAGACCCCTGCATTACAGTGTCTGGATGGCCCCTCCCAGCAGCACTGTCAGCTTCTTTTGTTCCTTTGGAAAAACATTTTATTTTATTTTAACACCTGAGCCGATATATTGTAACATATTGTAACTTTTCAACCACGTGAGCCTCTTTTCTCCTTCAGAATCTGCTAGAATTATGTTGATTGTGTTGACAATAAAAAATTATAGTAAAACTAAGACAAACAGACGGAAGGAAAAGATCTTCCACAGCAAAAACATAGGAAAAAGATGCAAAGACATTTAAAGATTCTCAACTTTAAGGACAAATCATGAAGCGACGCAGGAAGAGACTGAATGAACTTGAACTTGTTTCTATCTCTACCTGCAGAGCTCACAACCACAGAGAGACCTCGATGATCCTGTTCTGGGTGACCAGCTGACCAAACACATCTGCATACATTTTTGAGCAGATATGAAATGGTCGCGGTCTCTTCCGCGTCCTGCTGATGACCTCCGTTCCTCTGAAGTGAGCTCACGTTATCTGAACGCTCCAGCTTCAGCTTCAGCTTAAAGAATTGGCAGGTTTCCCGTCCCTCCACCTTTTTCCCGTTTCTGGGGGGGGAATTTTCCTGTCAATTAATAGAGGACTGTGTGTAGCATAAACTGTTGACAGACGACACAAAGTCATTCAGTATTTCAGTCGTAGCATATAATACTTGAAGGGTAATGTTACTCTCAGAAAACAACTTTCCCGTCTTTGTATCAGTTTGTGAAGCTGCAGTGACCCTGCAGGTGACCTTTGCTGCAGAGCATTTTAATCATGTTATTAGCATGATATCTAACAAGGAACACATCACACCCATTTTAAAATCACTTTCAGGAGTCATTTTAAGAACCTTTTAGAGATTTTAAAAATGTTTAATACATGCTATTTAGTAACACTGACTTGAAAATAAATACTATTATTTATTTTTCTTCAGCCGTAGAGTCAGTATGAAGAGATAAAAGAGCCATAAGTGGTTCCTGAGTTGCAGGTTACACACCAATATGACTTACTTCTCTCCACCAAAGTGTATTTTCAAGTAAAGACAAGATCTTGTTTAACTTTTATTGCCAAAATAAAAATTCGGACATAAAAAATATCAGTTTTGATCATGAAAAATATTTCACTGCATCAAAATGGATCAATTCTCCTTGAACTCAACAGTCTTAAATAAGATAATGTTGTGTTTTATAATTGATCATGAAACGCTTATTAACTTACTTCAAACTAAACTAATAGTGTCTAAATTGACGCACATCGGGATTTCACATATTAGTTGTATTCCTACATATTTGATTTTGCTATGACATAACTTACACTGACTTTTATCTAATGGATCCTCGACATTATGAAAGCCAAAATGCTTCCAAACGATGGCCGTAAGTGAAGTCAGGGATGACAAGATCTGGAAGGTCAGCCGTGTTTGTGAGCTGAGTGAAAAATGCTTCACGTTTAGTTCTGCTTGTTACTATTACTTTAATTCATATACAATTTCTCAATTATCAATTACTTTAAATTCATAAGATGATTAAGAATAATTTTTAACAATAGATGAATCGTTTTTCTCTAACCCCAGGGCGCTGCTGTCCGCCGTGGTGATGTTCTGTGGCTGAGCTGCTCCTGGTATAGAAGGACTTCCATACTGTGTCTCCTCACAGCAGAGCCAAGCCTCGTGTCTCTTTTATGATCACAGTCATGTTTTCAAGTCTGTACTCATTGTTTGTGTTACTGGAGGGGAGGGGGGGCAAAGGGGTGGCTTGGTTTTATTATATGTTTATATTATGTTGTCTGTTTTTAATTGTAAAGTGCATTGAACTGCATTGCATAAATATCACTTTTTTAAAATAAATAAAGCTTGACTGATTGATTTAGAAATGTTTTTATTATTTTTGTCTAAATTGATCTTTTACTGTGTTACCAGAATTCCTGCAAACTTTCCTGCAGCCAATCAGAACAGAGCATTTAAATGTAAACATTGAAACTCAAATAGTGAAGAACAAACAAAATGCAGAAGACTCGGCATCCTCCTCACAGGGGTACGTGTGTTGCCACAGGCTGGGTCATGGGAGCAGTAGGAGCTCAACCAAACATCTGTAGCTTGAGGGGATTTTCCTGCAGCTTACAGTCATAAAACGCCGTCGCTTCCATCACGTTTCATCCACGCCGAGGTCATCAGGGGGCGGAGTCAGAAGACACAGACACTTGATGGACACATCCACACAAAGAAACAACACACATTTAACACAACACAAGGTCTGAAATATAAATGACTGATTATGTTTGTGTTACGACTAGTTTTTACATTTTGTGCATTACTTGTGTAAAAAATCAGAGTGTGAGAAATATGGAACAAAGCAGCTGTAACTCCAATTAAAAAAAACCTGGCTTAGATCCATCTGACTTAAATCATTTCCGTCCCACATCAAATCTCCCATTCATTTCCAAAATCCTCGAAAAAACTGTGGCTGCTCCTCTCCATTCTCATCTTTCCTCTAATAACTTCTAAGAACAATTTCAGTCTGGTTTTCGCCCCTTCACAGAACAGAATCAGCCCTGCTAAAAATCACCAATGATCTCCTGATGCTGGTTTATCATCAATCCTTCTTCTGCTTGATCTCAGTTCTGCCTTCGATACCATCTCACACCTCATTCTCCTGGATCGACTTGCTGCCATCAGCCTCGTCCATACACCTCACGACTGGTTCAGGTCATACCTTCCTGATCGGGCTCACTTCATTCAATTAAAATCTTTTTCTACCCCCACCTTTCCTGTTGCAACAGGTGTGCCCCAGGGCTCTGTTCTGGGACCACTATTGTTCATTATTTATCTTCTCCCCCTAGGTTATATTTTTCTAAACATAAAATCCACTTTCACTACGCTGATGACACCCAGCTCTACATCTCTTCCAAATCTAACTCGACACTTCCACTTTCCTCCCTCACTAACTGCCTATTTGAGGTCTAATCTTGGTTCACTTCAAATTTTCTAAAGCTTAATAGCAATAGAACTGAGCTTTTTTTTAATAGGCACAAAATCCAACTGAAGTAAAATCCATATCTTGTCCATTCCGTTTGACAACGCTTCAATTTTCCCCTGTTTTTCCATGTTTATATTATTCTTTTACTATTATATAAATCTGTATGGCTTTTGCTGTAAGACAACCTTGAGTTCCTTGAAAGGCGCCAAAAAAAGAAATGTTATTGTTATTAATGACCCGATGTTATCTTGAACTTATTTCTAAATTGTATTATTTTGACAAAATATAGTTTTATGGAGAGTAAAATATTGAAGTTATTAATAAGTTGATTTATTCAGGAATAATATTCCTGCTTTGTGTTTGTTAAAAAAATTATAGTTTTGTTTTTTTTTTTAATTAGCATTTTGTTAGATTTTTAACATTTACAGTGATTTTTTTTAGGCTATTTTGGAGTTGAGCTATTATTTCAGCTACAAGCTAGCTGTTATTGTTACTTTAGGCTTTTGTCAGTTTTTTATACTATTTTGAAGTTTAGCATTTTTTTTTCTACACCCTTGCTGTTTTTTTGTTTGTTTGTTTGTTAATTTTGTAATTTGGCATTTAAGTAATATTTCAGCTGGCTATCAGCTTCATAATTTTCACCTATTAGCTTCAGTGAGTTCAGCTATCCATTTCAGCATTATTCAGCTAACAACTTCTGCATTTTCAGCTATCAGCTTCAGAGATTTCAGCTATCAATTTCAGCACCTTCAGCTATCAGCACTAGCATCTTCAGTGGCCAAATTCAGCTTACAGCATTCACACTAGTGTTATCACAGGTAATGCTATATATCTAGTTCATGATTATGTTAAAAAGTTAAGGTTTTAATGTTTTAAAAATGTTGTTTTCGAGTGTTGAATAAATGTTAATCCTGTTCGACCTAAGGTGTGTTTTGGATTTCGGCCCCTTGTGCGATTGAGTTTGACACTCCTGGGTTAAATCAATCAGTTTGAAATGTGAGTGGAGCTTTCCTCCTGGGGTCACAGCTGTTGTGTGAAGAGACTCCGCCTTCTTTCTGTTGAGCTCCATCACTGCGACCTGCAGGCCATGCTAGCATTAGCATAAGCAGAGCTTTTGGCGTGTCGCTCGGGGTGGAGTTTCCTCTTGACACCTGTGATAGTAATAAATCCGCTGTGAGTGTATTTCACCACTGTGGTTAAGTAGGTGATCTATCATGCCAGAGTTATGCAATATCACACAGGCCAGCAGAAATCACAACAATGATGGTGATGCAGGAGATAAAGGAGCAGTCTGTGTGTTCCTGCTTGGCAGCGAGCCGACAGGCGGTGACAGCTAGAAGAGAGAGATTATTGGAACACACACATTCACCATCTCTGCTTCACACTCACGTGCTGCAGCTCCGAGGTGAGATATGTCTCACGCATGGATGTGCTCTTCTGTAATCTCTCCGTCTACAAGATACACTTGGATGAATGGATGCAAGCGACAGAGACGCTGAACTGCGGAGCCTTGCTGCTGTTGAGTTCAGTTTCTAGAAAAGCGCTTGGTGTGGTCTGGAGCAGAAATGACATTTCTGCTTGATTTAAATCTGAGGTCATGTAAAAAGAATGACCTCAGGGTTACGCATGTATTCTGTAAGTGCTGACGGCACATACGCTCTCAAAGGAGTTTCAAAATATTTGGATGTATTCTCACTTCCTTCTTGTGAATATCTTGTATCTGTGGAAGATTGAACCCTTTAACACCGGAGCTCCAGTGTTTAAGTTTGTTGATTTACCGTAACTTTACCGTTAACACGATAATTCCAGCAGATTCTGAGGGAGAAAAGAGGCTCAACGTGATGCTTTTCTTATTAAAGATTTTGGGTTTAAGCGCCACCAGGTTTAAGACTCACTCAGATGGAAATGGGGCTTTGGGCCCAATCCGAATTCTGACTTCCACTTGATGACAGCATCAGTAGTCGCCGGTCAGCTAGCGTTAGCACAAAGGTTCCAGCACTTGAATATACATAACATCCGTTTTATTACTTTAAAAAGGTCATGCTATAACAAAAAGTCATTACTTACATTTAAATGTGAACGTTTGTGCTTCAGAGTGCATCTACCGTGAAGTGAAGCAATTCTTGACGCAATTTACCCTCACAACAGAGGGTTCTGCATCCCCCTGATGGGAGGCTGGAATCTTAAAAATAACACTTGCAATACAATTGCCCCTACAAATGGAGGGGTAGTGAGGGAGGAAGAATTCGGATTGAATATTGCTCGCCATTTTTGTTGTTATCTTGGAGTTGCCAGGGGATGTAAGCTAGTAGGAGAGCGTGTAAATAGATGGATGATGGGAAGTGGAGTCGAGCTTACTTCACACCAACAGTCCCGCCCACAACTCAGAGGTGAATTTCTAATGAACTCTTGCTGTTTTGAAGAAACACTATCTTTGAAAACGACAGTATTTTTTTTGTTTTGGTCTAAAAACAGCGTCATCACAACTAGAAGATTCCCTGTGAAAATGCTAGTGTCAATCCTTTTTGCTCACCGATCATGCTGAAGCTTTTTGCTAAAAATGGTTATGCAATTTACTTTAATTGCTGTAGGGAATTGATGAAAATGCTAAAGCTATTTGCAAAATGTTAATTTGATAAAAGAATTATGAAAGAGCGCAGAAGTTGACCAACATTTCTGAAAATTTTGTGGTAAAATGGCTCAAAAATCCATAGTACATGCCAATTTAGAAAAAATGTGTATTGTGTTGTTTACAAATGAGCTAAACTCAAAATTAGTCCAAAAAACTAGATATTTGCTTGAATACTAGCTAAACTCCAAAACAGCCTGAACTCCTCAGTAAATTAAATTAGTCACAAACCTTAGCATGTTGCTAAAATACAACCTAAACTCTAAATTAGCCAATACAAACCTTAGTAGATGACAAATTAGTCAAAAACGTTAGCGTGTTGCTTAAATATTAGCTATGCTCCAAATCAGCATAAAAAACCTCAGTAGATGCCAAATTAGCCAAAAAAAAGCTAACTCTTGCTTCAATATTAGCGAAACTTCAAAATAGCCTAAATTCCTCCTTAAGCTATATTGGACAAAAAAACATTAGCCATTTGCTAAAATATTAGCTAAACTCTAAATTAGCCTAGAAACCCCAGTAGATAACAAATTAGTCAAAAACATTAGCGCATTGCTAAAATATAAGCTAAACTCCAATTTCTTTTTAATTACTGTAAAAGATTAAAACATAGCCCATGAATATATTTAAAGGATTGTTGCTAATCTACTTAAAAGTTTGAAATTTGAAGCCTTTCTTATTCATTGACTATGGGGGCAAATTTAGCTTAATATTTAAAAACAATAAAGTTTATGAGTACCAAAAATACAAGCAGTAATGTCCTGAATGAGCTGAAGATTACTGAAATCTCTGTAAGTAGCAGGAGAATCCCTAGATTGTGAATGCTTACTAAGCAATCACACAATTAAAAGACCACTAAGAGCGATTTTACAGTACATCCAAAGACGAATGGAGTGGAGCTTTAAAATAGTCTTCACAGCGTCATGAAGAGTCCTTCCTCATGTGAGGCATCTAAGTGGGAGGCAGCAGCTTGTAGCTGGTTAAAGGCACAAAACTGTGAGGGGAAAAAATGCTAATTAGTAACATTTTTCTCCTGGAAGGACATTGCCTCAGATTTACACAAACAGATGCTGAGTTTGTGCTCAGAGTCCCTCCTGTTCACTCTCGCAGTTTCATAGCTTGAAGAGCCCTTGTAGAAATGCGTCTCACCTTCTGCTCAGAGCAGATGGTTTTTAAAAGAAGGATTGGGGCGATACGACTCTCACCATCAAAGCAGGAGCCCTGCAGTTCACCCTGCACACGCTGACGTGATGATAGTCCTCGACTGAAAGTCATTACTTCACAGTTTGATGCTTTTCTCTCAGCTGAGCTCTTGAGCTGTCATTGGTTTCATGAATGTAAGTTTACTTTTACGCTGAACAGCAGAGTATCAAAACTGCAGCTTGAAGAGGCTAAACTCAAAACAGGTTTTTGATGGATCAGGCAAACTTTGGGACAGAGGCTACAGCCAAAGTCAAATGAATGCCTTCTTCTTCTTCTGAAAAGAAAAAACATTCAACCCTAAATATAAAAACTCCCTTTTGCTTGTAAAATGTTGCAAATTATTGCCAACCAACTACCATTAAATGTAAGTAGAAAAGCTAAATCCCAAATTCACCATTTGATTAAATGCTTAATAGTGTGATTGCTTAGTAAGCATTCACACTATAGTGATTTTCCTGCTGCTTTCTGTACGTTTTTCAGCATATAAAAACTCAATCATACTTTCAGTATTTTAAACCGTTCAGCTTGTTCAGGACATTACTGCTTGTATTTTTGGTATTCATAAACTTTATAGTTTTCAAATATTTGGCAAAGTATGGCCCATAAGAAATGAATGAGAAAGTCTTCCGACTTAAAATGTTTAAACAGATTAGAAATAAACCTTTAAATATTTTCAAAAAATTGAAGTTTAGCTAATATTTTATCAATAGGCTAAAATTTTTGACTAATTTGTTGTCTAATGTTTTTTTATTTTTTCAGCTAATTATAAGTTTTGCCAATATTTTAGTAACATGCTAACACTTTTGGTTAATTTCTTACCGACTGATTTTTTTTTTTTTTTTTGGCTAATTTTCTAGTTTAGATGATATTTTAGCAGCGTGTTAGCATTTTTGGCTAATTTGTTATCTTCTGAAGTTTTTACAGGCTAACTTGGAATTCTACTAATATTTTGGCTAAATGCTAACATTATTGGCTAATTACTTTTCTACTAAGGTTTTTCAACTAATTTTGAGTTTAGCTATTTTTTTTTATCAAAATGCTAATGATTTTGGCTAATTTGTTATCTACTGGGGTTTCTTAGGCTAACTTGGAGTTTAGCTAATATTTTAGCGACAGGCTAATTTGTTATCTGCTTGGGTTTTACCTGCTAATCTGGAGTTTATTGTCTACTGGGGTTTTTACTGGCTAATTTGGACTATGGCTAACATTTTAGCAACATACTACATAATACTTTAGCAGCATGCTAACGTTTTTGGCTAATTTGTTAAATACTGAAGTTTGTATGGGCACAAGTTTATAATTTTTTTGTAAAATTGGCACACGTTAGTGATTTTTAAGCAATTTTCTACAAAATGTTCAAATATTTTGGTCAACTTCACCTCTCTTTCATATTTCTTTAACAAAATTCCCAGCCATTTAGCTAATATTTTCAAACATTTTAACATTTTCTAATTAGCTTTTGCATTTTCAGCAATCCCTTCAACAATTAACGTAAATTGAATCACCTTTTTAGGATTTCCGCATCTCCAGCTACTACTTATAGCAAAAAACATTCACACTAGCATTATCGCAGGTAACACAACTTTTGTAGTTGGCTTTAAAAATGCTGATGAGGTCAGATCTAATCAGGTGTGTCCTCAGCACCCTCGTGAACATCACAACAAAAACTCCAACAGAAGCTCGGAGTTCCTCCCTACCTGGAACTGTGCCATCAAAATAAGAATGTGGAGGTTATGTTTGTTGTTTCTGTGGAAACAAATCGACAACAATTTCTTTACAATGAAAGAATGTCCCTAAACATGAACAGAAGTTCACACTGGAGGAAAGCTCCTTTAGTCACTCTCAGCTCTAACACGTTTATCATTCCTGGAGAAGAATAAACTGCAAATAAATCTGAATTTTTAAAGAGTGGTGTATGCTGTCCCTCTCTGCCACAGTTCTAAATTCCAAATTTGGTGACGCTGATGGAGGAAGAACGACAGTGCCGGCACAGTTGGGGGACATTTTTCTGACAAAGAAACAGATTCTTTCAGCCTGTTTGTGGTCACATTTTTGATTCCAAACTGCAGCTGCAGCTGGAGGCAAATTATGACCAAACAGATATTTTCTTCTGATTGTTCGTGGGAAACTCCAGCTGTGTTTCTGAACATGCAGATCCAGAGGCAAACATACTTCACTGAAGCTCTCAGGAGATACTTCCAGCAAAGACTCCACAACCATCAGACCCCAAATGTCCACATTTACTGGCTGGAGGTCTCACAGACGAGCCGAGTGGATGAACATCACACCCAGAGGTGACGTTTTTTCTCTGCTATAGAAGCTGGGAATCTTGAAGAAGACTGTGTCTGTCGTATTTTGGGACACAGTGACACATATTCATGCAGTAAAAAAAATAATAAATACTGTTTACAAGAGTATATGTCCCTCTGGAGTATAAGTTTCCCTTCTGGGAGAAAAGTCTGATGTTTCAGAACAAATCTGCCAGCGTAGAGAGAGAGAGAAAGAAATTATAGTATTCTTTTGATCTAATCAAAACAATATCAAAGTTTAAACAATCAGATTCTCTTCCGTGTTTGTTTTGGACAATACGACACATCTTCTTCTGCCACTGTCACAAATACTCAGATGCAGCGCCCTCTAGTGGTTGTTAGAGGAAAAAAAACGCTAACAGACAACCGCTGTTAACTGGGAAAATGACAAATATGTAAGTCAATTTAAGTCAAAATAAGAGAGAAAACACATTGAGAATAAGTCGCACCACTATCTAAACTATGAAAAAGACTGTGACTTATACTCCGGAAAATACTGTACATGAAATAAATGTAAGCTCATTCTGCTTTCCTTTGAAGCACCTGATAAAACTTTTAAAAATTTGGAAATGCTTTTGTGCAAAAATATGAAACAAAGAGAATCCTGAACACTCAGAAGGAAAAGTTTTTGTTGTCCTTCATATTTCTCTGGAAGGCCCCACACATCTGCTTCCAACACCATTTTTCTGCCGTCATTTTTCCATTTTCATTCCATCTGCAGCTGTTCACTGATGCCAGTAAATAAATCTACTGAATATTAAATCTGTTTTTCTTGCATTATGAACTTTTACAGACGCTTTTGCTTGTACTAAAGGGGAAAAAAAAAAGATTTTTGCAAGATAAAACATCTTTCAAACGTTCTTGACCTGAAAGGTTAACATTTGGAATCAATCATGTTCCAGCCTGTCACACTTTGCTTCCAGTGAACTGAAGCCACTAAATGTCAGTTAGACGCAAGTTAGACGCTTTTTGAATTAATGCAAATGTGTTGCAAAGTTTTTCTTACTTTAAAACAAACAAGTGAACATCATGTGTTAGTTTATGCAAAGCGAGTGTCTGAAACGGCCCCAGCTGAGGCAGAAATAGGAGATTCCATTTTATTTTGATGTGAGCTTAACTTCTAAAACCAGAAGAAAAAACGATTGCATTTCTTCTTCACAGATTTCTTAAGGTGGCGTTCAGCCTTCGTCTTTGTCTTTTCTGTCCACCGTGACTGCATGCCGCCTGTCACAGCACAGGGCCGCACACAAAAAAATCACGTCTGCTTTACTTGTTTCTGATTTACAAGTGAAATCTTACTTTGAAACCAACGTTGCATCTAAAGTCCTAATTTTACAAGATTTAAGTTCAACTAGTTTGTGTCAAAATAAAAGCTTCAACAACCTTTTTCCTGTGTAAATTAGTCGTTCAAACGTCCTAAATGTTGTTACCGGTGCTTTCACCTGCTCTGCTGCTCATCCATCTAAATATATAAATGTGAATGAGGCCACAACATCTCACTGCTTGGAATTTTTCAAAACATCAATCAAACAGTTTAGACGTCATTCAGGATATTTATCATGTTTTTTTCTTTTTCAGCAGCTTAAATGTTTGTTTGAACTAGAAGGATACGCTGCAAAATGGAAAGTCTAAGACAGATGAATTATTTTAAAACAAGAATTATTCTGCTTATTTATTCATCATTCTTCTCAGTAAATTCCCGTATTTTAAGGAGTTTCAGCATTTAATTATCTGAATAAGATATTAAGGCTGCATGGTTACTAAGATTGTATTACCAATTATGAGTAAAAACTGGAAACTAGTATCTCAACATTAACATGATCTTCATTCAAGCCTGTGGTATTTGTATGACGACGAACAATGCAGGAGTTTTGCATCAATTCAATAATTTTTAAGTAAATTATCATGTATAGTGAAAAAAAGAATAGTTTAAACTTCATTATTCTTTTGGAAGAATAGAAAGGTACTATTGTTTTGAGTAGATTTGATTGGTTTCAAGAAACCGATCTGGTTAGCATAAAATCAAGATAACCTCACTAGAAAAATCTTAATTAAAGAATCCTTCAAATTAATAGAATATATATTTATATTAGCCAAAATCAGCTTATTAGTAAAAAATATACTATTTTAAAGATATTTTTGATTCCTATGAGATTAGATATTTGTACTTGTTTTGAAAACTCTTGACAGATTTTCTTGTTGTGTTGCCAGATCCTATTCTTATTTTAAGCAATATTTACCTTATTTTGTACATTTTTCTTATTTTTAAAGCAGCTTTTTGCAGTGAAATAGGATGAGTTTTACCATAGTACAAAAACTTGTCAAAATTAAAAAATAAGGTATATAATAACATTTTGGACAAACAGCTTTGAAACGCTGGAAGAACAATGTACAAATCGAGAATTCCAAAAATAATCACAATAACATTTTATTATTGTTTTCTATTGTTATTTTTAAATTACTGCTCATCAATCTGTCTTTTTCTTAGCTTGTAGTCTCTTTTAGTGCTTGACACACAGGCTGGAGCGCGTGCACGCGCACATGCACACAGCGCCTGTCACTGTGGGCCAGTCATCCTGTAATGGCTGCCACTGCTCATTGTTCACATCCTCCTTTGTCTCCAGCGCCATTTTGACTCTGGAGAGGAGCGGTTAGCATGTTAGCATCACAGGCTAGCAGAGGGGGAGTCCTGCTTTCCTGCTCTCCTGGCTTTCCTGGGTGAGGAGCTGCATTGTAACACCCTGCTGTTAAACCACAGCAGAGGGATCAGTTTTACTTTATCCATTTTTAATTATGTCATTAAGAAGAGTTATTAGCATTAGCTGTGTGTGCTCCTCTCAGGCTCTGCAAACTCAACTCGCCTTAATTAATAAATAATTCATATATATAGGGACATTTTTTCACAAAAATGATAAGGTCAAATATTTCAATATAACTTGGATTCAATTCTGCACATTAGTCTTGAATTAAAAAAGGAAAATCAATTGTAGTAATCACTAAATTAATTATTGTCATCCAAATGCTGAATAAAATAATAACTATTAATATTTTAAAATCAACACCACCAACCTAAAATATAATAAAATATAAAACATGTTTAACTTGTTGGAGGCTCATTTTTTAATACAAAATTATGCACATAATCTTCTTTTTTTTATTTTCTTTTTTTATTATTATTATTCCACTATGAAAATATATGTACAATAAATAATTTGGATTTGCACTATTAAAGAATCTGAATAAATAAACTAAGGTCTAAACCTGGAGTCTTCAGCAGGGTTTCCACTCGCCAGAGAGTTTTCTGAAGCAGTCCAGACTCTGCACCGTTCCTGAGAAATTATGAGGATCCACGAAGCTGAGAGGGAACGAATCCACGCACTGACGAGGAAGAGGAGGAGGATGATGAAGAGGAACGGCCTGCTTGCAAAAAATAATAAAAAAAAGATCCAAAAGTATTTATGGAGATAATTTCGAGAAATTGTCCACATTTTCTACTGAGGAAAACAAAAATATCCTTTGGATGAGGGGATAAAAAAAAATAATAAATGTTCCTGTTAAACTACAATACAGCTTGAAATTATAACCAGTATTAAAGAAAATCTTTATGTTTATGGAATGTTGCTGGGATTGTTTTTCTCTTCCTTTCCTTTCTTAAACTCATTTTTTCATTGAAGTTCTGCCTCAGAAGTTGAGGTGCTGCAGGTCTATGGTGCACAGTGTGCTTGTGAACAAGTCAAAGTCCTCCTCGGAGAAATCCACCGGGCTGTCCAGCGAGCTCTGCAGGCTGGGCGAGAGGCAGGCGTCCTCCGGGAAGAAGGTCAGGTCAGGCAGGGCCGATGAGGAGGTGGAGGAGGCGGCGTGAGGCTGGGAGTCCCGCTGCTCGGAGAACTCTCCCAGCGGCACCAGGCCGGCATTGCTGGTGTTTTTCCGCGGGAATGCGGGCGGAGACGGCTGGGGCGCGCTGGAGTCGCGCGGGCCGGCGGTCCCGAGCAGCAGTGGGGGTTCAGAGGCGCTGGAGCGGCCTGCGTCCTCCGGCGTGGGACGCGCATTGTCCCCGCTGTCATCGTTGAAAGAAAGGGGGTTTTCCTCGTCAGAGGAGGCCTCCCCCGTCCCGGAAGCTTCCAGCGGCTGACTGGAGTACGGGGAGGACGCGTCCGCGCCTTCCAGCGGCTCGAAGGCGCTGGAGGGCGAGCTTCCTCCGCCGCCGTCCCGCTGGTGCGTGGTCTGCCGCTTGTGTTTCATCCTCCGGTTCTGGAACCAGACTTTCACCTGCCTCTCCGTTAGGTCCAAAAGCGCGGCGATCTCCACCCTCCTCGGCCGGCACAGGTACTTGTTGAAGTGGAACTCCTTCTCCAGCTCCAGCAGCTGCGTGTTGGTGTAGGCCGTGCGTAAACGCCGGGACCCGGCCGCGCTGGCGTCCAGAGCCGCCTGGCTGGAATCTGCCGGAAACAAGTAAAGAACACGTCTTTAAGTTACATTTACATTTTATTTCCTTGCCTATTAATTTATGTAAATTTATAGAAAAATATTGTTAATGATCTGGATTCTGTTTGAAAGAAAGAAAGACGGAAGGTGGAATACTGGAACCAATCAAAGACCGGCTTATGACGAAGTTCTGTGAGATGAGAGAACGCAGGAAATTAGAGGAGATGGAACAAGAAGAAAACACGAAAATCTCATTAAAATGAAGGAGGGCAGGAAAAAGGTGGAGGTCAGTGGAAGAGGCAGAAATGACCCAGAAATTCAGATTGTGCATCAAATGTTTCCTGTGGAGTTGCCCCAGCCCCCACCCTGCCATACTTCAGGCTTTTTGCCTCCCTCCAATATGGCGACCACGCCAATGGAGCAATGGATTGGTGTTATAATAAAGCTTCATATCGGAGACTGAAAAGCTGTTTTGGATGAAAGAATTTCTGCGCGCGCGCTCCTACACTATTTATGAGTTGGTGTCTGTGTGGAAATCCAGATGAAATGCTGCACTGCTCAGCACTGCAGCATCATGCAGTGCTGCAGCTGCACACATGCACAGCATCACAACAATTCACACGCGTGCGCGCAAACACACACAAAAGCAGACGCACGAATGTAGAATGATAAAAACGAAGGAAATGTTTCCAGAAAATGACATTTCTGGCTCCACACACGCACGCACGCCACTCCCTGCATGCGCCCCGCGCACGTACAAACCTGTGGGCGACTCGATGTCCGCTGAAGCGTACCCGGGGGCGGTTGGAGACGGGTAGGACGGGGCCGGGGCTGACACCGACCCTCCTCCGCTGGAGCCGCCCGCAGTCTTCGAGCACTTCTTGGATGATTTCTTCTCCTTCATCCAGGGAAACTCGTGGGCCAGCGGAGCGACCGCGGCGGCCGTGGCCGGGGCCGGGGCCTGGCCGGGCGGACCGGGCTGCTCCGCGCCACGGTGGTGCGTCCGGTGGCCATTTGTGGCAGAGGCTCTCCGGCTTTGCTGATTCCCAGCTGCTGCTGCTGTCGGCTGGATGGCTGTGCACGGGCTCAGGCTGGGGATGGTGTGCTCGAAGGGAGGCGGAATTACTGTCGACTCCTTGATTGATGAAGTTTGAAATGACTCCAGGACGGCGGGGAAGGACGTCAGGCACTCTGCTAGGGAAGGCTGGCTGTTTATAAACCCGATCTCTCTCTCAAATTCAAAATTCATAGCTTCCTCAGACCGGTTTCAGCCTCAAACGGCGAAACCCCGAATAATCCCTTCCCCAAAACAAAAAGAAAAAAAAGGGGACACACACACACGCGGGCATGCACGCTCATGCGCGTGCACACCCACAGAACATACTATGGCTTATCAGGAAAATGACAAAACAAATAAAAACACGCACCAGCATGTACGCTCCTGGCCGCGCCGGCGTCAATGCGTAGCCTATTTCATAATTGTGTATATTGGTTATATTACAGGAGACCTGGGCAGCTAAACTGGAGAACTATGGGGCGAAATTGCAGCCAATTCCTCGTCACGTGACCCAGAACAGCCAATCGGTGCCCCGGGCCCAGCGGCTGAGATGTCTGTGGGAAGCAGGATTATTATTTTTCCACCAAATATGGAGGCAAAGAGAATCTCCGCGTGCTATTGTCTGGCCGTAACGGGGGGTCGCTTGTGAGGAGAAGGCGGCCGGTCGCCATGTGCGCCGTGTGGGCGGCAGATCCGCGCATCCCGGCCCCTGACAGGCGCAAACAATGGGCATTTGCTCCACTCCTCTGGGCTGATGTAATGGCGGGTAACATCAGGCGAGAGGAGCTGACCGGCACCGTTTACAATATGTCTTCTCTGTGGAATGAAAGAATCGGTTTCCAGCGCTCAGATCATTAATCTTAGAGTGTGACACAGGCGAAAGTCTCCCACTTATAGGCTCAGAAAACGCGGAGAGGCTTTGAAATGCTGCGGCAGGAAGGATGGGGAGCAGGCAGAGGCTTAGCGGGGGAAAGTGTGTAAGTGTTGAATTTACGCATCTTTGTTTATGACAGAAATGTAGTTCAGACGTGATCAGCGCGGCTGGTTTCTGAGGCGTCCGTGCGCGTGTTTTCATGCAGCTCCAGAGTTCACACCGAGGTCGCTTCAGTGGCTAAAAAAAATCAGATGAGAGCGCGCGCCGCGTCCTCCACGCAGAAAAGGAATCCATGCAAGCTATCAAAAAAAAAAAAAAATACGCGTTTGTTTCCAGATGCTCCAAACAAAACAGGCAGTTTTGGGATAAAAATCCAGAATTTGGGAGTTTTACTGAGAACTTTTGGGGAGGGCCAAAGGAGCCCCGAGTGGGAGCAAAGAAATGCGGTGATCAATCTTTCTCCTCGAGAGAGCTGACAGCAGCTCTTCTTTCTTCCCACGGAACAAGAGAGCTGCAGTCCTGTCCTCGGCCTCTCTGTCTTCAGACTTTACCGAGGTTTTCTTTGTCACCTCCAGACCTGCGCACCGGCGCGCGCAGCAAAACTATCAGTTTTATTTAGCTGTTTTTTTTTAAATATCATTTTTATTTGCTATACCTACATATAGATAGATATATTTAAATACCAATCTGCTGCTCAGCAGTTTCTCCAGCTGTCTTTGCGCCGGGGAAAGGCGAACCGTGAAGCAGAAATGTGTGTAGGAGTTCAGGAGAAACGCGCGCGCTCTCAAAGAAAAACGCTTTGTGTTCTTTGTTTTTGCTTTATTCTAGTATTACTAAAAAATAAAGAAAAACCTAAATTATGTATTTAATTGTAGAAAATAATATTAGAGAAATTAAAAGAAAAAAAAGTTTTTAAACTTATAGAACCTAAAATCAAATTCACATTTTAAAAATGTATTTACGTTAAAATTAATCATTTTGATTTTATTTTTCTTCAATATTTACTTTTATATTTAAACTTCCAATTATTCTTCCACGATGATTGTCAGATTTTTTTGTAATAATTAATTATATTTAAAAAACAAAAAAAAATGCATTAAATAAATAAATAATAAACTCTAAATTAAAATACTTGTTGCTTATAATTAAAGTGAGCAAACACTGTTATTGATCATTATTTTATTATAATTATAATTCATTAGGAAAGAGAGCAGCACGCGGCCTCCCATCGTGGATGCTTGCCTGTGATTTAGACTTTTATTAGAACATTATGATTATTACATTATGAAGTGAGTGCAGCGCGGGGACGAGCTGTAGTCTCACATGAATGGAAGAGTTTGTTTGTTTGTTAGTTGTTTACGCACTGCCTGGATGGCACACTGAACGCGCGGTTATGAAAATGGCGCCGGTGAAGCGGAGGCAGCAGTCTCTCCGCAGCGGCTCTGCTCTCTCCTCCCGGAGCCCTCCCGCGCGCGCTGCGGAGCACGAACCCAGCTCTCCCGCGTGCGCTTTTACGAGGCAATAAATTAGATCCAATCTCTGCTTATTGGTGTTTTTATTGTCTGTTAGTCCAGAGGAGATGTAAAAGCGAAGTATGGCCGTTATTTATGGGATCCTGATTTATGTGCCAAGGTTTATGCTGCTGTAAGGCCACCGAGCATGCGCGTGGTAGAAATGAAAAAAAAAAAAAAAAAGAGGGAGAGGAAAAATGCGGAGTGGGGGTGGGGGACCACGTGACAACGCCAAAGCGCGTGCGTCGTCTTTGCTCTTTCTTTTTTTTTTTTTTTTGACAGTATAAACATCATCAGAAGACAAAAAGCTTGGGCTGCTCTGCTGTCTGCATGGCCACGTGCAGTCAGGACAAAAACCATCCCAGACACTGATCTGAATCAGAGAGCTCTAAATCAACACTCAGACATTTTCGTGTTTCTGTGTGAGGAATGTCTGCAGACTTCTAACCGCCAGCTGCCGCCTTTTGTTGTTAGCTGTAGTCTGCTCAGCCCAACGACAAGAGAAGAGGACCGGGATCTACCTGTCAACCCGTTTCATCACATATTCATTCATCCTGAAAGCGTCATGCAGTCAATGATGAGAGTCAGACACGAGCAGTGTTAGAAGTAACGAATTACAAAGAAACAAATGACTGTAATTTAATTACTTTGGTCAGTAACGAAGGAACGTAGCAAATTACAATTCAAATTTCGGTAATAAATTACAGTTACTGGATTACAGAAATACTCCATTACTTAAGTTATGCAGGGTCTGATTTTTTTCTCTCGGTTGAATGAAACAAAACAGAGAGAGAGAAATAAAAAGTAACTGGAGTAAACGAAAACACACTACTGCAGACTGGCATTTTTCACTCTGCTGTCTGAGTTATAAGGAAGTCATTTTATGTCTTGCAGGGGTCCCCAACTTCTTCTTGAGAGGACCACATAACGGTTTCCTTCAATGATGAGGAGCCGGAACAGAAAAAGCTAAACAATCACAGCCTAAACGGAAACATTTACGGTTTTCCAGACAGTCACACATAGCCAAATTTTAAATATTAATTTCTTTAATCCTCATTGAAAAGAATAATATAAAACATTTTAAAACTAGATAGCATTACCTGTGATAGTGCTAGTGTGAATGCTATAAGCTTAGTGTGGCCGCTAAAAATGCTAGTGCTAATAGCTGAAGATGCTGAAATTGATAACTAACAAGTCTGAAGTTGATAGCTGAAAAAACTGAAGCTGATAGCTAAAATATTAGTGAAATGCCAAATTATTCTAAAAAACTAAAAAAAATGCAAATTAGCCAAAACAGCTAGCATGTAGCTGAATCATTAGCAAAAGGCCAAATATTAGCTTAAAAAAATGGTAAAATGTGTAATTTTGCCAAAACAGCTAGCATAAAAGTAAATTAGTGAAACTCCAAATTAGCCAAAAACACTGAAAATAATCCTGAACTAGCCAAAACATCTAGCACAGGGGTATTCAACTCCAGGCCTCGAGGGCCGCATTCCTGCAGGTTTTCCAACATACCCGGATCTGGCATGCTCCAATTGGTTGGACACACCTGAACCAGGTAATCAGTCATGAGTAGAGTTTGGATATCTGGAAATTATGCAGACACTGTGGCCCTCGAGGCCTGGAGTTGAATACCCCTGATCTAGCATGTACCTGACATGTTAGCTAAACTCCAAATTAGCCTAAAAAAAAACGAAAAAAAAAATAGTAAATTAGCCCAAACAGCTAGCATGTAACTGAAAGATTAGCTAAACTCCACAACAGTGGTTCGTAACTGCCAAAATATTCGCCAGATTCAGGAAAAAAAGTTTAAATATTTCTGTGATAGTGTGTGGGGGGCGGAGCCAAATGTGGAGGCGGGCCTGATCCGCCCTGTGGTCCGTAGTTTGGGGACCCCTGATTTCTTGAACCACTTTGTACGAGGTCATAGATTTAAAACTAAAATTACATGGAAGACAAGAGGATCTAACGACTGGGAAAAAAGTAAACAAACTATCGTGAATGACTCTTTGAAATAAGTATTGAGTAAAGTAATTTCATTACAACTTCATCCAGTAACTAAAGTAAAGTAATCAATTACTTCTTTAAAGTAATTACCCAGCACTAGACATGAGTCAGGACTTTCTGCAAAGCAGGAAGTCCCCAGTATAAACTCATTCTGACATTACAGTTGATGCATCTTAAACTAAAAGTTCATGTGGGATTAGCTTTGATTTTCATGTTTGTGACATGCTAGTGATCCAAGAACAGATCATGTCGGAACTTGTCAATATAAAATAAACAATGTATCCCTTTTATAAATGTGCTTACATTTAATTTCATTACGTTTTATTAAAGTCTATTGATGCAAAATTGCTTTTTCGCCATATTCCCTTAATATAGCAGAAGAAAAAAAATATACGTTAATTATTTATAGCTGGAAATAAATCCAGAAATCAAATGGTAAAGCTGTTTGGAATCAACAAAAGATGCCAGTGTAACACGTGCAATGAGCAAACAAAGGGTTGCTGGCTCAAAAATGGACTGATTTCATGTTTTTATCCCCCAAAAAACCAGAGTCAAGTTTTTGAGCTCTTAAAAAACTGCAGATTTCTCTGAATAACATAACATTTTATTAAAGAATTGTTTGACAGACAACTCTCCCAACAATTAAAGAAAAAAGAGCTACAAAGAGCAAAAAATAAAAATAAAAAAAACCCTCAAAAAAATGTGTTCAGTTCTCCAGCTAATATTTGTCTCTATTTTCAGACTATGCACTGGTGGGACCAGGGTCCCAACACTCGCCTTTATCCCTGTACAAGTCAAAACACTTATGTACAAGGGCCAGTCGAGTAACATAAAAACTACGTATTTTCTTCTAAAATACAAGAACTAAAAAAGTATAACTTCAGTACAAGGGACAAGAGGAAACACAATGTTATTTTTGTTTTTTTTCATACCAGGTAAATACTAAAAAAGTACAGTATTTTTTTCCTCAATATAAATACATGAAGGATAAATAATATTAATATAAAACAGAAAGTCCTTTTAGACTGGCTATAACAAATAAATATTTATATATGAATGTTCACTTGAACACACATTGGCGAAAGACGCTTTGATTGGAAGGCCTTCCGTCTTCAAAATAAGATTTCATTATTATTTTTTTAACCTTTAACCATCAAAATGTAAACTCTAAGTGCAACAATGATGCCCAGATGTAAAAAGAAGCATTTGTGTAGGTTATGAACTTTTGAAAACAACTGGAGGAATTTGCACCCTGAACGTGGGGAGTCGGGGGGACGGCTGTGCCCCCGAGTTACTCCCACTGACAGCCCAGACAAATAATCCCAGTTGTTTTGAAGAAAAACAAGTTGTACACATCTGCTCAGATTCCTGGGACATGCATTTTGTTCAAATATATACCCTGTTTCCACATTAAAAGTCAAGACATGAGAGAACAAAAACAATAGAAAATGTGGGTTTTACAGCTCCACAAATCGAGAGTGGGACATGGAGGGGAGCGGGGCCCGGGAGGATGGCTTACATAAACATAAATAAATAGTTCTCTCAACTCTTGGTATTTACCCTGTGTCGACGATGTGCCAAAAGTAAGATGCGCCTTGCATGTCCTCTCAAAGGTTTGTTTGAACACGTCAACAGCTGGCAACTCTGCTTGTGAAAGGAAGGAGCTTAATGTTGCATGTAGGCGTGACTGAGAGTTGAGCCTATAAAACCCTGTTCCAGTGATGGGGGAGCTTGTGGTGAGTGTGGGACAGGTGGGTTAGAGATGGTACGATCCACACAGACAGACAGACAGACAGACAGACGGACGGACACAGACGGGTACTGCAGGAAGCAAAAAGAAGACAGCGAGTGGGGAGGCCGGCCGTCCAGTGGTTTTTCTCTGTGCTTTGTGGAGCAGTGTTGCATTTCTCCGGCTGATGGGGGGCCGGAGCCCCGCGCACAGCTCTGCTCCGCTGACAACAACATGTGTTGCCTGCAGGGGGAGAACACCCAGCATAATAAATCCAACCACCTCCTTAACTGCCCATTAAAATCTCAACTAGTTCATCTAGCAGGCAGGAGAGCCGTGTGCGTGAGAGGGTCTTGGGGGGAGAATTTGCCATCAAAGAACAATTTTCAACCACGTAATATCTCTAAGAGGGTCATTACTGGCTTTTTTTACTACATCCTTGTTCCTACTCTCATGGTTTGCCCCCAGTCCTTTAAAAATCATCTAAAAAAGAAGACAGCATCATCGTACTTCCATGGGAGCCATGAGATTTAATTAGACTGTAGTAAAGTGATTGACTTAAACATCCTTTACTTCCAATTTCTTAGTGGTGTTTCAGATAAATTACTGCATTTGTAAGCTAACACCTGTCAAGTTTTGTCACTATTTTGTTCCATTCCTGCATTCAAAAACACCTCACCATGCAAAATACTTCAAGTGAGGATTAACAAGCATTTTAAAAAGGCCTATAGAAAGAGTTCAAGCTCAGTGAGCCAATAATTCATATAAAATATATCAAACTAATATGCCAAATATTGCTGTTTCTCCATTATATTCAATTTGACATGGTTACACAACTTTTTAGTCCAGGGCCAGCCGGCAAAGCCAAGAGGAGCCCATATGTTTTAAAAGTGGTCAGAAAATGTGGGCCCCAATTTGGTTTATCTGCGGTTTCAGTGGTGATCCCATCAGTGTTTGTCCACGTTAACTTTGGTGGGCACTCAGTGGGCTGGCTTGCTATGCTAGCCAGCCTCCTGCTGCTGCATACTAGCAAGCTCCCCTGTATCGAGCTAGCAAACTCTGGTGTATGAAGCTAGTGAGCTCTGCTGTAGCGAACTCCGTTGTAGCGAGAAAATGAAGTCTGCTGTATCAAGCTAGCGAATTCTGGGGTAGCAAATTCCGCTGTAGCTAACTAGTGAAATCTGCTGTGTTAAGCTAGTAAGCTTTGCTGTAGCGAGGTAGCGAGCTCCGCTGTAGCAAGCGCCTCTGTATCAAACTAGCAAGCTCCGGTGTAGAGAGCTCTGGTATATCGAGCTAGCGAGACCCAGTGTATCAAGCTAGCGAGCTCCGCTGTAGCAAACTAGTAAGCTGCGTTGTCCACTGGGCGGCTGGCTAATAAAGCAAGCCAACCCACCGGCCGTGGTGCAGCGGTGGGGCGGTCGACTCCTGATCTAGTGAAAGATTGGTGCCAGTCTTCGGCAGCTGTGCCACCACCAGTGTATGAATGTGTGTGTGAATGGATGAACGGGTCTGTGACTGTGAAGCGCTTTGGGCCTTCGAAGGAGGGTGGAAAGCGCCATACAAGTATACGCCATTTACCGAGTGCCCACTTAAGCTAATGTGGGCAAACACAGGACAAACCCATCTGGGGCCCACATTTCTCTCAATTTTAAACCACATGGGCCCACCTGGCCTTGCTGGCTGGGGGGCATCTGGGGCATAACGTGAAAGTAAACTAAGAAAAATGCATAACAAAAACAAAAAAGGGCGTAACATAAATTGGGGGCTCGTCCGGGATCGTATATCTAAACTTTTTTTTTGGCCACTGCTCTAAAGAAAGGAAGTTTAAGGGAGGAGGAACATTCAGGACTATTCTGATGGTTCTGGGTTGGACCAAAATGGTTCCAGAAGCTATTCTGGCAGTGCAGTTTTTTTTTTTTTTTTTTTTGTAGCTGATGCAGCATCCAGCAAACATAGTGACACTATCATTTACATGTTTCTTTTGAGTTCTAAAAACTTGGTGTCATACCATCCATGACGCCACATGTTGTTGCCCTAACAGGTGTTGGGGCAACAATGTGTGGCAACACAGATGGTTGGACACAGAACCCGGATGTCAACACTGATTTTTGCTCTTTGTGGCTGTAGAGCAGAAGGTAAACCACTGGATGGGCCTGTCTGTCTTCTTTCGTCTCTCCCGCTGTCCCCTTGCAGCAGTAGAGCCCCCACACGTCAGCTAGCTTGTTAGTGAGACACGTGGTGCTACTCGTTTGTGGAGTCTTCACTAGTTCCTGCATTGTCGTTTTGTTCCAAACCTGCTACAGGTGGGTGAGCTTGGGTGCTTCCTGGATTCTGCCCTGAGAGGTGTGGTGCGCCGACAGCTCGGTGTAGGTGGGTGTGGGGGGGTCGCAGGGACCCTGAGGCCCCCCTCCACCCACGTGGTGCTGGTTGGAGGCTGACATGGGCCCCGCGCCATTGTAGTCCATGGTTTGGTGGTGAGGCGGCGTGGGTCCCAGGTGGTTTAGCCCGTACATGGAGGGCCCCGACCCAGCCATGGGTTCCACGTAGCCGCTGCCCCCAACGTAGACTGGACTGGCCTGTATATTAGTTGGTGTCCCATAACCAGTGTTGTTGGCCTGCACCAGGCTGTGGTGGGAATGGGGGTCGCCATAATCTGGGTCTGGGGCACCATATTTCTGAGGGGGGCAGCTCTTCATGGGAACATTAGAATAGGCAGTGGACATTGAATAAGACACTCCTTGGTGGAGTTTTCCAAAAGATGGCGGCGAAGGGGTGTCATAGGCTGGGCCCCCTGCTCCGCCTCCTCCTCCCATGGGGTGCATGGAGTTTAGGAAGCTGGCAGAGGACTGCATAGGCAGAGGGGGGGAGCCTGTGGGGGACGGCCCTCCGGAGCTGGAGCTCAAGCCCTTGGACTTCTGGTCCTTCTTGTACTTCATGCGTCGATTCTGAAACCAAATCTTGATCTGCCGTTCGGACAGGTTGAGCAGGTTGGCCATCTCCACGCGCCGGGGCCGACACAGGTACCGGTTAAAGTGGAACTCCTTCTCCAGCTCCACCAGCTGAGCGCTGGTGTACGCCGTCCGAGCTCGTTTAGAGGACGCCGATGAGCCGCTGGTGGGACTCTTCTCCCCGCTGCTGCCGCTCTCCGCTCCTCCTGACACTGGAGGGGGTACACAACGAAAGGAACCGCAATGAAAAAAATCAGCCATCAACGTAAAACAAATAAATGTTAGAAAAACAAATTACAATGTTTGTTCAAAGATTGCAAAATCCTTAAGAAAAAAAAAGGAGAGAGAACAGTGATAATTAGATTTAAGTTTCACTGCCAAAACTTGTGATTTGAATCCAAATTTGATCAAATAAAAAACCTTTTCTTGCTAAGAAATAGTGCTGGGCGGATGGATCCAAAATATTGGATCGATGCCGATATTTCCAATCTTGTTTGAAACTTTTCTATATCTGAAAAAGGATGCAGCTACAGTAAGTCGCTGCCTCACCACTTTCATCAGCCCTGTGAGACCGCATACAATGTTCACTCTATTTCTATTCTATTTAAATGCGAAGTTGTTTTTAACAAGGTACTTTTTACATGTTTTTATTGTTCTTTTTACAGGCTAAGAAGTCACAAATGATTTATATTTTTACCAGTTGTTGATTTTCTTTAATCGTTAAACATTTGGATTTATTTTTGTATTTTAGTTACTTGTTTCTTTTAGTTTGTTGACTGTTTTACATTCAATTCTTCACTTCTTATTATACGTTTTTTTTTTTATAAACCTTTTTACATTTAATTGAAAATATTGACCTAATTCCATATTTATGTTAATCAAGTATTTTAAAAACTGAGACTCAAAAAAAAAAACAAACATTAATGGTGACTAAAAACAATTTAAGTTTTTAGATTCACGTCAGATTTACATTTACAAAAAATATAGCTCTCGGCAATATTGACCGGTATCGATCAATACCAATCCAATAGTATTGGCCAGCCCTACTGTGAGACAAGCTTCATAAATAGTAAAAACAAACAAAAAATGTTTTAATCTCCATAGTGATAAAAAGTGAACAACTTGTATTGTTTATTAATTATTACTATATAAATAAGAAATAATTGTTTCATGGAAAACTAATAGAAAAGCAGATTTGAAACAGATTTATAGAAAACTCCATTCATTTTATTAAAATAAGTTAGCGTTTTGTAAGCAAATATTGTTTTGTTTCAGCTGGTTAATTTATTCATAATTTGTTAAAAATTGTTTGAATGAATAAAAAAAAGGGTGCAGATTATACAGGGTAAATGGGCTACACATGAAGGAAATTGAAAGCATTCAGCTTCTTAATAACACAGAGGGGGTCCTGACAGGCTGCCCGAATTATCCCCTGATATTAGTTGTCAACACTTCATAACAGTGGCAGTTATTAAGAGATGAAGGCCTCGGCGCTGGCCGAGAACACCTAAATTGCATCTTGGCTGCAGAGACAAAGCCCCAAAGCAACAGCAGCTGCACAGACGCTCTCCCCGCCACCACCTCTCCAGCAGAAGTCTGTTTACGTCACAGCAGGAGAGGAGAATGCTCACCGGGTTTTCTCTGCTTTCCTCACTGATCTAACGTCTGTTCTCTGCAGAGCTTCTCCTGCTCCGTGAGGAATAAGTGTTGCAATCTCTTAAAGACAATCAATGTGAACATAAATTTCAATCTGAGCTTTTATCCAGAGAGCTGTTTGTTTCAGCTCTGTGACGCAGTCCAGCGGCTCTTTTCAAATCCATAAAGAAATGAACACAAAACATGAGATACTTCCAAAAATTTAAAGCTGAATCAATGATTCACAAGGGTTTACTGCATGACACATGAGTTATGCATCATTTTCTAATGCCTGAATTCTAAAATATAATATAATTCCAACCATTAAGATCTGAAATTTACAGATTTAGTTGCCTAGTCGTCACTCAAAATGTTTTTTGCTAAAGTTTGATATGATGTGTTAAAGTTGAGGCCCGGGGGCCGGACCCAATCCAGCCCTCCAGATCATTTTATTCTGTTGTTATTAATGGCCGAATGTTTTCTTGCGCTTATTTCTAACTTGTATAATTTGGAAAAAATATATATATTTTATTGTATTTATCACAAAATATTGAAAGTTGTTTAAGGTTTGAGTTGGTTTATTCTGGAATAATATTCCTGACTTTTCATTATTTGTATTTTTGTTAAAAAGTTAAAGTTTTAAAAATTAGCATTCTGCTAACTTTTTGGACTATTTTAGATTTTTTTAGTGTATTTTGGAGTTTGGCTAAAATCTTCGCTACATGCAAGCAATTTGGGTAATTTGGGCATTTTTCAGTTTTTTTTTGGGCTATTTTGAAGTTTAGCTATTTTTTCAGCTACATGCTAGCTGTTTTGGATAACCTAAGTTTTTTCTTGTTTATTTTTAGGCTAATTTAGCATTTAGCTAATATTTTAGCTGGCTATCAGCTTCAGCATTTTCAGCTATCAGCTTCAATTATTTCAGCTATTAACTTCAACGTTTCCAACTTTCAGCTTCAGCATTTTTAGCTATCAATTTCAGCAACTTGAGCTATTAGCACTAGCATCTTCAGCGGCCAAATTCATCTTACAGCATTCACACTAGCGTTTAACGTCAACTAATGTTTTAGCTGGCTATCAGCTTCAACGTTATCAGCTGTTAGCTTCAGCGATTTCAGCTGTCAATTTCAGCATTTTCAGCTATCAGCTTCAGCATTTTCAGCTATCAGCTTCAGTGATTTCAGCTATTAACTTCAACGTTTTCAACTAACAACGTTGTCAACTAACAGATTCAGCTATTCAGCTATCAATCTCAGCGGTCTTAGCTATCAGTCCCAGAATCTTCAGCAGTGACATTCAGCTTATAACATTCATACTAGCATTTTCGCAGTTAATGCTAAATGTCTAAATCATAACTATGTTAAAAATTTACTGTTTTAAAGTTTTAAAAATGTAGTTTTTGTCCCCTTGTGTGTTTGAGTTTGACACCACTGATGTAAAGAAAGCATCTCATCTTTTTATTCAGGTAAATGTACACAAATTCAATAAGTAAAACTGTATTATGGGATCTTAAAATTAATAGTCAGTGTGTTTTCTTGAAGTTACTTTAAAAAGAGTGTCTGAAAGTATAAGAAAAAAAGGTCAAATAAATCAACAGGTTGACCCACTTTAAAGAAACAAGCAGCTGTGCTGGAATGTGGTTTAAAATAGCCTGCTCTAAAACAATAACAATAAAAAAATGACTTTTTTGTTCCAAATAAAAACTTTTTGTGCACGGTCTAAAAAAAGCAGCAATTATCTGAGTGAATGTGATCAGAGTCAGAAAACAAACCCGCAGGAAACCACAGGTTCTGCCTTATCTTTGGTCTGTTCAGCAGTTTGGAACAAAGCTGGAGGAGGGCCTTTAATGTGCTGTGCCTCTGTAATCTCTCTCTGTAGACATACAGCAGGCAGGAATTTCGCGGGGCCGAGCCTTCATGCATGCCTGCAGCCTCCTGGCACCAGAACTGGAGCAGCAGTCTAGAAAGAAGGAGCTCTGCCTCAGCTGACTATTTACATAAGCAGAGAGGGCTGAGATGAGTCTTTCCCATGCAGGGAACTTCTCCACATATAACTCTGCATGATCAGGTCTGCTCTGCCTCTTTTTCAGGTCAGCTGAAAGCAGAAAATCTCACTGTAGTTCTGCAGATCCGGCCCTCCAGATCTCTTTATTTTATTGTTATTAATGGCCCGATGTTATCTAGCACTTATTTCTAACTTCTATAATTTGACAAAATATATTTTTATGAAGAGTAAAATATTGAAGGTCATTTAGTTGATTTATTCTTTAGGATTTTTTCAGGTTTTTTTTTTTTTAGTCTGTTTTGAAGTTTAGCTAATACTTCAGCTATACTTTCTACTTGTTTTGTCTAATCGAAGTTTCTTTTATTTTTTCCTTTTAGTTTTTTAGGCTAATTTGGCTTTGAGCTGATATTTTTTTTGCTTTCAGCTTCAGTGTTTTTAGCTATCAATTTCAGCATCTTCAACTATCGTCAGCGGCCAAATTCATCTTACAGCTTTCACACTCGCATTATTGCAGGTAATACTATAAATCTAGTTTATAATTATGTTAAAAAGTTATGTTTTTAGTGTGATTAATAAGCGTTTACCCTTTTCGGCCAGTGACCTAAGGTGAGTTTTGGATTTTGGCCCCTTGACCCCCCTGGATTAAAGACTCCTGCAGGTAATCTTTTGCATTTTAACTGCATCTTCTCTGGAAATGGTAAACCAATGTTTGAGGAGGAGAAGAGGAAGGAGAGCAGTGAGAGGAGCACTGCTTTAATCCTTTAAGACTGCTGACGTTTAAACATAAAATCTTTAACATACTGTTTTCAACTGTGTTCGATCAATGTAATTCCAGTAGATTCTGAAGGAGGAAAGCCACTTTTCTCCTTCAGAATCTACTGGAATTATCATGTTAACAATAAAAAAATCACAGTGAATCCAAGAAGATAAACCCTGGAGCTCCGGTGTTAAAGGGTTAACTGAATACTTATCAGTTGACAAAAAATTAAAAGATGTTTTTTTTCTGATTAATCATAAAATAAATCCTTCATGACCTGCTTTTCCTGAACTCACCCTGAAGAGTTAAACACACACGTTCAAATAAAGGTTTTTTTCGTTGTGTGGTCTGTTAATTTTCACGCTTTTAAACATCTGTTCTTCTCTGATCGTGTCCTGTCCAGACTAAAAATACGCTGTGGGCGGGGCCGGCCCCCGGCACAGGCGACTGTTACCCCTTGCTGCTGCTCTGCTGCAACTTTTCAACATGCCCTGCCATTCTGCTCACCTGGCAGGTGGGGGCAAATGATCTTAATTAGCACCTGCCAGGTAAGTCAGAGGCAGCCTCACTGAGGCAGGTGTGAGGTCTAGGTTTTGTTGTGCTGGTTTTGTTTTGTTCTTTTTGTCCTCAGCAGTCTTACACTGCTGGGTTTTGTTATTTTAGTTTGGGGATGGACCTTGGTAGTCTTGATTTGTGGGCTTTGTTTATTTGTTTTCTTTAGGTAGATTTTGGTTAGACAGGAGCTGCTGACTCAGATGGTCGACATGTCTGGGTCAGGAGTCTCCCTGAATTATTTCCTGTTAAGGCTCCAATCCCTTTTGGTTTGTGTCTTTGTTTGAACCAGAACACTAATTATTTCATGTTTTCCTTTCTTTCAGGACATGATTTGCCTGTTTAATAAACCATGTTCCTTTCACTTTTACTAGTCTCTGGTTTTTATGTTATTTCCCCTTTTTTCATTTACCCCAGACTAGGTTTGCCCATTGGGACGTAACAGCCACCTAGGCGACTGCCTAGGGCACCATCTGTTAGCCAAATCATGATGATTATATATTATTCGTTTTCTTTTCTCCTTTTGTTAATCGGTTTGATGCAGCAGTCATTTGGAAAAAATAAAAAATGTAATAATTAAAAAATGTAAATAAAATAATTGATTGAATGTAATCTATTTTACAGAATATTGCTGGAGTTTGACGGAGAGGTCCTGACATTAGTATCCCGCCCCTCTGATGTGTTTTGCAGAGGGTGCAGGTGAGGATGTGAGGCTATCCTTTCAAATCCTCCTGGGATCAGAGCGAGGAAAAAGGAAGACGATAAGAAAGGTGTGGAAAGAGGGAGAAGCTGATGAAGGAGGAAAGACATTAATGGGGACAGAGAGGGGGGCAGACAGACAGGTGTAGTGTAACACACCGTTGCCAGAGTTGTTGCTGGGTGAACAGTTTTTCTGCTTGGTCGTTTGCCGACACTCTTTCATCCAGGGGAAGATCTGCTTGGCCAGCGCGGGGTTGGGCGGCAGTGAGGAGGAGGAGGAAGATGAGGACGAGGATGTGGAGGAGGAAGAGTTGGATGACTTATTGGGGCCTGACTTGGAGGCTGTGGAGGAGCCGGCACTGCCCCCCGGCTGCTGCGCGGCGGCACTGCCATTGCTGGGGTTGGGGGGCAGCGGGGGGGACACCTGGGAGGCGGGGAGGTGCTCAGGCGG
The DNA here is from genome assembly GCA_003999625.1 of Oryzias javanicus. Classification (NCBI taxonomy): domain Eukaryota; kingdom Metazoa; phylum Chordata; class Actinopteri; order Beloniformes; family Adrianichthyidae; genus Oryzias; species Oryzias javanicus. The sequence continues at coordinate 1,451,083 of CM012444.1, forward strand.
CAGGCTGGGCCTCATGCAGCTGCCGTTCAGCTCCTTGGTCTTGGCCAGCTGCTGCTGCAGGCCCCCGCCGCTGCCCAGGGCCTGCAGGGAGCACGCGGACGGCTGGTACGAGTCCACGTCCAGGTGGGCCGCCGCCTGGAAGGTGGGCTGGTGGTGGGACACCGGGACCGGCGCATCGTAGCTCCCAAAGCCGTTGGCGGCGGCCGCTGCCGCCGCCGCTGCGCCCTGCACCTGGTAGGAGGAGTAGCCGCCGAAGAGCGCGGAGGAGTTGTCGTAGTAGGAAGTCTTCTGCATGTCTGGGAGAGGCGGCGGCGTCTTCTGGGGCTCCGGTCCTTACTGAAACCCACTGCCGGAAGACCATTTGGTACCGGAGGTCACGTGACGGTGTCTTCCCAACGGTCCCCTGCAATCTGACCTTAAAGGTTAGAGAGACAGAATGAAGAAATGACAGAGTTAAATCCATCTTCCTGCCCTGAAAGGCTCCGTGACATGAATAGGAGCTCGCGCTTTTCTCTCCCCATCACCTCCCCCTCCCCCACCGGGCGCGCCGCAGATGCTCTGATGGAGGGGGCAAGACGAGGGCACGCCGCGTGCCCGCCCTGCGCGCGCGCACCCACTTCCTTCGATGCCAACTTTTCACAGGAAATGCGGGAGAATCAACTGTTCATTAATTTGATGCGTAATGAGAGAAATGTTCTCATCAGCTGATCGCTCTCCATCCAGTTTGTTCCAATCAAATTCATAAAGGAACAAAAACAAAAATTAATTGCACTTTTATTAAATTATATATATAATTTATATATTTTTAATTAAATTATATACATATATATAAATAAATAAATATATATATATAAATTGCATAAACATATTTTCATGTTCCACCTCTCTGTCCTCCCGCATTCAGTTTTTCCCATTATTTAGTGACGGCCCACTCAGCCACAACAGTTTCCGCCTCAAAATTGATTAAAAATAATAAAATAAAATGTTTTTATCTCCAACATTTTGTCGGCAATTTGAAATAGAAATAGATAAAAACAAAGGATAAAACACTGCTTGGTTACACGAGGAAATTAAATACAATAAATGTAATTGAAAGGTAGTCTACAATTTAAAATTCATTTTTACTTTATTATTTATTAATTTTCAACATATTTAATTGTAGAATTATCTCTTCTTTATAACCCCTTTATTTTTGCGTGTTTTTTATAATAACTACTGTAGAATCTGCGAACTACTTTAACCTGAAAAATCAGTCTATTGGAGACAAAGAGACAAACCAGAGACAGAGATAGATCCTGGAAGAAACTGCACAGGTCATTGATCAGGAGCTTCATTGTGACCCCCCCTTCAAGCGGAGAGGTCGCTGTGCGCCCTCACTGACTCCCAGTCTGGGTCCGGCATGTCAGGCGCGAGGGGGCACCTGGTATTCATTTCATGCACAGATAAAATGTTTTTTTTTTTTTTAAGTGGAGGTAAACACAAACTGCGCAGGCCCTGCAGCTGAAGCAGACGCCGTGCAGACAGGACGTATTCTATGGATCGATTTAGACAAATGAATGTTTAAAAATAATCCTGACACATTCAGGTAAAATAGGAGAAAAAATAATATTCTGGAGGAAATCCTCCAAACAGCGTTTTGATGAAAAACTCTAAATGTTTGAGCGCCAATCAAACCGCCTATAAAAATGCGCTCGTGCTCTACAATGAAAAACACAAATATTTCAAATGAAAGCCCAGACAAGCTTTCCCGCGCTGGTCTGCTGTTGGGCTCCTAAAAACCGCCGCTTTTTCCCTGACAGCGCGCCTCACTCCAGTCCTGCGCGCGTCACACATGTCAGCCATTTATCTTTCTCGTAGACAAGCTGGAATCCTAATTATTTACTCTGAGGAATAGTCCAGAGAGGAGCAGCAGCAGCAGGAAGAGGGAGCGGGAGGCAGGCCGCGAGGCGGCGGGGGCGGGAGGAATATGTTATTAAATCATAACGCTGTTTCGCCATTAAACGCGACGCGTAATGCCCCTGCCCTTGGCTTGTAGGACTACAGCTTAATACAATCACCAACTTTACTAGACGCCTCCCTGAATAATCGACTCACAGGGGCCAGTGACAGAGACACAGCCGCCCAAACAACAACACAGGAGGGAGGGGGGGCGAGCTCGGCCTTGGTGTCCACTCTGCGATTTATCCCGGGATATAAAATTACAAATGGCGCCTGCCATGAGGAGCTTTGCAGGTGGAGGAGGCAGAGTGAAAAAGCCATTAAACCACCTAGAGTTTATTCTTAAGCCCATTAAGAAAAAGAGAGAAGGGGGGGGGGGGGTGATCATAGGAGCGGGCCTGAGTGGAGCTATTGTTGCTGTGTCTGACTTCTTTAAGGTCAAATTACAAATCTGTAAAAGCTGCACGGAGGCCAATTGAAGAATTTAAAAAAGAAGAAGAAGATGGAAGCACGGAAAACGGCGTCCGCTTTGTAAACAAATGGCAGAGAGAATGGACAGAAGGAGAGGAAATGCACAAAAGAGAGGAGGAGGAGGAGGAGGAGAAGAAGAAGCTCGCGCTCTGGTGAGGCTGCAGTCTAACGGTCCATAAATCAGCTGTGTGACCACAAGAAACGGTCCAGAAATGATGGTTTGTTTTGAGGCTCGTGCGCGCGCGGCCGGCCTGCGCGGATGTGCCTTACCTCCCTCAGCACCGGTGGTCCCGGTTCAGCCCGGCATGGACCCGGTAACGGCGCACCATCTTATTTTACGTCCCCGCAAGGTGATCAGCGGTGATTGCAGATGATTAAATAAATCAGATCTCCGCTCGCCTCCTGCTCGCCTCCTCCTCTTCCTCTGCGCTCGCGCTGCTCCTCCGGTGCCGCCTGGAAACTAGCACGGCTGCTGGCGACCAGCAGCAGCAGCAGCAGCAGCAGCAGAACGGGCGGCGCGCGCCGGACTCCCTGCGGCATGAACGGAGCAGGCGGGATCCGGGCTCGGCTCCCGAGCAGGAAAGAGCGCGCGCGGGGGGCTCGCTGTGGGCTAGCAAGCGCATGAGCTGAACGAGCTTACCGGGAGCCTGCCTGCTGCCTGCGCGCCCCTCCACCCCCGCCCCAACCCCCCTACTCGCCCTCCACCTCCACCCTCCGCCCCGACACCAGCTCCGGCTGCAGCCGCTGCTGGATGATAACAATGGCCTGGGATTCCTCTGGCTTTAGCCCGCCACGCATCCGGGCCGAGAGCCTCACGCAAAGATCCAGACGGAACCGTTACCCCATCGCATTTTCCGTGATCCTCCGTATCCCGCGGCTCTCCGCTCTCTCCTCCGCCTCTTGTTCCGCGGCGGGAGCCCGTGCTCACACACACACGCACCCAACCAACCAGTGGACGCGCAGCCAAGAGTCCAGGCGGCTGGCGCTTCCAGCTGCTCCTCACATGCGCGCTCCGGCGTCAGCCCCGCGAGCCGGCCCGCAGCGCCGCAGATAATAACGGGACCGGATTTCCAAACATCCCCTCACCAGAGAGATCTGCACCGCGCGCGCACACATGATGCTGATATGACTGGCTGACAGACATGCATGTCCTGCGCGCTGCAGCTGCTCGCTGTGTGCAGTCACGAGGTCTGAGGAGAAGCTCTGAAGTCACAACTTCCAGCTGCAGCACAAGCAGCCGTGCACGCGGGCCGTGAACCGCAAACATCACCGCAATAACACATGCTACAAATGGCTCGAAGCTCTCATGTCTCTAGATTTTTTTTTAGTTTATGTTTTTCGGGTATGAATGAACATCAATAAATATCCCCAAACCTACAATCTGATAGTTTAATCATTTTACTTCAGATGGAAACAAATCAAGTTAAAAAATAAACTCAAACACCAGAAAAACAAAATTCTATCGTCTATTTGTATAACTATTAAATAGGTCAAATCTTGCTGTAAATTTATTACGCAAAGTTTCAAAAGTGTGAATATTATTTTTGTTTTCTGTCTTAATTTTACTGAACTCCTCAAACATTGCAAATTTAAAAAAAAATATTTGACTTTTTAGCAGAAATATTGCAACAAATCAACAGCTAAAACAATAAAATAAAAGTTATTTCCCAGCAAAACGATTCATGCAAACAAAAAATAAATGGTAATAAATAAAAACGGATGTAAACAAACTTTAAAAGTTCGTTTCTTCAAACGTATCACAAGGCAACAACTTTTCCAACTTTACCTCAAATGAAAATCGCTGTTTTGGTTGTTGTGAGGAGTTTTGCATTTTGGCAAACAGAAGAGGAAAAAGTTTAAGTGCAGTTGAAGGAAATAAAACCCAGAAGAGGAGTGAGAAAAGGAGCCCGGAGGAGCGCAGACACGGAGAGGAGAGGCCGAAAAGCGGAGTTTACCTGCAGTTTGCAGCTGCGCTCTCCCTCTCTCTCCCGCTTCCCTCCGCTTCCATTATTCACCACACTTCTGCTGTCGTTTATGGCCACGTTAGATTTACGAGCTCTCTCGCAGCCGCCAGCGCGTGCATGCGCGCTTGTTTGTGTGTGTGTAAACAGCCAGGGCTTTAAAACAGATAGCATTAGCTGTGCGGCTGCTGAAATGTGAGGATGAGCTCCGAGGAGGTGGAAGGTGGGAGCCGGAAATGTGCTCGTCTGCAACTTTTGCTCAAAAGATCTGCTGAAAGGCGCCGTCACTCATTAACCAAACCACCGATCAGCTTTTTTTCTTCTTCTCTGCGCACTGATGTGTGAAGAGAAAAGGCCTCGAAGGGGAGAAATGCGCTCCGTGGATTATAGGAGACTCTGTCTTGACGCGTAAAAGCGTGCCTGAGCCGGGGAGGATGGCAGGAATTCTGCTTGTTTTTACCCGGACAGAGAAGGCGCCCCGCGCGGGGAGGTGTTTGGGACTGATCCGCGGATGCTGACTTCAAACTAAAGCTGCACAAATGGAGAAAAGTCTGTTTGTTTTTTCTTTAGAAGACCCCAAACGGCCTTTTGGGAGCAGCGGCCTCACCCCGGTGATAGCATTGAGGCGCGCGCGCGGCTCTGCTCATCTTTTTTAGAGTTAGAGTCACCGCAGCGGGAATGGAGAAGATCTGGAAAGCTTTCCCGCGTTACCGAGATGGATTTTTGTTTTTTACATTATGACCCCAAACTGCACGCGCCCTACTTGACCCACAAAAACGATGGAGACGGTAAAAAGAAAACGATTGAAATGAGTTGAGTTTGGTTTTGGAGGGAGGGTTTGTCCTTCATCATTTGTGTGAGAGTGAAGTCAGACTGTCTGACAGACAGAGTCAGGACTCACACAGATGAAGCCCAGACCTCTGCCTTCTTTATCAGCTGAAAACAGCACAACTCAAAGGTCATTTTCTGCTTTTATTTGTTGTTTTTTTTTGTAACCCAAACATTTTTCCCCCTATAGTAACTTCAGGACGCATAAGGGAGGATAAAGTGTTGAAAAGTTAGTGGGGAAAGATGCATTCAGAGGGGCTGAAAAATCCGATACGGAGCACCAACCTCTTGTAGTCTAATCGAAGGTTGTGGGACAGGACAGGAGCAGCCGCTGACAGGTACTGCTGACCTGGAATTATTCCCGGAATCAAAGTAAAAAGCAGCAGAGAGGATGGAGGCTGAGTGGGAGAGATCTGAGCTCTTATTGATTCTGGTTCTCATCTTACACATCCTATTATATTCACGGTCTTCCCCTTTGGGTCCTTTCTTACAGCAGGCCCAGAGAAGTGTCTGAGATTCTTCTTCCAGTAAAACCCACGCACGCACACGCGCGCGCACACGCACAAACACTTTGCCACCTCTAACTTCTGCTCCTTTACTATTTCATGCGTGCAGCCCCGCAGCTCTGGTTCCTGTCCATCCCCGCTGCTGCACCAGCCGCCCAAAGAGGGTCTAAAACATGCTCACACATTAGCTTAGCCGGTTAGCCTGAAGGCCGGACAGAGAGGGGATCCTCCAGCAGCAGCAGCAGCAGCAGCAGCAGCAGCAGCAGCAGCAGCAGCAGCAGCAGCAGCAGCAGCAGTGATGCTGCATGAGACAAATGTTTAAAGAAGAAGAAAGGAGAAGCTACACAGATAGCCCACCATTAGACTGAATGCGTATAACCTGTAACACCTGAGGTGTCACCAGTGAAACTGAAATGCAAAATCTTTAACACACAACTTTTCAACCATTAACAGTCAACACATTTCCAGTAGATTCTGAGATTACAGTTAAAAGAATCAAAGAACATAAATGCTGCAGCTCTGGTATTAAAGGTTTAAGTGTTATTCTGACAGCTTTTAGAACAATATTGACATTTATTAAGGTTTTTAGGCTAATTTTAAGTTTAGGAAATATTTCAGCTACATGCTAGCGGTTTTGGCTAATTTAAACTTTGGTTTTGTTTTTAGGGTATTTTAGAGTTAAGCTAACATTTCAGCTAAATGCTAGCTGTTTGGGCTAACTTAGGCTTTTTCAGTTTTTAGGCTAGTTTGGCATTTAACTAATGTTTTAGCTGGCTATCAGCTCCAGCGGTTTCAGCTATCAGCTCCAGCGGTTTCAGCTATCAATCTCAGAATCTTCAGCAGTCAAATTCAGCTAACATTATTCACACTAGCATTACCACAGTTAATGTTACATATGTAGTTTTTAGTTGGTTTAAAGCTAATGAATGTTAAGATGTTTGCTCTACATCCACTTTGTGTTTGGCCCGATTAGTCAACTAATCATTAAAAATAATCGGTGATTACTCGACTATTAGAATTGAGTTTAGGCTTTTTTAGCCTTCAAACTTCAGCTTCTCCCTAACTCACAAATCTGTTTCACACATCGGAAGAGTTGGCCTTTGACCTTAAGAAGTAACACCTTTTTTTTAACACTACTTTTCAGTGAATCAACAAAATCAATGATTTTCTGAGTGATCCCACAGCGACCAGGAACTTTTTTTGTACAGATTGTTTTAAAAGCACTTTTTCTTTTACTTTACTTGTTGAAGGGGATAAACTGATCACAGACGGCCACATTTTTCTCCTTATTCTTTGTTTAGCATTGTTTCTACTCATCAGTGATGGTTGTACTTCACTGTAAAAAGTGGATAAATTGGATCAATTAACAACAATTCTGTAATCTGTTAAATTTCAAATTATTAGTTTTCATCAAATCAACATTTTGAGTTGATGGTTTACTCAACTTTAAAAAAATAATTAGATAAAAACTAATATTATTAAATATTAGTTTCACTTTTTACAGTGTTGACAAGACAACCCGCAAAGAAAAAGTTCTCATTTCAATTTGACTGGATTGCATGGGAATATCACCATCATGTTCTGACTTCTCAGATTTGTATTCTTAAATAATAAACAAATACTTTCATATATTTAATGTGTTTCAAAGTCTTTTTTATTTATTTAGTTTATTTAATATTTTATTTTCGATGAATAATTTGATCAGTTTTACATCATTTACTGGCATGAAGTCCAACGAGGTCGTTGTTTTGTGAAATTGGGCTATATAAATAAAATTGAATTGGCTGCAGACTCTAAAACAGGCGTGTCAAACTCAAAACACACCTTAGGTCGCGGACGAACAGGATAAACATTTATTAAACACACAATAAATAATTTTAAAACCATAACTTCTTAACATTACTCTGAATAAAAGCATCCAGGAATATATTTCCAGAATAAATAAACTTTAAATAACTTTCAATATTTTACCCAAAGGGCCGGATCCGGCCCCCGGGCCTTGACTTTGACACGTGTGCTCTAAAGTCATTGTTTACCAGCTTCTCTTGGGATTAATTTTGAATAAAGGTGTATATCAGAGAGAGGTAACTGCAGGCCTCGAGGGCCACAGTGTCTGCATGATTTCACCTTTTCCTGACTGCTTACCTGGCTCAGGTGTGTCCAGCCAATCAGAACATGCCAGAGCAGAGTATAGTGGAAAGCATGCAGGGGTGCGGCCCTCGAGGCCCAGAGTTGCCATCCCTGGTGTAGATTATTATAAAAACGTGAAATAATGTTAATGTGAGGACTGTTACTCGTGGACTGTGAACCTTTTCTGTCTCCACAGAGAAAATGAGCGAAAAAAAGTTGAAAGTTTTCAGAGGAAAAATGTTGTGTTCATTTCTGTCATTTATAATAACAGATAAAGAAGTTATTATCAGGACTGATGAGCCTGATTGTTCTGCTCCTCGTGTTCTGAACACTTTGTCCAGTCAAACATAAATTTGCTCTCCAGCTCTGCCGGGATAGCCAGGAAACCCCCCCAGGAAAGGATTCAGACGGATCCAGAACTCTGCGCTGACATCACCTTCACACAAACGCAGGTCATCCATCTGTGGCCCCTGAGGTTGTAGTCCCCTCTCACTGGTAAACTGAACCAGGACTCCTCTGACCGCAGAACGTCTCCACTGTCCCTGTCCGCCTGCCGTGTCTGTGTTCCTGAACACGTGTGATGTACGACTTCCTTCTGGTGTAAAATAGCTTCAACTTACATCTCAGAACCGCCGGTTTCTGAATAGCTTCAGTTATTAAGCTGCTATACTTCCCACCCACATGGAGATACTAATAATTCTACACTTTTGTGTGAGAAAGAAAAAGTCTTCCGAACAGTTCTGATGTGACATAGAAGCTACTCCTGATAAAATATCAGGTAGTGGGGGTATAAAGATCCATTTTGATTGGATTGATTGGTAATACTTCAGCTGTCAGTTAATACTTTTGTTAAGCTTGTAAGCAGTTTATTAATGTGGCCTTTGTAGACAACGGTCTCTCTTCAGATGTTAATTATCTGACTAAGTATGTTAATAAACATTATTCAGCCTTTTGTTCTAACAAATGTCTTACTAACACCCTTTATGCATGTTAATAATGTTTGTTGATGTGTCAATAAAGCTTATTAAGGCATCTTATCATAAAGTGATTCATTTCTTGTGGCTGATGATACGATTCTTAGTCGATTCATATATGATCAAATTCACTGTCCTAAAATAGATCAGAACATTTTTATCCAAAACATCCAACAGTGTGACTCAGAGATAAATACCTGGTACTGGACAGCTCAGGGGAAGTTTTCCAGATTCTTATATTTCTTCAATACAAGATACACAATACGATACGCAATACATGACTCACGATATCGATGATATCGCGATACTGCAATAATTGGTAAAAAATCCTTTCAAATAACTCACAAAATATAGAAGAACACATATTTTTTAGGAAAATATGTCCTCGTTTATTAATCTTGTGCAAAAAATAATACACAAGTTTGTGCAAATTAGTAATACCATGTCTTTGACCAGCATTGAGACGATGGAATTATCTGGAAAATTCCATGTTAACAATAGTAAACATGAACAGCAGTGACACTACTTAGTGCTAAACTGTTGAAAACAACAGAACCAAAATGAAATTCTTCAAGTAGCTGACAGACACATTCATGAGCACCGATGTACCGATGCTTTGTCACATCCCGAGTACAAACAAACAAGTAAACAGGAATGAATGTCAAATCCATTCACATTATTATTTTAGAGATAAATAAACCCACAGTGTGGTATTTTCCAATATCAACATAAGGGATTTATTTCATTTTTAAGTAAGGTCAGTTCAACACCTCAGATGGATCGATCTGGATAATAGATATTGATTTAACCCTTTAACACCGGAGCTCCAGGGTTCAGGTTCTTTGATTTAGTCTAACTTTTCCACCGTTAATATGATAATTAAAGTGAAGGAGAAAAGCAGCTCAGAATCTACTGGAATTATATTGTTAACGGCGGAAAAGTTACAGCATGTCAAATATTGTCTGCCGATGCCTCAAGTGTTAAAGGGTTAAACAATTTTAATTTATCAACAGTTTTATTTAAGGCAGGGGTGTCAAACTCGCACAAGACGGCAAAATCCAAATCATGTTAAGTCGAGGGCCAAACAGGATAAACATTTATTGAACACTCCGAAGCTAAATTTAAAAAAAATAAATAAAACTTTAGCTTTTTAACATAATTATGAGCTAGATATTTAGCATTAGCTGCAACAATGCTAGTGTGAATGCTGTAAGCTAAATTTGATTGCTGAAGATGCTGAAATTAATAGCTAAAAACGCTTAAGCTGCTTGCGGAAAACGCTGAAGTTGATAGTTGAAATCACTGAAAATGCTAGCTGAAAATGCTGAAGCTGTTAGCTAGCTAAAATATTAGCTAAATGTAAAACTAGTCAACAAGAAAAACTTAATTCAGCCATACCAGCTAGCATGTAACTGAAAAAATAGCCAAACTTCAAAATATCCTAAAAACTAAAAACAGCCTATAGCCAGAACAGCTAGCATGTAAATATTAACCTAACTCCAAAACATCCTTAAAACACAGAAAAAAGACGAGCCTTAATTAACCAAAACTGCTAGCATGTAGCTGAAATATTAGCTAAACTACAAAATCTTAGTAAATGCCAAAATAGTCAAAAACACTAGCAGAATACTATTTTTTTAAACTATAAAACTGTAATTTTAACATAATTATGAATAATAAGAAGGAATGAATATTATTCCAGAATAAATCAACTTGAATCTTAAATAACTTTTTCAATATTTTAATCTCCATAAAAATTTATTTTGTCAAAATTATACAAGTTAGAAATGAGCGCAAGATAACATCGGGTCATTAAAAACAATAAAATAAAAAGATCTGGAGGGCTGGATAGAATTACCCAGAGGGCCGGATTCGGCCCCCGGGCCGTGACTTTGCTACATGCTTTAAAGTGTTTGCTCTCGTTGAGCATGCTGCACGTCTTCCATCTGGAACAACAACAGGATTTGCATGTCGGGAGTTGAAGGCAAATGACTTCTCACTCTGCAGTGAAAGGCCGGCGTGGCTGAAGCTTTCAAAAAGATTTGATGATAATTTTATTATGAAACAATCCATGTTTTCTGCCTCCACCCTTTTTAAATCCGTCTGCACCCTGAGAGCTTCTGACTCTGCTTCCTAATGTCCTTCAGTCCACCCCTCCCCCCCCAAAAAAAACAACAAAAAACAAATGATTTCTGCTCTGAATAGCTGAATGAAAGCTGTGATTTTTCCGCTTGCGTCATGTGACGCTCTGAGCTGGAGGTGTGCTCTTCTTTCCAGAGCAAACACGTCTGCAGCCTCAAAGAGCCTCAGAGCAGGACCGTGTTCCCGGAAATGTACTTACAACAGCGCACACGCAGTCAAATGGGCGAGCATTGACAAACCCGGCATTGCAACACGTTTCCCTCCAGCCCCCACCCCAACGCTGCTCAGGGCGGAAGACGTGAGCGTCTGAAATCCGAGAAAAGGATGCCATTCCCATCCGTCTCAGTCGGATGCGCGCTCCCTTCTCCCTCTGGGGTTTGGAGCGTTCAGTCTAACAGAAGAAAAGCAGTTTTTCTTTCTTCAGGAGTTAGACCCATCCAGAACAAAACCCTACACTAGGAGTGGGAAAACTACGGCCCGGGGGCCATATGTGGCCCGGGGGCCATGTGTGGCCTGTTAAACGAATTAATTCAAACTGGAATAAATTATACTAATAGTGTTTTATTTTCCCAGGAATTCTGATGACGACAAATAAACTGACCACGGTTTAGGTGCAGAGTTATTTTGCACTCGAGCTGGTGAAAGATTTGTTGTTTTCCTGATGTTCACGTGTGTTCTCCGAGTCAGACAATCATTTTTTCAATCAAGTCAGCACCACATGAACGTAACGTTTCCTTAAACTTGGATTTTTCACTGATAAACATCAACAAACTGGTAAAACTGACTCTAAAATGAGAGCAAAAGCTGCAGCTTTGAAATAAAAACCCAAAATGTTCTTTTTAAAATATGTCTGCATTTACTTTCAATCAAAATTAAAAGATTTTTTTTCATTCAGATTCCGTGTTATGTCTTTCTCTTAGAGTACCAAATCACGCCACGCATCTGCTGCTGGTCCGGCCCTTAAGTCAAATTTGAAATCCCTTTGTGGCCCCACAACAGCAGCCGATCTCGAGTTCCTTTGAGCAGGATCTCAGATCACCAGATTAACCCTGTAAAGCCCACTACACCAAATAATTGACAGACAAGTTACCTTTTCTGGAGTTAAAGTGTTTTTTGAAGCCTTTCATGAAATCCATAAAAAAAAGAAATTGTGATGTAATTTTTTTTAGCAATAGTATATGATAGCTTATGAAACGTTTAAGTTTTTGTTAACTTCAATGTTAGTTTAACATATCAACATGAGAGTGTAAGAAAAATAGTACCTCATTAAGCCCCTGTCTCAAATTTGATCCACCCATTTTAACATGGTATAACTCTATTATAAAGTACTCATTATCAAATAATTTAGATTATTTCAATACAGTAAGTATCAATTTAATTTAGCTTGACTTTTCCCCCCAAAGTGTTTTTTAAATCTCATGGAAGCAGCCATTTTGAAATCCGCAGGAAAAGTCCTTCCACTGCCCCAAGTGGACGGATGAGGAACTACAGGACAGAAAACACGACCATGTTACAGACAACGAGCTTTTAAGAAAAGTGTGATCATGCTAATGAGATAAGAGTCTCATTAATGTGTGTATCAAATATGATACAAAGGGCTTTACAGGGTTAACTCGAAAAATTTAATAAAAATCATGCAGCAAAACCAGATGAAAAAAGAAAGCCACATTTTCTCTGTTCACACTCGGCCCATCATCAGGTTTTATTTCTGTTTTACTATTTACTGTTTCTTTCTGTTGTTTTGTACTTGAAGTGCCAATCTGATGCTGCAATCTCAGTATACTCTCTGCATTAATTATGAAGGATTCTGATTTTGAAATATTCTTCATAAATGTTGAACTGAACCAACAAATAGGAATTTCAAACATTTCAAATTAAACAATTGCTTTAAGTTCTATTTTTATTCTTTGGTTTTATAATTTTTTTGTAATATTTGATACATATTTAAAAAAATAGATAGATATATTTTTAAATACCATTTTTTATGGTCCTTCATTTATGTGCAACATATTGCAGAACATTTGTTACTCAACAATACATTACATTTCTTTCTTTCATATACAGAAAATAACATTTAATCTTATGATGTTAAAGAAAAAGAGACCGACTTGTATTTATGTTATTGTAATAATGATAACTGTAAATAAACTATTGTTCTTTGCATAAATAAAACATAAACACAAAAAGAAAATAACCTTTTTATAACTTTTGAATTTTTCACAATAAAAGACTCTTGATGTCACAATTGATCATCTTAATGCAGCAGAAGAGTTAAAACTTAGCTTAGACTTCAAAATGTTCATTTAGAGTTGAGATAAATTAAAGTTTTTTAGCTAATCTAGTAGTGAGTTAGGGTTCAATAAGATCAAATGATGCTAGTTTAGTAAATCATAAATCTATGAGTTAGTTAAATAAAAGGTTATGGTTGAAATTTGGTTACATTGTTTTGGTTTATGAAGCTCAAACTGTATGTGTCCTCCTTGACTTATCCTACTATAAAAGTAGGATAACCTCAAAATGATTATGTAATCAGTTTCCTCATAATTTTGGAGTTTGCTGAACTCGTTTGGGTTTATAGTGTAGTAGGTAGTGTACTGTCAGCAGGGGTTTATCAAAAACGGTTTATTTTTCTTTTTTGTGGCACATCTCAGTGAGAAATGTGTAAATCTAACAAACCACAATTAGCTAATTAAGACACTCTAAACGATAAACTTTGTTCAAAAATAGAAAATGTGCAGCTAACATCAAGCTGACCTCAAATTAGTTTTTCTGTGATAAACGGCACTCAAAAATCTTTTGATTCGCTTTCTTTTTACATTACTTTTTAAAATGTAAACTTTTTATTTTTCTTTAACCACTGAGCCACAATGGAGGGGTGAAAGAACCACATGAGGCTCCAGAGCCGCAGGTTGCAGACCGCTGCTCCACAGAGTTATAAAACATAAGAAATCTGAGAGAATGAAATCATAAGGTTTACTTTTAAAGACTGTTAGATCATGTGATTTATTCATTTTGCTGATAACAAGGTTGGTAACAAGTTTAAAAGAGCTAAAACTAGACATCATCAGTAGTTTTTATCATAGCTGGGATTATATAAATTCACTTCTTCCCTCTAAATTTCAATCAATCAATCAATCAATCAATCAATCAATCAATCAATCAATCAATGAATCAATGAATCAATCAATCAATCTCTATTTGACTTTAGTTGCTATATTTAATGAATCAATTGTGACATAAGTGTGTTTTCATTTTGTTTGTTTGTCTTCTGTTTTCTAATTGATGCATTTCTGTATTGACTTTGAAATATTTGTCTTTTGTCCTGTACTTTTCACAATCTATGCTTGAAATAAATCAAATCAATCAAATTTTCTTTATACTTCCTGTTGGTCAAGAGTCATAAAATCTGACTTACAGCTGGATTTGAAATAACAGCATCTGACCAATTACAACGATAGAAACTATCCACAACCCATTCAGAAAAAAGTTCAACACACACACACACGTCTCCTCTAAAGTAAAATCTTAATAAGATGGATTTGTCAAGTTTTTCTTTGAGTGTTACAAATAAACAACACAAATCCTCAAATAAACACATTTCAAATGAGATTTTTCCTCTTTCTAGGATAGAAATAAAAACAAATATCATTTTTTTCTAGAGTCAAAGGGTTCAGTCCTCTCTGGAACCACATCCTCCAAGATTGTTTTGTTTGATTTGTTTGCTTTTCTTTTTGCATGTCTTTCTTGTTTTGATTTCTTTTCAGCCGAGATGAAACTCAGACCTCCAGGTTAGAATCAGACCAGAACCAGAAGCTCCTGCCTCGGGCTTCTTCTTCTTCTTCTTCTTCTGCAGTTAATGTTTGACAGAGATACAAATCTTTAACCAGACACTCAAAGAAAGCCCTGACATCAGGAGAAAGAGGCTGGGGGTGCAGGGTGTGTGTGTGTGGGGGGGTCTCAGCGTGGCATGGGGGTCAGGTTGCCCTCTCTGCTCCAGGGGTTAAAAAATTGCCAAGCTCACCAAGTCTATGAGGAGCTAGTTAATGTGTCCGTGCCTGTTGAGGAGATGCTCTCTCATTTCAACAGTGAACACGAGGAAGACGCCGACTGTAATTTGTTCATTTAAATAAAGGTTTTCTGCAATCTGAAGCACAACAGGAAGTCGTGCTAATCTCATGATGATTTGTTTTCTGCTTTTTGTTGCCAGAAATGCAGCAAATGGTCCTTCTGCAGCCATCTTACTGACCCTGCTGCTGCTGTAAAGCCCCCACTGCCCTTCAACTACCATCTCTCACTTCTGCTGCTGCCGGCTGGTGTTGCTGCTGCAGCTTTGGTCGTTCCCGCTGGCTTGTTACTGCTGCTGCTAACTACTGCAGCTTGAAGTTTCTTTGCTGCGCTCCACCACATCAGCTGTAAAAGTTTTCCGCTGAAGCTGGACAACCCTCAGCAGACTTGTTGTCACCATGCAGCCATCAGACTGCGAGGACGCCTGTGCGGGCACGACCCCACTGCTTTACTCTGATTGTGTCGCACTAATAGTTTGTCAGTGATGTATGAAGAAATCAATGAATCCAAAGAAGTTTATGAGCTGCGGTGGGTTTTTCAGCTCTTTTTAAGTCGTCATTTGGCATCAAGTTTTTGGTATTTGTGGTGTTTCTGTCTCATGCTTTATAGTATGAAGGATTCTGCATATAATTTTGTATTTATCTTTAAATTAAACATTGATGTGACATCATAACCTGGGATTACGCTCTGATCACATGCTAACATTATTACTTGTTACTGGTTGTTATTCATTTTACAAGTTAAAACCTCTTTGTTCACATTTGTAAAAGACTATTTTAGTTGTAACATTTTCCTTAAAAACAGACGTTGAAGTTAGCTTCCGATTAAGGAACATTCTGCTGTATTTTTTGCAGTTGGAGCACCTGAGAACAGGTCGCTGCGCCCAGACGGTTCCAATCTGACATTTAATTATGCTTTAAATGGTAAAGAATGCATTAAACAGTTTCTGATTAGTGACATTTTTTATGTGTAATGCAGCCCTTTTTAAACAGGGCCTGTTCTTAGGCGGTCATAGTGCTGAAAATACGATTAAAATCCTTCTATTTCACATTTTAACTAATCAAAAGAAGTTTTCACAAATCAGAAACTATCAGAAGCATAATATAATCCAGGCTTGAGCTTTAGGTCCAGCGGTTTTTGAACAGAATTTCTGTTTTTTGGTGGTCTGAGTGTTAAAATTTTAGTGAAATTTACCTTTAATGCTCTCAGGATCAGAAGCTAACTTCAGCGTCTACATTTTTCTGCCCCTGCATGAAGCTTCCACGTGTTAGATTAGATCTTTAGTCTCTTATATTTCCAGATTGTCTCAGTTCTTTCAGGCTTTATGCATTTATTGAAGAAGCTGTTTTGGACTTTAATAAATGGTGAAATGTTTGACAACAGAAAACGTGAAGCTTCAGCATTTTCATTTCTAATCTGTAAGTGAAAGATTTTGGGGGGATTTCAAATTTAAAAAAAAAAAAATCTGAGTGGATTTCAGGCAAAATTATTGCTGCTTTAAAGTTTAATGAGTGTCTTAATGTTTTTGTTTATTCGCTGTGTGTGTGGTTGGGTGGATGGGGGGGGGGGGTGAGGACAGAGGAGCAGAGAGGAGAGGGAGAGGCATGTGAAGCAAGCAATCTCTTCACACTGCCATAAATCACGGCTTTGTATTTCTTTGCACCCTGCCATCAGGTCCCATTCACGCACGTGCACTCTCTGCCTCGCGCGCACAAACGCGGACACCTGTCTGTCTGTCTGTCCTGCCTTCAGGCTGCAGGTAAGCAGGAGGACAGAGACACCCCCCCCCCCCCACACACACACACACACAGTCAGTGACTCTTTTCTTTGTCGAGCATCTATCATCACCCCCCCACCCCCATCTCCGCAAACACACAGAAAAAAAATAAAAAGAAGTTTGGGGGCCACTTGCACGCGGGCACTTCCCGCTGCCGCCTCTGTGAGCGCAGAGGCCGCAGACCCTCACTGACACGCGGCGACGCGGAGCGCGGCGCGCGGCGCGGGGACGCACGCCGGGGAGGACGCATCCACTTACCTGCTCTGCTCCGCCGCGCGCCTCCCGCTGGATCTCCTCTCCGCGCTTCTCTCCGGGATGAGCCGGCTGCGGAGCGGACTCATGCGGGAGCAGAAATCCCGCCTCGGATTTTTCTGCTAATTTTCAGGGCGAAATTACGCGCGCTCCCGCGAGACTTTTGATAATCTAGAAAAATATTTCAGTGGAAAAAAAGGTTAAAGTCTCCATGTGAACGAGCGCATTGCCTCCTGTAATCGATGTGCATCCACGGCTGCACCTCTGGCGCACATCGTGGCGCAGACGCTTTATTTTTTTAACACAAATTTTTGAGCGGCTATAAATCTGAAAGCAACACGCCTGCCGACAGCAGAGACACGAGCTGATGGGAACTGCTCGTTCTGGGTCTCGCTGTTCTACCTCACCTTACACACTCACAAAAAAAAAGAAGAAAAGAAAAAAGCAGAGCACCGTGCGCGCGCGCGCTCAACCCCCACCCCCTCCGCCTGTGCTGCAAAATACCCCGTATTCTGGTCCGCCTGGTCGGTCCCGCTGCCCGCGGGCTGTTGGGTCAGATGGACCCGCTGCACTCAGAGCGGGACGGTGGTCGAGAAGAGCTCGAACCTTCCTGGAGTGATCCCCTGAACTCCCGGCATCTCTCTTTTCTGCTGGTGTCTGCCAGCTCTCAGCAGCTCATCTGTCTCCCTCTGCCCCCCCTCCTCCCCTGGTTACCTCACTGACCTGTTACCGTCGCGAGAACCCGCACATCAAGGAGCCCTTCCTGAACAGCTTTTCTTGCGTCTGTGGCCTTCCTTCCACCAGCGCGTCCCCGCAGGTCAGGCCCGGCGTGCAGGCTGCGCGCGCCGGGGGCGGATTGACAGAGTGAACTGTTCCTGAACCGGCCCGTGGACTCTGAACTGGGGGAAAAAAGGCTTGAAAGTGGGGGTGCTCAGATGATCTGGGTTAGGCACGTTTTCCGTGACCCGCGTGTCCGTCCGAACTGCACGGGGGCCAGATGGTGGTCATTACATGGCGTCAAACTGGGCGCGATCAGAGGAGAGGAAGGAGCGGGAGAAGGTCGAGAGGGAGTGAGGAGCAGACATTCTGCTGGGATCTGACCTGGGCTTCCGCGGCTCCTGTCCCGCACACACAGACGCTAATGGGACTTTAGCTCAAACACAAACTGCTCCATGAAAACTTCTTGTTTGAAATGTCAGATCTGTCAAACAGGACAGGACCCCCCCCTCAGTGAGCTCCAATCTGACTTGATCTGTTGCTCTTGAAATCCCTCAGAATCTGGTTTTGGAGCAACCATGAATGAAAGGACTACAGGTGAATGTTCTTGTTTCAGGGATGCATAGTCTCCAGCAGACGCACTTGGCTTTGGCTCCCCTGTCTCCCCACTCCTGCAATTGTGTTATCTGCCCACGCGCAGACATTGTCTTTTACCATCCAGACAATTACAGAGGGAGGGAGATAAGATGAGAAGCGGGGTGATGGAAAAATGAGAGAGAAAGTTCAATAACCGGAAAGCAAATCCGATAATTGGAGCTAAAGACACAAACTGGAGAAGGGAAATAAACCGCAGCCTTCTCTGCGCGTGAGCAACACTTCCGGCTCTGCAGCCTCTCCTCTCACCCCGTCTGCGCGGCCTATAGGGGAATCTGGAGCCGAGAGAGCCGCGATTGGGGTGTAGCTTTGATTCTGTGTGTTCATTGTTGAGGAGCTTTGCAGCGCGGCCGGCGAGAGAGAGGGAGAGGCTCCCTGACATCCAGCGCGCGCAGGACGCACGAGACTGTAGGTTTGCAGACCTGTGGGGATCTTTAGGAAACCAAACAAAATTTGTTTAAAAAAAATAATAATAATAATATTTATATATATATTTTAGATCCGAATCCTCTCCTGCTTTCAGTTTTGAATCTGTTTTGTTTCCCGTCTTAGTGAAATTCAAATATATATAAAAACAATTAATTGAAATCATTTTATTTTACCTTTTTCAAATCACAAATGGTCCCGAATCGAGATATTTACTGTTTTGACTGAATGAGTGCGCGTGGTTTTGTCGATGACTGAAGCGGTTTTTAGTCAGCGACTCTTTTGTTTCTGCTTTAAGCTTCGGCGCGAGACTTTTCTGTGAGTTCCGCCAGTTACAAATATATCATACAATAAAATAAATGTTGGGAATTTGGTGAATTTATTAAAATGTCTATTTCATTTCACGAGGATTACCTTCCATTCCTAAAGAGGCCGTTTGCTACTCGTGGCCATTTTCGCCGTCACGCACGCGGCTTTCTTCTGCGTTTGTCCGGTAAATGTTTTGTATGAATCGATATCACTCCTACATATTCAGACTGTTTTTGATCGGATTTCCAGCTAAAATCGCCAGTCGTCCTCTGCATGGCGCAGTGGCGAGTCCGCTCCGCGTGCTGCCAGACCTCCTGTGCGTGGGAAAAGAACACAGAGGAGAACAATATGGCTGCCACTCTCAGTTGCAGTGAGTGGGAAGATGCGCCTCGTGCTCCGTCTGCGTCTCTCTGCGGATCAGGCTCGGCTTTGGCGCGCTTTTGTCGCATCTTTCAGGAAAAGCGAACCGTGATTCTCTCATCGCGCGCGGCCCGCTCGGTCTCTGCCAGGCCGCGTTTGAAAGCCAAAATGTTTCAGGTGGTTCTGTGTGGATGCAACAAGACGTTCCGCGCGGCCGTCCTCCCCTGAAGGCCCCGCAGAGGAGCGCGCGCGCGGGAGCTCCGCGGCCGCCTTCATTCCCCTCAGCTCGCTGCCAGATTGGAGCCGCTTTGACGAACATGAATGATTTCCGTTTGTGATGTCACAACAAACGGCGCAGCGCAGTGACGCGCTGACGATGAATAGTTTTCCTTTATCAAGAGATAACGAATGTCTGCGCGCGCGCGGAGCTGAGACTCAACTTTAAATCAGTCACTTCTACGATTTCATCTAAAGTTGCAACCCCCGCCAAAGCGCGCGGAGCAGAGAGCGCGCGCCCGCCAGCTTCTAATGAATCATTTCTTAAATGCTGACATCGTTTCTGGTTGGGGTTTTCTGCTGCGCGCGGACACCGAGCGGCGTGCGCGTCTGAGCGGCGGGCGGGTCGCTGCTTCAAGAAGCAATCCTATTACGCATCCATCCAGAGAAATGTGCACATATATATTGGAAAAATGAAGGGGGCAAAAAAATCACATTAGCCCGTCCCGCCCCCAACAGGTTTTTTTCTGTCGTCCACAGAAATGAGGCGAAATATTGTGTTTGACACTTTAGGAGAAGCGCTGCCTGCGGCTGCTGCCGTCATTACAGCGCGACGGAGGCGCGACAGCCGCGCGCTCATTCCATTAGACCGTCCATCCATCCATCTGTTCATCCATCCATCCATCCATCCATCCATCCATCCATCCAGTCCACAATAATAATAATAATAATAATAATAATAATAATAATTGTTTGCACCTGCAGGTTTGTGTGTAATAAAATGATGATGCATTCAGTGTCCTGTCCTTATTGCACCCTGCATGTGTCGCCAGCTGGTTTCTCACCAAAACACAAGCTTCAATACTGTGGTGACTTATTAGGTTTGCTGGGTAAAATTAGGAATCCCCCCCTCCCTCCCTCCCTCGCCCCCCTTCCCCTCACACACACATAAACACACCTTATTTGCTACTAGCAGTAAAGGAAAAAAAAGCTAAAAATAGAACCAATAGGGGAAATGGCGGCGCTCTGTGTCTTGTTGCAGAGCCAGAATGTTCGTTTAGGATTATTTTAACATGAAATAGAAGAGGGGAAACACGCAGATGTGTTTCTTTCTATACTCAATGACTCTCGTGCAGTGACGGCTCTGAGCATAAGCAGAGGTGCTGCGCGCTGACATGAAGAATGGAGAGCGGCTCCATTTCAACAGGAACCTAAAGAAAACACACTAAATGCAGGAAGAGGAAGGCTGGAACAAAATAAAAAAAACTCTGAGGACTTCTGCTGGTTTGAAGAACAGAAGATTCCCACCAAACTGTCAGTTCATATCAAAGAGTTCCGAGGATTCCGCCGCTTTGATGAGAATATTTGACCTTAAACTGGGCCTAACCGTGCCAGCAGAGACGGACGCGAGCTGGCGGGATTTATCCCGGACCCGGCTCGGTTGCTTTGATTTATTCTCTGTCGGCTAAATGGTTTAGCTTCAGTTCGCCAGCAGCTCCTTTGTATGAGCTTTCATGGCGTTCCCAGTGTGCCAAATTTAAACAAATCTCTGGTTAATTGGTCGCTGAGTAACTGGAGAGCGCAGCCTCCGAAGACAGAACACGCGGGCTAATAAGTTAGACCAGGTGAGGGTCGTGAGTGATGGCGAAGAGGAGGAGGAAGGCAGTCGCCAGCGGCCGCAGCTCTTCCTCCTGTCTCTCTGTCTGGAGCATCACCGGCCGGCCTATCGACCGTCATCCTCCGTTCCCACAGCGATGGAGCGCGTGATTTATCGCGGCGGTGCCGTAAACAACAGCGCCGCCTCACAAACACACAATGGCAGCCGCGGCCGCACGCTGACACCCTGCCTCACTATAAATCAAGGGAAGTAGCTGGCTGGGAGGTAAGAGGAGAGGAGAGGGAGTAAAGGATGAGGAGAGGGAGGGATGGACGGAGAGCCGGGCAGATGGAGAGAGATGTGGGAGCAGACGGGACGTGATGGGAGAAAGATGGAGAAGAATTTCCCAAAATATGAACATGGCATTGCTCCCTCCCTCTCCGCTGTGCAGCCTTCAGCTCGTAAACAATGGCTGATGATGATGATGATGATGGGTGGGGGGTGATGTGTAAACAACAAGACAGCAACATGCACCATGACAAAAACACGGCAGAAAAAATGAAGATTTTGGGGGGATATTTACCACGAGCTTCAGACAGCCTGTGATGCAGTGAGTGGGACGCGGCAAGGCGGCGCAGCGGCGTGGAAGGAGTGCAGGAGGAAAAAGAGTGGTCCCCCCCCTCTGCAGCCCCTTTTCTTCCGCAATACTCACGGTGTCCACAACGACCCGTAAGACGCACACCCGTCGAATTTTGTTTTATTGCAGCCTCCTTCTCTCTTTTCTCTTCCTCTCTCTCTCTCTCTCTGTTGGCTGAGTCTCCTCTCTCCCCCCCTTACCCCCCTCCCTATTGCTACAGGGGGCTTGTATATTTTTTAAAGGACAGTTGAATTTTCCACGTCAGGACCCCCCCTCCCTGAAGCACCGCGTCCTGCTGTTAGATTCCTGACGAATCCATGTCCGTCCTGCAGCCCCGCATTCATGATGTCTGGAGTCACGTGCTGGTCCCGGACGAGGTGTGGGGCGGCTCTCCGTTCTTGGCACCCACCCGGACCCGTGCAGCGGGACCTGAGGCCGAACAAAGGGAGACCTCTCCTCAGAGCGCGTGCGGGCCGCCAGACTCTCGCAGAGATAAAAGTCAAAGATGAGAACTAGAAGTGTGTTTAAACTCCTGCCTCTTCATTCCCGACTCTCACCTCTCCCCCGGCCCCCGTCGTTCAGGGCCGCTCCCCGACATTGTCCTGTCTCAGCCTATATTTGGATGGATTTATTTTCAGCTACAAAGCGTGTGCGTGGCGTTGCAGCGCGCGCGTCTCCTATTTTTATTTCATGCGTCTGCGTGCAAAACCTCTCACAGCCAAAAAGACTCTAAAGCATTCAAACAAACAAACAACTATCTTCTCCAAACGCGCAGACATTTTATGCCCTTCAGACGTTGGAAAAAAATAATAATAATACTGATAATATTATAAAAATAAACATGGAATAATACCCGAAAAGATAAAAACGAATAAAAGAAAAGAGGAGACAAAACCCCGTGGCGAGGCTGCGCGGAGGAACAATAGAAATCTTGGAATCCCTTTTGGAGAGAGCTGGAGACGCAACGACCACAAACAAAGGAGCGCGAGACTCCGAGGACGCGCGCCCGCAGGCCGGCAGGCTGCGCGCGGGGCTGACCCGGCCACCCAGCAGTCAAGAAGAAACCTTCAAGGTCAAAGAACAAACCGCAGAGGATCTGAGAGTCAGTCCTGCATGGCGCAGGGACGGGAAACCTTCAAACACTGAATACAATCCTATTTCACTTCAAGAAAACGATTTAAAAACCACCAAGATCACAAAAACATGCCGGTTTCTTTTGGTAAATCAATGTATAGTTTGTCAAAAGGACTGAAAACGTAAACATATTATAGGCTAAAATATGTGGTTTTTTTTTTTTTTCTTTTTTTTTTGACGCGCGTTTATTTAATATTCTGACACAACAGAAGCGCGGCTCTCCGCGCGCCGCCGCGGAGCTTCTCTCAGATTCTCCGCCACGACAGGAGCGAAATCAAACATTTGCTGGAGTGATGATGGCGTCTGTAATGACGGCCATAAATTACAGCACCCGCAGTGTGAAACAGCAGCTTAGATTAGCGCTGCGGAGGCGCGGGCCGCGCTGACACGCGCACCCGGGATGAGCGCTCACAGTACAGAACCGGGAAACAAACAAACAAACAAACAAACAAACAAACATACAGAGATTTCACTCTGATCAGACACAAAAACAAGAAAAAAAACATTTATGATGGTTTTAAATAAATCAAACATTTCATTGCATTTGTGATGAAAGTCCAAACGGATCCATCCACTTTACGCACATCAGACCTGAGAGACGCAGAGTACAATAGGAATGGCGGGAGCACAGGAGCTGCTGGGGTCGGTGGTGGGGGGGCTGGTGGGGTGATGAATGAAGACAGGTAGAGTCCTCCATTCTTTCTGCTCGTTAATGATTAACTGCGCTGAATAATAATAAAAAAGTCAAACGGAAAGTGGTGCTCGATGCTACACACAACAATCGGGGACAATCACGTGACTCATTTGTTATTAAAACATATATTCGAATTGCTTTTTCTTCCCGATATTCTTATTTTTGTCTGTTATTTGTCAGGACTGAAGACGAGCGGGGCCGGGAGGATCCACGCAGCGCCTGCGTCCCGCGTCTCCTACTCTGGATCAAGATGGACGCAGCCCTCCTTTAAATCCATTCTTCCTCGTGCCTCGCGGGCCGTCCCACTGTCAGTATGCAGCAGAGGCTTCCCCAAGACGGCCCACCCCCTCGTGGCCTGTCCGGTGAAACTCCGCGCGCCCTGAACCTCTGCAGTGTTTTATTTTCCCCCCAACTGGATCTGTTAACACGTTTTTTTAGGTTCTGAAGGCAGCTCTATTAAAACTTTAGTTTAACCCACCTTCAGCGTCAGTATGGGACCTGCTGCTGCGCGCGCGGAGCAAAGCTTATTGTAGATAAAATATGGATCAGGAGGAGAGGAGAAGTATATTTGGGAAAAACGCAGGAATGAAACGAGCAGAACTTGGAAGCAGCAGTTAATCGTTTAGCTTTAGTTTTGACTCATTTCCTGTTTTCATTCACCACAAATCAACACCAGCAGGAAGAGGACCGGTTCTGGTCCAAACTCTGACGCTGATTAACTCAATGAACAAACGATGTCTGGCCTTCCTGTCGAATTCTTCTGGAATCTTCCTAAAACACCAGCAAAATCAATTAATTATTACTGTAAATTATATATATATATATATATATATATATATATATATATACACATATATCATATATCACATATATATGAAGAAAATTCGTGTTCTGTTTCCGTTTGCCTTTGAAATTTCACTGCTTGAGTTTAAGAAAATATGTAAAAATATTTTTATATTCGTGTTTTGCCTTTTTTCTGATGTAATAAAAAATCTTATTATTATTATAAATAATAACTACTATTATTATTATTATTACAAATAATAATAATAGTAGTTTTATGGCCAAACGCCGCGCCATCACACATAGGCCACATCATCACTCACGTTACGGATAAAATGCGCAACAAAAATGGCGCAGTGGCCTTATCAAGTAGCAAGCGCGTGCTCTTTAAACAACTTTAAAGCAGAGCAAACTAAAAGTTTTGGTGAGTTTGAACTCGTTCGTTTGTCTTCTGAAGTCATTGGCGCTCGTGCGTTTCTGCATCATCTGCAGCTGTGAACAACGCGCGCCCGCATCTTGAAAAAAAAAACAAACAAAAAACAACTAATCCATAATTTTTTGGACTCTAATTTGTCCAAATGTTAAGTGCCACTTAAGTTTACAACATGTCGTCCCTCATCCTCGCGGCCTCTAAAATAATTCATGTGGTTTGGGAAACAAAAATCCAGAGGAAGGAAAAAGTGCGTTATTTGACTGATCAGTAGCAAGCACGCGCCAGGCTGCTGTTTGCTGGTTTTTTGCGCGTGTGGATGGAGGAACATGGTTGATTGGATTTGAGCTATCACTGTATTTATCGTTAAATCTTGTGTAGTAGAGGGTTCTACGGATCTTTTCTACAGACACAATCATTTTCTTTACAGAAATCTGTTGGAAATGTTTTCTTTTGTCCCTCTAAACTTCAAGGTTAGACCTAAAGAAGTTTTACAAACACGTTTTACATTAAAAAAAAAAAGGTGGGGGGGGAGTCTTCTTCATCATCACAGTTCATGGAAGATGTTTGATGTACTCCCAACCAACTAACGGTTCCTGCACAGTTGTCCTGCACTGTAAGGGTCACGTGACCTCTGACCTTCAACCCTTCACCCTCCACAAAGGCAGGAAAAACAACACTTTACATCTTTCATGTACCTCATTTTCTATGACAGACTTTGTTTTTTATTTATTTTTTGGGAAATATGCTTCAATTCTGACCTCATCTGAAAACTGTTTGCTGCAAATAACAGTTCCATCCATCCATCCATCCATCCATCCATCCATCCATCCATCCATCCATCCATCCATCCATCCATCCATCCATCTGCTGAATACTGACACAGGTCCAACTTTTTGCAGTGAAACTGGAACCCAACATGCGTTCAAGAGTTGTGACTTTTGGTTTCTGCTGGATGAATTAATAAAGAGGAACATCTTTGCCAACCGTCTATCTTTAGATCATCTTTTTCTGAAGAAATGTAACAGAAATTAGAAAAACCTGTGATAATGCTAGTGTGAATGCTTTTTGCTAAAAGTCGTCGCTGAAGATGCTGAAGCTTTTTGTTGAAAATGGTGACACAATTTACTTCAGTTGTTGAAGGGATTTGCTGAAAACACAAAAACTATTTGGAAAATGTTAATTTTACTGAAAGACTGGAAATGTTGTTAAAATTACATTTTTAGTTGATGCTAAGTTAGCCAAAGAATATATCACACTGTTTAAATACCAGCTTGACACCAATAAAGCCTTAAAGTAATCAGTACGCTAAATTAGAAAACAACAAAACCTTAGCTTTGTGTAGGAGTTCAACTCTAAAGACCTCAGCAGATGCCAAATTAGTCAAAAATAAGATAGCTCCTTGTTTAATTACTGGCTACCCTCCAAAATGGCCTACAATTCATCAGTAAACAAAATTAGCCTTAAACGTTAGCATGTTGCTAAAATAGAAGCTAAACTCTAAACTTGCCTGTAAAAAACTTCAGCCAATAACAAATTACCTGAAACAGCTTGTTGCATAAACACTAGCTAAACTCCAAAATTTCCCAAAATTCCTCCGTTAACGACAGTCAAAAACGTTAGGCTCTTGCTACAATAGGAATTAAACTCTAAATTTGCCTTCAGATAACATTTTGGCCCAACACGTTCGAATGTTCCTAAAATATTATCTAAACCTTAATTTAGCATAAAAAAATCCCAGTAAATTAGCCAAAATTAGCTAGCTCGTTGCTTAAATACTAGCTAAACTTCAAAATAGCCTAAAACTCCTCAGTAAACTAAAGTAGCCAAAAAAGTTTACCTGTTGCTAAAATAGACGTGAAACTCTAAATTCACCTATAAAAACCACAGGTTAACGAATTAGCCAAAACCGTTAGCATGTTGCTAAAATAGACGCAAAACGCCAAACTAGCATAAAAAAGCTTAGTAGATTTCAAATTAGCCAAAAAGGCTAACTTTCTGCTTAAATACTGGCTAACTCCTGGCTAAAAATGTTAGCATGTTGCTAAAATATTAGCTAAATCATTTTTTTAAAATGACTATATAAGATGAAAACATAGCCTATTCTATCATTATATGTAAATAATTGTTGCTAATTTACTTAACATTTTGAAATTTTAAGATTTTTTCACTTTATGAGGCATATTTTTGCTCAATATTTCAAAAACTACAAAATGTATGAATACAAACAAAACAAGCATTTAATAAACTATCAGGTTGTGGATGTGACTGCAGCTCACAGGAGGAGGGGATTCAGAAAAATGGATTTCACACATTCAGGTGAGACATCTATGACAATCACGCTGATCAACACAAACACACAACATTCCACCAAACATCTGCAGCTCCTTAATTTATGCAGAAACACTGTCCTCCTCCTGTTTCAAATATGAACGATATATATATATATTTTAATCTAGAGAAGCTAAATGAAGGAATCTTCGTGAAAGTGTTGAGATGGGTTCTGTGGTTCGGATGGAGCTGCAGCATGCTGCGTCATTCATCATGGAGCTCTGAAGTTCATTCCTGACGCTGAAGCTGACAGTCATTGCATGTTTCTGTTTACAGGACTTGTTTTTGGCTGCTTCCAACAGGAAGCTGCACCCCCCAGACCTCACCCCACACCACAAGGAGAAAAAAAAGCCTCTGAAAGTTGAGCCCCATGCGCTGCAGGGAATCAGATCCAGACGGAGTTGGTGCTGCATCTTTTTGGAGGATGAATATTCTTTCACATATTTGTGTGTGTTTATGATCACACACAGTGCTGACATCCTATCTGACGTCGTGTCCTGCATTGACCTGTCCTCAGACCTGATGGTTTGGTGTCCTTGTCGGTTCTACAGATTATCTCCAGACTGCAAGAAAAACGATGCAATTGAAGGAAACCTGCGTGTTTGGGACATTTGGACTCAGTATTTGTGGAACGAGGAGGTTTTCTCCTCAGTTCCGTCTGTCTGCGTGGGAGGATTGCTCCTTTCCCGGGTTACTTTGCCCTGAACTCGGCTTGTTTTGACAAAGTGGCCCGAGGGCCCCGGAGGTCTGGGAATGTCGGAAGGAGCGGAGTCTAGCAGCCTGGTGAGGTCAAGGGGGGAAGGTGTGCAGTGTGCGTGCGCGTGCTCGTACTGGGGGTGATCGTGGGTCAGCCTCTGGCTTCAGAGTCACTGGACCTCATCGGTCAGAAGAACGTGTCCTCTGCTTGAACCCTGGCCGGCTGCTGTCCGGGCAGGACAGGGTCAGTCTCTGAACTCACCTTTTCTGGTTTTGCCTAACCTGCATCCCAGAATGCACTGCGTCACGACAGCCCAGTAGATTGATTTCCGTAGGATCACACAGAAGTGACGCCGCGCGCTCGCTCCAGTCGAGGCAGAAGGCCTGCGCGCGCGCGCGCGCTGCAATCAGCGATACTTGGTTGGCTTGTTAAGCATGGCGGATCCTTTGTTTCGGAGCTAAATGATTTTTTGGCGCAGCAAGGAGAGCATCCATTAACTCTGCTCGTTATTTTATCCCCTCTCCTTCAACCGTTTCCTCCCCCCGCAGCCTCTGCAGCTGCAGAATTATTCATTTTCCAGCTCAGTGCCGAGGCTCGTGCGGCGCGTATTGATTTAAAGCACAGCAACACTTCAGAAATGCAACAAAGGTAAACACGTGTGACGAGTTTTGGAAACTTTTGAATTCTCCAGCAGAAAGTGTGCTTGAGAAGAGCTCCAGCGCATGCGCCTGAAGGCTGTGATCCAGCAGCAGAGGCCTGAGCCCCAAATGGGGACAGGAACCTCACAGCAGCAGAGCGGGCACATCTGCAGCTCTGTCACACCAACACTCCAACACAAACACACAATGCCCCCAAACCGACCTCAACAACACACACAGGAAGCAATAAAGCCATAAAACGCCATCTGAGCCATCTTACCGTGGAGCAGGAGCGTCATCCTCCTGTCCGCCGCGAGGCCACTGCTGCAGGTCTTCCCACGGAGGAGACAAACTTTCCTTTCCTGACGCTGCTGGGACACTTGCGGGACGTGCAGGGGAGGTGTGTGCGTGCGTGCGTGTGAGGGGGGTGATTTAACGGGGTGGGGGTCTTCAAGTGTCTTCCAAGACGTCTTCCTTTTCTTCCGTCTGCGCGCCTTCGCCCCCCCCCTCCCCCTTTCTCTCCGGCCATGAGGGCCTCCAGTGAGCGGCTGCCGGACGACAATAGAAACAGAAGCAAAAGAGAAGCGGCGTTTAAAGGAGAACCAGTGATTAATGATTGTTTCTTGTATAATTCTCGCATTTTTCTCCAGGAGCTGTCCTACAGAAAATAATGGCGGCGTTAGGGGGGAAAGAAATGAAAACAAAGCTTTGGCCACAAAAAAAAAAAAAAAAAAAAAAAAACCCTCGTCTGTTCACTCAGAAAAAAAAAAAAAAAAAAATATATATATATATATATTATATATATATATATATATATATATATATATATATATATATATAAATATATATATATATGGTCTTGAGAAGAAATCAGCCAACAAGTTAGGGTGGGTGGGGGGGGCTCTTCTTAGGGCTAACGCATACGAGCAGGCCAATTTACAGGGCACCTTTTTTCTATTTATTTATTTTTTTTGTTTAAAGTTCAACCAGAGGAATAGCACTCTCTCCCCCCTCCGCTGCTCCATATTTCTCGATGCCTGCTCTCAGAAAAGAAAATGAGAATTAATACGGGAGCCGCGCCGCACAAAAGAAGCCATTCGTCTTGTTGATTATCTATTTGGTTGTCAACGTTTGAGCTATTGCGCTGGCCCGCTCCCTTTATACCATAAATAAAAAATAAATACAACACACATGGGCGCGCCAGAGCAGCCCACGGAACACCGGGAAGGGAGGGAGAGCGTTGCGCAGGAGTTACACTAATTTAAGCATAAAAAATAATCATGAACCATTGATGTTTTCGCCTTTGAAAACCAAAGAGGACTGTGACGCATGTGCGCCCGAGCTGCCGTTAAATTAACGGGAGAACGGGAGTGAAACGGGGGGACGGCTGGTGATTTAAAACAAGATTACTGCGCGTAATGTACCGCGATCACTCATGGCCGTGACGGACGCATCATCGCGCCCTCCTGTCTGTGCGTAAAAGCTCTCCGCGCATTCTGTGTGCAAAAACCAGCGGTGAAACCACTGAAAAAAGAAACTCTATTTGTGGGCCATGTCCACTCCCGCAGAGCCAAATCACGCAATAAACCCGGAGAAATAAATCACAGGATGGAGTGGAAATGCGCACACCCTTTTTTTTACCTGAAAATATCATTTTTAAAAAGAAAGAAGTAAAATGAACCATATCAGACTTGTTTTTAATTTCTATTTACTATTTACAACAGCACATGATGAGGCACAAGCAGAAAAAAGGAGCAACTTCATATTCGGGGGGCAAAACCCACGTTGAAGAACAGCATTATCGCGGACACTGGTCCTCGCACTGACATTTGGAATGTAAATAAAACATGATCAGTTACAAACAGTCGCAGGCAGATCACATGTGAGCAGAGGCACCGAGGTAAACACAGGAAACACGAGCGCCGTGGAAGTGCACAGAAACCCGGAGAAAGTCTTCAGGACACGAGAGCGCGCCTCCGCTCTGCGTGCGTAAAAGTCTCTTTGCAGAGGGATCAATTCCAGCAAAAAGCACCTTTCGTTTGTTATCTTTCATCACATAATTTCAAAAATATTAAAGCTCATAAAATTAGCATTTAATGAAACAAATGGAGAAAAGGGATGACAAAATACATACAATATATATTTATAGATTTACGTACAACTGAGGTAACAGAATATTATTAGTGCTGCGCTTTTGTAATATTTGGTGTGGTTATTAGTGTTAGGCAGCCTAGATGGAGGGAGAAAAAAACTCCCATGAAGTGTATTTTCATTTCATCAGCGTGACGGACCGCTTCCTTCCCTGCAGCATCACGACGAGCACATGAACACTCCCGCGCACAGCCGTGGAAACCTCGATTACATGTCCGTAAAGCTTTTATTCATTCCTCAAAAGACATTAGAAATTGCAGGAGCAGGACAGGCGCGCGCGTGGCGCTCTCGCTGTCAAACTGCGCCACGCAGTGAGCCAGCTGTCCCTGTCTTCATTCCTGCTCGTGTTTTACTGGCAGTAGGGGTGTGCGCGCGCGCAGGCGCGTGTCTGAGAGTGCATGTGATTCAAAGATGGATTCTTCCGAGATGAGGGATGCAGAAAGGCCATCTGCTCGGTCCGAGCAAAGAACGGAACCAGAGGAGGCCGAGAAGCCTGACTGACTCCTGCTGACTTCATGTCAGATTGTTACCCCCACCCCCCCACCCCCGTCCTGCTCCGTGAGGAATCGCTTCGATCCAAAGTGCTTTGTCGGCGGTTGCTGCGTTTACTCTTCAGGGTTCAGTTTTGGGGAATCAAACAGAAAACGGGGCTCAGGCCGGGAGGAGGGCGCTATAGGTGTCCGGAGGGCCGGTTCTGAGAGCCGGCCACAGTCTGCGGGAGAGCCGCTCCGTTTGTCCCCGAGCGGACTTTGGTGTTGGGCAGCTTGTGGTCCTTCTTCCACTTCATCCTCCGGTTCTGAAACCAGATCTTGATCTGGCGCTCTGACAAGCACAGAGTATGCGCGATCTCCACCCTGCGCCTGCGCGTCAGGTATCTGTTGTAGTGAAACTCCTTCTCCAGTTCCAGGACTTGCTGGCGCGTGTAGGCCGTCCGCGAGCGCTTCGGTTCTCCCCCCGAGTAGCTGGAGTTGACTGGGAGGGGGGTGTACAGAAAAACAGCGTGTCACCAACAGATAACATTCACATTAAAAGAGCAATTCACTCCCTACAAAAACATGTATCGTTGAAAATAGAACAAAAAAGGCGGTAAATGCGTTCTCTTTAAAACGCAGACTCCACATGTAACAAAATCGCGTCATGCTGCGGGTATCGGCGTGCCTGCTGCAGGAGCTGTGACCCTCTCTCCTGTTTAGTCTGTTTCAGAGCCATCTTTGGCTCCGCGCGCAGGTGACATCCGGCGCCCCGCGGCTGCTGACGGAACACAAACCAAGCGCAGCTCAGCTTTGGGGCTTGGAGAGAGCGCGCTGTTTGGACACGTTTGCACCCGCTCGATCCGGGGGTGGGGAGGGTGGGGTGGGGGACTCAAAGAACATTCTCAAGGTTCGGGATCAGCGACAGGCCCGGCGCTTTGGAGCTCTGACAGCTTTCTTTCAGTGTTCTGGACGGCAGCTTTGTTTGCCTTTACAATGAAGGTGGCGTTGTTGGAGGTGGTGGGGATGGGGGTGGGGGGTGGCAGCACACGACCACACTGAATACCCGGCCTGGAAATGATTCAGCCAATCTGGGGAAAAACTGCATGCACGCGGACGCGGTCGGTCCGCCGCCCCTCCGGTCCACTCCGCTCCACGCGCGCGGGTCTCTCAGAAGATGACAGAAAAGCCCGAGCAGAGCGGGGCTGCCCGCTTTTACAGCAGCATTTTACGGCCGGCTCCATAAACATGAATATTTCATCTGCCATAAAACTTTCCGTCCTCTGAAACGAGTGGGACTGGAGGAGGAAAGTCCGCCGTTTATACAAGCACTTAAAATCAAATTACCGAAGCATAAAAGCGAACTTATGGGCTCACTCCAACATGTCATAAGACGGAGAATTAGAGCGGAGCAGCCTGAGATCAGCCTTCAAAGGACAGCGCAGCGGAGAGGTGCAATAAAAATTTATGGAGGGTGTAATTATATTGACCCTGCAAACAGACCGACGTAAATCTTTACGCAGAGGCTGCTCCTCTTCCTCACTTCACCGAGAGGAAGCCGCGGCACAGACAACGGCGACGGAGGCTGAGAAGTTCGCATGCAGCTCTCACCGATGTTTACGTGCACCTTCTTCATCCACGGGTACACCACCGGGTCCTTCCGCGTGCTGGCGGGAGAGGAGGACGCGCTCTGGCCGCGCGCCGTCTGCCCGCAGGACGGAGGCGGAGGGGGGCTCGGCGTGACCGAGTCGCAGCGGTGGCTCTGCTCCGAAAATGTGGTCGCCTGCTGGCCCGCGGACAGCGCGACGTGACCTCGGGGGGGTATGAGCACCGAGGCGGGCTGCGCCGCGCGCTGGCACGGCGTGTAGGGCGGCTCGGCTCGCGGCCGGTGGTGCTGCTGGGGGTGGTGGTAGAGAGAGTCCGGCTGGAAGGCTGCGGGCTCCTGCCTCTGGGAGCTGTAATAGTCCGGAGAGTGACTGGGCAGATAGTCGCTCTGTGAGTACTCCTCGCACGGGGGGAACTTGGGGTCCACATAGTTGGAGTTGATCAAATAGGAACTCATGGCCATCAATTTCAGCCTTTTTGTGGAATTGCACCTACTCGAAAATATATAGCTAAAATTTATATCCCATCCCTTTACTCTTCGGTTATTCCTGTTCCTTTGAACCCTCCTACTTTTCTGTCAAGTGAACAAAGTTGGGCTTGCACGTGACGCCGCTCGGCCAATAGGACGCCTCCTGGACGAGCCCCGGATAAGGAAATAGGATTAAGCATACAGACTGCGCCCGCACGCGCATGATCGTATGGCCTCAGGTTTTGATTACGCACGCTCCTCCGGTACTTGACCCTGTCTTTGCCAGCTTTTTACGCGCTTTTCTCCGCTGGAAGCAGGCAGTCACAACAAAAGCGGGGCGGCTCTGACACGCTCCTCATAAGTACGAGCGGAGAGGCAAAAAAATACCACCCCCAGGCCCCTGACTGCCAAATCAAAAAAGTTATAATTGGCTGTAAACAGAAATGACGTCATGCCTTTGTGCTCGCTTTCTGCTTGCACTTGGAATTCGCCGGTACCGGGGGCGGGGGTGCGTCCTGCATGGCCAAACAGCGGTAAACACCGTGTCAGAGATGAATCTGGCTTGTTTAGGATCGATAGAAAATTCATCAAGTGATTCAGGGAGCACGGCCTCCTAAATCACCAGCAGAACTTTGCATGAAAAAAGAAGGATTCAGCACCGTTTTCTGGTTTCTAAGACGCGCGTTAGCACCCCCCCCCCCTCCCCGTCCCGTCTGGCATTTAAAACAGCACGCCCCCCCCTCTAGCATGAACTTGTCTTGAACATGGCTCTTCCTGCAGTGTTTAGTCATTCTCTTCTCCATTACATTTGAATATTTATGTGATGTTTCACCATAAATTGCTGTTAAACATTCAGACAAAATAGAAAAGAACTGAACGTGATCCCGCACTGCGATTATATGGACTCCAAAAACTTATTTTTTCCTTTTTACCTCAGGAAAACGGAAATGAAATCGATGAATCCCTAAAAAACTCGAGAGCACGCGCCAGCAGTGAGACTTTCGGGAACAGAAATCGATGCTCTAAACCCTTCACCTTTATCTGAAGAGGGAACATCCCAGCATTTATCTCCAGACACACGCTTCTCTCCAAACTCCTCCCCGCGCCTCGTGCGCCGCCGCCGCCGCCGCCGACGTGTTTAAGTCCACTATATACTCCCCTAGAAGCGAATTTGTGATTGTTTCATCAACCGTCACACAAATCCGGATCTACAGGGTAGATATAGAAGACATGGGCTCTCTGCAGGGCAGCTGCGCGTCCGCTGGCTTTTATTGCTCTCATAACTTCCAATATTCTCATCCTCTGACCTTTGACCTCCGCAAGGCTGTAGGGAAATCAGAATAGGAGCACGGACACTGTGCCGATCAAAGATTACGCACAAACAGATTTTTCTTACTGTAGAATTGCAAATAAAAAATGTTAGCAATAAAACCTCCTAATTCTGCAAGTAAACGCACGATTTGAGCTCCTGACGTCACAGACCCACGCGACTCTGATGTCCACTTTGGAGCACAAGCGAGAGATTCCTCTTTTTTCGTTCTTACAGAAATTATTTTTATTTTTTAAATTGATGTTATGATTAAACCAAAAGTTCTCCAAACTTCATGCGAACAGACAATTGGATTAGATCTGGAGGTATAATTAATTCAAAAAGGGAGTAAATTAAAAAAGAAATCTTGGCAGCTGGAACCGTGGAAGATCCAAAAGAATGAACAGAATTTAATGAAGGAAAAGACAAATCACTTGGCGCAGCCAAACGCGGGCCAAGCAGAGAAAAGTGATTGAAGAATGGATGGAGCGGTGAATGGATGGAGAGATCCTCCGCTCTCTGTGGTAAATGACTCGCAATCTGTCCGGCAAACTCTCATTTAACTGAATTAAAAAAGTCATCCGACCTGCGCACGCACAGGCCCGCGCGCACGAACCCACGCTTTCATCCTTTCAGACCTTTTTTTCTTCAAACGTTTTGTTTGTATTTGTCCTTCTGTGGTGCACGAAACCAAACCCCAGATTTTGTGATTATTTTAATTAATTTTATGACAATAACGAAGCAAAACAGAAAATTAATAAACGAAACAGAAATTGATTTAATAATTTTTACCTGTTCGTTTGTATCTGTTGCAACATTTCCACCAACGGTTAAGAAAATACAAATTAAAACAAGTTAAAAAAAAGAAACAAATTCAGCATCATTTTTTTTGTATTTTTTGCTTCCATTTTTTCCTGCAGATTTCTTTCACGTCGCTTCCTCACATTTGGATGCAACAGCGGCTCAGATTTTTGTTATTTCCGAACCAAAACGATTCGATTCGATTCTGCTGTGTTCGGGCTTCCTATCACCTTGACCTGACGCTCTGCGGAGGGTCAGCTCAGGTATCGATCAAGGTGTGCTCGGTCTGAGTGAAGCGTTTGTCAGCAGCAAACATGCCGGCTATTGTTCTGCTCCAGGCAGAGCTCCGCGTGCAGCGGGGATGCGTGCGAAAAGGACGAAGGAGAAACCTCCTTTCAAATAGATCTTTTTCTTTTAG
The DNA here is from genome assembly GCA_003999625.1 of Oryzias javanicus. Classification (NCBI taxonomy): domain Eukaryota; kingdom Metazoa; phylum Chordata; class Actinopteri; order Beloniformes; family Adrianichthyidae; genus Oryzias; species Oryzias javanicus. The sequence goes on from CM012444.1 coordinate 1,486,973, forward strand.
TATAGTAAAAATAGTAATATGTAAAATAAATAATACTTATTGACTGAAATTTACAACAAAATCAGAAAAATATAATAATGATAGGAATTCGGCGAATATATCTATTGGAAAATATTCTATTTTTTAACGTTTTTAATGCTGGAGTAAACAAATTAAAAGAAAAAGAAAATAAAAATACAAATTCTGAATTGAAATGAAACGCAGAAGAGAATTAAAGCAGATTCTGTCACTTTTGATGAACGAATCTCTGCGCCGGATTAAGAAACAAGGAAAATATAGAATTAGGAAGCACGAAATCCTTTTTTATGCTAAGAAAACACAAAAATACAATAGGTAGAGGCCTTCTGCTGAAGAAAACATTATAAAAACGGAAGCTAGAATCACAGGAGTGCGGATCAGCCTTTTTATTATATTTAGAATTGCGTCGAAGCGCAGTAAAAGCGCGCGTTCTCCCTCACAGCAGCAGCAGCAGCAGCAGCAGCGGGATGAGGCGGCGTGGTTGGAAACGAACATATTGAAGGGTTAAACGGCCTCGTTATCTGCAGCCACCGGACGTGTCAGTGCCATGAAATATTACAGCCGAGAAGAAGGGAAACGCGCTCCGGCTCCTTTGTGCGCCTTGAAAAATGATTTCAAGTCCGTTTCCCTGGTTATTGTCATGCAAATCACAGCATAAAATACGGGGTTAAAAATGAAACTCGGCCTGAACTCCCACGAGTTTTGGCGTGTGTGTTTTTTAAGTATGGAAGGATGCAGGAAAACGAGTGTCTGAAATGTTCTAAAAGCAGCAGCAGCACCAAAGCTGAATTCACCGGCGGCGCAGCAGGCCGCTTCAGTTTCTGACAGGATTCTTGCAAACTGCCACATTTCAGGCCTGTGAGCCCTGAAGCCTCCTGTCACCACCTTCTGATGACGAAAAGTTATGAAAACCTGACATATTCGGGTCCTGAACTCAGCAGGCGTAGAAAGTTGACCAGCATGACCTTTAACCCCCCTCTGACCAGGATGTGGCCTTCACCATCCCGGCTAGAAATCCACGCAAGCGAAGTTCAAATCAGCCTGAATATGAATCGATCAGAGGAACTCTGGGAGGAAGAGGAGGGAGATGAGGAAGGGGTGGGGGTTATGCAGCAGCTTCTGCACGTGGTTCTCTCCTTCCTCTCAGCGCGAGCGAAGCACCTGCCGAGCACAGAGCGGCCAGAGCGCGCGCGCGCGCACGCACGTAAACGTGCTGATGGAGGTTACTCACGCTGCTGCAGCTCGCGGGGCTCCGCGCGCGCCTCCATCCCCGGTGTTTCCTCTCTCGTCTCAGTTCCGAGATTCCCTCCGCCGGTTTTCACACCTCTGCGCGCATCCTCTCACTGCCCCGCAGCCTCTCGTCACGGGAGGGGGGTTTTTGGTTTATACCAGGAAAAAGAGATGTCATTTCCGCCGCTGAGATCGCCACCCCGCTGCCATTCGTCCGCGGCGCCACCGAAACCTGCCGGTGCTCCTCCGGCGGGAATCCGGAAACGGAGCTCCGCGCGGCTCCCGAGCGATCCGAGCTGGGGGCGCACGGAGCGGGGCTGCTCTGCTGGAGACTGCGGGCTCTTTAAGGCGCTAAGTGTGTGCAGGGACTCAAGTTTTCAAATTAATCTGCGACTTTGGCACACTCTTTGTTTAACAGGCGAGGCGTGTCACCCCGCGTTCCCTGGTGCACATTTTAATGTCGGTGAGACGCGCTGACCTCCCGTTCACCCGCACCAATCCCACCTCCCCCTTTCTCTCTCTCTCGCACTCCCACCCCCTCCGCTCCCCACAGCCTTTCTTTGGGACCTTTCCACCCTCCACACTCCCTTCTGTTCGCTCGTTCTCCTCTCTCCCTCCCTCTGGAAATCGACTTGGAGTCATTACTCGAAGACAAATGGTCAGTGGAGGTGGAGGGGCTCTTCTTTTCCCTCTCCGTTGCGCACATTTTTCTTCTTCTTCATGGATCATGCCTCCTTTTCCTTTTGTTGTAAATACCCCCGCCATAGTGTTGAGTACCCCCCCCTCCCTCGTTCCTTTCCTTCAGTCACATGCTTCTCTGAGCTCTCCTCCAAAACATGGAAGCAGAAAAACAGAAGCCTGTTGATGGGCTGTCCTCCACACGCTTCGATATGTTCAGACGATGAAGTCCTCTCTGTCCTGCTGACCTCCTTTTAACTTCGAGACTTCCTCTAAAGGAGAGTCAAACTCAATCCCACAACGGGACAAAATCCAAAACACCTTATCGGTGGCGGGCCAAACTGGATAAACATTTATTGAACACTCTAAAACTAAACCTTTAACACTTTAAAACCCTAAAGTTTTGACATGAACTAGCATTAGGCTACGTGCCACAATAATGTGATACTTTAAGATGGATTTGACCACTGAAGATGATAGTGCTGATAGCTGAAAACACTGAAGTGATAACAACTAAAATATTAAATCCCAAATTACCCTAAAAAACCCATAAAAAACTAAGGTTAGCCAGAACAGCTAACATTAGCTTAAATATTAGCTAAACTCGAAAATAGTCCAAAAAGCTATCAGAATGCCAATTTTAAAACTTTAAAATAATAATAATAATAATATATTAAACATAATTGTGAATAATAAAAAGGCAGGAATATTATTCCAGAATTAATTAACTTAAACTTTAAATAATTTTCAGTATTTCACTCTTCATAAAAATATTTTTTCTCAAAATTGTTCAAGTTAGAAAGAAGCGCAAAACAACATCGGGTCATTATTAACAATAAAATCAAATAATCTGGAGGACCGGATAGAATTAGCCGGAGGGCCGGATCCGGCACCCGGGCCTTGACTTTGACACATGTGCGCTAAATCAACAGATAGAACCGCACGAGCGCGCGAAAAAGACCTGCTCATTTATCAACCAAATTAAAATACAAAAACATTCAAAAAGTGAGTTGTTTTTTTAGTTTTGGAAGAAGGAAAATAGGAAAAAATATCAGGAATCTTTTTTTTTCCTGCAAGTCCAAACTACAAATAAAACGCGTAAATAATAGATATTTAAAACATCCTCTCATGATCGTGAAGCGCTGATGGTTCCATGTCAGATTGAAAGTAGAAGAAATCTAACAGTGACAGCGTGAGAGCTGCTCGTGAACGCTGGTTATTTCTTCAACCAAATTCATCGATTTTGTTTCTATTTGGGGTATTTAACAAGAATACTTTGTAGTGGTTTTATTTGAACTCAGTTTATGGATTTTTAAAAATATTTTTTGGTGAAACTTTTCTTCTTTCTCTGGGTTAAAATAAACCAGCAAAAGTTGATCCTCAGAATTGGGTCAACATATTTTAATGTGTATCTAAAGATATTAAGATTATTTAGGGAAATCAATATGAAAATAAAACCTAGGAATTGGAACACATTTAACAGTAACATCACTACGTTTGTTCATAACTTTTATTGATCCCTTAACAGAAAACGTATTAATTAAACATTTAAATAATTTAAAATATTTCATTGATTCCTTTATTATTATAATTTTCACAATAGTCCCATAAAAATGCTAATATCTTTTGTTAGTTGAGCTGTCTTTTACGCGTGTACTTATTATTGGCCAAAGAGGAAATTACATTTCTAAATGTTGATTTCATTTTTGATTTTTTGTTTTTAAATTCTATTAAATGTTTTGATTTTTGTTTTGGGTCTATATGTGTTCTTTGTCAAGTCGAAGTAGAAGGTAAAGCGCGGGGGGTCACACCTGCAGCCCCGCGGACACATCCGTCACCCCCCGTGTCACTGAACACCTTGCAGCCCCCAGTAGCGCTCTGCAAACTTCCTCGCTCGCCCCCATCAGCCCCCCTCCCGCGCGCAGGACAGGTTTGCACTGTCGCTGAGTGAAGGGGAGGAAGAGGAGGTCAGGCCTTCACCTCCGCTCTACCTCCCGCTATCGCGCTCTGATCTGCGCCCCCGCCCCTCGCCCGCGCGCGCGCCGCTTTGCCTTTGACAGTGGAGTGACTAAGGAGGAGAGGAGAAGGCGGAACTCACGCACGGCCGCGAACTTTTGACCTTTCAACTTGCTGAACCTTCTGTCCAGTGGAGTTCTCCTGACTTTAACACCCCCCCCCCCTCCTCCTCCTCCCGTCTGTAGGACAGGAAGGCGCGGGGGCGGGAGTGCTGAGTCTAAGGAAAGAAACTGGGCCGCTGGTTTTAGGGGAATGCCGGACTTCTGCTCTGACGGTCGACGATTGTGCACGCGGAGGAAGAAAATGGCGCAGACTTGGACTACGACTGATTTGTCTTTTATGCCTCTGCGCAGAACACTGAGGTTGATCGTGTATGCTGGGACACTGAGCTCAGAAGTCGACAGAACAGATCAGCAGGTTGGGAGGGGGGCCTGCAGCAGAGACAGCCTGCACGCGCCGCTTCCTGATCTTCCTGGTCTGAAGCGGGCTCTGCTGGCGGTGCGAGAGAGCTGCAACCTCCAGCAAATCAGATCGAGAGTACAGTTCATCATGTAAAGAAACAATAAATAAATGCATTATTTTAGGCAGAAATCCACCGCAAACAAACGAATTTATAAAGGAGTGAATGAAACGTGACGCATTTGGTCACAACACCTGAGGTTCTTATTTATCAGTTTGAGCCTTAATTTTTTGTAGTTATCAGCAACATTAGCTGATTCTGGAGCCACGTGATCTCTGCGGTCCGGAGAGGTTCTCCTGAACCTTCTGAGAGTTCATCTTTTCAGTCCCGCTCAAGTCTGAACAGAGATGAGTTCTCAGCTTTAGAAAAATGTGAAAATAGAAACAGTTGATCAAGCAGCAACAAAGTTACAAATAAATACATTAAATGGATTCATTTTAGGAAGAAAATATGGAAAACTGTCATTTTACATCATTTGATTTTAATGATTTATCTTTTTTTTTAGTCCATCTCCCATTAAAATGACATTTTCTTAACCTTTAAAGTCTAAAATTACAAACATTTCGGATCACGTTTGTTGTTTTACTACAAACATATTTCAACTTGAGACGCAGCAGAAATGCAAAAGTTTGACAGTCAGCTCCTGTTTCCGCTCTGACTCACCCGGAAGTGATGGACACTTGTCTCCCCCACCCCCACCCCCCAACCCCGTGGATGTTGATGAAGTAAACAGTCCTCCTCGACTGTGCGCCTGCGCAGACCGTTTAGCAGCTCGAGACTGTCTGCTGAACTTTCGGTGACTTCTCCCCGTTCATTATTCATGAGGCTCATCCTGAGCCTGTCAGGCCCCAAAGGCCATTATGTCTGACGCATCGGCCTATACGAGCGCGTCACGGCGCGCCAGAGCCTGGCAGAGCCCGTGTGGGTGCTGCTTTGACGCCCGTCCAGAAGGTTGTGGCTGCGCGGGGCGCAGGGAGACGACAGCCACCTCCACTGATCAGCAGGCTGGAACTGAGCCGCGCTGCTCCACGTGAGTGGACTGACCACAAACACACGCACCTCCATGTTAGGGTCAGCACCTTTGTGTCCCGGCTTCTTAAAGTCCCGCCAAACACCCGAGCATAACGTTCCACGTGCCCACTTAAAAACAAACACACTTTTAGAAACAAAAGAGGCTCTCTGCGCAACTTTCAGAGTGGAAAGAGCTGCGGCCTTGAGCGCGTGCACTGAAATAAAAACGCACTGATAAGAAAAACAATTATAATATAGTTCATATTATTATCCAATTTTTAAATTTACATATGAATAATGAAAAAAAAACATCGAGACAACAAACTCGTGCTCCAAAGAAACAACAAAAGAGGAACAAAAGTTTTGAATAAAATAGAAAAAGATTAATGTTGACCGTCATTATTTTAACTGAAAAAGCAGAATTTCCCTAAACACACAAATAAAATAAAATAAAATAAAATAAAAATCTGGATTTTATTTTCAATTCAAGAAGGAGGCCCCGAGATCTGAGCAGACTGTCCAGTCTGTCTGAGTACAAAAGAGGAAATTCCAATAATCCTTTCCTCATTAAAAACTCACATTTTGGGCCTCAATGATTAAGTTTGCAAACAGTTCTTCATTCACTTACAAGAATACTATCGAAACGCAGAAAAATAATTAAAGATAAAAATGGAAGACATGCGTACATTGTGTGCGTAAAACTGTGAAATAAGGAAGAGGAAAAGAGCGGGCCTCTGTGGAGGGCTCAACAAATTAAACAAAAATTGTTGTCAAATAAATGTCAGAATTATTAGATGTTATTGTTTATCAAAATTATGTTCAATTAAAAATTTTCCTTCTAGTATAAACAAAGTAAAATGTCACAAATGGCATATATGTATTCAACATAAATTTAAACGCAAAACTTTACGCAAAGCTTAAAATTTGCGTTTTTTATTTCTATTTTATTTCTCCCTAACTGTATTAATCCTTCCATGCATTCCAAATGCTCCATAAAGTTTTATTTTTGTGTTCCAGGTTGAATTTGATCCACAGACGTGCGTGAAAATCACTAAGAAAGCTAAAACTCTCCGTAAAGCCATTCACACTCCTCCTGTCTGGAAACACATGGGCGTCATCGCGCAGAAATGTTGTTCCCGAGGACCCAGATTACCAAACAATGCATATGCGCACTCGCGTGTCTTTTATCAGTTTGGTGGTTAATGTGAAGCCACACGGGCTGAAGTTTACAACTTTTAATCCAAGCGGAATCGTTTTACGCGCTTGATGAGTGTGCGTAATAATCGTGTTTGATCCCAGCCTTCCAGAAGCAGAGCCGGATCGGTTTATCCCGACAGGATTCACACAGCAGCAAACACCAACATCTGCTATTCGGCGCCGTTTCATCAGTCTTTCAACGTGCGCGTTACGCAACCATTCCAAATAAATCCGCTTCTAAATGCAACAAGATAACACACAATAAAGGAGGAAAGCCAGAAGCAAGGCTTCAGCTGGCCTGGCGTCCTTACTATATTTGTTCCTGTGTTCCTCTGTGCATTAGGCGCAGACGTACACGCGCGCGCACACACAGAAATGAAGCAAATGTATAAGCCAAAATTGCAACCAGGCTAGTCTACGCAGACAGCAACAAACTGCCCGTTTCCTGCATCCATGTGCGCCATCATTACGCACAGCCTCAGTGATGGAACTGCAAGTCATTCTAAGCGTGCGTGCGCATCTAAAGGCGCACGGCCATCATCTGACTGTGATGCCGTGACCAAGGCCAGACCGTAGCTCATCAGAAACACACCGGGGCGCGGCGGCCCTCCGCTCAAAACGGGAGCGCGGCGCGCGGCGAGTGAGTGACACGGTAATTGCCCGCACTCTCTTCTCTCTCTCACTCAAACAACCCCACCCCTCTGTCCACTTAGCTTCGCACTTACACGCATCTCCTGCGTTGTCCCCTCTGTGCGTCCCGGCTCTTCCTCTCCGCTGCGTTTCCCAGCGTTCCAAGCGCAACCGAGCAGATAACGCCGGGCTCCAACTGTGAACCGGAGCAGGAAAACCGTTCCATAGTAGTGGCCTAGTCTCCCTTCCTCTCTCTCTTTTGCTCTCGTCGTCCTCTCTCTCCCTCTCTCACACGCACGCACGCAGCAGCTCTGTCTGCTGACCCCTCCAGGATCCTCGTGAAGCCGTTAAACCGTCACTTGCTTTCTAGAATGTGAAATATATAGTACAATGTCAACTCCCCAAAACCATAAAACTAACTTTATGGACCACACGTGACCAGAGGAGAGCCAGTGAGATGTGTCAGTCTGAAGCTCGGCCTGGTCTTTACGATCCAACGCGGAGATAAAACCTCTCATCTGTTTGACATGTAAATGTCAAAGCTGCCTCCTTTTTTTATAGTTTGTCCCAAAGCAGAGCGGGGTTAATTCAAAAAATGTCTCAGACAGCACACAAACACACACAGAGGAGGCACGGCGGAGCGGGTCCAGAGGAGCGGGACCTCCGCGCCCCCGAACGCGTCTGGGAGCGGAGACGCTGCAGCGCAGCAGCCGCTGGTGAGTTTAAAAGTTCATTCAGATGTTTACAGGCAGGGACGAGGTAACTGGATTATGCGGTGGATGGCGTCTGTCCGAGCGGAACGAGGAAGAAACGCCCGCAATTTGTTGTCATGTCATTACTGAATGACTCCGTTCTCTGTGTTCTTGACATCTATAATTTTGTCCAAAAGTTTGTCAACTTTGTGGCCTTCAGGTACCAGAAGCGTGTAAGGGTCGTGAGGGGGAGGCCTGTCACCGTTTAGGCTTTTCAGGAGGATTTTCTTTTCTTTCTCTGGGCAGATCCGTGCGCGTGATAGAGGAGAGCGCAGGAAGATAACATATATGTTCATTTTCAGCAAAATTACGGAGAAGTCTCAGATATTCCCCTCAAAAAATCTAGAATATTGCAAATTTGTGGAAAAATAATTCAGTTTGATATCAGCTTGCAATCAACTGTAGAGTTTATGCTTTTTATTCAAATATACAAATACACTGACAGAAGCTCACAGGCGCACGCGCTCACGTATCACACACACTTCAACTGCAAATGGTCAGGTAGAATACAGGTAAATATGTCCCCGCCAAAACAACAACAAAACATTTACTCTTAAATTGGAGGTCAAATGCAGACGCACGCGCGCGCACACACACCCGCACACAGCTTTTACTGGATATAAAGACTCACTAACTTCTCTAAAAGCATCGGGACAAAAACAGACATCAAAGCACAAAACCGGATTGTAAATTGACGTTTAAAGCAGCGGTTTAGGTAGTTTCTCCACATCAGTTTGTAGTTTCTTTTTTTCCTTTTTGGTTGTGTGAATGCTGATGTGTTTCTGTAAACTCTTTTTTTAAAGAGCTAGTACCACACATATATATAACTTACAAGTTGTCCCGAAAGACTAAAAAAAAAAAACATTTAACAAATACAAAGTGCCGCTGCTGTACAGTACATTACAGCTGGAAATACGATGACAAAAAGAGTTTTTACATCTGGATTTGGAACCCGTTGAGGACACACTTCATCACCGTCGTCTTCTTCTCCATTTTCTGCATTTGTCTTCAAGTTTTCTTCATTTTTTTCCCCCGCTTGCCTCGTTTTCTCCTTTGGAGCATTTTGAGGCGAGACGCTGGACGCAACGAGGGCTGGAGGATGAGTGGATGGATGGATGAATGGAAGGATGAGTGGATGGATGGAAGGATGGATGGATGCTGTCTTTTTTAGAATACATTCTACGGTTGGAAGTGGCTGCCCCCCGGTGCGCCGAGGCTCATGCTTTTCACCTTGTTGTCCTTCTTCCACTTCATCCTCCGGTTCTGGAACCAGATCTTGATCTGGCGCTCCGTGAGGCAGAGCGCGTGCGCGATCTCGATGCGCCTCCGCCGCGTCAGGTAGCGGTTGAAGTGGAACTCCTTCTCCAGCTCCAGAGTCTGGTAGCGCGTGTACGCTGTCCGCGCCCGTTTCCCGTCGGGGCCCGTCATATCTGGGGGTTTGAGCGGACAACATTAACGCGGGCAGTGGACCGCGTCCGTGAACGCACCAGCGCTTTCATGCACTCATTTGGACTTTTAGAGTATTTTCTCCAGATGTTTGCATCACGGCACACAGCCCCCCCCACAAACACTCCAAACACACAACAACAAATAAAAACACACTTTCATGTTCTGAAGAAAGACGCCGCTGGAGTCGCAGTGCGCACGCGGGTTCCTCTCACTCTGCGCTGTAACATTTGCACTTTTCCCGCACATCATTGTCGTGCTTTTTTAACCTTTAGCAGCGGCTCCCACACCCCCGCTTTCACCCCCTCCCCCCTGCCTCTTTGGAGTTTTATTGCCTCGTCCTCAGGCTCACCTCTATAATAAAGTTCCCACACGTAATAAAGCTTCACATTCAAAAGAGCAGCAGCCACCAGAGCCTCCGAGGCCTGCCCGGCGCCCTCGAGTTTTTTAAGCCACTTCTTTTCTTCTTCCCCCCAGATCAGCCCTGTCTGCTCTCCCCGGCCTGGGGGGGAGGGCGGGGGGTGAGCTGCCAGGGTTGCCTTTCCCCTGACAGATTTACGACACTTTTGCGGGACTTACTAAAATAAAAAAGAAAGAAAAGATAGAGAGGGGGGTCGTCTATGCGTCTGCGGCTAAAGCGACTCCGAAAGCTCCGAGAAAACGTTCTAAAGCTGAAGCTCTTCAGGGAGAGCAGACGTCAAAGATCCAGAGAAAAAGCTGCCACTTAGAAATGATTCAATAAATCGCTCTGCGTACGAGCGCTGGCATGCAAACATTTAGGGTTTCGAGTTCTTTGCGCGCGCACTTCTTTGGGATCCTAAAAATGAAAACCAGGCGCAGAAATGTTTCCTGATCTCCAGGAGGAGAATCAGCGCAGCTTTTACGCGCAGCTGTCACGAGTTCAGTGACCAAAGCGTCAGCAGTGCTGACCTCAATGAGACAGAAAGAAGGAGTGAAAGCGGAGGTACCATGGCTAATGTGCAGCTTCCTCATCCAGGGGAAGATCTGAGGCGTGTGGGGGTCGCTGTCCGTGCCGCCGCCAGCCGTTCCCGCCGGCTCGCCCTCCTGCTTCTGCGCCGGCTGCGAGTGGCCGCTCGTGGGCCGCGGGTTGTTCCCGCGCGCGGCGTCTGTGTGTTGCAGCTCCTCTGTCTCGGTCAGTGCGTCGTCGAGCTCGGCGAAGCGCTGCGCCGCGGCCCCCCCGGAGGAACCGGAGGAGGAGGACAGGTTCGGAGAGCACAGGCTGCCGCTTCCTGTCTGCTCCGCGTGCGGGGACGACCTCTGCGCGGCCAGTTTGCTCTTCTCGATGCCGGGTGACAGGAGAGAGTCCGGCGCGGAGGCCAGGGAGCAGCTGGACGGCTGTCTGAAGCCCCTCTCCGCGGAGCCAAAGCCTCTGGAGTCCGCGAAGTGTCCTCCGGTGTCCTCGGCGCTGCCGGTGCCTCCTCCCCGGCTGGTGACGGTCAGATCCATGCCATTGTAGGTGTAGCCGTAGGAGCCCGGCGCGTGGTGCATGGTGGCAGAGTCCCTGAACGTCCCGCTGTTCATTGCGCCGCCGCCGCCGCCTCCATAATTCAGCAGCTGATAGTCGGAGCCGCTCGGGTAGCGCCCCGACAGCGAGTTCACAAAGTAAGAGCTCATTTAGTTGTTTGGGAGAGTTGCAGGCGAACAGCTGAGCAGTGAGGGGCGCTTGATTTGTGAGTTTTCTCTTGGTCGTTACAACGCGGGCACTTTCAACGATTTATGACGTATTAGTGAATTATGGCGTTGCACTGTACTTGCTTTTTAAGCTCCGTATGAGCCGTCCAAACATGGGGGTGGGGGTGGCGAATGTGTGTTGGATCTGGATGTGTGTGTGTGTGTGTACGTGTGTAATGGGGGAGGTGAGGGGTGAGGTGAGGGAGGAGAGAGAGAGAGAGAGAGAGAGAGAAAGCGAGGAGGAGGGGTGTGGTCACGTGATTTTGTTGACCAGTTGTAAATTCTCCTCGATGACTTTAGAAAGGTAATTCAGGCGCAGAGGTTTGTGATGATGAAGGGCTGGGCGGGGAGAACTCCCCCCCCTCCCTCCGCCGTCCTCTCCAGGCCTCTCTGAAGTGTCGGGGGTGAGTTCAGAGCGCCACCTACCGCTCCTATTATTTATTGCACCTTCGAGGCCCAGTCTGAGAAAGTGGGCACTTCAAAAAATAAAAATAAAATCTAAAGGGGGCCTCATCCCCTCCTCCCCCGCCCCCCTTACGCTCCGTGCGTGCGTGTGCGTGTGTTTGTCATCACTCAGGCCTGTTAATTGACCTTTGCTGAGGCTGGAAATTAGAAGCCCGAGACCAGAAGCCATAAAGTAACCCGTTAATAATGAACACTGCAGACAAACCAATAACAGCGCGCTGCTTAACAGCTTCAGCCGAGGGTTCACGGAGGGTTTAAAGCCCCACCGCGCACGCGCACACACCAGGGAAAGCGGTCTGGAACAGGAACAGAAAGATGAGATAAGAAAAAATAATACAATCATTCCATTGCAAGCAACAAAGAACAACATGCTGGTTACTGTGAAGCAAAGAAAAAAAAGCAGAAGTGATCCGTCTTGTTTAGAATATGAGTTTTATCAACAGAACCTCCGCATCATCTTCGGAAAACAAATCATTCTTGTCTCCTCTGCTGCGCGCCTCCCCTGCAGCTGCAGAGGAGGAATGCTGAAGCTGATCTCTGACATCCACGCAGCGCACAAATCGGCTGATTTATGATTTGTTGATTTCCCGGCTCGGGATGCATTTCAGCCGCGGTGCGCGTGAGCGTGCGCGTTCTGGTGTAACCCTGACACACTGACTGAACAGATGAGGAATTCCAGATTTTTTTGTGTGTGTGAAGTGACACAAATGAGTGCTCTCTATGGGAGGGCGGTCAGTTGTGGGCCACATTTCACACACGGCTCGGCCTGACGCTCACGCAGGGTCAGCAACAAGGGGGCGCGGGGGCGCGGGGCATTGCTGGATAATCAGACAGCTTAAAAAAAATCATCTGCTCTGCAGCAAATCCAGAAATGTGTCCATATTTTTGCTTTAAATAAAACAGAAACGTTTTTACCAAATACCCTGACAGAGCGGAGCTCAGAACATAACTGTGCACGAGGGACAAATATGGGGATAAACATAAATAATACATTATCGATAATAAAACAATAATTTTTAATCGGAAACTACCAGGATTTTTTTTTAAATTGCGCTTGTATTAGGTTTGTCATTCGTTTTTGTTCACAAATATTTCATGTCTTCCGCTGAATTGATCTACTTTCATGGATTTTATTTATTTATTATTTGTTTTCGTTTCGATGTCTTAAAGAATCAAATGAATCTCTTTTTGTGCGCATCTTGGATTAAGTCACAATTTATCTTTAAGATTCCGAGGAGAAGTTTAAGCAGCAGAAAATCATTATTGAGCAAAAGCTCTGGAGCGACATTCAGGTCATCACAGCTACATGCAACCACACACCTGACAGGGTTTTATAAAAGCGAAAAATATTTAATTTAAAAAATGCTCCGAGGTCCCGCTCAGTGATTTCTTTCAGATCCAACAACGATGACAAAAAGTTGGTTGAATGTGTGTGCGCGCGCGCCGTGCTGCTTAAATATGTGCCTGTTTGCGCTCGTGAAACCCAGAATCCTAAAGTGAGGGCCGCGCGCCGGTCACTCCGGGGACACGCGGAGTTCAAAGGGTCATCTGGACGTTGTCCACTTTGTCTGACTGGAGTGTGAGTGCGCGTGAAAGTGTGACGTGTCTGGCTGTCCGGCTGGAGGACGGGTCAACTTTCTCTACCTCCATTTGCTCATCAATTAGATCGACCCGCCATTAACCGTGGCGCGCGTTGCGTTCCCCCCGGGCTGCTGCGTGCGCAAAAACGCACGTGGATGCGTAATCCCAAACCCTTCAGACTGAGAGTCCACAGAGAAGCTGCACTTTCCAAACACTTTATTGGACATTCTCATAGGTAGTATACGTGACAAAAACACTAACATTAGACTTAGAACCGGGTCAGATATACACGCTCCTGAACGTTTGTAGGTAGTTTGGAGAATATCATCAGTAGGTTAAAACCCCGGTCACCTCTGCAGCCTCCAGAAAGTCCAGCTTTAAAAGGTCCCTTCCCTCCCGAGTGACACTGTCCCACCACAAAAGGTGACCCCGCCCCCCCCTCCTTCGAGTTTGTCTTTTTTCATTTCGATACAGTACGAACACCAGAAAACATTTGGAAATGTGGACTTTTGAGCGCGTGCAAGGTGCGATTGCACGAAGGTAGAGCAAATAACAGCTGACATGGAAAAAAAATACCCCCCACCCCTTCCCGTTGACCTGCAGCTCAACAAGTGCATCACAGTTTGACAAAATGAATACAAAAATAAACTATATATGACTAGAATAAAAAGTTTGGTAATTTTTTTTTGTTTTTGTTGTTTTTTTTTCATCTCGGAATGCAGCGAAACGTTTCCGCATTGAGGTCTTTCCTGTCCCGCGAACACAAGAACCCCCTCCCATTACGCTTGAGTTATTTAAGTTTTAATTATTTCTCTTTGTGGCAATAAAAAGATGCAAACTGACAGAAGACCCCCTTCAACTGAAATTAAAGGATTTTACTTTTCAAGAAACCAAAAATAAAGTGTGCGGGGAAAACAAACAAACACACACACACACACAGGTGTGTGTCCAGGTATGATCTGTTAAACCTCAGATTGCTTTTTTGTTTAGTCTTTTCTGATTTTGTTAAACAGGACTGTGTATCCTGTATGCAAACATAGTCCAAAAAAAATAACAAAACAGAGACATTTGATTTCCTTACATCGCATGTCAGATTTTTATGGTTCCAATAATAATAATTATAATTATAATAATAATTATAATAATAATAGTAATAGTTATTAAAAATCGTGTTTCATAAACTTTAACTGAACTGATGTGGATCATGCTGACGGTGCGGAACTCATTTTTGGTTTCCAGAAAAGTCATCGTTGGCCTGTCTTGGAGATCGGATTGAGCGGCATCTGATCCACCCGCGTTCTGCTCCGCTCAGCTAACAGGCGGAGAAATGAACCTGCAACCACTTCCAGAGGGTCCACGGACCTCTCCGCGGTGACGTCTTCCTCCGTCCTCCTCTTCCTCTTTGTGGCCTAAATGTTTTTAGTTTGTTCTTCTTCCCCCCATCCACTACTCCGTCCGTTTGTCCTCTTCATCTGTACCGTTCACTGCAGAGGAAGAGGAGGCCGACGGGGACGAGTTCATCAGTTTGGTCTCCTTCTTCCACTTCATCCTCCGGTTCTGGAACCAGATCTTGATCTGGCGCTCCGTGAGGCAGAGCGCGTGCGCGATCTCGATGCGCCTCCGCCGCGTCAGGTAGCGGTTGAAGTGGAACTCCTTCTCCAGCTCCAGAGTCTGGTAGCGGGTGTACGTCTGCCGCCCGCGCCTGCCGGGACTGCCGAAGGTGCCTGCGCGCGCGGGGGGACACAGACACGGAGGGAAGTTAACGATTAACAAGCGTCAAGGCAAAAACAAGACAGTGAGGTTGTACTTTTGTTACATTTTAGACAACTTTCTGGATTGAAAAAGATCAACATTTTGATTAGAATTGTTTCCTTTTATCACATATTGTACATAATTTCCAAATAAAACAGAAATAACAAGGTTTTAAATTGTATTGTCATTCATGATCGTCAGTTTTGCTCCCTGGGGGGCCGACAGCTTCTGCTGTCAGCATAGAAAAGCCGCGTCTGGATTTTTGGATCTTAATGGATCATTTCTATCATTCAGTTTGGTTTGTGATTTCTTGTTTTCGCTCTGAGCGCCATCCTGGTCTTTACACAGAGGTGCCTCTGTACCACACTGTCACTCACCGAGCTGTCTGCGGGCCATGCTCTCACTGCACTGACTCGCTTTCTGCAGATTTGTTTGTGTTTCTTCAAATTTCACATTTTGTACACAAAGAGGCACAATAATCCGAGTTTGATCAGACTTCTGATCTAAAAGTGAGACATGTTAGCTGCTGGTTTGGAAATGTCTGCTGCGTAAAATTAACAATGGCTGCAAGTAAAACAACAGGAATAAAAATATTTGGAAGGAGAAACGCGGCTAAAATATTTGTGGTTCTAATTTTATGATAAATATCAGGAAAAAAATAGTTAAAAGACACTAAATGATGTGGTGGAACCTTGCTGCTGCAGCAGCTTCCTCTCAAACAAACCCGCTTTATTACGGACAATAAAATAGCAGTGCTGACTGACAGACAGACAGGCCAACAAACGGGGAGAACAGCAGCTAAATGCAGAGGAGAGGGGGGGCGACAGCGGAAACCAAACGTCAGTCCCGACGGGGCTCCGGGGAGCAGAGAGGAAGAGGAGCACACTCACCGTTGCAGGCGTTCATCCTCTGCATCCACGGGTAGATGGGGGTCGATGCCGCCTTGTCGTCCATCGTGTCGGCGAACAGCCCCTTCCCCGCCAGCGCCGCGCACTCCGCCTTGCGCTGCATGCTGTCCTGGCTCAGCGCGAGCTGGTGCTCCTCCAGGGCGCACGGGTGCTCTTTGTCCCGGTAAAACGTCGCCGCGGCCGCCGCTGCCGCCGAGGCGTAATCGCAGGCTCCGACTCCGGCGGCGCCCCCCACGCCGACTCCCGCCGCCGCGGCGCGGTGTCCGCCGTACGCTCCGTTTGCCGCTTGCTGGTAGTAGGCTGAGCCCGGGTATTTCTCCTGCACGGTGCCTCCGCCGGCGCTGTACGCCACGGCTGCGGCCGCGCTGACGGCTGCAGCCCCCGGGTAGTGTCTGAGCGGGTGGTCGGCGTATCCCGACGAATAAAGCGAGATCTGACCGAGGAACGGCTCCGCCGCCGCCTGCCCGCCCCCGGCCGTTCCCGGTATAACGGGGAAAGAGGGGTTCACAAAATAAGAACTCATTGGCAAATAGAGGAGAAGGAGGAGAAGAGAAGAGGAAAGGAGAGGAGAGGAGAGGGGAGGACAGGAGGGAGCGAAGCAAACACAATCACAAGGTTTAAGCGATGAAGGAGAAGGAGGAGTGAACGGAAACTAACGGCTCACGGTTCTTCCTCCCGTCCTCCTTCCTCTGCCTTCCCCTGCCCGCACTTTATGATTTGTTGTGCTTTATAGTCGACAGTCCGACTGCTGCTATCACTTAGTTTATCGCAGATTGGGAGGAGGGTGAAGATGGGGTGGTGGTGGTGGTGGGGGTGTCGGTGTGGCTCAGTGCCAGCGTAGGACGGGGGCTCGGTAGCAGGAGAGACAGCGTCTATGTCAGAGGGAGGACGGGATGGGGTGAGGAGACAGACCAGCTGACCGCGCGCTCTCCAATGGGAAGGCGCGCCGGACGGACGGAGCTGGCCTGCGCTTTCTTATTTTTGTGCAGAGAGGAAGAGGTGGAGGGGAGGGGGGGTGCCGTGGACATTCCCCCAACTCACACGCGCGCGCGAATATTTCCCTTCTTCCATCTCCCTTCATACTACCCCCCCCCCCCCCAAGGTGCTGCAGGGATCCTCCGCGCTGAATTGATTCTCTCCTTGTGTGTCCTCCTTTTACACGCACGCGCGCAGGTGCATGTTTGTCAGCGCGCGACGTTGGCTCGTGCGCACCGGCAGGTCCTGCGGGGATCTCCCGTCCGGCCCCGCAGACTTCAGCGGTTCTGCGGTGAATCACGGCCCCGCTCCGCCCTGACACTGATGAGGCTAAATGGCAAAAGGAGATGAGGAGAAGAAACAGTTCAGGGGGTTCCCGACTTTTTTTTTTTTCTTTCCTCCGGCTTCCCTGACACTGATTAGGCCTCCAGCCTCACGTCCGAGCGCGCGTGCGTGAACCCATATATCCGAGTGAATTATAGCTGCGCGTAAAAAGCCGAAACTTACGCTCCGGCGCGCGCCAAAGCTCCAGTAAACAGGCAGAAAGGTGAAAATCAGTATCCATCAGTTTGTAAAAGTGAATTTGCTTGATCCCTGACACAGTGAAAGAATATTCACTTTTGGTTTTTATGAAAACTTTTATTAATAATACAGATAGTATTTCACCAGCCAGAAACAGACAATAGAAGCTCGAGCGCGCACATCTATTGATGTGAAATATACTATTAAATGAAACACAAGCGCACATTAATAATGCGGTATGACAACTAAAACACAAAACAGAAAGGAGACAGTCGGCCTGCCCGCGTGCTCGTGGACATGCGCGGTTTGTGTCGGTGAGGTTGTAAAATAAGCGCAGCCATAAATAAAGTCTTCTTCTCCGTCTGTGTTTCCCCCACAGGCTCTGACTTGTACTGGTGGCCTTTCTGCACACAGTCCAACTGATAAATCCACACAAAGACTCTATTTTTACTTTTACTTCAACCCCCCCCCCACCCCCAGCGCCTCCCCCGGAGCTTCTGCCTGGACAGTCTGACAGTGAGGACGCGGGTGCCAGAAAGTTCTGCTCCTTCTTGGGTTTTACTGCGCTGGAATGAACTTTTTGTTGAGATTTTACTTTTGTTCTGTTTTTCTACCTCCCCCCCCTCTGTGCGGGCGGAACGCTCTCCTTCCTCCGCTCTTTGTGGGAACGGGAAGCAGAGGAATTGTTCTGGAGAGCTGACGGGGTTTAATCATTGATGAGCTGCAACAGTCGGGACAGGAGAGGCGCGGCCCGCAACGTGGGACACACACCACGGTAATGCCATCCCCACTCACGCACTGCCCAAACGTTTGCGTGAGATCATCACGGCCTGCGGGGGAAGCCGCGCGGGCTAATTCATCCCGAGCTGCGGTCACGCGGCGCGTCTTTACGCAAAAAAGGATCAGACGGGGAATTAGGACGAATTTGGTAATAGTTTATCTATTGTGTGTGTGTTTGTGTTTGTACAATTCTCTGAAATTAACTTAGTATAATTAATGCTAAAATATAAGTTAATAAATAAAAATAGAAAATATTGAAGTTTGGTGACTTTGGTTAATAACACAATAATAACACAATGTGAAACAAACACACACACAGATAGATCAATCAGCATTATTTGTTTTAAATTATTTCATTCCAGAATAATGATAATAGTGTGTAATCTCACGCGGCCTGTTGTGTGTTCGCAGGTGCGCAGCCGCAGACAAGAAAAAGACTCGGACCGGAAACGGACTATTTACGCAACGAGTGGAGATTCATTCGACAGAAGAGGATCATTTCCAAAAAATATATATGTATTCCTTTTATTTTTTATTATGAATTAATTCATATATTTTTTGTTAATTTTGCTACTTATGTAAAACAAGAAGACGGTAAAAATGACTGGAGGTTTGGAGATTAAAAAAAAAAATGAATTTCTCACGGATTTACCGGCGGGACCATAATTTAGTAATTAGGCCTTTATTGTTGGATTCTCCAAACCGGATGTGCTCCAATCCCATCGAGCTCGCGCGCCGTAAGTTAGACTCGTGCGTAAAACAGGCGCGAGCTGTCGCAGTAACTCCAGGAATGCGAGAAACTTCTGAGATTATCGACAATTACAGCAGTAGGACTGCCACTGCAGCTTTATGGCTTTATGGCTCCTCACGGCCTCTTGTGTGGAAGCGCGTGCGCGCGAGACACACATGGAAAGTGAGAAATTGGAACTTTTATGGTTTTATGGCTCCGTGTGAAGTCGAGAAATGACCGCAAACTGAAAAACAGGCCCGCTGCAAACAGCAGATGGACAAATGTTCTGTGTACACGAGAGGAATGCGCTCACACGCACGCTCTTACGCAGGCGAGCTTGGCGCAGCATAATGTATTTATGCTTGGGCGAAAAAGTGAATTTAAATTAAATCAAATAAAAAAAATAATTATATATAATATATATATATATATATATATTATATATAATATATATATATATATTATATAATATATATATATATATAATATAATATATATATATAATATATATATACGGTTAAACCTTCCATCCAGTTTACTGCCTGCGCGCACGCGCACTGGGTTGACCTCTGCTGTGTCAGTTAATAACAAACTCACCTAAACTCTTAGGCTTGCTCTTTTTCAAACGAATTAATGGTTTCCAGGCAATGCGAGGCGGCTGACCGCGTCTGGGTTCTGGGTACCTAGAGCTCGCGCTCCGGGTCAGTTCACCGGACAATCACCGGTTAAAACGATCCGTGGGCTTCACAGGGGTCTCGGGAGTTAAACATTAATGCAACCAATCAATGCACCGCCGTGCGTTCTAAAAAAAAACAAAAACAACAATAAATATGAACGAAAGGTAAAATTATGGTAATTGATTTAAGGTAAATATCCTAAATATTATTGTAATAATAATTTAAAGTTTTGCTTTAACTAAATCATGAATTCATAATCAGATCCTCTTTTTGACATTTAGTTTGATGTCAGATTCATTGTTGTTCTCTTTATAATGTTAGAATAATTAAAGTGCAGTAACAATAACCGTGCGTAACGCGGGTTCCTGTTTGACCGCGCGGGTCACATGCCAAGCTGGAAATTTGAGAATTTTGATGCAGTCAACGGTGTCGAATCGCTTCTGATGTTGGAAAAAGGCCAAATCTGCTCCCACGTGAACCTCTCTGCTTGCACGCGCGCGCGCTGAGCAGCTGCTTCATAAACAGGATCTGCCTGAGCCGCGGCGTGACAGCGTCACGGAGCATCCACTAACGAGTATCAGGAAGAAGTGCCCCGCAGGAGGGGCCGCGCTTTCTGCTTTCCTGCCTGAAGATTGTTAAACTTTAACAGGATGATGCAGCTTTCATGCACGCCAGAGTGCGCTCGTGTCGTCTTTCCACGGCGAACGATGCGCGCTCACGTGCGCCTGAGGTCATGCATTTTTGAAATGTTTCGAGAACTCAGAGACCCGACCGCGATCACGTCAATGAACCGCATCTATGAATGTTGAGATGAGAATTTGAAATCTCACTTCAGTTCATTACGCGCATGGAAACGGCTGCACGCGCCCGCGTCCACACGTGCACGCTGTTTCCACACGTAGCATAAAAGCTACAGAACACTCCGACCAATCAGCGCGCGTCTCTCATCCTCCATTGTCCATGGCCACCTCAGGCATAACATGCGCTCACACGCACGCGCAGCACCTTCTCCACGCCTCATTCGCCGCCGCGCATCGGCAGCCAGCCATTCCCGGAGGGAACGAGCAGATGAAACACAAAGCAGTTTATCTGCGCCACCGATTCCACATCTCTCCATCTCTCCTTCAGACGTGAATCAAGCTGGCACTCACTCTGTGCACGCGCGCGTCACCCATTCCCCCTGCAGCTCGAACAAGTTCAAGTTGCTGCTTTTTGCGAGGCGCTAGATGGCGCCAGAGCGTTTCCTTGGAATAAGCAGCGCACGCGGAGTGTGCACGCGCCTCTGCAGCTTCAAGAGCAGACAGACCCAGCCTCGTCGGTACAAACACTGATCGACCAGCAAAACCTGATCTCTCCTTTGAGGGTCAAGTAATCAAGGAAAAAAAAAATTAAAGTAGAAGTTTATATGATTTTTTTTCATAAATTTGTTTTCTTTAATTAGTCTTTTTGTTTTTTTTTCCCTATAGAACACATTTAACAAACATAAAAGCAAATTCACCTGAATAAATTCATGAAAATTGCTGTTTTTTTCAACATTTATTTAATATGTAATGTTATTTTACACAAGCAGCTCAACAAATATCACCAAAAAACCACAAAGTACAAGCGTACATAATGATATAAAACCATATAATCATGTAGAATCTGACAACAAGAGATATTACTGAATGTGTTAAAAGCTGATCGAATTAAAGATGATCAAATAATAAAGATTGTGTTATTTTCATTTCTGTAAATGTTCTGTTTTAATGGATGAACCATCTTAATGTGGGTTTCTTGGACTAGCACCGAACCCGCAGACATGTTTGTGGGCGTCGGTGCGAGGAAGTGAAGAGCCCGCGGGGTGCATGCCGGGTGTTTCTGAGAGCAGGAGGTGCGGAAAAGTACAGCCACCGCCCGCACCTCCACCCCCCCAGGAAACGAGAGGGGAAATAAAGTCATAAACGTGTCCTAGACAGAAGGACAGAGCAACATTCCTGCTAACACAGAGACACGCGCACGCGCGCACACACATTAGACGCCAATCAGCTGAACCCGTCCACTTCTCCCTGCACAGTCAGAAACTCGCCCCAAAACGTTTCCTCTCCTGACAAAGTCTCACGCTCGCAATCACACGCTGACAGGCACGAGGGGAGAGTTTGAACCGTCTGTATCTGTCAGATCCGGAACATCTGCCCTCACTTCAAAGCCCTCAACATGGAGCCTTCCATGTTTACCTCGGAGGGCTTTGAGCTAGAGACCTGCAGCGACGCTTCCGGATCTCCGAGTCGACTCTGAAGCAGTGGAGACTTGGTTCTTTGGAGCTAAAGTGAAGCCAATCCTCCCCTAATCCCAGCTCTCTCACGGCTCCAGCATCCGACTGATTAATCACAGCGCCTGATCCGCAGAGGAAAGGCGCAAACATTTCATCCATAACTTTCATTCATCACGCAGAACCAGCACACATCACCACGTTTCTCTTTTGATTGCGCACGGAAGAGCGCGCCGTTCATGACCGCGTCTTACCGTGTGTGGACCGCGCATCCGGAGAGGAACACACCTGCAGCGCACCAGGAGAGCCGCGAGAACGAGCTGCACCCACGATGCGTTACAGCTGCTGCCATCTTCATCGAGCTTCCCTGCCTCCTCTTCGCTCTTGTCGCGACAAACAGAAAAAAAAAAAAATAAAAAAAAATAAAGTGAAAGTAAGATAATCGATGTAATCTCCGGGGTCGCTCCCCCACGCGGACGCTCTCCTTCCACGCCTCCACAGCTGTCCCGCCGAGCGGAGGATGAAGAGGAGCAGGAAACGACTGCTCCTCTCGGTATCCACAGCCGCTCCTCTCGTGAAGAAGCGCGCTTCCCTTCCAGATGGCGTCGGCTTTCTCCCCGCGGAGAGGCTCCGCGAGCCTCGGCAGAGCAGCAGGACTACAGGCGGCTGTTCGGGCCGGAGAGCCGCGCAGCAGCAATATACCCACTTGGGAAATCATAAAAAGTTCATGTTCACGTTAAGCGCGTCCACATGACCAGCCCCTCGTCCAATCCCCACGCGCGGCCACTCATAAACTTGTATCACAAAGTTGTAAATTTTCATAAAACAACAAGGAATTTATTGCATTTCTTCATGGAGTGCAGCTGGAGGAGAGCTGCTCTGTCTCCTTCACCCTCTGCGCCGCCATGTTCTTCTTCTTCTACTCTTTAACACGATCAAAACAAAGAAAAGAGATCAAGATTTCTACTTCGTCTTTATCCATCGATTTGATCATTGTTCTGTCCGTGAATCAAGACAAAAGTGAAACTCAGAAAATGAAAGCTGTGATTTTTTTTTTCAAACCTCAATCATTTCAGGGGAGGAATGTCAGCACAATGTTCCTCCCTTATCGCCACCGAAAGAGCGCGCTTTGTGGAAGCGTCTCCACCATCCCTGCTCTGTGGCTGCAGGGCAGATGAGTGAACACAGGCTTTCATGGAGCGCAGAGAGATGCGCGCAGCTCCGCGCCCACGGAGGAAATGATCCTTTCAGATCAGAATCCACGATTTCAAGCAAAGTGAGAAAGCTTTCAAAGAACCTTCTGGATGGAAAAACTGCAGACAGCAACAGCCTCCGTGCTGCCGCTGCAGCCGCACGCCGTGCACACACACGGTTTCGCAATGCGGCAAACATTTTACGGCCTGCGGATCCCCACAGCAAGGCGCAGACAGCTGCAGGCAGCTGCACCAAAGCAAAATATTGTTTTTTCCAAACTCTCCAGCTCAACTATTTCATGACTAAGCTGTGTTTAAAAGATGGAGCATCCGTCGCGTTTCAGTCACGGATTGCTCTAAATCCATCAAACCTTTTTTGATATTAGCTGTTAAAACTTGTCTAATATTTAAATCCGAAAGGACACGTTTGGAGAAGAAATCAATTCATTTGCTTTACAGTTTGATTTAGTTTAGGGCGCGCGCGTAAAGTTGAACCACAATGCGTAAAAACCTACAGAAACACTGTAAAAGTCACCAACACTCAATAGTGTATTATAGAGCAGCTCCTTGTGATAACAGTGTTCACTCTGACTGAAATGAAGCCAGAAGACGGTCTCCCCGCTGACCCTGCGCTGACCTCTCCACGGTGTCTGACGCTGCAGCGGCGGATCCGCTGCTTCCTCCCTGCGACTTTTTTCAGGTTAAAATTTAACTGGAAGAGGTTCCAGAACAGAGCCGGGGGTGGGACCCAGCCGCTCTGCTCTGATCTGTTGTTGTCTTTGTGTATTTGCTTCCTTCTGTTGTTTCCGGCCTTCTCACCAGAGCAATAAAGAGGCCGCAAGATCCCGCAGAAACCCCGAGAGGCGCAGCCGGCGTCTGCGCGCGCGCAGGGCCCAGGACTCGTTTGGGTCATTTCACAGAGAACCCAAGTATGCTTGACCAGCTGGACTTCATAACAAAGCATGTTTCTATGAATACAGAAAATAAATAAAATAAAACACACGTTTGCTCTCCTCAAAGCTGCGTAAACTTGCCATTCTGTCCAAAGAGGAAAAAAGACGAATAGATATTTTTTGGTAAAAACTAAATATTGAAAGAAAATATTTAACATGGTCAAATTTTTAGTCCAAAGAGAACATTGGAAGAAAAAAGATGATGAGCCAAATATTGCCTAAAATATCAACAATTCAAAGCAACTGACATTGATTTAAAACACAAAAACTCTTCGTTAAGAAACAAAACAATAAAATCATTCAAACTACAAAAGACTAAATGCTGGATCCATATAAATATTGCAAATGTAAATATAAAATTTTAAAAATATTTTTGTCAATTCTTTTAGGCAGTCATTTTTTTTGCGTTAGGATGAATAACTTCTGGGTTTTCTGAAAGACAGATGTTTCTGGATTTTAGTTTGGTCTTATGGAAGTAAAAACAACTAAATCCGTTCAGATTTTGCATCTGATTTTTTTCCTAAATGGATAAAAATATATTTTACATTTTAAGTTTTTCATTTTGAGAAGAACGTGACGCTTATTGAGGACGTGGAGCAGAAAACAATGCGGAATATCAAGACTTAAAAAAAACCCAACACATTTATCTGAAATTTTCTTCTTCAATAAAAAGGTTAGAGTTGTTACTTGAGTATACTAACTCTAAGGAAAATTTTTGAGTGTTTAAAAATGAAACATTCACAGAAGCTATGAGCGGTATCACAGTCGTCACGGTCTCTGCGTAATTCAGTCCAAAAATCAACACTCGAACTCTGAAGCTTCTCTGCGCGTGGAACCTACCGCATCGAGGTCCTCCTGGCCAGAGTCCTGTGCGTGAGAAGTGTGCGAGACACGAAGCAGATCTCCACTGAAAGGTTTGACTTTGAAGGTGGAGCTGCATGGGGTCCAGGGCCCACGAGTGGCCCTTCTTTTCCTTTTGGAGCAAATGTTTTTCACCCAGAATTAAAACTGGGATTCCTGTCTGCTGTCTCTGTGCGCCTTTCACTGTGTCGCATAGGCTAAAGCCGCTGTAGCTGTCCCCCTCTGAAGCTCGGAGACCAATCAGGCCTCAGGACGCAGAGCAGACCTGAAGGAGTCCGTGCTGTTCCAGAGCCGAACAGCGACAGCCTGTTTCAGTGACACCGCTTTGTTACTTTACAGACTCTTCAGATGACAGTGCTCTCAGAACAGAATGCTGATGGACGCCAGGCTGTTACTTTACTGTCACCGCATGTTGTTAAAGATGACGGCTCAGTAAAGATCATGGATGATATCAGTGCTTTAGCCATGAGGCTCCAGAAACGCCTTTATTATTTATTTACCCTGTAACACTTTCACTATAAAAAAGTTACACCGTCACTTTAGGTATTTTTAACTCGATATAATATACCCAAAAAGTATTTTTCATAAAAAAATAAATCAAAATATGACAACACATGATCAATTAGAGAAGATTTCTTTTATTTTCAGCTGTGGTTTATGTAACAAAATGGAAAATAAAAATATAGGAAGATCCTAAAAACATGCTGGAAAATTACAGAAACAATTGGAATTTGCGACTGAAAATTCCTTAAAAAAATAATGATCCTTGAGGCTCGGCCTTTGGTCCAGCCATTATGAGAGAATGAACCCAGGAACCCATGACACTCAGAAAAATGCAACATATAGAACATCATGAACACTTTTGCTCAGGTGAAAGGCACCTGGCGATAGTTTATGTATTTATTTGCATTGACATTTTTTTATATCATTTGGCACGTTT
Organism: Oryzias javanicus; assembly: GCA_003999625.1. NCBI lineage: Eukaryota > Metazoa > Chordata > Actinopteri > Beloniformes > Adrianichthyidae > Oryzias > Oryzias javanicus. The sequence continues at coordinate 1,512,691 of CM012444.1, forward strand.
ATTTATAAAAAAAAAATCAGATAATAAAGATATCTTCTCATAAATTGTTCATGCTTCTTGCCCTGTAGATTTTTAACTAAAAGCTTCTTATCAAAGATGATTGAGTGAAGATCCACTTTAATTAACAGACTTTTAATGACCAGAATGAATTCTTTCTTCACTTTAAAATACTGTCATTATCAAACGTGTTTTATTTATTTATTTGTTGTTTTTTTGCAAAATTCTGTGTGTAATCTATGGCACAACAGAACTTTTAAGTCCCTGATTCCCTTAGAAACACTTTACTGATGTTCTTATTTCATTTGGCAAAATCAGAAGTTACTATGACATTAAAATAAATCATAGATAGAAGTCCTGGCAGAGTAAGACATAAGTTTTAAGAAAAACCATCTCCATCCATCCATCCATCTTCTTCCGCTTCATCCGGGACCGGGTCGCCATTTATTTTATTATTTTATTATTATTTGCTAAAATGATGACTTCTTCAAGAATTAAAGTTGGGTTTCAGTGAAAAATCACAAGAGTTTCAGGGAGGGGCCTCAGATTCTGCAGATCCTGGATCCAATTTGCCAAAATTTGCATTTTTCTGTATAACAAGATGATTTGCTGCCTACTAAGTTTACATAGATTACACTTTTTGATCATTATTGCTATTAAATAGTTATCTATAATTATAACTGTCAAGGAATATTATACAATGGCAAAATATTGAGTGTTTATATGGTATAATGCATGTTATAGCTGGCAGTAATTAACAAGGAGAAGAAGTAACCAAACCACAAAAATAAGTCAAAACTTTACTAACAAAAAAAATAATCACCAAAGATTTGGGGACAAATAGAAATAAAAAAGCAAATAAACCCAAATCTTTTGTCAGATCATAAAAAAAGGCAACACAAAACTAAAAGGGCTTACTAAAGTGCAGGCAGCTGTGACATGCAGCTCCATGAAGAACGACAGGAGGGGGCGGAGATTCAACACATTTCTCAATACACCGTCCACGAATCGATACCAAATAGAACGATGGATCAGATCATCTTGATCCCAACCTTCCACCAGTGTGACTCAGATTTAAAAAGTGCAGCTGAAGTTTATCCAGACATTCCAGATTCTTCTATTTCTTCAAAATAATAAATTCATTATGCGTACAAACAAACAAACAAGTAAACAAGAATGAGTGTCAAATCCATTCACATTTTAATTTGATAAAGTTGTTTTTCCACATCAGAATAATCCTTATTAGAACATTCTAGAGTGTGGTCACATGACTGTAAATTCAAAGTGCTTCCACACATTGAACAGGAATGATGGTTGATCAGTTTCTGCTGCATCATGAGTGTTGTTTCCACAACGACTGCTTTACATCATAGTCAAATAAACCTACCATGTCTCAATCTAAATTATAATTTCCAATGTCAATATAATCGATTTATTGCCATATAAAAGGATTTTACAAAGGTACGGGTCAGTAACTTGCCTCAGATAGACCAGCCTGGTTGGATCAGAGAAATTTGTTCATTAATTGATCGATACATTTCTAAAAACTGTACATCATCCAAGAAAAAATGAATCAATAAAAAACTTCCTTTTCTTTTTAACAGTTCTGTACTTTGTGGTTAATATGCATTTAAGGCTTACAGTGCTGTGAAAACATTACACTTGTTTTTAAAATAAATAAATAAAAATAAAATCTCTGTTCTCAGAGCAATTCTAAATCTCAAAACCTCCAAAAATATTATACTGAAAAATGCATTATAATCTTTTGCAAGGCTCCTGCATTTGTTTCTACAACATCACTCAACATCTGATCTAAAGGGAAATTTCTATGTAAATATAAAAAAGTAGACAGAAAAAAATGATCTTAGAAGAAAAATATAACTACCTCCGACTTTATTTAAATTTAAAATGTTTTCTGTGTCTCGTATTTTTGAGCTTCATCAATAAAACACAGTTAAAATGCGTCTGGCCACACCGCACTAAACCCCGCTGCAGTGAGGGGATTCTTTGTGTTGGACCTTCCTCAAATTCCCTTCCTCTGCACTCACATATCTGATGACAATACAGTACTGTTAAAATACTTTGTGAATACACATTAGAGGGAGTTTTGTTGTACTTCCAGTACTTGGTGCTAGTTTTCTTATTGTGCACACCACAGCTGATTTCTCAATGGTAACTAATGCTTTGAAGAAATTCTAATGACTTGCAGACTTTTGATTTAAGGTTAGCGTGCAGACTGGATTGAATCATCTTCCGTTTTTCTTTATCAGCAATCAAGATCTCTTGCTGTAGTTCAGCCAGTGAGTTTACATCACACATGCATAATAAGTAGAAAGCACAACAGCAAGAGAAAGTTTTGACTTTTTACTTTCTAATTGATTTTATACTTTTTACCAACATCATCTTGTTTGTATCTTTGGTTTTCCACCAATACTGCTGTTATTCTCAGGTCTAAACGGATTTTTTGACACGCATCTATCTTTAGATCCTTTCTGCTTTCCAGTCAACGTTTCCCTGCTTTCATTTCTCTTCTGAATCCTCTCTTTTCTTCACCATCAGTGGTGTGTTGTGGTCTCATGGAGCAGCACTGAAGCCTCAGGCTGTTTGACGGCTGAAGGCAGCTTTCAAACGTTTCTGAAGGATTTTCAATGTTGCACGTGTTACCAATGAATGACTTTCATGATCTGGGGTTTAAGTTGCTGGAATTTTAAACTCTACAAATTTACATAACCATTGCTCTGAACATTTGATCTGAACTTGGTGGGTTTAGAAGACCTTCCTTTTGGAAAGTTCGACCTGGGATCTGTAAGTATGAAATGCTGACATGTTATTCTTTCTAGAGTTTGGATGAATGTTATGTTGATCTGGAGTTAAGGCATGGAAACACAGCACCAGGGACCACCTGGGAGTGGCTTCAATTTTAAGAAAAACCTCTCAGAATTGTTTTGACCCCACATTGATGGGAAGAAGTTGGGGAGGGACAGCACAGCAGTCTGTTCTGAGATCTTTCACTGTGTCTGTGCAGGGCTGGGAACCTCCTCAGGAAAAGGGGTATGTGAAGAGATGTTCAATGTTTAACTGTTTTTGGCGTACGTCAATAAAACTTCAGTCCGGGCAGAAACACCCCACAGCTGCTTCAAATACACAAGAGAACCACTTTTGCGAGTTATTCCAGATGTGGATTCTCGTACCAGACGGTCCTCAGTTCACATCGCTAGAGTTCAAGAAGTTCAACAGGCTGTGGGAATTTCCTCATAGTATTTCTGCACCAGGTCAGCCTTTAAGTATGCTGAGGCTGCTAATAAATGCTCATTTCTTGCATGAAGCCACTGTTCGGTTGATGGAATTGACAACAAGTGAGGGGCAAAAATCTGTAACAAAACCCTCAAAAAGGAGCACCACTTCCTGCAAGAGCAACCCTTCTCCAATCAGAAGAGTAAAAGATACCTGCCATCAACATTACAAGAGCAATGTCTGGATAAACATTTCATGAAGTTCAGACGGACTCTAGAAATATTCAAAAGAGAAACTTGAACTGTACCTTCAGAAGGGAGAGAATATATAACTTTAAAGTCCCCCTGTAAGGATTTTTAAATTTTCTTTAAACCTTCCCAGCAGGGTTTTAATTAGAACTGTGAAGTTTTTACAAAAATTCCACATCCTAAATCTCTTAAAAGCCATTTTTCCTGTTGATCTGAAGCCTTCTTTTCCAAAAAATTCCTCTGTGTGGGCGTGGCTTATGGTGTTGAGCTGTGTAACCCCGCCCCTTATCCCACCAGACATGCTAGCGAGACACACTTTGAAAACTCCGTGAAACAATAGAAATAAACTCAAACTTTTCCATTCATGCTGCATTACAGCAGCAGCAGCTCTATCTGGGGTTCAGAACTGATTTCATGCTGATTGTTGAATTCACTTCAACAAGAAATCTCATGAAATGAGAATACAGAGAGGGTGTAATTGCACGTCAGTTTGTAAATGTGGTGATGTTTTCAGATGCAGATGAAGGGTTACGTTCAGGAGAACGGTTCTGGTGTCCGGTTAAACCACCCGGAGGATCCTGAGCGGAGCTGCTGTAGCTGCTATAAGGAGCGCCGCTGCTGCTCCTGCTGCGGCTCGCCACTCCTAGGGACATCAAACTTGGACAGCAGATTTGTGACAGCTAACGGGATTTTACTGACAGTTTCATTTTAAATACATGAGGCCAAATAACAATAATACCATCTTGGACGCAATTAAAATACGAGTGGACAATGCAATCACCTGCGGCTCCGTCCAGTTGAAAAATGTCTCTTTTTCTACAAATGATGGAATAATTATTGATGTTGCTGTGACCAATAAATCTAATCCATGTTTTCTTCAGATTCCTTGTAAAAATAATGAAAGCTAACATCAGAATGGCCTTTCACTGAATTACAATCCTTTACAGCACAGAAGTGGGACGTTATCTTCTCTTCTCCGCCTCTATATCTGGGTCAGATATTGTGACGTAAGAAAAGCTCAGGAATACAAACAGAATTTTTCAGCCAGCGATTGATTCAAAGGAGAAATACTCAGAAATGCAAACATGAAAGGATTTCTGAGGATATTTTTTCTCTTTCAGAGAAAAATGCCACACAAACATGTTAAAAACTCAAAAAACATGATTTTCATTGGAGGAGGACGTTAATGATGTCAAAGTGGTGTTAAAATTTATCAAAATTTTTGTTAATTCAAATGTGTCTGTGTGAACAAACGTACCTGCTTTCATGAGTCACAGTATTACTTTTACTATTTCTTCTGTTGATGGTATAGATCAGGGGTGTCAAACTCAATCGCACAAGGGGCCAAAATCCAAAACACCAAAAAGGAAAAACATTTATTGAACACTTTAAAACTACATTTTTAAACTTTAAAAATGAAACTTTTTAACATTGCTATCAATAATAAACAGACAGGAATATTATTCCAGAATAAATCATCTTAAACCTTAAATAACTTTCAATAATTTACCTCCATAAAAATATATTTTGTCAGCATTATACAAGTTAGAAATAAGATAACATTAGACCATAACAATAAAATAAAATGATCGGATGATGGGATAGAATTACCTGGAGGGCCGGATCCGGCCCCCGGGCCTTGACTTAGTAGCAAACATGTAGATGCAGTTAGAAGTTAAACTGCTGTTTTGTGTTTGGAAATGACAGCATTAAAGTCGCTGCACAGCAGTTTCTCTGCACGACATCAAACTTTTCTAGTAAATTAACGACCTACTCCTATGAAAATAGTGTTTTCGGAGTCTTTAACACGTTCTCGTGGTATTTTTCTGATGATAAAGAACTGATATTAGGAAATAAAGCTTCAAATTTCATTTCGGAGTATTTTCTTTCTTCATGTCGTTGTGAATCAGGAGCAGATGAAACAATGCTGCTTGAAAAAGATTGCGGCTGTAACGCTCCATTCTGAGACAGGTAGATCCGTGAACGTCTTTGTTTTCCTGGTCGGAGCTGGAATCTGGATCTGAACTGTACGGCTGGACAGTTCCAGTACTCGTCGCTATTTTGTTAGGTTGGGGGTGTTAGGGGCTGTAAGCTAGCAAGAGAGTGTGTAAGCCATTGACTGTATATGGAGAAAAGGACTGAGTGAGTGTGACATCACACATAGATTATGCCTTACCTCTGGCTCCACCAAAATGAAGCCAATTCAGATACCATTCTGTGATCGGGATGTCGCCATGTTGAAAATCTGTCTGAGAAAAACTAAAGAAAAGTAGAGAGCTCTGTGTCAGGATTGATTTCAAACTCCCGAGCACTGTAACGTTTTTTAGTAATTAGGGATTAGAGTGAGAATTCAGACAGACTCCACTGTGTTCTGAGGATGAAAATGTGGAGAGTTTGTACAGAAATTAAATGTTAACACGCTTTTTTGCATAATTTGTTTGACTGCAATGCATTGTAGTTTATATTGGCTAATACAGTGATTATGCTAATGCTTGTTTTTCACAAAGACTTCTGGGAAATTTCTAACGCACTCAATTTTGGAATTGGACAGCACTAGAAAATGGTGAACGGACGGATGGAAGGAGTTGGGATTTAGCCTAAGTGCTTCATGACCTTCTGCCTCATGTTTTCCTGAATAACTGGATAAAATGATTAAAACACAAGAGTCGAAGTGTTTACTTAATTTATTGTGAGGGTTTTAATGATTTCAGGGCTTGCACCATCAGAACCTCAGATTCTGTCTGGAAACGTTCACGGTTTAGAAGGAAAGGTGAAAGTCTGAGTCAAATATCTGCAGTCTGAACAGAAACCTAAAAACTAAAAGCATCCGCCTGAACATTCAAACCTGGATCTGTGGTGTGGTCATCACTCAGTCTCACATGACTGCAGAGATGGACAGTCAGGGTCAGAAATAACATCTTTATTCTGTATATCTATATTTATGAATCATGAATGGACACTTTTCCAACTTCCATCTCTTATATGAAAGCAAAACTGACCTATTGTGTGTATCTTACAACATTTTAACTATTTTTGTTCACGTCAAATGACAGATGAATGTTAAGTAAATAAACAAATACATTGTTTTCTTGTCAACATCAAATATGATTAATTTCCTTTCAGTAAAAATAACTTGAAGTGAAATATAAACGTGTGTGAAGGCGTGCACGGACCCGAGCGTGGGGTGCTTTCGTGTCTTATTGGAGGCAGCAGTCGGGCCGTGTGCGTGACAGAGCGTCAGCGCCGTGGACGTGTGCTTGATGAAGTAGGTGTCCGTTCATCTCTGCACCATTTTTGGTGCTCTGCTGAGGTGAGAACGCCGCACGGCGACTCACTGCTGTGAGGGAAATGTCTGGTAAATCAGGAAAATATGATCATTTTACCGTCTGTTCTCGCGGCGCTTTAAATGTTAGCGGCAATCGTCTTTAAGGAGAAATTGATTGATCATTTCTTGATAAAACTTTTCCCTGAATTAAAGAAGAAATAAGCAACATCAGAGAAGTTTCCCCTTTTATTTTTTTTGCAGTTTGTTGGTTTTTTTATTCACGGCTGATTCCAGCAGCAAAATAAATTATTGTTCTGTTGCATTTTGCTTAATTGGGATTAAAATGGATGAAAAATACACATTCACCATGTAATCATTGCAATTATTATTTCTACTCGTAAACAAACATGTTTGTTCTTTTGTTTACTGAACACGACACAATGAAACTATTAACTCTTGCGGTTGTCACATGAAGCTTGAACGGGAGTGAGAGGAAGTGAATATAATCCCACTCCTGCTCTGCCACGGCTTTGACCAATCATCATGTCTTAACTCTGATGATGTTTAAAAATATCATATAAAACTTTTATCACCATCATTTTTTTCCCCTTTTAATCTGATTTTTTTGTATTTAATTACCAAATGGAAATCTGCATAAATATGAAAAGCAGCTAAACTGAAGGTTTAAATGTGCATTCACACCTGACGCAATTTGCGTGACAATTTCACATGCCCCGCCCCTCTTTCACCATGCTGGAGATTTGCTGCTCCGCTGTCTGAGTTTTTGACCTTGATGCCGCGACCCTGTGTGGGAGGAGTTAATGTTTAAATCCTGACATGGAGCGGTCTTCTCTGTATATGTCACTAACATTGAATGGAAGTTGAGAGGGTTATTTATAGAGATCAGGTTTATCTATCGTGAACGGTTCCATAAAAACATTGTTATTCATGTCTCTCTGTCTGGTTTATGAGATTATTCAAATATTTCCCCGTCATCAGGAGTTTCTATCTCAATCCGGGGACTGTCTGGATGACAGCCGCTTCTGCTGTGTTTCTGTGACTCTGTGACTGAGTTTGAAGGCTGTTATCCAGAGGGAATAAAAAAGGGGGGAGGAGTATTGCCAAGATGAAAATAGGAAAACTATCACAGAGTTCGGCAGCCCCGCACCCTACATGGCTGTCTGTCTGCTGGCGTATCTAGCGAGCGAGCTCCGCTGGACCAACCCCGGGCTTACACCGCTAGCGTTACGGCTCTGATGCGTGCGCCGCCGTCTTTACGTAACTTTAAAAGTGCGAGCGGGACTTCCACTGCAGGCGTTTACGTCTCGCGTCTGCGGACCGGCCTCTGCGGACCTGAGAATCAGTTTCGTTTGGTTCAAATATTGACTGACGCCGCAGCTGATCTGCAGCACTTTTTGTGAAGTTGGGGCTATTCATGACTTAAACCGGAAACCACGTGAGTGAATGTGAAGTGCATCCGGTATATTTTTTAAATAAAACAAAATTTCTGCTGAACTCCCCGGTTTCAGCGTGTTGTAAACATTACGTATTATATGTTGAGGAGTGACACGCAGACAGAGAAGTGTTCTGAAATGACTGGAGAACGAGGGTTTGGCTTCCTGGATCAACAGAGCCTGTGGCTGGAGCAGCAGCCAGAGGAAGCCCTCAGCTGTAGATAGTCCGCTCCTGCAAAGCAATGGAACCATGATGCTAGCGGTGTAAGGCTGAGTGACTGAAGCCAGAGAGCCGCCGTGGTTGGCTAGCGATCTGCCTGGGATGTATCTCCTCTTCCCCCGCCCTGCAACTTCACGGCTCCAGTGAGCTGAGGAATTAAAACACTCACGTTGATTAATATTTTACCCGCTGATCGAGTCACTGAAAACGTCATGTGCCCAAAGCTGAGTTCCTGATTGGTAGATGCAACGTGCCGATCAGTCTAACTTCAGATATTTAAATTTTGGCTCTGGCTAATATGCGCCTCTCCGCGCTCAGGTTCCGCCGCGGAACTTCAGATCACCTCAATTTGCGTCAGTGGTGCAAGTGGATGATTCAGAATTGGAGTGGAGAAGAGAGACTTTGGTTCACTGATGCCAGGATGTGGCCATGGACACAAACCCGGACACAGAAAGTCAAGAAAGTCATTGTTTATCACAGCTCCAAAAGAATCTCTGAAACTCATGAAGCTCTCAAGACAATCTGGCAACGGGTGGCAGAAGAACACAGACAAAATGAGGAGGACGTGACAATGGAGCCCATGTGCATCCATAAAGAGGGAGGAGAACCAGGTGGGAGAAAGAAAGAGAAGACTAGAGGTGAACATGAGAACCAGAACACACCTACACCCCTGAACCCAACCTGAGGTTTTTTTGATCTGCAGGTTTTCATCTGTTTTCATCACAATTTAAATAAAGAAATACTCAGAGACACAGTTATAGTCGTACATTGTTTTATACATGTCCTCCATCATCAGAAAAATGCTACAAGAGTATGTGAAGAACACTCCATTTTCATTAGAGTTTGTCTTTAAAAACTTTAGTCAGATTCATGTCTAATTAAACACAGTCCTTCACCCATTTTTCTGCTCCTTATCTGACGGAGGGTCATGGGGGTCTGACAGTCTGTCAGCAGGGGAGGGGCCGTGTGCAGGACGCCTCTGCAACACATTATCCCAAAACGTCAGTGAGTGTAAGATATGAAAGACTGTCATGTATGTAGAAGACGAGGAAAAAAATCTGCATTCATGTAAAACATCTATTGTCAATCTAAAAGGTTCTTTCAGTTCTAGTGTCTGTAGTTCAGATTGGTTCAGTTATCATCCAGAATTCAGGTCAAAAATGTCCATCCATAAGGTTAGTCCTACCAGTTTGACAGTCAAGGTAACAGCAGTCATTAAGTCAATTATGTTGTGACTTCATTTTTCCAGATACACAAATACAATAACTTCAATCTCATTACGTCTCAGTTTGATCAGATTCAGTTTCATTGGATCTCAAGTGTGGAACATGTTTTTTTAACTTGTGTCTGCATCAGCAAGAATAAAGAGAGCTTTAGTTTGACAGCCGCAAAACAAAACCGAACATTGATGAAAGCTGTTACAGGTCTGCTAAATTTGACTGCCCCGTAATCTAAACAGTACTTTACCATGCCCTGCAGCTCTCTAAAAGGCCTTTTTATGACCCTTTGAGTCCAAATGGTGAAGGTGACAGACTTCACCAGCAGGGATTTTTGTCACTGATGATGTTTTCCAATGAACAAAGTAAATTGCTGAATAAAATGGCAACCAGACTTTTCAGAAACCCCGCCCACATTTGCTACAAAGTCAAATGACTTTAGATGTGATTTAGTTTATTCAGTTTCACATCAGTTGGTTTGGCGCTTGTGGAGTTTGGTTACCTGGGTTCATGGCGAGTTCAGCAACGCTACTCCTTATTTGGTTTTGTAAATGACAACTCACAACTTTTTTATCCAAGTGATCTGAACAAAACTCAAAAATGAAAATTTGGGGTTGTCATTTCATGCTGTCACAAGATGGCAGCGCTGTAAAGGAGTCAAAGGTCAAGCAGTTTCTGTCCTCCTGGTGATTTTAAAGCATTTGAAAATTCTGTGTTGTCACTTTGGTTACCTGGATGTGGGTCGAGTCAATCCCATAATGATCTCTGACTTTCTTTGGACGGCCCGATGTGGCTTTGAGGGTGTCACCTGTCAAAGCTGGAAAAAAGTTGACGGTCATTTGTAAACTTTTCAAAGTGAGAAAGAGCAGATTTGGTTCCACTGAGGTTCACTAAAATGTTATTGATTATTTTTTTGGGTGCGCTGCTGTGTTTGTTCCAATACTCACCTGCTCATGAGCTCTGGGTTGTGACCCAAAGACAGAATCCTTGGCTAAAAGCGGCTGAAAATCCAAAGCACACCTTCGGTCTCGGGTCGAACAGGATAAATGTTTGTTAAACTCACTAAAACTGCATTTTAAAATTTTTAATTTTTAATATTACTATGAATAAAAACAGGCAGGAATTTAATTCTTGAATACATCAACTTAAACCTTAAAGAGTAACAAACAGAGAAGTTGGAGGCTGACTCCACCCACACCTGAAATGTGAAAAGCCAGTCAGAGGGGCGGGGCTTGGGGGCAGGACTGTTATCATTACTGGAGCTTCAGATCATGACTGAGACTTCTGAAACTTTCATGGTTTGACCATCACAAAATTCAGCTGTAATACCTCGATTCAACCTGTAGGGGGCAGCACACGGGCAGTTTGAGACTATATTTTCAAGAATTAAATGTGTTTATTTTAATTTGACAAAAATTTAGGACTGACCAACAGACAGGACTTTTAAAGCCTCTTGTATAGAGATTAACAGACAAAAAAAGTTGACACAGGGTTTGGTTACCCTTTAAATAACTTCAATATTGTAAAAATATATTTTGTCAAAATCATACAAGTTAGAAATGAGCTCAGAATAACATCGGGTCATTGGTAACAATACAATAGAATTATCTGGAGGGCCGGATCCGGCCCACGGGCCTTGACTTTGACACGTGCTATAAACAGTTGTCTTTCTACATAAGACCCTCGCCGGCCTTGGGAACTTTTAGATTCAGACCATAAAACATGAGGTCTTGATATTAACATTCAGAATTGCCATTTCACTCCTTTCACACCTGATGTGTCATCAGTGACGATTAAAAACTGTAACTTTTCAACCGTTAACACAATCAATGGTCGACAAGTTACAGTAAATCAATAAACATAAAGACTGGAGCTCCAGTGTTGAAGGGTTAACTTTGAGTTCCTTTTCTATCTTGATATTGAGTTTTATAATATCAAAAGCAGCACTAATGTCAACGACAGTCAGACCATTGAGGAGTTCAGTGACCTCTGGAGTCAGAACAGCTTCCAAGCTACAAACCTGACTGATCTCAGCTGACACAGGAGAATGTTTGCAAGAACTCAGTGGCTAAGGCTGAAACCAGGATTTTGGATGTAATTTCTCCACATTTTATTTTGTTCTAATTTTTTTTTTTCTTGGAAGAATGAACTAAAACAGTTTTTTTTGCTCACCTGCATGCCTGTGAGAAGTGAGATCTGATCAATTTGGCTAAACGAAATAAAAGAAGAAATGTAATGATTTGCTTGAATCTTTTATTTTTGTCAGTTCAGAGAGAAGAAGGCTAGATTTGACACAATAAGACAAAGTGGTAAAAAAAAAAAAAAAAAAAAAAAAAGCATTTTTCTGTATGTTAAAAGAAAATAAATAAAGAATTGGTTCTTTCAGCTTCATTTGAACAGACAGCTTCAAAAACAGACCCACATTTCTCTGAATGTCTGCTCAGAATCTAAGAGGCAGAAGCTGAAGAGCTGATCCGTTTTTCTCTCTCCGTGGCAACAAGGTCAAGTCTGAACAAGAGACGGTGTTTGTGCAGAGCTGAAGTTTAGGACGGCCGCTTTGTTCTACTCAAAATGACAACAGCTCTGATTCTGGAACGAGCTCCACCAGGAGACACCTACCTGCAGGAGGGCTTCACTCCAACACTGACAGGAGATGAACTGATGACTTTTAAAGCAACATGTTTGAGTTCTGGCAAAGCAGGAGTTCTAACACAAGCATCAGCACATCTACTGCTAAGGTAGAGATTAAGATTTACTAAAGAGTTGGAGGTAAAGTAAGGAGGATCTGAGTTCATGCTCTCTGGATACAATCAACACAAGTCTTCAGTCTAAAGGAGCAGTCAATGCAGGAACATTGAATGAAACAGAGAGTCTGTACTCCTGTTTAAGTCTTTAACACTGGAGACGCCTGAATATCATACGCTCTTTGAACAACCAGAACTCCTCAACATAAATCAGATCATTCTGACGAGAGGAAAAGGGTTTTTTCCAAATTAGCTTTGCACCGATATGCAACACTTAATACATCGCAGACATAAAGTGCTTCATAACTGCATTCTGCCATGAGAATCTGATGATTATCTAAACACTTCACTTTAGTAAAGTGTTGTATATCAGCGCAAGGCGACTTATCTCCACTTCAGAATCTGCTGGAATTACCTTGGTTGTGTAAACCGATGAAGAAAGTTGAAGAAATGTAAACACTAGATCTAAAGGTCTGATGAAAAATGGTTCAAAGAAAACAAAATACAAAAAGGAAGTCTTTATTTGGACACATAAATGACCACTTTCTAAGAAGCAAAAGGGTTCATTGAGGTTATATAAGATGTTGTTTATGTGGACACAGAAACACTTTTCTTGTTATTAAAGACTCACACTGAAGGAAATACTTTTGGTGTTTTTTTAATGTGTTTCTTGAAGCATTTTTCTGATGAAAGAGGAAATGTGTGAAGAAAAACAAAATTAAAATGTAACTTCTGAGTACAAATAGATCCATGAACGTCTTTGTTTTTCTCATCTGAGCTGGAATCTGGATCTAGCTCTGATATTGATCGACTTTTTTGCATCTCTGCTAATGTTCGGTTGGAGATGTGAGAGACTGTAAGCTAGTGGGACAGAATGTAAACAAAGGGATGATGGGGAATGAGTACAGGCTCAGAGATGAATTTCCAATAAACTCCTGTGGAAACTACTGTATGTCCTAGAAATGACATAGTTTTTTAGAATTGGGATAAACACAACATAATCATCATAAAAAGACTTCTGAAAACGCTGAAAAGATAATCGGAGTGGGACTTTAAGGAAGAAAGAAATCAGCCATTCAGTTCTTCTTACTTCTAGCCACTTCCTCCTGACCAGTCACAGGTGAAGGCAGGACACACCTGAGCAGGTCATCCGTTCACACCAGACACTGTTTATATGGAATCAAAGTGAAATTTCATGTTTAACACTTTCAGAATGTCATGTTTCAAACATGTAAAACTCCAGTTACGGGTTTGTTTCTTCCTCTGTTTAATAAAAATGAAAAAAATGTGTTCAAGTTATTGTTGTTATTTATTTATTTTATCTTCAGTCAGGAGTCACCATCAAACCAAACTCACCAGTGTTGCATCAGCAAACTATGGACAAAATATGGCTGTCATCCAGTTTTTGTTAGTTTTTACACTTTATGTAAAAAAAACCTGTAAATTGTGACTTACAGATAAAATTATTAACCCCTTGATGTCTACATTTGTTTCCCATGATAAAAAAGTGAATGCTAAATTAGTGTAATTTTGTAGCAGATGAGCACATTTGCATGAGTGGGCATCGAGGAGTTAACCTGCATATTTTCTCACACGTTTATGTCTGTAAATTTAGCCATCACAGCGAGCTTTGTAACCTGTATTTTTGTTTAGATGTATGCTTTGTGAGTTCAGAGGAACTTCTGATCTCCATCCACTCCACCGAGCAAACACATGGTGGCTTCAACTCATTTCATCACACCAGCTTGTTTTTCTGTTGGGAGAAACATCTTTTCAGATAAACATTCTCACTAATTTATATTCTTTTGTAGCTTCTTGTCAGCGCACACCATAAAGCACAAAGATAATCAACTAAACAAAACAAAGATCAGCTTCACTGCAAACCAAACGGTGGATAAACTTCTTTACCAGGCCAGTGAAGGGCCGCCCCCACACCTATTGTACACACACACACACACTAACAAGGATTTGTGTCACACAGACTGTCGTCTGATGAATATTCACAAAGTTTGGTTTTTATTGGAGTCTCAGAGTCAGCCAAGACAGAAAGTGTGTGTGTGTGGAACAGTCCTCTTCTTCTCCACTCATGGGAACGAACATCCGTCACCCCATCCGTCTTTTCACGAGGACGCGCCTCAGCAGATGAAACAAATCCTCCTGTCATATTCTTTTCAGCTCCTTTAACTCCGGTGTTTTCCCAGCATCCTCTGCGTTGACTCAGGACGGCTTCAGAGCAGCTCGTAACAGAGCCGTGATTTCGTGTCCGTTGTTAAGGAGCTCTGGGGGTTGGCCTTTTTACTAGAGCTGGGGTTTATTGTGGGTTGTAAATATCTAGATTTGAACAAAAACGACCCCCTTCAATAGCCCCCACCCCCTTGCAGTTGTCTTTCTGGTCACACGGCCATGTGACATTAAAGGGACCAATGGCTGAAAGGATTCTGCTTCAGAGGCGGCTGCAACACAACAACTCACACACAAACACACAAACACACACATCATGTCCAGGAATAGTGCTTCAGTAGAAAACGGCTTGACTGGTCACCTGGAACAAGAACAAAGCTTGGACCGCTCCTGTCCTGAGGCGGTTCAGAGCTGATGTTATGTTATGTTAAACCATGTCAAAGTCAAGGCCCGGGGGCCGGATCCGGCCCTCCGGGTAATTCTATCCGGCCCTCCAAATCATTTGATTTTGTCTTTATTAATGGATTGACGTTATCTTTCTAACTTGTATAATTTTGACAAAATAGATTTTAATAAAATATTGAAAGTTATTTAAGGCTTAAATTGATTTATTCTGGATTAATATTCCTGTCTTTATATTATTCATAATTATGTTAAAAAGTTACAGTTCTAAAAATTGTCATTCTGTTAGCTTTTTGGACTATTTTAGCATTTACCAAGATTTTTTATGTAGTTTGGGGTTAAGCTAATATTTCAGCTTCATGCTAGCTGTTTTGGATAATTTTAGGTTGTTATGGTTTTTTTTTTGTTTTTTTAAGGCTGTTTTGGAGTTTGGAGAATATTTTAGCAACACACTAGCTGTTTTGGCTAGTTTAGGCTTTTTTCAGCTTTTAAGGCTATTTTGAAGTTTAGCAATTTTAGCTGTTTTGGATAACCTTTGTTTTATAGTTTTTTAGGCTAATTTGGCATTTATCTAATATTTAGCTAGATATCAGCTTCAACTTTTTCAGTGATTTCAGCTACAAACCTCAGCATTTTTAGCTATTAATTTCAGTGTTTTCAGCTATCAGTACTAACATATTCAGCTTTAAAAAAACATTCACACTATCATCATTGCAAGTGATAGCATATATTGTATGTAGTTCATAATTATATTAAAAAGTCACGGTTTTAAAGTTTTAAAATTGTACTTTTAGAGTGTTCAATAAATGTTTATCCTGTTCGGATAGGTGTGTTTTGGATTTTGGCCTCTTGTGCGATTGAGTTTGACACCGCTGTGTTAAACAATGAGTGAAAAACAGCAGGAGAAGTGCAGGAAGGTTAAGGGAAGCAAACCAACGGTTAAAGGAGAGACCGATTGTTCAAAGTTACTTTTTAGAGCTGTTATTCAGCGATCATTCATGCTGAATAAAAACACAAAAAAAGAGCGTGAAGAAAAAAGCAAAAAGCCATCAGCCGCTTGTCAGTGCATGCAGAGTTATGTGCAAAGAATGCAAACTGTTTTACAAAGTGGTCTGACGCTTGTCTTAGAAATTGTCCCAGAAAATATTTTTTAAAAAGTTTCTGTAATAAACTTTGTGCTGAAACATTATTTTATTTCCATTAAAGATTTGAACAAT